>OY728136.1:1269249096-1270535522 GCA_963277665.1 Viscum album
ATTTTTGAATAATCATTTTTTATCATGTAAATATATAGATTTGGGTAATTTATGGAAATGATTAACCTATAAAAGTTAATATGTGATTAGATTGATTACTTTTCAGTATGAAACTAAAAGTGTAGTTGATGTTATTTGGAGATAAATGAAAAATTTTATCATAGATGGATATGTTATCAAATCCTTCTGAATTTTATTTCTAAAACATAGTTTGGATTATTTTGAATAAATTTAGTGGTAATTTCTTATTGAATGGTATTTTTTTGATATTTGGGTATTGTTTGTTGAACCTTAATGATTAAGAGTAGTATTTCTTTTTATAAAGGATTATTATTTTGGAGGATTATATGATCGTGTTCTAACCACATTGGTATTGGTTAATATTTCAAGATATTTTGAATAGATAGTTAAAATTTTAAAAATTATGTGATTCTATTTAAGTTCATTCTAGAACATTAAGAGCGACAAATCCATCTTCCAAATGAATCATTTGGAGTAAAGATAATTTTTTGGTAGAAATTTATTAAAGGATGAGGCTCTACATGAAAAGTAAGTATATTTACTTATGTTCGTTGTATATCTATTAAATATATTCATCATATAAATGAAAATAATCTTAAAAAATTAATCTTTTCAATATACATTTCATACTGTGGAATTAATGACCATTTAACCCATCTGACATTTTTGGTTTTGTGGTACTTAACTTTCTCAAAATCTTGTTTTCTATCACTCTCCATAAAAACATGATTGCTAGTTTTTTCCTTTGGTATCCATATTTTTCTACATTTAATCCTAGTATATGTTTACTCACGTGACCATTGTACTTCAATTTCATTCTTTTGAGTGATATTTTTATTAACATTTTTTCCTATGTGATATTTTAAATGAAGTTTCAAAGATGAATTTTAAAATTATAGGGATGCAATTTCCAAAATGGGGAATGGTCTAATGACCCATGTATTTATAGAATAATAATTATTCTTTTCAATTAATATTTATGAATATGATAAAAGATTTACATTAAAGGGGTTTATTTTTTCGATAACATACTTGACACACAACATTGGGTTTCTCTGAAATCTTACGTTGCACAAATCATTGAGTTATACCGAAAAATCATTCAAAAATATTATTATTATTTTAAATGATTTTCAACTCATTGTTTTTTGAATTTCGTGAATAAATAGTATCAACTAAATTTTGAAATATGGTTTACATGTGTTTAAAGTATGATACATTGGTTACCAAATTTATTGTAAATGAAAATAAAACCCAATTGAATATAAGGGATTTGTTTTTAGGAAATCTTTTTTCAAAGAGAATAATTGATTTTAGAAAATAATATCACTCTTTATGGATTTTTTAATGAAAAATATATTTTCTATATTTAATTTAATTTATTAAATTCATCTTATATGTTTTCTAGTAATAATATTACAATAAATTCAATTTTTCGGAATAAAGAATTTTTTTCTAAAAAGTTTGTTTTACCGCCTTTTGACGACTAAACCATTTTAAATTAATATTTTTTCAATATTATATGTTTATTTTTAAAAAATAAACTTCATAAAAAAATATTAACATAAAAATTTACTTTGGATTATTGTTTTTGATAATGTTTATTTTTACAAAATTGAGAATAATACTGCATTTTAATTCCAAATTACCTTTTCAGCTAATTTATTTACACATTTAGATTTTCCAGTAAATTTGTTAAAATGTGTAATTGGATTATGTTTTTTTCATTTAATTCAATTATGGTAATTTTATGTAATTTCACCTTTAAATTAGACTTATAAAAATGTCAATCATTTGATAGTTTTTTCTTAAAACACTGCTTTTCAGTTTTAACAATATGAAATAATTTTAAATTAATTATTCAAAATTATGAGATTTGAATTTGAAAAAATGTATTCCATATTTTTAATAAGGAGGTCCAAATTTATTAAAGAGTAACCTTTTATTTTTGGATATTATGAATAGTAACTTCAGTAATTATTTTTATTTATCATGATTAAAGTGTATATCAGGAAAATAAGGGTAAAAGATAATATTATAATAATATAAAACTACCCATAAAAGTGTCATATTAATATTGGATGCGATAAGTCCATCATTTTAAATCCTTGGGTCGATTTTGGGACCCCATTGAGAAAATTTGTTGTCATAATATCTTGTTATAAGAATTAATTTATTGTAAAGAGATATATAACATAAACATGTATCTATTACTAAATTAATTTTTATATGGGGTTGTATAAGTTATCTATTCAACTATAAATTGTTATTATATTATAAAATGATTTAATAAATCGTGATATTTTATTTTTAATATGTATACATTCAATAAATAAATTTAATAATGAAACAATAATGATGTTGTGATTGCTTCATTAATAATGGATTCAAATAAATGATATTATAAATATTAAAATAAACACTATTTTATACAATTTATGTCATCCACGAATTTTTTAGTATAATATGACATGATATAATTGATTCAATATATTTTTCAAAGGAATCAGGTACTTATGAATTTGTAAAAAATTCAAGTATGAATAGTGGCCAAAATTGACATAATTCAAAAAATAAAAAATAAAATATTTCATTAAATGATATTAAATTTATTAAAATATAATATTATTAAAAATGGTTAAGATAAGTACAAATATGCCATAAATGACTTTTTGGGGCCTTTTGACATGATATGGTAATTACATTAACACACAATGTGTAAATAACATGATATCACTATAAGATTAAAAAGGGTAAAATAAGGGTTAAACAAAAATGATAAGACTACAAAAATATTTAAAAATTAATTAAAAATAATTTTTTTATGTTTATTATAAAAACAATTAATCTTACATTCTAACTAAATGAGTTTTGGACAATGTTTAGTTGAAATTTATTTTATAATAAATTAATATATCAAGTCTTTCCTAAAGTGCCCCGCCTCCTTATTATAAAATGTAACAACCATTAACCACTTAATCACACCTCTAAATCCCATTAAATAATCTATATTATGCTCTAAAAATCTCCCAACATACCTCCCTTCATCCTAGAATTGTTACATTGGGAAGAAGGAATATCAAGAAATCCCTTTGGCTCAAATGAAAATAAGTTACCTGATTTTGAGGTAACATGTTCTCTCAATTTCTATTACTTAATTTTCCCTCTTAGCTCCCTATTCTCTTCTTATTATTTGATTACAGAAAATAAAAATTATGATAAATATACGAGGATTTTGTTATTAAAATTATTGGAACTACACATACACATACAACTATCTAATAGATTCAAACATACTGTTTATGTGTACGACAAACTATAGGCTCAGAAAACGATGATTTTTCCCCCTACCATATCTCATGGTGGAAGTTATGATGGAAATTTATTTATACATGATATATATTATATTTATATTTTTTATAATGTTATTTAATTTTTATTTAGAACTGACCATTTAGCTTTCCATGATGTGTAAATATGATAATTTTATTTGAGGATGTGTGCACTACCTCCCCTTAATGTGATAAGGCTACATCATGATATACATGAAACATATAAAGGATGGTTTTATTAAAAATATGAGACCAAAAATAAATCAATATAATACTTTTATTATAATATACATTTATATTAGTTGATTATTATTCTTTTAATATTATATGGAAATGAATGTATCATTCATGCGCACGTAAAACCAAATGTCACCATGAATGTTGCATTTCAATTCTTATCTCAAAATATTAGGGAAATTAGAAATACATATATAAATAATATATATTATTTTTGAATCATTAATACAATTCTTGAGATGATGGAATCATGACCTAATAGGAAATTTTAATCAAAACAAGGTCATTTTTTACTTGAGTGCCAAACATCGAAAAACAACTAATATGAACTCAAATAATTAACCAATTTCTATAACACGGTAATAAGTGATATAAAATGAATAATAAACAATAAAAATGTTCTTATGAAAGTATTAATTAACCTATTTTTATTATTTAGTATATTAAAGAATGAATCAGATATGTCATACCATGGGAAGGGATTTCATCTCAATCCCTTTTCATTGAGCCATTTCATGATAACATCCACCTCTATTATTTTTTAATGTCTATATACAAAAACTATGAAATTTTATATACCTATTTTATCTATAATAATGTTATTTATGAAATCATATAGATTAAAATTTAAAATTTCAATGTGGCATGCGACAGCCTGAACATTTAATGATTTAATTATCTAATCATTGTCTTCATGATAATAATTTATATATTTCATTATATAGATATAAAAGGATTATAAAAGACATTTTCTGTATATCTATAATTTAATTCAATGGTTTAAAAAAGGAATCTTTTTATACAAATAATTATCCTTTATTTTAAAAGTGTTAAAATCAATTTTTTTTACCATATACAGTGATAACAAACTATCTTCCATTGTTACTGTTATTTGATATTTGGCTTCCTCTATAAGCTTTAATGTTGTTAAATAAATCCAATATTCCTTTATTTTGGTATCTTGGTATTGAAAATGGGATCTTAAATGAAAATTTTATTTTTATACATAAATTCTTTTCATATGTAATAAGATGTGTTTTTCAAAAGAGTTTTGTGATGAACTAGTTTTTTTTAGGGTAAATGGGCATTATATGAGACAGGTGAGAAAGATATAGCCTCTATAAAGGGTTGACCCCCATTATAACTTATAGGTGATCATGATAAATCTTATAAAAAGGTTTGATCTACAATATAGCTCACTAGTGAGTCCGACAAAACATATACAAAGGGTTGATCCCCATTATAGCTCACGAGTGAGCCCGATATAGCTTATACGAAGGGAGATCCCCATTATAGTTCTCAAAATTGGAAGTCAAAAATTTGGTTATTCCAATTAGAATATATTCGAAATGGTTTTATTCATATTATTCCCTACATAACATAAATTGGTTTTAATTGCATTCAATTTGTTTTAGGGTTTATCATTGAGAAAATAGTATGAGTTTAATTAATGTGAAAATGTTTAGTTTCATTCGCTCAAATAGTATTGAATGGGTTATCAGGATTTAACAAGAATAATGAGTTTTCTTTATATTTATCTCCCATAGAGATAGTTTTTTTATTCCATGTTTCAAATGTTTTTACAGGATTTAAGGGAGAATAAATACATGGATGAAATCTTGGAAAATTTATTTTGATTGAAAATTAAAAGAAACCAAGTCTATTATTAAATATTTTATTATTAAAGATGAAATTGATACTATTGGAAGTGTCTAATATTTAATAGAATTTTTTTATCTAATAGTTATGACCTAATTCCCTAAATATCTAAACCTTAAAAGATCCTCAATGTGAATTCTTGACTTAACTGAATATTATTCAACCTTTGAGGTTGCGACCTTATAATAAAATAATAAAAAACATAAAAATGAGAAATAAATAAAGATGAAGAAATTGTATTTCCTTTAATGTATAATATATATACAATTTCCCTCAATGTAAATTTATCTTATATAATCTAAAAAATATAGATTGTAACCTATAACACTTACCTCATTGGTAAATTTTGAATTACAAACCACATGAGAGAATAATATCGAACGAAACATTGAATACTAGTAAGATAAATAATTTCATGATATAAAATGTCTTATGGGATGTATATAGACCTCATAAAATAGGATAGGTACACAAAATAATATATGCCCCAAAGAATAAAATTTGAAATTATAAACCTATATAACATTGGAAATGTATGAATCAAAACCTCATAAAAAGTGTAATTTATTTGTATTTGTAAAATTTAAATAATTTTCATAATAATAATAATAAAATTTATTAATGGTTGGTAAATAAACTACAAAATGGAAATAAATTGTGAATTGGGAATATGTATTATAAAAAAAATTGAGTCGAGAAACCTTTAACTCAAAGCTTGACATTCGTTATTTGAATTAAAAACTAAAATTTAATAAATATTGATTTATTATGAATATATTTTAGAAAAATTGAAATATATATAATAATATATATGATATACATATAACAATTAATCAAAAATTTATTAATCATTCTTTATTTAAATTATTATTCCTAGTGATAACTACTTATGATTTCATGCATGTTGCATTTTGAATGTTCAGATATTTATATATTAATTGATGTCCATTATCACCATAATGTTAATAATACCATGAGTATAATATTTAATAATTATATACACATTTAAAACACTTCATATATAGTAGTGAAGAAAATTACATTATATCACTTCGTGGAGATGATAATCCACAATTATGTGGGAGTAATATTTCCATTTTTCAAGTGATAGTATGAAATAAATGATTAATTAAAATATCTAAAAATATAATAATATCATAAATATTGATTTTATTTTTTAAATCCACTATTTTAATTGTAAATGTGAAATGGGTATGAAAATTGAAACAATTACTTTTGTGGAGTTAGTAGTCCACACGTACACATGAGCGATGTTTTGTTTTCCCATATGATGGAAATGATGTGGATAAGGGTTGTTAAACCATCTTAATAACAATTAATTATATTAATGATACAAAAATAATTATCTTAAAATAAAAACCATATATTTAGAAGAGTTTTAATAATGAATAAAATTTAATGTATTTGTTTACGAGTTGTACCTCCTCATTGAGAAAACACCTTTCGTATACACCTTAAGGTATAAAATGTTAGTCTTATGGGAGCAATAAAATATATATGGAATGGTGATGAAATATAAGAATGTATTATTATAGAATTTATTCCTCCATAAGTCAGAAATCTTGTGAAGAATGGAGGAGGTGATTTAACCTTTTATACGTGAGAGGATGGGCACCATTGTAATTTCTTAAAGTGCTAAATAAATATATATTTAATTACATGATCTATGGGACCAAATTGATATATTTAATTATAAGATGAGGATAAGTCTATGTATTTTCATCCAAGAATATTTAGTCAAAATTTAGTTATTTTTTAACTCTTTTCCCTATGTTTTATTCCTCTGGTATCCCTTTTTGAAAATTACAATGATATCATTGCTTTTTATCTTTATGCGTTCGAAAAGATACTATAAATGGAAAACTGACCAATAATTGTAAAATGTATTATATAATCAACCATCTAAAATTAAATAAGTCAGAGAGAAGGATTTTTTTGAAACTTAATTCATTTGTTAATAATTATAAAAGATAAGATACAATTAATGTCATTTTTTGTAACTGTTCATTACGATTTACTTTAAGTACAAAACTATTAAAATGGATTTTGAATACAAAATTTCAAAACATCAGTAATATTTTATATTCATATAAAAATTTCTATAAAATAATAATTCATATAAATTTTACTACTTTTAATATTTTCAAAAACAGTTATTTATTTATTATATTACATGAATAAATACATTTTCAGCATTGAACAAGCATTTAAAAAAGATAATTAATTTTTTAACATTGAAAGAAATGACCATGGTTAAAAAAAATAATTCATATTTTAGATAAACATAAATAAAAGACTTGACATAATTTTATTTTGAGGAAAAAATATTATAATTTTTCATTTCAATTGCTCATCATTTTATATTTATTATATTCATAAAATAATATGAAGGCTATAATAAAAAATGATATAATGATGCAATATTTTTTATTCAAATATGATTATAGAGGAGATATTGTTAAAAAATAATTTAAAAGAAAGTGTTATTTATATTTTAATGAATTATCCCAATCATTTAACCCATTTTTACCTGTTTAATCATTACCAATATGATAGAAATTTGGCAATGTATCTATTTATATGGGGATAAATAAAAAGGGCCTATTTTAAAAAAATTATTATCCTAATTAAAAATATTAAATAAATTTTAAATTATCCGATTTCAATATGTGATATAATTCAATTTCAAATGAAGCTTTCATAATAAAATGATGTCTTTTTTGAAAAAATGTGTTTTAATACCAAAAATAAACTTACACAAAAAAAATATAATTTTGATTCCATTATAATTACCTAAATAAAATAAAATTAAATGTTACCAATGATATAATTATATTTAAATCAAAAAAATTAAAATTACATAATTCAATTGAATGAAATGAATATTTTTCAAAAATATGTATTTTTCATTAATCACCAAAAATTATAATATTTTAAAAAAAACACAAAAATTCACTCTAAGATAAATATGATATGATGAATAAAAAATTATATCGATTTTTCAACATAAATTTTATAATACTAGTAGAAATTTATTATAATATTAACTTAAAAAATGAAATACAACTTATTTTTAGTGAAAAATATTTATGTAAGTATAAATATACATTACCAAAAATTGAGTACTTGTATATTTTTATGTAAAAACATATTTTTATTTTTGTGAAACATTTCTATATATATTTCATTATTTTATTGATCATATTTATACCAATTAATTTAATGGAAATTGTATAATATATCATTGATTGTTTTTATATAATTATTATGTGTTAATAAAGCTGTTATAATAATATAATATATTTATGGAGATGTATATTTTAAAATCATGAAGTGTTACATTCTTCCACAAAAAGTAAATTGCACAGTCTAATTTTTTATCTTTTTAATAAAAGTATTAATATTTCCAGTCACCTTTTCTGAAAAATCAATATTATAAAATGGGATAACAATACATTATTTTAAAAGTGAAAGTGGGAAACCTAACAATTACCTAAAATAACACATTATCAGGTTCCTACATAAAGATTCCATTACATGGAAGTTAAAATATATACACAGAGGAAAAAATAACAAACATGGTAAAATAGAGTATGCTAGAGAACATAGTAATGAAAAATTTAATTACCACCAAACCATAAATCAGTGAGGGGATAAAATACTAACAATTCATCATAAATGAATATAATAGGAAAAAGTCATTATTTAAATATAATTTATTAGAGTTGCGGTATTCATTTAATATCAAGATAGAAAACATGAGAAAATATAATTACTTGATTTTTGTCCATTTCATAAGCATAATTACATGCTTTGGTTATTCCTTTATCAACAAGAACATCATATCATACTCCTTGAAATGAATATTATAGATGAATTTTAAATGCCTGAATCACAAAAATTTAATTTTAATGTATCATAAAATCCATAAAATTATGACATGGCATTCATTAGGTCTTTAAATAATTTAAAAAATATAAATGTTAAACTCTTGATATCCAATATGTATAAATAGAATATATTTATACCTTAAAATGTTATAATAACACTTAAATATCATCTTAATACATTAAAAAAATAGTTAACTATAATACTCATCGAAAATATATCCAACCAAGTCCAAAACCTAAAAATCAAAAATATTTTATCACTATTTTAATCAGGATTAACATTAACACTTATACTCATCCAACATGAATTATCTCATAATGTTAGAAAAAAACATGTGAATATCATGATATTGTATTCAATTAAAACATTCTACAAATTTCCCAAAATATTTTGAATCAATATAAAACTTTAATGGAATCAAACGTGATTCAAAAAAATAACTCCATATTTATTCCTTACATAACATCACAGATTATCCACTATATTTATAAAATCCAAATATTTAATAAATATAATCAAAAATCAAATTTCAATTCAATAAAAAATATTTTTCTTATTCAAAAATATTATCCCATTTTCATTGTTAATATCAAACACCACTATAATCCAACAAAAAATTATTATTTCAACGCCAGACTCATATATTGTTTTTATTTAATCATAAATCAAGTATTTGATAAAAAACAACACTTTAATAATGAATCAAATTTCATAGATTTCAATATCATTCACCATATTCCTATAAATACTTAATGAAAAAACTACTATAGAAGAATCCTTAAATGATTCATGATTATTATAATTATAATATCATTAAAAAATATTTTTATATCATAATTCTTGAATACCAATACATAAACACTTCAATCATTCATTTTTAATGATTGGAATTAAAAAGGACCTTCCATGACCTAAGTATTAACCCTTGGATTAGGGAAACAACGCATATAATTCCAATTTTCCCTATATAGAAGAAATTAAAATATAAATGATTCCTTAGGATAAACATCTTTTAAATCCAAAAAATTGTTTATTTAACCACAAAAATTAAATGCACTATTCTTTTCTTATCAATATATTAAACATATTTGTATTCCTTTGAGATATTGTTAGGAATTATTATTCCAATAGTCTTATCATGCATGATATTGAATCATCATTATTCTTGTCTTCATCAATTGAAATCCCATGAAACTGTAGTTTTTATTTATTTAATGTGTTGGGGATAACATTATTATTGAATATGATGATCACATAATGGGAATGTAGATTATGAAAACTCAAAATAATTGACATTCCATATCCCATTTCATTTGGTTACCCATAAAGAAAATCAATCCATTTTCAGTCAATTTCTTAATTAATAGTATTTTTATTTGTTATAACCATTGACTATAACCATAAAATAATTTTTTGAGTAATAATTATCCTATGGAGTTATCATGTAATCCTGAGAAATTATTCAGCAGATATCTATATAAAGACAAATTATTTTGAATCAATGAATCCTCTGGTTGAACCCATGTCATGAATGTCCATTATCAATTCAAATCCTTTATTATGCTTCATAATAAAATTATAAATTAACCTATTAATATACTATGAGAGTGTCTTTATAGGTGTGATATATTAAGATGAGTAACCATGTATCAGTGAACATAGAATTAAGAACAAATCCACCAATTTCAAATAATTAACCCATGGTTTAGACATTCTAAAACTGCTCCCACATTCTAGTATCAAGACAAAAATGTAATTGAATGGAAAACACACATTCTCTACTTAAAAAAAATTAAGATGTTATCCTATACATATACATACCTACAGTTTTTTCCATTGGGTTTTTAATCCAAATTTTTAAATATAATCCATACACTACACTAATACCAACTATATTAACCCACAATTCACATACATTGATCTTATTTCTTTTTAAATGAATATTCATTTAATATCATTATTATCCACACATGAACCGTAAAGGTATAGTGTCTCTGGTAACTCATATATATATATAATCCGATCATTCATAAAAATATATATAATATTAATCATTTTACTTCTTATTTATAATTAGACTTAATCATATCATATTTAATACCATTCATTATACCTTAGGGAATATTAGAACCCAAGAAGTGGTGATCTGAGATTTATAGTAAGGGTAAAAATTGGAGATATCAATAAAAGATCATATGTAATCATACATGGGTGTGTGAATATATGATTATCAATATAAAATCGTACCAATATATATAGATCATAATCAAGGGTCTTGGAAGAAAACATTAACATGTCACAAGATTAGGTAATCCTGAAAATTAAATATTGTGTCGTGACTTTAAAAATGAAGCATAAAAACATTTTATGTGGGTGTTTCACCATCAGATTAATTGAAAGCATATTATATTTATTTTTTAGCAACCATGAACATCATATACCTTTGGATCAGTAATCAAAACATGTTTCCTACATTATATAAGATTAGAAATCACTATCGATTCCTATATCCTAATGGAGTAAGAATCAATAAATGTTTCCCATATCACAGTGGATCAAGATCACCGCCTATTTCAAATATTATAGAGTATCATGAATAAGAAAATATTTACTATAGTGGAAAACGAACTCATCTAATTTCACATAATTATCCCATGATATATAAGACATTATCCAATGTATTGGAGGAATACAACTGACCCATAAATCATATAATAATCACCATACATATATGTTATTTGTATGATCATAAAACATTCATAAATTCAACAAAACATATTTTATGTAAAAAAAATATATTTCAAAATATTTACATCATTTCATCATAGAATAATACCTTTTATAATAATCAGTTCTTATTAACACTTCATCATTTCATTGTTTCATTTTTCGTGGAAATTAAATAAGTTTCACCCCAAAAAAATAAGCCCAAGTTAATGAAAAGGAATTAACAAAGTTATGTATAAATCATCATCATAATAAAATCCAAAAAAATTAAGTGGATTTTTTAAAAATATCATAACCCCAATAAACTATAAAAATTATTAAAAAATGAATACATTGATGAAAAATACATTTTAATGAACATTTAAAAAAAATTTCTGAAAACATGAGAATATGTACCTATATATTAAAAAAAGTTTAACTAAAAATTATAAAAAAATCAAGAAAAACATTTATTTGAAATTAAAAATGGAATATTACAAATTATTCTTCTTGGAAAATAATGGCCCTGAGGGGGTAAAATCAATTCATGTTGTATACATTAAAAGAAAACATTTATAACGGAATTTTATAAATTGATAAAAATGACTTGTTTTGGAACACATAGGAATATTAATTTATAAATTTTTTTAAATAAATTAAAATTAGGTAGAAATGATCTGTTCAGAAAATTTGATTTATATGTATGAAAATTCCTAATAAAATTTTGAAGATTTTATTCATGGATGATAAATGTATCGACCAAAGTTGAAATAAGGTCGTCTTTTATTTAATTTTTTTCCAAAACAATTAAAGCTAGAAGACAGTAAAATGGTACTAATAATTAAAAATACTATAAATAACCAAAGGAGAATAAAAAAGATGTGTTTTATTAGATATGATATGTATACGTTAAATAAATTAAAATATATTATAAATAATCATGAAATGAAATGAGAAAGTAACATAAACCCCTTATTGGTTTTGTAATATTTGTATCATAAGACTCATAAAATAATAACATAAAATTCATTAGTATATCTAATAAAAATAAGTAAAATCGTGACATAAAAAATCTATTACACTATAAATACACCTCATATTATAATATATGTGCATAATATAACATATGTCTAAAAAAAGACAATTTGAAAATATAAACCTATTAAACTCTAATAAAATTAGAATGAAAACATTATTAAAGGTAAATCCTTAAATGGAATTGAAAAAACAAATAATTTTTTCTAAATAATCATAAAAATTTATTCATGGTATTCATATATACAACATAAAGGAACAATGTGGTGAATATGGAAGATGTATCACAGTAATAAATGTTAGAAGAGAAACTTGTTCCTCAATTATTTTATTTATTTATCCAGGTTCGAACATTGTGTACAATAAAAATTGATATATTAAAAATATATTAAAAACATATTTTCATAAATATTATAACATTTTTATTACTTATAAAATCTTATAACCCTTTTATCAACTATTCATAATTAAAATCATTGTTCTAGATGATAACTGCTATACTTTCATTAATATATTGGTTCATCAATCTCAGTATTTATAAATTCACTAGGGTTACATCATTAACACCTTTTTAATTAGGCATGAGTATCATATTAAATAATTATATAAAATTATATAACTATTTATATAATTTAGTGATGAAAAATGAATTACATTTCTTTTTCAAGATGATAGTCTACATATACGCATGAGTGATGTTTCCATTTTGGTATGGTTGAAAAGAAATAAAATTAAATTATAATTCACCTTTATATAACAACAATAATATCCTTAATATCATATTTATTTATTAAATATAACAATATAACCATCAATATGATATGGTTTTGAAAAACAAAGTTGGTCTCTTTGACGAAGTTGAAGTCCACACGCATGCACTATAGAAGTTTTCTTTTCCTATGGGATGTAAATGTAACATCCATAGTAAATAAAGAGTAATAAATTTTCATATTTATTAATATTTGTGAATTAAATATTAATTTTAATTTAATGGTGAAGCTATTTTCAATGAAATACCCAATACAGGACAATAGATTTCATGGAAATCTTATGTTACACACAATGTGAAGTTATACCAAAAAATAAAATAAAAAAATATTATTTTAAATGGTAGTTAACACCAAGCCGTTGTATTTTCGGGAATGAACATGGCTAAAAAATATATGATTATTCATGTTTTCTAAATGATTTTATAATTATCCAACAAATTTAAGAGGCTTAAAATAATAACGAATCCAATTTTGAGAATAAATACTCTAATATTCATTAAAAGGTCAATTTACCACCTTTTGATGGAGAACCCTCAATAAATCTAGTTTTAGTCACTTTTATGTGTTGTATTTGACAAAATAAAATTCTTTTTCATAATTAGAGCTTCAAAATTTACATTGATAAAATTTTTGCTATTTTTCTGATAATATTCATTTCTAATGAATAGTGAGCATACTGTATTTTAATTCAAAACTGCCTTTTAATCCAATTTAATTAAATGGATAGATTATCCATTTAATTGGATTTAAAGTGTAATTAGATTATTTTTTTACCATTTAATAAAACGTTGGTCAGTGAATGTAATTTCACTTTGAAATTGGACCTAAACAACAATCATTCTTTTGATAGTTATTATTTCTTAAAAACACGCTTTTTTATTTTGACAACAGAAATTAATATTAAATTAATTAATCAAACGTCTATGTTTTGAATTTGGTAAAATAGAAATAATTTTTGAATTCATAATATCAAATATGGATTAGGATGAATGTTTTGTATTTTTCTGAATAAACATCAATTTTTGATGAATAGTAAAAACACTAAGTAGTAGTTAAAAAACTGACTTTTTCATTTAATGGAAATTTTACCATATTTGTGAATTGAATTTGGAAAATATGAGGTACATGGTTGTTATTAGTAAGTAAAATTAGGGTGAATATGATGAAAAAAATATTTGGTAAATAGTAACTTTTGACTTTTGTTTTCTATGGTTAAAGATAAATTGGGTAATTCAAGGTAAAAATAATATTATAATAAAACAAATTACCCAAACATGTCTTATAATCGTATTTTTTATACATTTTAGACCATGGACATCATTGGGTACATTTTGGGACCCCATAGAACATTTTATGAGTGATAATGACACATTATTTTAATTAATCTGAAGTAATGACAAAAATGGCATAAATGTGTATCTTTTATTAAATCAACCCATACATGGGGTTATATAAGTTATATATTTGACTATAAATATAAATTTAAAATTTAAAAAGATTTCATAAATCATGGTTTTTTTATAATTTTTAGACATCAAATAAATACAATTATTTATTACACAATAATGAAGTCGTGTTTACCTCATTAATGAAAAATTTAAATAAATAAGATTATAAAGATTAAAATAATATCAAAAACCTGTGAAATTATTATTGGATGATATTATTTCGAATAAGAGTCATCTTAACTCCTAATTTATCTTGTTTTGGACTTTTAGAAACCTAAAATCATTATATAATAAAATAATTTCTTCATGCTTTCGAAAAGAGCCCCTTATCCCACTTATAAAATGATATCACCTCTACCCCTTTACTCACAGATATCAAGCCCCTTTTATGGTCCAAAATATGCCTAAATAAGCTTTCAAGATCCATATATTCAATCTAGAAACCTTACCTTAGGAAGAATTCACTTCAAGAAATCCTTTTGGTTCAAACTAAAGGGAGTTACTTGATTTAAAGGTAACATCTTCTCTTAAGTTCTTTTCTATTGTTTTACTTCTCCGAATCCCTAAACTCTTATTATTAAATTATTTTATGTGATGGATTCCAACTACACTTACACATACCTCTTTCTAAATGGTAAAGAAAATACCATTTCTGTGAACGCTGAACTACTGCCCCACGAAACGAGGATTGTTCAATGTTCTCCTACCACCTCTTATGGTAGACAATATAATTGAATTTTATTTATATGTGATATATATTTTATTTATATTATTTATATTCTTATTCAATTTTATATTATATTATACCATTATGGTTTCCATAATGGGTAAATGCGATAATTTCCTTTGAGGAAGTACGAACTACCACCCCCTCAAAGTGATATGAATCGTTCATTCCATATGTGGAATGTACAAAGGAGGAATTTAATGAAATTATATATGATATTTTAATATAATTATAATATATTTATATATTATTAATTTTTAAATCCATGAAATAGGAAATATAAATGAAAGTTGCGTTCATGTGTATGTAAGACTTACCATCTCCATGAACAGTGCATTTCATTTCTTATCTCCAAATGTTATATACTATTATAAATATATAATATATAATATAAATATATATGATATATATGTTATCTAAATCAGGAATATCATTCTGGAGAGAATGGATTTTTGACCACATGAACAACTTGTAATTATATAAAATTCATTTGACTCAAGAACCAAATATTGGCAAAACAACCATTATTAACTTAAATGATTACATAACATTTTAACATGGTAATAATTAATATAAAAGGAATAATAATATTTAAATGTTTCCTTAATCAATTCTATATTTACTCGAGTTTATTATTTAGGAGATTAAAGAACGAATGGTTCAAGTTGGACATCATGTAAGGGAATTACTTACCCCAATTTCCATTATTTGGGTTGATATTATATTTGTTGTTTATGTCATTATTTGATTATGTGATAAATGAAATTTTATATCCTATAATGTTTTTATACATTATTTATGTGTTATTATAGTGAATACACATAATCAATCTTTTTTATTTACAAAATTCCCTTTTTATGAGACTTCTTCTCAGTCTCCTTTCTTTGAGGCCTATTTTTTTTAAACCACTTTCTTTTATATGGTGTATAAACACCTTTGAAATTTAATTTCATTTAAAAGGAATATTTTTATATGCGTAATTTTACTAAACAACAAAAAATAATGTTTCTTTTAACATAAATGGGTGACAATGACTTTTTCCATGGCTACGAGTATTATTTGATCTATGGATTCCTTAACAAGCCATAATTTTTTTAAAAAGAAAATAAATACCATACACTCCGTTAAATATTTTGTTATTGAAAATGGTTTTCATAATTAATTTTTTATTTATATATATTTAAATTATGTGGTAATGTTATCTTTCCTTTTATATGTTATGAATATGTTCTAGTTCTTGGGAATTTTTTACATATACGGGTGGTTCCATAACAAAACTCGGGTGTTTGAGCACAAGATAGCTCTCCAATGCATCATGTAATGTGAAAAAGGTAAAAATGAATGTTTCTCCCAAGATATTTAGGAAATATTCTGTGATTGGTATTCTAAATAAAACTCCCCATGTGGCTGTGAATGGTACAACATAAGTATGTTATGGATTCCAGAATTTACCTTTATAATTTTATCATTACTATGTGTTATTCCTAAATCTTATGATTGCATTAGGTATGTTAAAAACCTTATGTTTTGATTGAATAATTTTTACTTTATTTATTTTATAACCATTATTATGCTTTTTATGGTCATCCCATGTTTTGAAATTTTTTTCACATGACAAAAAGATGAATTGGGTCAAGGATGGTATCAAGGAAAAGTTTTGTTGCCTAAAACATGGAACGAGACATGAATCATTTTATAAGAGTTTTATATTTTTTTTAGAAAAATGGAAATTGATTAGAAGTGAATACTTTGTAATTATTGAGATGTAATTTAATAGTTATTTCCTAATTCCCTAAAACTCTAAACTTGAAAACATCCCCAATGTGAATTATCCATTTAATTTAAGAATGTGTAATGTTTTAAGGCTCGGTCATTATATTTGGTATCAAAGGTCGGTTTAGAAAACATTAAGAGTTAGAATATTGTTAAATTAATTTCCATAAATCAATTTAGGGTTCGATTGGAAGAATATATCATTTAAATAATACCATATTTCTTCAACTATGATATTTTTGTGTTCATAATGTATTTCGGTAGAGGAAACATGGCAGCTATGACGAGACAACATCAAGAGGAAGTCAAACATCCAAATCCGCAAACTGAGACGGTTGGAATCAGAACTGAACAGTCTGTTTCAGTGATGGAACATTTGAATCATGCTATAAATGGTGGTGTTTTCCATGCACATGATCATCCATATCAACCACAGAGGAAAATTTCTTTAGTGAAGAATTTCATGAGGAAACATCCCCATTCATTCAGAGGATCATCTGACCATGTGCTAGTAGAAGTGTTGACTAAAGCACGAGATAAGATTTTGGATGTCTTGGGGTGTTCATAACATCAAAAGGATAGTATCTCTATATACTATTTTGAAGGCGAAGATGAACAGTGGTGGTTGATAGTGAAAAATATCAAGGATAGTGAGGAGATTGATGCTATTTATTGGGATTAATTTAAAGATATGTTTCTTCAGAAATATTTTCCTAAGGTGGTTCCTCTTATGATAGAAAAAAATTCATAGAATTCAGGCAGGAGGATGACTCAGTGGCTACTTATAAAAAAAATTTAATTGACTATCAATGTATACTCCAAATTTCATACGATATCTTGATAGAAAAATCAACCATTTTTACTCAGGATTAAAGCCAAATTATCGAAGGGAATTATCATCTCGTGAGTTCAAAAGTTATGAAAAACTTGTTCGATTTGCAGAGTAGATGTAAATTTAGTTTACTGGTGATCATTTTTTCTTAGAAAAACCACAGAATAAGAGGTCGAGGTGGAATACGAAAGAGAAGATCTCTTAAAAAATGTCTTAGTGTATGAAAGATAAGATTACAGTTTGTGAAAATTGTGGTAAAAAGAATGGTGGTGAATGTATTTTGAATTCGGGTGAGTGCTAAATATGTGCTAAAATTGTACATATAGCTCATAATTTCACTGAGTAATATTAGTTTAATGGTAATACAAAATCTGATTTACAGTCAGTAAAATGTTTTTAGTGCATTGAATTGGGTCATTATGCAAATGAGTGTCCCGTGAAGAACTCAACTGAGGGAAAACATCCAAACTACAAGTAGAAAGGGGTGGTGAAATCCTTTATAACTACTTCGACATGTGGTTTATGAGGCAAAATGGGAATCTAAAAATTCAATTAGTGGTAAATACCCCCACTTAATTGATATGTGAATAATAATTGTGAGGATGCAATTTCTAAAAGCGGTGAAGGATGTAACATCAAAAGTAAGTAAAGAATAATACATTTTCATATTTATTAATATTTGTGAATTAAATATTAATTTTACTTTAATAGGGATGCTATGCTCGATGGTGTACCCAATAAAAAACAATGAGATTCTTTGAAATCATACGTAACACACAATGTTTAGTTGTACTGAAAAATAATACAATATAACATTATTTTAAATGGTAGTTAACACCTAGTTATTGTATTCGTGTGAATAAAAATAACTAAAAACAAAATTATTATACATGTCTATTAAATGTTTTTACATTTATCCAATAAATTTTAGATTCTTAAAATAGGAATGAATTTGATTTTAAGCATAAATACAATAATATTCATTAATAGGCCAATTTACCGCCATTTGATGGAAAACCCTATTTAAATCTAGTATTGGTAACTATTATGTGTTCTATTTGACAAAATAAAATTCTTCTTTAAAATAAGGACATAGAAATTTTCTTGGTGTCAATTTTAGGTATTTTTCTAGTAAAATTCTTTTTTAATGAATAGTGGAAAATGCTGTTTTTTAATTCAAAACTACCTTTTAATTAAATTTACTTATATGATTAGATTATATTTTGAATTGGTTTTAAATTGTAATTAGATTATATTTTTCTCATTTAATCCAATTTTTTTCATTGGATGTAATTTCACTTTGAAATTGTACATAAACAAGTGTAAATCTTTTATAGTTATTATTTCATAAAAACACACATTCTGTTTTGACAACGGGAATTAATTTTAAATTAATTAATAAAATTTCAATGTTTTTAATTTGGTAAAATAGATATAATTTTTGAATTTGGAATATCTGATATATCTTAGGATGAATTTTTGGTTTTTTTCTGAAAAACATCAATTTTTGATGAATAGTGAATACATCGAGTTGTAGTTAAAAACTAAATTTTTTCATTTAAATTAAATTTTACCACTTCCAAGAAATGAATTTTGAAAATCCAACACACATGGTTATTATTCATAAGTAAAATTTGGGCCAATAAGAGTAAAATAATTTTTGATAAATCATAGATTTTGACATTTATTTACCGCGGTTAAAGGTAAATAGGGTAATTCAAGGTAAAAATAATTTTATAATAATATAAAATTACCCTAACATGTATCCAAATCCTATTGGTTGATACGTTTCCGTCCATGGACATCCATGGGTAAATTTTGGGACCCCATGGAACAAATTAAGAGTGATAATGACACATTATCTTAATTAATTTTAAGTAATGACAAAAATGACATAATCATAAATATTTTAGTAAATCAATTTTTACATGGGTAATATAACTTATCTCTTTCACTATAAATATACATTTTAAAGATAAAAATATTTACTACAACATCATATTTCATTTATAATTTATACCTCAAATAAATAAAATTATTTATGACCTAATAATGATGTAGTGTTTAATTTATTAATGAATGATTTAAATAAATATGAATATAATCATTAAAAGAATTTCCAAAACCTATCCAATTATTATTGGATGATTTTATTTTGATACAGAGTCATCTTATTTTTGACTGTAAGATGTTCTGGACATTTAGAATGTAACTCCTCGACCCTAGTTACCCAGAGTCGGTACATTATTACATAACATTGACATGATCACAAAAGATCAAATCTCGAAAGACCGATTATTTTAGTAGACTTGGAATCACTAGATACATTCATAAAGTTTACATTAAATAATAATGTGAAAACTACATCAACATATTGTCTCCATGCTCATATCCCCTTATACTATCCCTCCATGCCATTCATAAAATACTTCTTCACATCATGGGAAAAATAAAACATAGAAAGGGGTGATCTCAAATGCCGAGTAAGGATAACAATATAGCAGAAACATTCATAAATAAGCATAAACATTTAAGGAAATATATAACTAAAACAAAATCCTTTTAAAAATAAACATCAGCATAATATGGTAGAAATAAAATGAAATAATTCCATTTACTTATACACATAGATATTCTACTAGTCGAATAATCACATGCAATATCAATAACCACTTTCATAATGATGGAATGTATAATGCGAGAATATCACAACCATATAGTAAAGGCCTTGTGACAAGAATAAAAATAATATTTGGCCATGTATTTATTCCATGAAACTAGTTTTTCTCATGAGACCTACCGATGCATCACAGAGATATAGTAGGTTCCACCCGTACTTATTAAGTTCAATGCATTCCTCATATGTACAGGTTTAAACATAACATAATCATTCGTATTAAAACTAGCATAAAAAATGTCAATACATTCTCTATAAACCAAGAATGGTATAAAAATAACACATCCATAGTCAAACATATTACAAAACCATCAATACAATATGAAAGTTTTGTATCATAATAAATCAACTTCAAATAAGTTTAAAATCCATCAAAAGATGTTGACATAGATGAAATCAAAACTATTTGTGAGAAATATCTCCCTTTTTAAAAATAATTTAAAAGTCACATAAAGATTAAAGAATAAATTTACTTTGAAAATATTCTTATAAGCTTTTAAGGGAGGCTGCTACTATTTTATAACGACAGAAAATAACCACACCCGCCATATAAGTTAAAAAAAAGGCATTTTTACCTTAATTTCGTCGAAAAGGTTAAAAAGGACCTTGTTTGGAAAATGACAGAAATATACCTTTATAAACATATTATAAAAATTAAAAAAGGGTATAAATTACTTTAACCCATAGTCTATAAAATAGTAAGAATTATTTTAAACACATTTTTAAGAAACATGGATGTGGATGATAAAGAGGTCCCAGTAGATAATTACATACAAACAACCTCAGATAATGAAGATATTGTGAAATAAAAAATTACCTTGTAATTTTCCTTGGATGAGGGTAGGTTAACCTCCTATATAATGGTGAAATATTTGTTATTAAATTATAAAAGAATCATATACATTAATATGATATCATATATGATCTTTTAACATTGCTTTGTTAATAATATCTTAGAATTATCGTCGTTTCAGGTGTTAGCTTACTCATTTTCTTTTATATGTTTTGTTACATAAGCCGTGTTTGTTATGGATAGGTTGTATCTTATTCATATCAAGAATGATATCAAGTCCTCAAACATTATTTTTAAATCATCAAATGATAATTATACTTGAATGGATACGATGGAGAATGAATCTCATCACGTTCGTGGAGACGGTAGTCCGTACGTACGCACGAGCGACAATATCATTATTTTAATATTAAAATAATTTATAATTGGATGGTTTATCATATATAAAGAATAATTATCGCGATATATTTATTATTTACATCAATTACACATCATTATCATACCCATCAAAATAATAATGTTTTGAATAACAATTACACCACGATGTGGAGACGATAAGCCATACATACGCATGTATGCCGACATTTCATTCAAAGGATGGATAGAATACTAAATATGGTTGTACCATATTTATAATAACTTAACAGTATATAGAATATAGTGGATTTATTATTTTAGATTGGAAATAACAAATAAATAAGATGTTGAAGAAGAAAGGAACTTGAATGAGGGTGGTGAAAACATCACATCTTCTTTGGGTTCTTCCTTTTGATTTGATAAAAAGGGCTCTTTATGTTGGATTTATGATCAAAATAAGGACTCTAGAATGAAATTGGTGAAGTTGAGAGAATATTTTGTTCTGGGGTTGGCCATGCCAAAAGGCTTTGACGATGTTAATTAGATGGAAGGGGAAGTGCCCTTTTATAAGAGGGGTGAGGGGCACCTTAGGAAAAGATAGAAATATTATTTTATAATAAATTAATATTCGGTTTATAATGTCTCAAAAGTGCATTATTTAAAGGTTAAGGTGGGTATACGTCCAAAACCACTCATCCAATAGGTTTTAGACCGGTTTAGGTCACTATATTAACATTATCTTTTTGATTTAACTCTTAGTTAAATAGTTTGACATTAACCATGTCTCTTTGTATTTTTATATTATATAATCAATATACTTACTATAAACATCCAAGATACCCCCAAGTGGTAAATTAATAATACACCTATCATGATATATTTCTTTTTACCAAACCTTATATTTTTATGAATAGAATATCAATTAATAATATAATATTTTTTTAAAAAACTCATTTATGTCAATTTTGACACTATTTAATAATTGATTTTGTTAAAGTCTTAACATATTAATTAATTCGAAAGAAATTAATTTAAGAAATACTAACATATCATATTAAACAATAAATTTTTTGGATATCATAAAAACATTAAAATTATATTTATTTTAACATTTATAATATTAATTATTTGATTCTTTCATTAATATGGAAAATACAGCATCATTATTGTGTCATAAATAATTTAATTATTCAATGTCTAAATATTATAAATAAAATACCATTATGTATGAATTTTTTTTTTCAATGAATATTTATAGTAAAAAATATAACATATATAACCTTATGTAAAAATTTCTTTTCTAAAAGATATATGCTTATATCATTTTTGTATTTACTTTAACTTAATTAATATAAAGTGTCATTATCACTTTCAAGTGGATCTATGAGGTCTCAAAATTGACTGAAAGATTCCAATGGTCGGACATGTATCAAACAATAGGGTTAGGACACATTTTATGGTAATTTTTTATTATTGTAATATAATGTTTTTACCCTTATTTACCAGATTTACCCTTAAACCATGAAAAATAAAATATTTACCAAAGTAATTATTCAAAATGTCTAAAAATGCAAGTTAAATATTTACACAATTTGGACCTCCTGATTCTAAATATGGAATCCATTTTTCTAAATTCAAATCACAGAAGTGGCAGAAATTAATTTAAAATTAATTACTGTTGTTAAACCAAAAAAGCATTTTTAAGAGATAATAACTATCAAAAGATTGGCACTTTTTTATGTCCAGTTTAAATTGGAAATTATGTCCAATGACAAAAATATTATTAAATGGTAAAAAGATAATCTAATTATACTCTAAAATCACTCAAATTCATAATTTATCACTATAAATTATGTTGATTAAAAAAGTTGTTTTTAATTAAAATTTAGTAATTTTAACTATTCATCAAAATATGAATGTCATCCAAAAAGTACCAAAAATTCACCATAATCTTATTTCGATATTCTGAATCCAAAAATAAAGTCCGTTTTGAAAGATAAAATGTATAAAATTTCAAAAAGTGGGTATGACTATTCATAACAACTAGTTTGATTGGTTGTGGTGTGTGTTAGAACTCAAAGTTCCTTACAACACACGTTACTGTATTATTCAAAGAGAAGTGTACCGTGTAATCTTGGGTGTTACATAGAAACTGGAAATCAATATAAAAAAATAACATTCTAAACCTTTTATAAAGACCCCCTCCACTCCTTATAAAAATCCCTCACCTCTAACCCATCACTCACACCCATCAAGCCCCTTGGATCGCCTAAACTCTACCAAAATAAGGTCTCAATATCCATATCTTCCACCTAGAATCCATAACATAGGTAGAAGTAACTTCAATAATCCCTTTAGTTTCAAACCAAATTGATTTACCCGATTTAAAGGTAACATCTTCCATTAAGTTCTTTTCTTTTATTTTTAATTATCCAACCCCCTAAAATAATTTTATTCTTCTATTTAATAACAACACCATTATATTCAATATACATGGTTATTTTTATGAGATTTATTCAATCTACACTTACCCAAACCTCCATCTAATTGGTAAAGAATATAATGTTTCTGTGGACGGTGAAATATTGCCTCACGAAACGATCATAGTTCAATCTTCTCCTACAACCTCTTATGATGGACATTATGATGGAACTATATTAATATGTTAAATATAATATATTGGTATTTTCTATAAGATTATATATTTTTCATTTATATCATACATTTATGGTTTCCATAATGGGTAAATGCGATAATTTTTTTTGAGGAAGTGCGGACTACCACCCCCACAATGTGATATGACACGTTATTGCCATATGTGGAACGTATAAAGGATGGAGTTTTTGAAATTATATATGATATTATACTAGAATTATAATATACTTATGTGTATTTAATTTTTCATTCCATTAAATATGAAATAGAAATGAATGTAGTGTTAATGCGTACATACAGCTTACCGTCTCCATAAACAGTGCATTTTATTTCTTATCTTAAAATGTTATGTACTATTATAAATACATATATATATTGAATATATATGATATATATGATATCTAAATCATGAATATAATTATGAAGATGATGAACATTTGACCGCATGAACAACTTTTAATTATAAGATGTTTATTGTTGACTCAAGTACCAAATATCGACAACATGACCATGGATATCTTAAATGATTACATGATGTTCATAACATGTTAATAAGTAATATAAAAGGAATAATAAACAAGAATCATGTTCATAAGAATGTATAAATTGAAAATATTTTATTATTCAAGAGATTAAAGAATGAATGGTTCAAGCTAGACACGAGGTAAGGGAACTTCTTAACCCAATTTCCATTCTTTGGGTTGATCTTCTACTTCATGTTTATGTCCTTCTATGATTATGTGCGAAATGAAATTTTATATATTATCATGTATTTATTCTTTCATTATGTGCTCATATAGTGAATACACATAATCAATCTATTTTATTTACAAAATTATCTTTGTAAAGGACATCATCCTAATCTCATTTCATTAAGGCATATTTTGTTTTTTTGACTAATTTTTTTTATACATTATATAAAACTTTTTGAATTTTCATTTAATTCAAATATGATCTTTTTCTAGGAGGGGTTCTATTAAATGACAAAAAAAGAATTATTTTTTTAACATAAGTGGTGACAACTACTTTTTCCACTACTGTGTGTATTATTTTCTATATGGCTTCCTTAACAAGACGTAATGTTTTTAAAAAGAAAATAAATACCATATAATCTTTTACGTATTTTGGTATTGAAAATGGTATTGATAATGGATTGTTAATGTCAATATATTTAAATGATGTGGAAATGTTATCTTTCCTTTTATATGTTATGAATATGTTATGGTTCTTGGGAATTTTTTTTTGTATATGGGTGGTTCAATGATAATCCTTGGGCTAGTGAGGCCGAGATAGCTCTCCAATGCATTGGGTACCATGACAGAGGTAAACATGAATGTTTCTCCAAATTGATTTAGGGAATATACTATAATATTTATTGCAAATTTAAATATCAATGTTGCTATGAAAGATACAATGTAAGTATTCTATGGATACCATATGTTACCTTTATAATTTGTGATTAATATGTGTTATTCATAAATATTTCGATTTCATGACGTATGTTAAAAATATTATGTTTTTAAAGAGAAATGTTTTCATTATTTATTTTATAACCCTTACTATGATTTTTATGCTCATCCCATGTTTTAAAATGTTTTTTCACAGGACATAAATATTAATAGGGTCCAAGATGTGATCAAGGAAAAGGCATGATGTCTAAAACAAGGAATTAGACTTGACACTTTATTAAGAGTTTTTATTTTATAAAAAATGGAAACTGTGTAGAAGTGACTAATTTGTAATTTTTTACATGTAATGTAATATTTATGGCCTAATTTTCTAAAACACTAATCCGGAATAGATCCTAAATTTGAATTATCCATTCAATTCATGATTATGTAATGTTTTAAGGTCAGTTCCTTATAGTAAAGGAGGTGGATAATTGATATAAATTAAACATAATAAAAAATTATTTTATCTAACATCCATGATTCATTACTTTATAATAGATACCATAGATTTAGAGTAGGTAGAAAAGGAATTAAAATTTAAATTACTTAGTAAAGTATTTTACCACTTCATTGAGAAATCTCATTTGTCTTACACCTTAATCCTTAAAATGATGTTCTTTTAAAAATACCCAAATCGCAAGAAAATGTAGAAATAATATATTATTTTATTATAGTGTAAAATTTTTGATCTATATGAATCAGTAATTTGTAATATAGGTAGAGAGGATTTGAACTTTTATAAGCATCGGGAGGGGCACCATTGGAATTATTCAAATTATAAAACTAATGTAAATTAATTTTAAATTCAAGAATTGAACCAAATTTATATATTTAAAATATATGATTATTATAATTAGAAATAATATCATCCAATAATATTTATTTATGTTAAGGTGTACGTTAACCTATATCTCATTGTTTTTACCCTTCACTAATCATATAGAAAATAAATGTGATTTTAATGTTTCTTCTATTTAAGGTCTAATAATGTAAATATAAAAAGAAATTAGTCATTTAATTGGACAATATACGAAATTATAGACCATGTTCCATTCTATTTTATGCTGAAATAATTTTTATTAATTTTAATTCATTTAATAAAATATTATTAAATTAAATCAACCATTAAAGTAATTTTCTAGACTATTCACAAATTTATCCATTGAAGACAAAATGAAAGAAATTATATTTGAATAAAAACCATTAAAACATCAATATTATGTCATCTGTATCTAAAAAATTATGGGAACACTATATTTCATTGGAATTTTATTATATTATTTATTCTTAATTACATTTATATTATTTTCCTTTTACCAAAAAATACTATATCGACGACACAATAGAATTTAAGTTAATTAATCCATATCTAAAAATGAAAATAAATTACCATGATAAATTAATTAATTCAGGTTTAAAATATTCATTTATAACAGACACTAACCATGTTTTATCTTTATGAAAAATATCTGTGTTATTAAAGTAAAAAAAGTGATATTTTAATTTTCTAAAACTAAGATAAAGGTCATACTGAATGAAAACGGGATTCTTGATTCAATATTTAAAAACCATAGACGATATTGATTTAATGCGACTCATCCAATATAAAATAAACATCTGTTAAAGAAATTTTTAAAGCCTATTCCATTGTTTAGACCATATTTTAGAAATTTTTACACTTACCAATGTGACCAAAATTAACAAAACCAACCATTTGTAATGGACAAACAAACAAAAGGAACTAATTAAAACACTGATTCTATTATTTAAAAATTTGATATATTTTTTCAATTTTCATTTTTTAGATGTGGAATATTCCAGTTTAATAATTTTCATACTAACCATAGTGAAACCCATTTTTAGTAAAAATGTGTTATTAATCCCAAAAATGATCATGCACAAAAATAAAGTATTATGCTAATTGTTATAAAATTAAATATATTATATAAAATTAATTTATACCTTTTCTAATTTAAGATAAAATTCAAAATATAATAGTAATTTTAAAATACATGATTTAATGAAATTAAAACAATTTTTTACAAAATTAAATTATTTTAATTATTCACCCACAAAGAAACTATTTTTGAAAATAAAAATAAAAAATCATTATAAGAAAATTTTATTATTATTAATGAAAAAATGATATATATTTTGATTGATAAAATTTTTAAATTTTTTTGAAATTAGTTATTATACCCACAAACAAAATAAGAAGAACAAAAGTTTTCCATGAAATTGTTTTTGAGGAATCAAAAGACTTTTATAAAATTTTGTGATTATATATTATGAATTAATTAGTACATTTGAATTATATTTAATATATATATATATATATTACATTATTTTACTAATCCAATTCATACCCATCAACATAACTATTATGTTATAATATATCAGGGTTCAGTTAATGTTCGGTGTTCTGTGTCAAGAATTTCATCAAGAAATTATAATTATTTAATTGGTTATATATTATACAATATAGGGGTGTTACAATTCTAATGTGATCTCTTCTGCCAAGGTAGGTTATAATAATTATATGGTTAAATATATGCATTCAATATAATCTACATGTTCTAACATCTTATTATATTATGGTTCTATCCAGAGAATTATATTTGAAAGCTTAATTAAGGGTATCACATTAACCACAAAATGATTATATATAGAACTAGTAGTAAAAAATCATAATATAATGATGATTATATTTCATGTAAATGATTATTCAATCATCTTATTCATTAGTAATTTTGTTTTTGAAAATATTTTTATCCTCTCTGAAGGTGAAAATGTTGTTATTTTCTATATTGAATAGAATTCTGTATATGAAGCCCATATAAATTATTGAGGAAAGGAATACATTTCTGATATTCAGAAACAACCTATTACTTACTATCATTGAAATTATATAATTGAACTTATAATATATGTGATATTCATTTCATGGGTATTATTTTCTATTTAAAAGGTGTATTCATCTCAAAAGGTTGAGGAGAAACTCAGCATCGATGATATGCCATTGGATTAGGATTTTTTAAGTACTCCATATCGAATGATCCATATTGAGTAAAAATAGAATGACCCCTTTTGAGTAACAATAATTGAAGAAAATACTATGAGATAATCAAGATAGGGGATTCATTCAGTCAGAATCATGACCATGTGGTAAAAAGCCTATTTGAATTATTTAGAAGGATGTATCAATATGACACTTAAGTGGATGGACAATAGGGACTCATTAAGGTCTCCAAGGATATTCATTTAAAAGTATAGGCCTCTTCTTATTAGTATATCTGAACATAATATAATCTTTTCTTCTAACATTTCTAATTTAGAAAATTTTTAATTTCATTTTTTTAGTTCAAAAAATTACTTTTCTGAGATGTAGAGTTTATGGTTTTGGACCAATACTACATTTCAAATATTCTTCTTGTTTATTGTACAGAGAATCATGTCACATGATCATTTAGGTATCTTGGCTACCAGTATTTCCATACTTTTGTGTATGATTATAACAAATATCAGGACCACAGAAGATTATGTCATGATATTGAGAATTTCAAATAAACTATCTCTAGTCATTGGTTGGTCCTGGGAGATTTTAATACCATCATGCATTCAGATGAGATGTTAGGGGCCAGGTCCAATGCTATTTATTCCAAGGAGTTAAAAGCTTGTATTGACTCTAATGGGTTGATTGAGGTCAAGCTGGTTGGATCTAAATATACTTGGAACATTATGTTTTTAAACAGGTTCGTTTCTAGTAGAATTGACATGGATTTTGTCAATGAATATTGTCTTGATTCTAGGGGTTATATCTCTTGATTTACAATTTATAGATTCAATTCAGATCATCGTCCTATTTTTGTTGACTTGGTGGGTAAAGATCTACATCCCCCATTACCTTTTAGGTTCAATAAGGAATGGATCACTCACCCTAAGTGTAGAACTATTGTTGAAAAAACATGGATATCTATGAATTGCAAGAAGGATGAATTTTCAGGTGTCATCAAGATTAATGTCCTTATACGAGCTCTTAAAACATGGATCAAACAACATTTCAGCTCTCTTGACCATAGAAATTCATCGCTAGAAGCTTATCATCAAAATTTACAAGAGAAACGTATGATAGCTGACATTAATACTAGTGTTAAGGAATAATTAGAGAGTATCTCTAAGTTGAATAATCTCTTGAATTATAAAGATGCTTTATAAAGGGATGTTTTCATAGTAAAAAGTTTGAAGGATGGTGATAGTAGTTCCATGTTTTTTAATTCACTACAGAAAATATGGAAGGTATCTAGGCCTTTATCTTTTGTAAGAAATGGGGATCAGATTATCGATAACAAGAGGGATCTACCAAATCATGTGATATCTTATTTCATGGATATTTTCAATGGACTTTCCCATCCTAATGATAATTTGGAGGGTTTCATAACAAGACTTGTGGGTAATCAAGACAACATCAATCTCAACACTATTCCCTTGAATTTGGAGATTAAAGAAGCGCTATTTAGTCTTAAATATGAACATTTACTGGGTCCGAATAGTTTTTGAAATATTTAAATCCAATAATACTAGAACAAAGTTCAATATTATAATGGCTAGATTGCCATTAATTTTTTAAACAGGGTGCTCTTATTTATGGTATGAATGCTCAATTTATGGCTCTGATTTCAAATGTGGAGAATTATAATGAAATACATCTCTTCAGACTAGTTTCGTTGGAAAACACTATAAACAAAATCATTTGTAAATTTTTGGCAACAATGTTGTCCTTTATTGATAGAATGATTGTATCTCCCAATAGATTTGGATTTATAAAAGTAAGGTACATCCAATACTCTCTCATCACTACTTCAGAATGTGTTAAACTGTTAAATAAATCCACTAGAGGTGGAAATATTTCCCTCAAGATTGATGTCAGAAAATATTTTGACACAATTGATTGGAATTTCATTTGCAAGATTATTGATAAGATTGGGTTTAATTATTTTTTTATTGATTGGATCATTTTAATTTTAAAATATTCCCATATCTCGGTACATGTTAATGGGTCCTCTATGGGGTTCTTTGACAGTTCCATAGGGGTCAGATAAGGTTATCTTCTCCCTGCTATTATTTTCACTATTACAAAATATTACCTTAGTTGACTTCTTTCCATCATGACAGAAAATAGAAAAATGAAGGAGTTTAATGATGTTCAAGGTCTTGTTGCTCCTACTAACTTATTATATGATGATGATATTATTATTTTCACCTAAGGAGATAAGAGAAATATCACCAATGTCAAATAATCCCTTTCCCAATTACACTCTTATTTTTGGACAATACATATGTTAGGTCAAATCTTTTGTCTACATTGGATGAAACATATTTATTCCCAAGAATAAGGATATTGTTTGAGAGTTGGGTATTAATGAGGGGGTACTTCATTTCAATTATTTGGGGGTGCCTTTATTCTTGGGGTGGTGAAAAGCTTGATATTTTGCAGAGATTATTAGTAAGTTTAGAAGACAAATTGATACTTTGAAAGGAAAAACCTTTCCATGAATGGTCGGGATTGATGTGTTAAATATGTTTTTGTATCCATGTTTATTTAATCTTTTATGGTGTAAAAATGTAGAATTTATTTCATAAGGAATATCAATGTTTCTATAGAGAACTTCATATGGATTGGTAGCATTCTTGAGATGAAATGGGAGATGGTTTCTTGGAATAATTGTTTAAAACCTTATGATGATGGGGGATTAAGTATAAAAATAATGATCTCCTAAATGATTACTTGAAAGCATCTTTTAAATGGATACTACTCATCCTCAACTCTGAGGCTCTTGATTTACTTCGGGATAAATTTATGAATAGGCTAAAGATTGGTTCATTTAATCATTTTGATTCCTCTGTGTGGCATGCCTTCAAAAATAATTTTTCCTCAATTCATTCTCAGTCATAATGGATTGTTTCCAAATATTATTCTCTTTTAATTTTGAAATATAATTGGTGTGGAAATACCCTTGTTGATTTGATGGTGGGAGAAGGCAATAACTTGGATTTTAATATTTCTATTAAGTATATGCTTGCTAACATGAAGGATCTTCCAGAGCAAATTTATAATATTGTAATCAATAATTCATTCTCCATCAAGGAGGATTTCTGGGCCTGCAAACTTATTGTTAATGGTGTGATTCCTTCAATATTTTTTTCCGGTTCTCTTTCAATTTCAATGTGGACTTTCAGTGGATGAAAGGGTTGATTATTATTTTATTAAGCCATCTTGATATTTATTGGATTGCAGATTTGATCATACGAAAATTCCAACTAATAATTGTGTTCAAAATGGTGGAATCTCCCAATATTCCACATGTGATCTATGCCATCATCATAGAGAGGATGTGGATCATATTTTTCTTTGTTGTGTTGTAGCTACCTCTATGCAGAAATTTGTTAAAGACTTATTTGACATATCAATGCCAAAGATGCTCCTCGTCAGCGATTTCATTAATAGATGGGGGTACCCCTAACATTCCACGCATCTATTTGACTTATTCCTAGTTTCTTCTTCGGAGCTGCTGCATTACATCTGGTATGCCCACAATTAGGCCCTTTATTATGATGAGTCGTTTTTATCCCACAATGCTATTTCTCATATTCTTGATGATGTGTGTGAGTCTATCATTCCAAGTAAACATTTTTTTTCTCTAATTCAATTCATGACTTGACTATTCTAAATCGGATTGGAGTAAAGGGATCTTTCCCCCTTTATTTGGTACTTTGGATGTTTTATGGAAGAAAAATTCATTTGGTTGGATTAAAGTCAACTATGATGAGGATTCCTGTGGAATCTCGGGCCCCTCTGGCTATGTCAATATCTTCAGATATCATCTAGGTGGTGTTCTTGGATATTATAATGGTTCTTGTTGTATTTCCTCTTCAATTAAGGCTGAGATTCTTGGTGTTATTGCAGTGGTGGAGAAATCAAAGAGACATGTGTATAATAATATTTGTATTGAGTGCGATTTTACAACTATTGTTTCATCTATAAGGATGGGATCTCTTTACATATCTTCGAAGCTCACTAGTCATTCGATTAATTGATTGATTTCTCTTTATTCCATGCATCATATCATTACTCACACTTATCATGAATCTAATTCGGTGGCGGATGGCCTTGCAAAAAAAAGGTGTCAATGCTGTTGATTTTCATTGGTATGATCAGCTTCATGATAAGTTTTTACCTATTTTCAAGAGGGGTTTTAATAAGACTCATATTATCAAAATATTGTAATTGTTTTGTTTTTGTTCTATAAAGGATACATTCTTTTATGAGAAAGGTATCATTTCTTTGAAAAAAATGTATCAATATTATTATTCATATATTATATGGGACATAAAAAGACTATAATAAATTATAAGTATCCAATTCTCAATATTTATTTTTTTATTAGTTATGAAGACCCCAATATTTTTCCATGATGGGTTATTGATATAGACATTAATAGTTGAGTGTCGAAAGTAAATACATATTAAAAACAACCTTATATTTGATGTATAGACTCTAGGAATTTTTAGGGAGTCCCTTTGGTCGTAATAAAATTTTCCATTATCTTAATGGATTTCATTAATAAATACATTATATTTTACCATTATCCTTTTATGGTATAAATTATAAATTGTATTTTTATATATTCCATGATATAGGATGTTCATGAAGATCACTTAAGGATTGAAATAAAGTCCCTAAGGAAGGAAAAACAATATGAAAAGTTTACCAAGTGTGAATTTTGACTATAATATGGTTGTTTTTTTGGTCATATAACATGATGAGATGGAATATCATGGGATACATCAAATATTTATGTTATCAAACATTTTCCTAGACCATCCACTTTGAATGAGATCTGTAGATTTCATATACTGAATGGATATTATTGAAACTGTTTTAAATATTTCTCATTGATATTTAATCCACTCAAAAAGTTATACAAAATGGGACTAATGTTCCTTTTTATAGATGAAAATAATGAAAAATTTGATGAATTTAAGATATGTTTACTTAGTAAACTTGTGAACACATTACTGATAGTCGAGAAGGGTTTTTTATTTATAATGATTATTTAAATAAATAATTGGTATGTGTTATTTTTACGAATGATACAGTGATGGATTAATCCCCAAACTAATTGATTGTTCATCAAAAAAACTATATGACTAGTTATTTGGAGTTAGCTATGGTAGATTGTTCAATAAATATATAGTGTAATAATATTTTTAATGATTATTTCTACATATATATTGAGTATAAGATTAATATAAATAGATTCACCTATAAAGAGTTGAATATGCTCCATAGATGATAGTATGAGTTGATTAATATTATGACTTCTCAAAACATTACCACCCTGTGTAAGTAAATAAGGTCAATGATGATTGGATTAAAAAGTATCATTCTTGATTATTTATGATGAGGATCACAAAAATAAAATTTTTATGGATTTTCAAAGAACGTACGATGATATATTTAAGGAATAAAAGAAATATTGTCTTCCTCAAATGATTTTTCATCCACTTATCCATATGAATAACAAAGTGGCATCAATTGAAGATGAAGAATAACAAAATAATATAAAAAATGTTCCTAATTTCAACTTTGATTGTGATGGAATGATAAGGTTAAAGAAACATGTATGTGTCTCATCAATACCAAATATGAATAAAGAGATATTATAAGAAAATTATTTATCATTATTATCTATTGATATAAGATGTATGAAGATATATAGACACCATAAGAGATTTTATTGTGTGATAATATGGGAATAGACATTATTGAGTATTTATCTCTATGATTTTAATGTTATACTATTAAGGATAAGAGATAAAAATAGATTGGGATGTTACAACCATTACACATAACATAATTAAAATTGGAAAACTTCGAAATGGATATTCTTCCATCAGAATACCTAAAATGTATAAAGTCTATAATTATATTTGGGTTTAAATATATCACCTTATAAAGTAAGAAATGTTTATCTCTATCGGATAATATATATCTCTTGATCCTTTTTTCAGGATATATATTAATTAATCAATTATGTTTTATAGAGAACCACATTCTATTAAATTCATTTTACATTGAATGTTTACCATGATGTTCTGGTGAAATCTCTATAAATATATGGAGCCATGTTTTTTTATTAGTACTTACTATCACATAAAATGGATTTTCATTATAGAAAAACCATTGAATCATGGTAGGATATGTTGAGTTTCTCTTATATGCATTTAAAAGGGGATTGAGATCAATACAATCCTATAGTTAAATTCATTCACAACAACAGTTTTTATTCAAGAATTCAGAATTATCCTTATGAATTCTTATATCTAATGATGTTAATAACTCCGAAATACTAGGAATAAGATGGATAATTAATGTTATTGGGAGATGATCAAGATTGAGTAATTTGGAGTAAGGTTAGAGGAATTCAACAACACATCAAGGAAGTCCAATGTTGATAGAAATGTTATACATACAATATTTTTGAAGAATTAGACTTTAATATTTATGGCATGATATTCCTTTTAATTTATTTTAGGAAAATTGATCTGATAGTTTGAATGGAGAGATGGATGATACCTTTATAAATTTGCACCTGTTATATTTTTTATAATGTTGGGGTTGAATTTTATTACATGGTTCATTACCTGAACCTAGCATATGTTTCTTATGTGTTCCATTTATCCTTTTTAGGAATAAAAAATCATGATGTTTCACATGTAAATAACTTAGAAATCATAAAATTAGTTCATGATATTTCTTCTAAAAAACTAGTTGAAATTATGATTCATTGAAATAAGTTTCTATAGAATAAGTACTCTCACCTAGTATATGTTCTTTGAAGTAGTGAAAAATTTGAGGCAGATAGCTGGGAATATGAGGATGTTATAATGTAAAGATCTCCATAATTTGTTATATCAATGTGATGTAATTTCATGGGGAAATTTATTTTTAGATGGTTATATTTTAAGTACCAAATATTTTTAATTTATTTACTTTGAAATACCCTTATGTTATTCAACTAATTTCATTACATAGAACCTCTTTTCTAAAGGATTCATGATATAGTGAAAATTTGTTTACATGATATCAAATTTATTAATATGGAGAGTTAAAAAAATTATTATTTTTATAATGGTTTTAAATAACGAAAATGTATTAATTGAAAAATAATAGACAAATAATCAATTTTTAGTAATCTTATTTTATGCTACAAAATATGTTTTATTCAATAATGGGGTTTATTTATTTTCATGCATGTAAATTATTATTATGTTAGGAAATTTCCTATGATATTTTATTTTAGGAAATGAGAACCATTTTTGAAATCATCTTTTTAATACTATCATAGGGTGATTTTTTTATGTTTTCATAAATGATTTATTTTTTAATAAATGTTGAAAAATAATAATTACTGTGAAAGTGTCATTTTTTCATTATATAAAATAATTCAAAATATTCATCATATTTGTATTTACTCTTAAATAAACAACGTAATTATTTATTATAAATAATATTATTTATTTCATAGGTATCCTAATTATAAATTCCTCTATTATATACCCATTTTGGGAAGAAAACAGGTTTTTCTGGAAAAACTTTTTATCCACACATTGTATTTTCATCATAATATAATAAATTAATATATGTAAATTCATTTTTTATGTTAAATTTAAATATTATATATTCAACAAAATAATTTTAAATTCATTTGATGGTTTTTACAGGGAGAGGAATTGATATAAATTAATATTTATACATATAAATTGTTTTCTGAAGTGAGTGGTGGTAGTATTTAGTTATCATTTTAAAATTTTAATTATTCATATTATAAAAAATATGTTAATACCCTAATACTAGTAGCCAAAATATGGTGGTTACTTTTTTACATTGGTTAGTGATACAAGCGAACAAATCTCAATGGAAAAAATTATTTTGTAGTCTTGGAAAACATGATTCACACTTGAATCTTGCATTCATAGGAAAACATAAAACAAAACCTTTGTATTTTATTTGAGTGTAAAATTATCAATTTATTCATATCATTTAATATTAATCATAATAATCGGTATGGAATCCTAGGAAATGGAAACATAACATTGGAGTGGACTCAAATGCTCAATTAGGGTATGCATACAATGAAATCAATCAAAAATAAATGAGGAATAATTAATATGTGCAGCTATTTAACTGAAAATCATTCCATTAAATCAATACAATTAACATGTAGAATAATATAAGGAATAAATAATGTTAAAAAATTCCATATAAATAATCACATGAACATGAATCATATCTATAGATATTATAACTAATTGAATTGTCATAAGGATATCAGTAATTGATATCATAATCAATGAATGAATAAGTATATACATTATTGTCATACTACTAAGGCCTTATTCCAAAACATATTACATATATGTAAATCATAATCGAAATACCCATAGTTTATTATCTAATGAGACCTACCAATGCATCGAGGATCCATATTTAGCCCCTCTAGTCACTTCATAATTCTTTTGGTATCTTCATATAAATGAGGTGAAACATAATAAACAAATAAAATTCATATTAAAAAATGAACATGTATTGTTAATAATTTCTTGGATCAATAAAATAATCATAAACCATTTTGAGTACTATAAGGAGTGATGTCAAAGTAGTAGATCTCTAGTCAAACTGATCATAAACCATCAAGAGAAATGATAATGATGGTATAATTACAATATATTCCCAATTTATCATATGTAAAATAATGGTTTTTCATTATGGAATATAAATTATATGAAGAGATCATCAAAAACATTCTAGAGTAAAAAAAATTCCAATTTCTCTTTTCAATATATAACGCATAAAATTTCTACATATATATTCAAAATACCAGTAATTTAAAATAAAATATTGAAATTATAATATAATCTTTAGAACACTGGTAGGTCATGACGATGGTAAATTATTTTTATTATGCATTCATTAAAAGAATATTTCATTAAATAAAATTATATGTGTTGTAAAATAGTAACTTATTATTACAGAACAAGAGTAGTTATTTTAAATCCATTATTCTAAAATTAAAAAAGGGGTAAAAATATATTTAATAAATATTCTGTATAAAGTCAAAAAAAATTAATATTTATTTATAAAACAATTAAATTTAATAAAATGGGTTTTCAATAGAAGAGATAAATGAAATTGTTTTTTATAAAGATTATTTTTATCTATTTTGTTCATTATGATAAGAAAATTAGAGGAATTTTATTCTACATAAATTACTAGTGGATAATAATATTTGTTAGTTTCATGAAATATAGATCATAAAATTTAATCATTTGAGTCTCAGTAATGAACTATAATGATGAAAAATGAGATTGTAACATAATACATTACCACTTGGGATACATCTTAAAAATATGCCCAATAAAATTAATAACAAGCAATGAGGTATTAAACAAGATGAAGATAATGAGATTCATGATAAAAAATATCAAATTGAAATTTAATACACCACAAAAAAGAACAATGTTTTGAATATATAATACATCCCTTATGTGTAAAAGTGAGATGATAAACCATTACCACTTTGGAAAATTTTGAATAATAACCCCCAAAAAATAAATAACATGAAATTAAAATATTGAATACAATTAAATTAAATATATTAATAATATTACATATAAAAGGGTTATTATATACACCACAAAAAAGATATAAGTGGTTAATATAATATATGTATCATGGATTTAAAAGTGATACGGGACACCCTTACTTATGGAATGATTTCCATCATACATGCTTCTAACTCATATATAATAAATATATATTTACTATAAATATATTAATGTACCATAATGATATATTTAAAAGCATATATAATTTACTTATCACATTTTAACAAATTTTTAATTACAATTATTTGAGAAATTACAATTTTTGTGGATAATAGCTTCATTTTTATGGGTTGTTTTGGTTCAGTAATTTCATTCCTTTGAAATTGACCACAGTTCCATCATCCCTATAATGTTAACCATTATATAAATATAATATTTTATCAATATATAAGTATTTATATTAATCCATAATATTTATTGATGGGAAACTTATATACACTGCTCAAAGAGATGGAAGGCCTTACATTCGCATGATCGTTATTTCTATATTTTGAAAAGATAGAATGTATGAAATGTAAATAATAAATAAAATTTTAGGAAAATTATTATATAAAAATTATTATATATATTGAGTAAATAAATTTGTATTTCCATCTATATAATAATAAAATAAAAAAAATATCTCATCACTATGTGGAGATGACAGTCCACGCGTATGCATTAGCGATGTTTTTTGTTTCCAACGTAGTCTTCTATACACACTATCAACCATTTCATTTCCCATTTTATGGAAGAAGAGATGGATATAAATCATTACATTAACTTTAGAAAATATTAGTTTAAGGGATATAGTCATGTTTTTCTTTCAGCATTTTTTAATTATATTTTAAGGGGCTAGTTGAGAAATAAAACGAACATGCATGGTTAAGGACATTAACTCTTGTTCAGACATCCCCTTTAGGATTATAACTAAATCCTTCCAAGATGATATTTTTTATAAAAATGGATCTACTATTTGGGGAGGTAGGTAATGAATTATTCTGGTAATTTATTGGAAAAATAAAAAGTAATTTGGGCATTAATTGGAGTGGAGAGAGGTAGACTTTTAAAATTAGGATACATGACACCATTGGAATTCATAGAATGAAATATTGAAAACTTTGTTTTTTAGATGCCAAAATTCTCAAAAATGGGTCCTTATTGAGCCATGTAATATATAAGGTAGACATATAGCCTAAAAATTTTAATTTGACAAATGTTTTCTGAAAAATTACCCATAAATTCTTGTTTAACCCCCTGTTTAACCAAATTAACCATAATAGAGATAATTATTTTTTACTATTTTAACTATTCATTATTAAAAAATAATCTGATGTTATAATTTAATATTAATTACGATAAATCAAAATGTGGAATCTATTATTCAAAGTTATATTCAAATATATGGTAGATTCTAATTTAAAATTAACCTCGTAGATGGGATGAAAATGTGTTCCTTAGGTATAATATGTTTTAATATGAAATTTTAATTGGAAATTGATTTCAATGACCAATATTATGATTATAATAATAAAATTAAAATAATATTAATCTTTTTTTAAATCATAATTTAACTTTTATGTTCTTTAAAAAATTTGGTATTTCTCAATAACAACAAGTATTTTTCACTCTTCGTCAAAACAAAATCTGAAGCCAAATTTCTAACTAATATACTATAAGGTACTTTTTACATGATGAAATAAAAATTATGATCATCTAATAAAATAATTTTTATAAAATGGTAATAATTATTTTTATGTATGATTGAAAATTCTGATGTAAAAACCTTTTACAAATATATAGTTTTTTCAGAAAAAAATTATTCTTCATTCAAATGATTATTATTTTATTTTTAATCAATAGATATCAATTGAATATATTTTATACATGTGTAAGAAATATAAATATAATAATGTATTTATTATTATTCATACCCACCAATTTAAAAACAAGGTTATAGTGATATACTATATTAACATTCATATTAAATCAGGGTTAAATCTATCACATGCTATCGAAGATATTAATTAAAATGAAATTTATTTCATTGGTCCTTTAGGCTCGGTGTTGAATTTTTCAAACACTACAAAAAATAGTGTTCTTATTTTATAATATTATATCTGTTACTACAGATTCCCACCGTGGATCACTATATAACCAGTGGGTACGCTAATCAGCCACATGACATCACGTGCACTTCCCCATATAGAGGAGGTCATCAATTATAAATGGGGGTGTGTGTTGAACAAATGAAGAGTCTACACCCCCTATACCTAAATGTGCGATAAAAAATTTATAATCCAATACCGTCCAAAATATTAAATAATCCACATATGTGGAATGAATAAACATCTACCAATAATGTTTGAAATGTAGTAATGGACCAAATTACCATTATATATATCAAACATCCTACCACTAGGTATGTAACAGAAACATACCACAAAAAAGAATAAAAAAGAAATGAAATGTTTCTACTCTAGATCCAAGAAAAACCTCATCAAATATCTTGATACCAATCGATCTATCCTAATCAAACATGCTATCATGGTATTCAGCTAAAAATATTCTTATGAAAAAGTTAATATCTACTCAGGTAACCAATTATAGTGGAGGTCCGAGCAGGGTGTGAGTACATAACTCAGTAGGGAACCATTGATATAGTCATATACTATCAAAAATACTTCATGATATGTAGTTGTTCTATTCTCAACTAAAATAAAGGGATGATCTAATAAACTATTGTTTTATCGATCCTCAATTCTGTGTCCCCGATAAACCATATGTTCTTTTCCACCATTCCAGATATCTCTGTCAATGACTGGATCTACAAGTACCTAGATGAATCACTTATTTAAAGAAATATTATCCTTCATTTCTTGATTCACAGCAAACATATTTTGAAAAAACATCTTTTCATCATGCCACCATAAATATTTCCCTTAGGAATCCAATATCTCACCTCCATGAATACAAAAACCTTAGCCATGGGCATTCAGTGACCATGAATCTATCCCTTAAGGCACCCTTTATAATAATAGAACCTACCATCAATCATCATGTACCTGTGAACTTATCCCACGGGCAATATGAAATCATGCACCTTTCCCTCAAGAATCATGTAGCTATGTTTCTACTCCTTAGGAAATCTGTATCATGACATAATCCCTACGGAGGTTCGTATCAAGAATCTTATCCTTAGGAAATACATATGGATGCATCCTTCCCCTAAAAACATAACATTTACCATGAAAATAATAAGATAAAGGCCAAATTAAATACAATCATGGTAGCCAAATATCATCACATCTATCCCAAGTGAACATCCAAAATAAAATTGTAGAACTAGGCGGATACCTATGCTCGTCATCTATGTCAACATACCCTCATCTCCCTAGACTAGTATGGGTTCCCTGATGACACCCCTAACGATATCACACCACTCACTCATGGTCAAACTATCCATGGGGTACCCGCTAAGTAACATTGTCTCTACACTATTAAGGAACAAAATTATGGTCCTCAGCCTCATCAACGATCTCGGGTCAAAAACTGACATACTGAGACAACACATCCCACGATAGTGTCAACATGGTGTCATTGATTTTCCCAATACATATGGTCCCACCACATGGGTTTCATCCAATAGGTGAAACTTACACCATCTCAATCATCTATCTCACATTGCACCAGACCAATCATCCATACATGATTTTGTACAACCAATGTTTTTTCCATTTAGGCCTGGAAAAATTAAATAAGAGCGGGGTACTCATTCTATCCTCTCCTAGATGAGAATAAATGGATTAAAGTCCATTATAGAGTCCTCTCAAGTCTCAATACTCAATTTATTTTCATTGTATCTCATGGTATTTTCTCTTACAACAATATGTATAGAGGCCTTCTGGTTTCTCTGTGTAATACCCATGACTATTAGTGGCCACAATGACAAGATGGTGTGCAAGGGTCATTCAGGGCGCTTGGTGATCATTTGTTTTAATCTAATTTTTTATTTATTCTAAACATGAAAATATATTAAAATAATACTTTTCAATAGAAGGGGTCTAAAATTTTCCAATCTCACTATAACAGAGGTGTGAAGTCTATCTATTGTCTCAATGGCATGGAATAGGCCACTAGGACCAAATGTGTCTGGCAAGTTCTCATCAGTTATTCTTAGGCCCTAGTTATAACTTCTTAAATCATTATTTTTGAATTAAATATAATTTTTTTTAATTAATCTAAATAGGGGAAACACTATAAATGTAATGATCAAGAATACACATGCATAATAATATAATGTAAATTACATATGTCATTTACACATGACCACTTGCCTCAAATAGATTTTTTCCTATTTTATAGTGAGGGAAGGAAACATCACACAAGGCCCTTAAATATTGTCCAACATTTTTGTTGATCATAGAAACTTATCTTAATTATTAGAGACCGTAAATCATCCCATAAAATGAAAATTAATTAATTATACTATATATAAATAATTAATTAGCTGAGTTTATTTTTGAAATAATGATAGTTAACTCACCATTTCAATACACATCATTAAAAACAATAGAAATAGGGTGTGTTCTACTCAAGAAACACCAATGGATTTAGGAATAAATATCCCTGATTTAAAAACTGATTATAAAGTATATGAAAACCAATTTAACGAAAAACACTTTTATAAATTTGATATCGATTCATACCTCAATTGATTGATGTAGGAATGTAGGATAATATCATCTTAGGATCCCATCTTTCTATGTAGTAATGGATATATTATAAAAACTAGCTATATAACCACCCTGTGGTGAAATTAGTATTTAACCCTTTTATGGAAACATCCAAAAATAGGACTGACATGAGATGATCAACATAGAATGAGGGAAGAGGAAGACTATACCGACTGATGTTGTTGATTTGAACACAAGATCACCTTGATCAGTGAAGAATGGAGTAACATCACATTCTATCTTATTTCCCCAAATAAATAATTGGTAAATCCTATGATTAAAATTTTAAAAATCCATCACCTCATGATGCATGATGTGAAACATATTCATGCTGTGAATTCCTTGGATTTTCATGCTACCCTTTTATGTATTGAATTTCCAAAGTCCATACATAAATAAATATACTCACATTCTGAATGTTATTTATAATTTGAATGGATTACTTCATTCATTTTCACATCTGAACACACCATTTCCTCCTTTAGTGTTTTTTGAACACCAAGAAATCTATCGCAACATAATAAACATCTTATAACAACATGTTTGAACACAGTAGCACTCATAACATTGTTCTGATTCAGATTTCAAAATATACATATTCTAATTTTGAAAAAAACTCAAATTCCAGCTAAATATATTACTCTTTCATACCCATGTTCTAAAAATCGTCCCAAAATTAAACATCTAATCCCTCATAATCCATGATGACCAATTACCTTATTAAACCAACATCCACGAGTTACAAAACATGAAACATTCAACATGTTCTACTATTGAATTACTTGAGATGGAATTATCTTAAAACACCCAAGACACCACATATAAAAATTACTAAACCCTTAAAAACATTTATCAACACCTTTCTATTCCAAAACACATTTATTTCATCATAGGTTTCATCTGCAGGTTCATGGGTCAGTACACCAGAGAACCCAACCTATTGTGGCTACTTCAAAGTCACAAGGCTCCCCAATATAAGATCACATATCAAAACATGTTCTAGTGGCCCAACATCCTACTTGATATTGTTTATAACACAATGTGGATGAAAATTAACAAAAGAACTATCATAGCTGGTACCAACTCCCATCTTTCGATTCCATCTAGAAATGGTCATGCTTCCACTTCCCAAACACAGGTTCTATGTATGATGATATTTCCTTAGAATGCCCTATCCAAACCATGTAATAATTCCATCATTCTCAAAACATCATTCCATAAATATGGTACCAACATTATGAGCATTTCTTAATGTTTATCTACCAAAATCAGCCTCCTATATTTTATCCATGTGTTTTTTCACCTGAAACAAGTCAAGAATCATGGAACTCCCCACAAAACCTGTCATGAAATGTGGCTCACCTAATTATCCAATTTATAAAATATGGTCCACCACATGAATCAAATTCCAACCACACAAGAACATTTGGATCCTGATTCCATTAAACCGAATCTATCTAGTGTATTTTGAACATTAAAAATATTGTGTTTCCAATGAACTTGACTAATAATAATTATAATCAATTTATATTTGGACACTACCTCAATTATCCAATGGATGATTCATTAAATCCAATAAAACTTATCACATGAGGATAATACTTTAACTTCCTATGGTGATCTCTCCACCATAGGGATTTACTTATACTAATAAATGTGTATTACCTTGAAGAGTCCCGTAATCTGACCAGAAGACATTTATATAGCTAGGAGTATAACCAATTCCCTCTTAGTATACTAAGTATGATGTTAACATATTGGGTATGACCATTTATAAATAGGGTATACTAATATGTCACTAATGATTACCAAAATCACACTTTTTTAATGTGCATGAGAACCTATTCAATGGTTTCTGACATCCCTTCCAGCAAGATTATAATAATCTCCAAAATACCATAATTTGTTTAATCATTATGTCAAATCACTAACATCTACCAAATCTATCCCAAATATCCATGAATAAATGTTTTTTGTAGTACTACATCCCCCACATTTGTAACATCTTGTTACTATTTCTAGGAACTCATCAACCCCTCTTTTGATTACTAATTGGTTGGGTCTCATTTAGGGGTTGTTTTTGTGAAATTTTGAAAATATTATAAGGCTCTTGTGCTATACATTGCTAGCACACAGTTTTCCAAAACCAAACACCATTCTAGTAAAATCTATGAAAACCAATATGTGGGTGGTTTTCACTGTTGGAACACATTTTGTCACACTGTGCACCCACCAAGGAGAAACCATGTGACCCTATAGTAGGGGAAAATAGTTAGGTCTTAATGTATTGCAAAACCATGTGACCCTTCCCATCTAACCATGTGCACAAACATTAATTTTTCCTAAAATTATTTAAAAAATATCTGAACCCTTTTTTAGAGACATGATCGACCATAACTCAATTTTAGATTAATTTCTATATATTTGTAGCACCTTAGAACAAATTTTTCCCCTTTACACCCTCTATAAGGTAGATTTATGTTTTTTTATCGTTAGATCCTTTACTAGAAAATAATCATTCCATTTTAATTATCACCATCTCTCTTCATCTCACATCCTTAAAGATGGATATATCTACATGCTTTTGGAGGATCTAATCCTTAATGTTTTAGAAATAAAATACTTTTTTTCATTTTCATATCAATTTTTCTGAAGTTATTTATTATAGTTTCCCATTACAAGAATTGTGAGACCTGATATCTTGGATTCATTACGTTGTTATGTTCATGATTCCCCAATTTATTTAAGAATCATACCTGGATGGTGTAGGTTAATAATATTACCTTGATGTGAGTATTCATTTTTGTAATCTTTTCAAGACATAGGAGGTAGTTGAATGTGAGTCTCTAGAAAACTTCCTTGTGATGAGCCATAGGTCACTAGGTGTGTTTTGGGAATTGAATTTTAAGGATTAGTTTTATTCAATTCCATACTGTTGATTTGGGTAGTTGAAATCCAAATCTTTTATATCTACTTATATGCATTAATTTACACTATATCTCTTGTTTGAGTGTTGTTATGGGTAACCTTTTTTACGTATTCAATGTTGTTTTCTAAAGTTGTTATATAAAATGATACTAAGGAGACATTAAATTGGAACAATGAGGAAGCTGATAATGAACCGCAATAAGAAAATACTCTAATGGAGATGAATTTATTTGAGGTTATTGTGTCTATTGTCCATGCTATTGTACATGCACCCAATTGCCTTCCCCTTCAAGAGACAATTATGGAACCTCATTAGTACATTTCATGGAATCATGAGCAGGAATACCTTCACCAAAATCCTCCAGCATTCCAAGGGTCAAATGATTCTCAAAATGATGTGGATTGGTTGAGGAGCATTGATATTTTTTATGTGTTATTCAAAATTCCCAATGAAATCAAGATGAAATGTGCCACCATAAATCTTGTGGGATCCTGCAAGAGATGGCAGGACATGATTCTGATGGAAAAGAAACATGATTTCATATATTAGAAGGAATTTTTGGATATTCTCACCCACCAGTTCTATATATATTTGATGGTGTTGGAAAAATCCATTGAGTTAGTCAAACTCGTCGAGGATGATAGGACTGTGATAGAATATGGAACCCTGATTTTTTGAGCTTGGGCTGTTTTTTACTAAGAAAGTATTGAATTAGAAGATCATGGATCTATTATTCATAACGGGTCTTTGATTGGAAATTAGTTCTTAGGGTTTTTTGATAATGATCATTTCTTATGACGATGTGATAGATAGAGCGTTGATGGTTGAGATGGACCTTGCTAGAAATTCAGGGTTGATGAGAGTTCCACATTCTCCATGTTTAATCTCTGAGAGTTCCTTTAATTGAAAATAAAGTGTGATGATTTTCACGTTGTTACTTACCCTCCCCCTCTTCTATATATATGGAGTTTGGGGATGGGTATTGGCATAGCTTCGCCAAGCAACGAAGTGCTAAAGGAGTGCCGAGATGACGAGCCCTTCAAGGACGAAGCTGATCCCAGCAGGAGGTGATGGGTGACACTGAACAACAAACCTAAGGATGACATATGAGTGGCATCATAGGGAACCAGATGCGGGAACGAAGAACATGATACACCTTCAAGAACGGGTGCTCTCCAATGGGATTACGAAGTATGGGTTTTGATTCTCATTTATTTTAAGTGAATTTATTGAACCCCTTTCTCCTCCCTCTTATTTACAAGATAACGTGGAGGGGCTGGACTAATGAACAAGGCATATAGCCTTCACAAAATTTACTAAACCCTTCTGTTCTCCATGGTATACCACCAGCGCAGAGACACCGACCAACTTTGAAGAAGACATGCCCCAATGTATGCCACAAGAGGAGGCCACAACACAAAGCCACAGTTGTCATCGGAACGACCAAAACCAACTGGCCATTGAGAAGGTACGACATGCCGACGCACGCTGCCTGTGAGAAAAAAGGGGTCACGGATCATTAGTTGTGACTCGTCATCCATGACAAATAAATGAGTTGTGGAACACCGTCGTGTGCCACCTGTGAGAAAAGGGCCTTGGATTGTCAGTCTTGGTGATATGAGGAGGAGTCCAGCACTTCATCCAGCCGCGGAAGGAGAGGAGGCACGAACCACACACCACAGGAGAGTGGGAGGAGGCAGAATAAGAGTGTCGCTGGTGAATAGGAGGAGGCACGACCAGCGCGCCGCTGGAGAGCGGGAGGTGGTACGAATAGTGGGCTACCAATGAGTGGTAGGAGGCATGAACAACATGCCACTTGTAGAGAAGAAGTCGCGGAGGATGCCGCACCCATGGATCAGTCCGGTTCTGCGATGTCTTGGTAGCACCCACGTAACACCTCCGCTTTGCAAAACAAATGGCCTCCCTGCCGTTGGAGAGATCAGGGGTCACACCCACCGTGCTGGCTAGGGAGGACACCACAGTGGCCCATGCTCCCCCTTCAACTGGACCACACCACCGCTCGGGCCAGTCTGTGCTCCGCCTTGAACTAGACTACACACCAACTCAGGCTGGACCATGCTCCATCATGGCTTATCCGCCCCCCATGCGGGCCGCTCCCTTGTGGGCGGCCCTTCGTGAGTTGCCACATTGCAGGACGCCCTTCACGGGCCACCCCATTGTAGGCTGGATTGCATTTTCGGGCCAGTCCAGACCTCAACCCAGCATGGTGAGCCCACCGCGGTCCAGCCCAGAACAGGTTGGTCAAACTAGGTCGGACTGGACCTGGGCGAACTTGGGCCAGAAACACATAAAGGGTCATATCTTGAGAACCAGATGTCTATTTGATGAACCATCTATGGCATTGGGATCCCTGTATCGAGATTGTATTTTTTGGTATACACATCTTGAGTTTTGGATAGAGTTGGTGTATGGCCGGGTTAGATCGAACCCGAATCCAACTGGGACCCCAGAACTAAAATGATTATAACTCACAGATCGGGGCATCTGATTGATGCACTGTCTGTTGCATTGGAATCCTTATTACATGACTGTTCTTTGGGTTACTCATTCACTATCCTTAGTGGTGGCTGATATATGAAGGATATCTCGAGGGAAAATTCTACAGAACTCGAGCGCACTGGGTGTGAGGAATCATGTGGCTAGTAGTGAGGTGGAGGTTGGAGATAGATCATACGGAGGTCAGCGCTCAGCTATCCTATGTGGGCCATCACATACCGATCCTGTGTGAGTCTGATCCTATGTGGGTCAGTTCTTATAAATCCAATGTGTGTTAGCACATACTGATCCTGTGTGGGTCAGATCTTATGTGGCATAACACTCAGCTGTCCTGTGTGAGTCTGCTCATGCCGATCCTGTGTTGGTCAGATCCTTTGTGGGTCAGTGGAGGTTAGTTACCTATCGACTCTGGGCAGGTAGGATCCTATGTGGATCATTGCAAGGGATAGTACCTATCAATCCTATGTGGGTCAGACTCCATATGGTTAGTAGATGTGCCTCTTGAAAGAATCAGATGATCTAGTTTCGTGACTAATCATATGTACTTCTATAGTTCACTGAAAAACTAGTTTGAGATGAGACTCTGTATGAACTAAGTCTTTTACATGTGTGGATCTTTTATCTTCATGGTACTATATTTGTGGTGATACTTGTTTGGTAATTTTTCCTTCTTGGTACCATCTTCGTGTTGTTACCTATGTTGTACTACTACTTTCATGTTGTTACCTTTTTGGTATACTTCCCTAATGTATGAGATGAGTATATTGTGATAACATAGGTATATTTATAGGCATATACCAAAGTATAGTTGATTATTTTTTTGACGTTTTTCCTTAATGGAACTTTAGGAGACAAATGGGTTTTTGGGGTCCCTACTGAGTACTGTTATACAAACCCCTACATGGGCTTCGCCCCCACCTAGTTGTGTCTTGTGAAGACGACATACATCATTGGTCGAGGCTGAGGGATTCAAGACTGGATGGTTCTCATAGGTGGACCATATGGCGTGACATGACATAAGGACTACTGATCATGAGATGTAGCTACCGTTCAGGTAGAATCTGTTGTGGGTTTTAGCTATTTTTTACATTTCATTTGTTCTTGTACTTTTTGAGTTGGGCTTGTATTCTGGCCCCTTTCCTCCCACTTTTAATACAGCAGCTCACTTCACAGTTGCTTCTTGTTGCATTCTAATCTATGTTTTTGTACTTTTTTAATGGTAAATCATTCGTGTTTTTAGGGATACACATTTCTGGTGCTAGTCTCCATCCCCCGACCTATGGAATTCGGGCTTGGGGTAGTCACGACACGGGCCCTGGGAGATAGTTCGTGACAAAGTGGTATCAGAGGAGTCTGTTCTACCGCTAAAATAGGAATCTGATCTTTTTAATGGATCAATGGTGTTATGTGTTTTGAGTGTGGTCTTTAGCTTAGGGAGTCTAGTGTTGGTGCAGCAGCCGACGTATCCATACACCATGACCAGAAATTTTGATTTCTGACTCGGTGAACGAAAACATTGACTGTGTATTTTGGAAAAAAATTACTTGTTTTCATTGCAGTTAGCTCACCAGGTATAACTTAATGATTTTGGAGCACCTTTTCCTTAATAGGATACCTCCACATAGACATCCAACTAGAAATCTCAAGACAATACACAATGATGGCCCACCGAGCAATGAGTCCTCGGTGTAGGACCCTTATATCGCATTAGCACATTCGAGAGTTGTAAAAGAAATATCACTCCCCATTGGGAATCTGTTGCCACTAGCCCCACCAGCAGACTGGGGACACATACTGATCAGATTGTATGAGTTTCATCAGTAGATGCCCCCGAGGTTCCGTGGTGAAGCCGACCCCCAGGTAGCTGATGACTGGCTCGAGGCTGTGGATAGAGTTTTATACCTAGTTGGGACACTAGGAGATCTGATCGTGATCATAGATGCTAGTATTTTTCAGTTCGTGACCATGAGGTTGGTCTTCATGGTGATGTGGTTTTGATACATGGTTCATTTCCTGATATGGAACCTTTGGTTAGTATTCGAGCTATATCACTTCCCATTAGTCTGTAGTTACAACTAGAAGTACCAGTAGAGGACACATATAGGCCCAGTTCCTTAATTGTGTTTCAGAATCAGATACACCTCATGTTCTGAGGTGAGCCCAACTCACAGGTGGATAAGGACTATCTTGAGGAGGTGTCAATGTTTCCATCTAGCCAGGGCACCATTCGATCAGATGGTTGTCCTGGTAGTGAGCCTTCTACATGGCTCAACAGGATGATGAAAGGGTTTAGATAACACTGATCTTGTCAAGAGGTGACTCTTATATGGACAATCTTGAGAACCTTCCTCAATGAGGGGGGGGGGTTCTTTTCATAAAGTCCTAAGGGGTGATAATTCTCTAGAGATTCTAAAGATTCGGCAGGATTCCATGTCGATAGCTGAGTATTCATCGAGGTGTACCAACTATCCCAGGTACTTGATGAATATTTTACGGTCTATGCTACAGGGCTCAGAGCTCCAAGTGAGGTGTGTTTAGGAACACCCGATACAACACTATTCCTATATGCATACCTACTTATTTTTGGGTGCTAGGTAGAACCTTTTTTGTTGAATGTTATTTGGTTGAGATGATTTAGCTAGTGATTGTTAATAGTGGGAAACCAAGAATGTGACACCAATATCAGAGACCAGGGCGTGTAAAATGTTTCAGGAAGAAGAAGTGATTGGGATAGATGAATATGTACGGAAGCAGACACATAAGTGGATCAAGGAGAGAAAAATGTGGTGGTATAAATTTCGATATGTTACAACCACCACCTCAATGTGGTCCCCACCAGGCTCAGGGAGCTAGTGAAATGGGGAAGGGAGTATCTGCATGTGGTCAAGGAGTGTGACCCAAAGGTTCCAGGAATGATTATAGGTATAGACTATGTCTACTACTAGCTACCATATTAATAGAAATATGTACAAATCATTACTTATTTCCATGAATCTTGTTCATGAATTATAGTTTCTGGTTAATCCAATGACTTGACCCTCATGTCTGGAGATAACATTGGGAGGAGACTTGATAATCACACTTATGTTGAAGGTGTGATCTGACCCTTGAGGTGAGAGTTTTGGTTGGAACCCCTTGGTGGATAAATCGAGGACTTTCGATGTTAGTTTGGGTATGGACTGGATGTCTGTAGACCAGATGTAGAATGACTGTATTAGGTAAAAAAAATTTGGGTTATCCACAACGTTTGAATTACTTTTTCCTTGGTCAGAAAAAAAGGAAACCATGGAAGCACAGGATAAAATCATGGATAGGAGGGTGAAGCCGATCACTCTTGAGTTGGCCAGCCTTACCCTCATGGATGAAAGAGTTTTGTGTCTTCAGTTCCCAATAGGTGTGGCAGAGTGTGGTGACATCATTTCAAAATATATATCTAGGATTAACACCCTGAAGGGTGAGAGGCTTCTGCTTTGTCTAAGTACTATTAATTATTTTTACCGGACTACTCCTGTGTAGCGACACCTTTGTCTTTATGGACGAAGTAAGGGGACTTATTCCTGTGGATGGAGAAGTGTTTGAAGAGATTTAAAGATCTGAGACATAGACTAATTAGTTTCCCCATGTTGAGTCTACCAGAAGAAGGAGTTGGTTATGTAGTCTACTATGTCGCATCAGAGACTAGTCTAGGTTGTTTCCGGATTCCAAAGTGGGAAACAATCACCAACGACTCATGGCAGTTGTGACAACATGAGAAAAAAATAAACCACTCATGACCTGAAGTTAGTAGCAGTGGTATTTGTATTGAAGATGTGGTGGAACTACTTGATGGGTGAATGATTTACTATTTACTATGATCACAAGAGTCTTAGTTGTTTCTTCTCACCAAATAACTTGAACCTGAGATGTCAATGTTGGATAGAGTTCATCCAGGACTATGACCTTGAAATAGTCTATACTCTTGTGTAGGGGAACATGGTAGCAGACACAGTCAGCAAGTGGTCTATTCTAAAACTGTAGAGTGGGGTGTCAGAACAACTATTCGTGTAGTGGATATCCATATTGGATAAAGATATAACATCTTACCTCCATCTTATATTGTCACTCCCACAATTATTTAGTGAATTCAGGAGGCACAACTTTGGTTGTTTACTGTGTGGCCCGATGTGCTCAGATATCCTCATGATGGTATCTTGAATGATTTTCTAAAGGTGGGGAGCATGCCATCCTCTTCAGAGGACACACCATGGTACAAGAGATTCTTTAGGAAGAGGTGGTGAAGGAGATCCACACATCCCCTTTAGTGGTACATCCAAGAGTGGTGAAGTTGTAGCAGGACTTCTGGTGTCAATTTTAGTGGCTAGGGATGAACAATGAAATGGAATAAGTCTTATGCCGAGGGATGACATAGATTCTTGGAGTTCGAGGAGGGGGACCATGTATTTATATAGGTCTCACTCCAAAAAGGATTTTGGAGGTTTGGATGGTGTGGAAAACTATCTTCGAGGTTCATCAGACCTTTCTAGATTCTCATCAGAGTAGGTGAGGTGGCATATTGTCTATCTCTTTCCCCACAAATCCATCAGAGGAATAATGTTTTCCATGTGTTGTAGCTAAGGAAATGTGTGCATGATCCATCACATTTTATTGACTAGGGTGAGTAGAACTTTGATGATGGGGTGACATTTACAGTGTTCCCAGTGGATATAGAAGATTGATAGGAGCATTTCCTTTGTGGATAGAAGATCCCTCTTGTGCAAGTTCGGTGGCCCTACGGGGACCTCCAGAAGAGAACATGGGAGTGGGAGACTCAAATTTGTGCACATTACCCTCATTTGTTTGATTTGACTTTGTTTTATCTTTCTAGGACTTAAAGCCCTAAGGTGGGGAGAATGTAATGTCCCAGAATACTTGTATAATTTATGTAATTATATATAATTATAATGAGTCTGAGAAAATTGACGGCGCCTAATTTCGAGGCCTGAAGTGCCCAGAATGATCCGTCAAAGTTTTGTTATGCTTTAATTAGTGTGTGTAAGCAGTTTTCCTAAAAAAATGGAATAACTCTTAAATGGTTTCCTAGATCAGAATTTTGGGGGGACTATTACACCAAGGATGGTTAGTTTACCCTAGGCGCGACTTATTTTTAGTCAAATCAGAACTTCTGTGAGAAAACCCGAAAATGGCATAACATTAAATTAAATAATTAAATAAAGTTATTTTATTTTTCAAATGACGATAACTCACGAATGGTGACTCGGATTAAAAATCTAATACCACTTCTGATTTTTGTGAGGGTATTCTCTTTTTAGGAAGATACTAACATTGGATGACACATGCCACCAGTGAAAGTTAGTTTTTGGACGTAAATAAAATAATTAAATGAAAATTATTTTATTGTAAAATCCAAAACATCTAAATCGTAACTTGGATTAAAAATACGAGAGTATCATTGAGATCATGAGGGTGTGTTCTCCCTAGGCAGAACCTAACCTTGACCGGCGTGAGTCATGGGCAACTGTTAATAATTTTATGAAAATTATTTCCGGTACATACATTAAATTCCCAAGAGTCATTTTCTGACTTTTGAACAGGTTAAAAATATGAGGGCCCCATTGAATCTGCAATGCTGAGTTTCGCTTAAGGGATGATTTACTTTGAACACAATTGGTTTGGGGAAAAAGTTTATATTTATGACTTTTTAAAATGAAATAAAATAAAATAATTTTATTATTTTATTTTCCTTCTTCTCCACCAATGGACAAACGGAGTGTGGGGCCAGCGATGTGTCAAGCTAATAAATGTCTTGATCAATCAATATTATCTAACAACATCACTGGGGAATTCAGAAGGTTCCTAATTAATGATCTTCCATTAATTCCCCACGTTGTTACATAACCCCCCCTCTCTTATTTATATAATGTTTGGAGAGGGGTATCGGCATAGCTACACCAAAAAACGAAGTGCTAAAGGAGTTCTGATACACCAATCCCATAGAGGACAGAGCTGATCCCAGCGGGTGGTGATAGGTGACACTGAACCACAAACCAAATAATGACGTATCAGTGGCGTCTTTGGTAACTGGATGCGGGAATGAAGAACATGATCCAATGACAAGCGTAGGAGATCTCGCATGGTTTTATGAGGTTGTGGTTTTGATTCTCATTTATTTAAAATGAATTTATTGAACCCATCTATCCTCCATATTGTTTATTATATAACATCGATGGAATGGCCTAACGAACATGGCATGAACCCTCCTTAATCATTGATACACCCTTGGTTCTCTGTGAATACCGCTAGTGCGGAGACACTGATCGACTATAAAGAAGACGTGTGTCGACGCACACCGCAAGAGGAGGCTGCAACACAATGATCTGACAATCATTGGAATGACCAGCCTTGGAAGAGGTGCGGTGCACCATCATGCACCGCTAGTGAGCAAAAATGGTATGCAGATCATCATCCATGGAGAACGGAGGAGGTGTGACGCGTCGTCCTGCACTGCTGGTGAGCATAGGGTAGCAACTCATTAGCCACAACGATCGGAGGAGGCGACCATCACTTCAGCCAACCATGGAAGGAGATGCAGCACGACCAACACACCGCTGGAGAGTAGGAGGCGGCGTGACTAGCGTGCTACCATTAAGAAGGAGGCACCGTGACTAGAATTTCTTCAGTGTACAAGTAGTCACGACCGAAGCTGTGATGGAGGCCAGACCCACACCTCTGGTGGGTTCCGCGAAAACCTGGTGTAATCCATACGGTGTCTCCACTTCACAAACTGAATAGCCTCCGGGCCATTTGGGAGACCAGGGGGTCACACCCCCAGTGCTGGATAGGGTGGACCCCACAGTGGGTCACACTCCTCCTTGGACATGACCGCAGCCCCCCCCCCTTGGGTCGGGCCGCGCTCCACCTAGGACCGGATCAAACCCCAAATATAGCCAGACTACGCTCCACCATAGTCGAGCCACCCCCTTGCTGGCCTCCCCATTGCGGGCTGGGCTGGGTCGGTCCAACTGGGTCAGACCGGACTTGGGCCATCCAGGACTAGAGACACATAAAGGTCCATATCCTGATAAACAGATATATGTTTGACGAACCATCTATGTCAATGGGATCCTTAGATTAAGATGGTCCTTTTGGTATAATCCACTTGATTTTTGAAGATAGTTGGAGTACAGCCGGGTAAGATTGATCCTAAATCCAACAGGGCCACTAGAAGTGAAACACTTATAACTCACAGAACATGCGTCTGATAGACGCACAGTCTATAACATTAGAACCCTTACAGAATGGAGGTTTTTTTGGATACTCCATTTCATAGTTTAGTTTCAGTCAAGGTACATCTAATATCCTGAGGAAAGATTCTACGAAACTCAAACACACTGGGTGCGAGGAATCCAGTGGCTGATAGTGATGCGAATGTTAGAGACAGATCATAGAGAGGTCTGCGCTTAGTTATCCTATGTGGGTCAGCGCATAACGATCCTTTATGGGTCAGATCATATATGGGTCAACACTCAATGATCCTGTGTGGGTTAGTGTAAACTGATCATGTGTGGGTCAGATCCACTATGGTTCATCACTCAATGATCCTATGTGGGTCAGCGCCTTCTAATCTAGTGTGGGTTAGATCCTGTGTGGCTCAATGGGGGTTAGTTACCTATCGACTCATGGTGGGTCAGATACTGTGTGTATTATTGCGTGTGTTAGTACCTATCAGTCATGTGTGGGTCAGACTTCATAGTGTCAGAAGTAGTGCCTCTGGATAGAATAAGATGATATAGCTTACCGACTAACCATATTTACTTCTATACATCACTAAAAACCTGGTTTGAGATAAGGCTCTGTTTGAACTATGTATTTTACCTTTGTGGAACCATTACCTTCATGGTACTATATTCATGGTCAAACATGTGTGGTAATTTTAACTTCGTGGAACTATCTTCATGGTGTTACCTGTGTGGTACTTCTACCTTTGTGGTATATTTCCCTCTTGTATGAGATGAGTTTATATCGATAAATTAGGTACATGTATGGGCATATAAATAATTATAGATGATGTATTTATTTGTGTTTTTTCTTTTTGGGATCATTAAGAGACCTACGGGGTCTTGGGGTCTTTACTGAGTATCGTTATACTCACCCCTAAACGGGTTTCGTCGGCACCTGGCTGTGTCTTGTGCAGATGGCGTACATCATTGGTTGTGGCTGAGGTAACCAGGATTGGACAGTTCTCAGAGGTGGACTATTTGGCATGATGTGACATATGGACTACTAACCATGAGCTGTACGTACCTTTCATGCAGGATCCGTGGTGGGTGAACCAGGAGGTTCTTTTTTACTTTTCATCTTTTTTATACTTTTTAGTTTTACATGTACTTTTCCACTTGGGCTTGTATTCCAACCTCTTACATTCATCACTCTTTTACTATAGCAGTTTACTTCATAGTTTCTTCTTGTTGCCCTCTACATTGTGAGTTTGTATAGGTTTAAAGGAAATACCTTCCCGTTATTAGGTATATGCCTTTCCGGTGCTAGTCGCTAGCCCCTAGTATATGGAATGCAGTTTGGGGTAGTCACGGCACGGGCCTCGGGGGACGGATCGTGACATATTACCTGATTAAAATTTTAGAGACGATGAAACCATGATCAATTGTAATGAAACATAACATCCAAATCGCTTCATAGGTGAAAAACGAAAGATTTACCAATATTAATTAATTATTTTAATAATTAATTAATAAAAAATGTGTTTTTAATTGTTATACCTAAACCATGTATTATATTATATGTATTAATATGGATTTTTATATTATTATAATAAAATTTAATTTATTACAAAGGTGGATGGAGTGATTATGAAGCATGTTAGAATTAAGGTAATATTTTTTTGTTATAATTTCATATATACCAAGATTATTTGTAAACAAATTTTATGAAATTGAAATATTATGATCAATCGCTCTAAAATAATACTTATTTTAATTTTCCATAATAATTTATGGGGATTACTTGTTTTCTGGTCATTTTCCATTGATTATGTACTGAAGAGAATGACTGGTTTTACGAAAGAATCTTTACTTATATCTTTGTTTGGGAAATTTTTTATTCCATATTCATATATTATTTAAAATGATTTCAGTAATGTTTTTAAATACTAAAATGATTTTTAAAGTCAATTTTACCCATTTTAACTATGTTTAATAGTGGTTAAAATGAACATACTTTTCATTTTTTGAATGAGGTACTTTTGAATTTTTACCCAATATATTAACAGAATTTTGTATCATACACATCTTGAATGCCTTTTACCAATATCAGGACATATAAATTATTTTAAGATTTTATTTAATGATTCCATGATTCATTTCCAATAATGCCTATTCCATAATATTTTATAATATTTTATAATCTCAAAAAGTAATTTGAAAAAAAATATTTCCCAATAAATGTTTTCAGGATCTTTTAATCTTTTTTCTTCTCAAACAATGTCCATTGATGTTTCTTATGAATTTTTTGGAATATGATCTAATGTTTTCATTCATATTATTTATAAATATTATTTATTATTACGATTATTAAATATTGATCAATCTAGGTTCGTTTTCCACCTATAAATATTTGTTGTAATGATAAATGATTCATGACATTTTGACATATATATGATTATAATATGACAATGTGATGGATAGGTCTGTTATAGACCTCATATGGATTTGGTAAATATTAGTATTTTATTCTCAAAATGAGTAAATGAAAGGTTATCCCAAGCATTGAAGAGGGGCCTTTAGAGGGTATTTCAATCCCAATAGAGTGTTAATTATAGTTATTTCAATCCCAAAAGTGGTTACATAGATGGATATAGTGAACCAAAATGATGGTACAAAATAGGTTATCTGAAGAACGAAGGAAGTACAAGGGTGGTTCGGACAATCCTGACATCTGATAAATGACTTAGTGGGTAGCCTTGATATATGATTTCAAAGATTATGACTATGCACCACTTTATTCAAATCTCTTATAACATATTCATATACCAAAGTTATATCCTCATGGAAGATGATCATTGATTCTCATATGATCCATGTATTCTAAAGTTCCAATGATTGATTACATGAATTATATATAGGATATATGAATTGATGGGTATGTTTTATAAAATATTAATCTATAGATATAATGCCATCATGTTTATTATATGACCACTTATGAACATTGACTAATATCTCCTATGTTTACCCTTACTTAGCATTTGAGATCACTAATTTTTATATTTTCTTTCCATATGATACAATGAATGTTTTTAATGTTATTATAACAATGAAGTGTATTCTATGACAATACATTGCTGGATATGATGATGATATTATAGGAAATATGATTATTATATATCTACTTTTTATAGAAACAAATCCATTACTGTCCACATGAGTTTATTGCTGTGAAATGTATCGAATAATCATATAAGATGATGTAATAGTTATGTAATTAATTTATTGGTCAATATAACACATATATATTTAAGTGATTAATAAAATTTAATGATCTATATGATAATTTTTAAAAACCATTATAAGATGTAGTTTCTACATGTGAACAATTGAGCTCAAAAGAATAATTTTTAGTACTAATGAATCAAACAAATTCAAGTCAAGTGTCATTTTATGCTTGATAAATTAGGGAAATTAGTTTTAAATATGGTCTATTTTGGTATTGAAAAAAATTAGCAAACATCATAGTTAAGGCCATGGATTTACCTTATATTGAGAGAACATATTGATCATTATTGTTCATCCATCTTCTACAAACTATGGATGTTTAGTAATATCCCAGATCTGAAAAATATATATTGGTTTAATTAATTATATATATCTCTCTGTGTGTGTGTGTGTATTAGGTGCATATATTTTATTGTATCTAAATAAATTTGGGTGACATTATCAATTGGTAATGATAAGTAAAGAGTGAAGTGATGCTATTAGTTACAAATATAACACTGATATCATCAATCTAGGTTTCTTCTATCCTACCATTAATGTTCACTAACTTATTCCTATAGAAGTGGTATATTTACCCTTCCTATGTGTATTTATCTATGTAATTATTGAATTAATTTATGAAATCATGTTTTCAATAGTGAATAATCTCTATGATTTTTATTTTCAGCAGATTAAAATATGTTATGTGTATTTTAGAAATATATGGTGATCATATATTCCAAAAACAAGGATAATGTGTGAAATTGATTGCGGATAATTTGAATTAGTAGTTTTTGATTGAAAAAAATGTTTGATAACAAAATAAAAATGGGTAAAATATATAAAACACGCGTTATATTATTATTATTTTTAATTGATTCAATTAGAATTCGAATCAATTAGATTAATTACATGGGGGGATTTTAGAATGAATTTTTTATTGTTTGTTTTTATTGATTTAAAAAAATTATATAATAATGATTTCCATAATAAACCTAAAAATATAATTTACTATGATGTATTTCCATGAATATGTCAAAATATTTATAAATAATTTTAATTTTAGGACTAAAATATTGAAATTTTAAAGAGGTCCCTGTGGAAGTATAATTTTCTTTGGAGTATAAGAGATTATGAAGGATAAATACATTAAAATGTTATATATAAGAGTTTGGGAAGATGTGTATTATCCTTTTGTGAATTAAGATGAATAAAAGGATAGTTTTTCCTATATTTGTAAGATTTATATATTAATATAGAATTAGTTTATCCACATAAGTGGGAGGATCAATGTTTTCTATATGAAATCGAGATGAAAAATAAATTTCTTCAACTGAAATCATACATTGATAAACATGAATGATTGACAATATATGTAATAATTTATCATTCACACATAAGTTTATCATCCTCACACATATGAAAATTGATCCCAATGTGTACTATATATATATATATAAAAGAATAGTGTGTGGAATTGTTACAAAGATATTAAAATAAATATCTAGGTATATACAATAAAATATTCAAGTATTTATGTGGATTTAAATGAGTTATATAAACTATCATTTATAATTGATAATTTATGTATAAATAGTTATGGAAATGTTATTGTTTGTTTGAGATCCAATTGGGAATAAAAGTGGATCAATATATGTTATTTTTTTGTCTTAAATTTCTGTTTTGGTTGATTTATTGATATTTATATATGAATTCAGGTAGACATCATTCTACCATATTAAATTATATTGTTGTTATTAATAATATTATATGATTTAACTTTAAATCATGTCTGATGTAGGTAATCATAAGGATTATATGTAGAATTTAACATCATGATATTTATTGAAAATTATATATGTGTTAATATATAATTAATAGGTACATTTTGAGAAATAATAGAGCAATTTATGTTATAATTTATTAAATTGATTCAATTAGAGAACAAAATGTGGAAAATCTAGTGCTCGATGAAATAGGAAAATGTTTATATAGTTTTATGAAATATCATGTCCTGATAATTACATTAATGATTTATAATTGTCAATTATAATAAAAAAATATACAAATGTGTTATTATTATCCACAATTTATAATATGTCAAATGACCAAATAATAAAATCATTGTTGTTTGTATGTTCTTATTGAGTGTATTGAATTACATAGAAATAAACCATTGTATTGCATTTATTTCGTATTCCCTAGATTCTATATACTGACTAAGATATAATGAAAAAGAATTTCTCCAAGGATAAATAATTCATCCTTTTAAAACTATTCAATCAAAAACATTAATGATTGGTACCTCCTAGTACATCGACACAATTTTATAATATTCTCCATAGATTAGCTCAGACATTTTAAAAATGTTATCAATTATAACCTTACATTTATTTTTCATTAATAAAATAGTGTTAACATGTTTTAATGATATAATGTTTATTATTGTCTATTTAATTTGAGATAAACATCATGGTATTTAATAAAAATAATTTACCCGAATTCACTCCCATATTAGAGTGTGTTATGATATGAACATAATTTGATGATTATAACATGAATGTTGGATGTTTGTATTTTCATCCTTGAAATAAGGTACATGGGTTTATTTTTCACATCATCCAAGGGAAAATATTATATCTTGTTCTTTTCAAAATTTAACCCCTCATACAGTTCTATGAGGTACTAATATAGTCATGATATTTGGAAAGACTGATAATTCTATGATCACCTAATATTGAAGGATTGGATTTTAATGGTCAACAATAATGAAATTTGGTTATCCATTTCTCATAATAGGATTAATTTTATTTTTAATATAAGTATGGTCGTCTCATTCTATTCAGTTTAGTAATCATATATTCATAACATATTTACAGTCATCTCAGGCTTCTCACACAAGGCATATTTTACGAAATACATAATCAAGGCCATATATTAATCCTTAAATGAGGCTTAATATATTAATCACATAAGTAAATATATTTTCATATTTTCATGAAATTAGGAGGATTATCTATGTCATTATTATCACACTATACATAATATGTTCAGTCCGTAAGGATTTTTGGGTTTATGGGTTTACTTCTTGGTAGTGATGCACTCAATGTTTTGAGATTTCTAAGGATACCATTTGAGTTTTTGAGAACTCATGAATTGAGGATAGTATTATTTAAAAATTCATATAGTGAAAGAGATAGAATATTAGTGATATTATAATGATTGGACTAAAACAAATTTTTTAATTTTGAATTTGGTTAGCAAAGGGTTCCAATCCCATGTAGTCTGTGGTGAAAATTTTAACAACCAGGCAGTTTGAAAAATCAACATATTAAAAATATCTTGATGAAATTATTATTCAATCACATCTATCTTAAAAAAGTGTATTATTGAGGAATGTATATTGTCTATCCTAGATGTTTATTAGAGAAAAAGGTAAATGTGGGCAACGATTCTGATTTTTTTATAGATCATACATGAGTGGTCATAAAATGGGTTGTTTATGTGCTCTTTATGCCTTAATGTACTTATATTAATTCCTTGTAAAAGTGATAATATTTTTTATAAATAATGTTTTTAAAAAATATATTTTATTCTTCTTACATTGTGTTTCTTGAGGAAGCATGAAATCAGATGTATTATATTATTAAATGTAGTGGGGGTTAAAAAATAGTCTAAAGTACATTTAAATTAATTAATGTAGTTATATGAGTAAATAAATATGATGTTTCCATATGTAAGAGTCCTTAATACTTCTCTATAAAAATATTTAAAGGTCAATATTATGGATGATATATGATTTTATATACAAAATAAATCTAAAAACCCCTTAACTAAGAAAGATGAAGGGTGTTTATAGACTTCTAGTTCATGTATGGATGTTACATTGAAATAATTTCAATTGTTATAACATATGATATGATTAAAAATATTAGAAATAAAATATCATGATCCCTCATTGAATATTTTTTAATCTATAAAATATATTTATAGAATTTTCCTGTGGAAGTAGCATGGTCCTCCAAAGATCCACAAATTCTTTTTCAGAATAGTTATTCATTTAGTGATTCCGATCAAACAATCCAAAAAAACATATTATCATTGAAATCTTATATGTAAATTCATATTATAATATCAATTTAAAATGTTGAAATAAATTATATCAACTTTATACCACATGAATGAATCAACATTATTGATATTAATTCTAATATATTGTCACCACGTAATCCTTTTCATATTCATTAATAATGCATTGATCAATAAAAACCCCTGGATTGGGAAAGGATACTACATTATATTTATTAATGTTTATTTTTTATTTGAATGATGAATTTTCAAGATACTAGTAACATCCCAATATACTCTAATTCTTTTTGGTTCTACCCATAATACAATTCTTGTTCAACGGAATGTGGAGGAATACAATAATTTTTAATTCAAAAAAAAATTAATCATGAAATGTTGTTCACGAATGAGTTATGAAATGAATTAATCAAAACTATTTTTACTCACTATCCCTAAACATATGAAAGGATTATCCATGAATTATGAATGGAATTTCCACAAAAACATTGTTAACCAATATCACATATTGATCTATAGAAGGTATGGAAAATGTAAATGTAATGAAAAATCAATAGAGAGAAACATACATGAATAAATGGTTAAAATAATGAAATTATATTTTTATAAACAATTTAATAATTAAACAATCGTGTTAAATATATATATGTGGAAAATAATCTAAAAGTGTATAGCCCTGATCAATATACAAAACATGTATTTATATAAAATATATTATTCACAACATGTTAAAAGTGGTCATGGTGTAAACATGAAGATCTTGTAGAAAAATATTGTATTTTAACCCATCTAAAAAATAATCCATGTTACTGTATGTACCTTCAAATTATTACTAATTCATATAATATTTTAATAAAAAAGTGTCTTTTTATATAATGATATAGAAACCCTAAGAAATGGTTTGATGATCTTTATCCATTATTCAACTCCAATCATGTAGTGATGTGATTTTGTTGTGGGGAAACTTTTTTATTCTCTTAAGTGTATTCCTCAAAATGAAGTACACATAAATTATCTAAAACTCAATCTATATAGCTGATTTAGTAGATAACATTATATTATATTTCTAATTCCTTATTCCTCAATATGTGGGACTAGTTCAATATATAAGAATGGATCATATTCCAAAACACTAAATTTTCATCATAGGTGTATAATATAATCAAAATTTATGGGGGCATTTATTTGTCAGTTATATCATATTATTTATTTTATATAATAATGTCTGCATTGTTTTTTTAATTTCAAATGTGAAGGGGGTAAAATATTCAAGTATTCTAATTGGTCAAGCGGAAACTATAACTAACTGAAGGTAAGAGAGGGTGAGGCAAGACCCTGAGACTCCATCTACTCATGAGAGAGTCTCCATCATCTTATCTATGATGGTGTAGGACCCTAAGGACCAAATTATAGATGGATAACTTTACATGATAAAAAATATAGTGTCATCTCTTATATTATAAACACTTTATTTTTCGAGTCTCACAAACACCTTAGAACCCAACATGAAAAATCCATAATCTTAGTAGTTATCTCTATTACTAAAAATATATTGGATTTTGAGTCTTACATGAAATGAAATGTATATTTAGGTTTGAATTTATGTGAAGATAACATGGGGATAAGAAAAAGGTTGAGGTATAAATGTTGGCTCATACCACCATCACACTCCTATGAAAGAGAGGAAGTAATTTAAGGAGTCTTTAACACTATATAGTGAATGTGGGGTATTGAGACCCTAAATTTTTTTACATTAAGATTACATTACTTTTTTTGAATTAATAATACATTAAAAGAATATATGTCTAATGACTGTATTAGCCTAGTTCAATTGGATACACGGGAACATAACAACTAGTACATAGGTGAGATACATTTTCTCCAAATAGGTTCTTCATGACTGGAAACCAACTTATAAAAATCATAATTAATTCATATTTTCATAACCTGGGGAAGGATATATAAAAAAGGGTTAGCTGAGATGATCAATAATTGTAAATAAGGGAAATATACAAGCATGATCAAGAGAAAAAGGGTATGAGATTGTTTTCATAACATTATAAGATTATACCCTGTATATAAAATATCATATATGTAAGTCATTTCTCAAATATTGTATGTTCAAAAGACATGAATCATAATAGAATCAAGTGCATAATACATGAAAAAACAATATAGGAATAAGACATAGAATTGTTTCATACAGATGAATATGTAATATCATTCCATATAAATCAATATATTTTTCTAGAACATATCAATTGACTTCTTGGTTACTATAATGTCATGGAAGGTCACACCACCATCCCCAGTAATATTTAATTCTTTGTAAGGGACTAGTTTTACCCATATTACTATATTGTATATGTTTTTTCCATCTTTCAAAAATTATGGGGACTACACCCACAAGGCGGGGCACACCACCATCATCAGTCGAAGACATTTCCTTGTAAGGGATCCAGTTTACCCATATTCCTACACATAATAGGGTATCTAACTACACTCATTTTAATGGGAATTACATGTACATGGAGGGAAAAACCACCACCCCCACTTGAATTCCTTTCTATGTAAGGGCTCGAGGTTCCCCTTCTTCACATAGTAGATCGGGTTTCCACATCTTCTACATTAAAATAATCATGTGAACTTGAATCCTATCCTTACCTCATAATATATAAATCATTTCCCAATGAATTTTAGGGATATTGCGGTCAAAAAAATATAATATTTAAATCATACATTCATGTTCCAAAACTAACAATCAATCATAACATAACCCGTGCCATGGAATCAGAATCATAAACATGTAATATGATCATATAATTTAGAAAATGAGATAAGTTTAATTATTTTTTAAACAAAGAATAAATCATGGTTAGAAGTGTGTTTAATTGAAATATAAACCATAGATAATAACTGTGTTTCATAAAAATAATTTTATAAAAACATAATCCATTCATCGAAAAATATGAATGGATGTTTTGTTTCATTTCTCATTAAGTCATATGTAACAACGGCGGATTTCATCCTAGAAACAAAATTATTTGGAAATATCTTTTTAAAAACATTTCCTGAGGAAAATATATATTCATAATTTTATAAATAATATTTTAAAAATTAAACCCCTTTTAAATAATATTTCATTGAATACATAAAATGGAATCTCGAAAAAAAATTAAATCCCTTTCTTTGAAATGGAATCCTGAAAAGATTTTGGAGATTCATTTCATAATTTTTTTTAAAATTCGAAAAGGAAGCATGAAATACATCAAAAAAATTAAAACAATATTCCTTGAAAATGACATTGAAAGTTAATTTTTTAATATTATTTTTCTAATAATACATCTGAAGACAATGATTTTGAAATTCATTGCATGAGTCTCAGTGATGGGAAATTGAGACAAAACTACATTACTGATTATGTATCTTTAAAAAATAACCCCATGAAAGAGAGAAAATAAAACATAAAAGTAAATAACCTTAACTATATGTATAATAATAATAAAAATATATTCATGGGATGTATATACACCACAAAAAAATAAATTAGGGGTGAATAAGGTGTAAATCTCATATAAATAAAAGGGAGAGTAGGCATCCCCTTCCTTATGTATTGACTCTCATCCTACTCCTTCAATCCTCATGTATAATAAATATATGTTTATTATACATATTCCATCTAAACATATTCTTATACCTAATAACATATACATAATAATATTTCCCTCATATTAGTACTTCCAATTTTTGGTTATGTTTCGTGTAATATCCCCTTTGTTTTTATCATTTTCATTAATTTGTTATATTTTTTAGTCCTCATACTTATAAAATGATTTACATATTTTAAAAAATAATTTAAATATCAAATATATTCTTTATATATTAATTTTAAAAATATATGAATGATATTAAATGGAGTACACTGTTCACGGAGACAGTAGGCTATACATACACATGATCACTATTTCTATTTAATTATCATATTGAATGAATAAAGGTAATTTAAATGTATGTATGTATATATATATAAATATTATAATTATTTATAAATTATTATTTATTTTATATCATATAATTTCACTAAACAGGTCCTTAATACATTCTATGTAAGGTGTTTACAATTTACATCACTTAGAGGAGGAAGTAGTCCACACTTCCCCAAAAAAATTTATCATAATTATACAAAATGGAATTCAAGAATATATCTATTATATAATAATTTAAGAAAAGAAATCATAATAATAATATATAACATATAAAAATGTATTTTTGATCTGTATTACCATCCATGAGAGGTGATAATGGGAAAAAATGAACAACATCATTTTGTTAGGTGGTAGTTCATCGTACTCAAGAATGGTAATATTGTTTCCCATTAGACAGAAGTGTGTGTAAGTGAAAGTAGAAAAAATTGATTAAAAAACTCATTATATGTATAGAAATTTTTTTTCCTATAATCATCAAATAAAATGAAATTTCAGGGTGGAGAAAAAAAAAATAAATGAAAGGATCTTGAGGATAGATGTTGCATCTTCATTTGGGTAACTTCTTTTTCATTACACACAAGAGAATCATTTATTGACTTTATAAAAAATAACTGATTCAAGGTAGGATGGAGGAAAGTTGTGAGATTTTTTGAAAATATTTTTGGGGACAAAAACTAGATTAAGGGACTTCAATAAGTGGCTAGATTCAGTTTATTATTCTAGCGAATGAGAATTGGTATTCTTGTACATTTTTTAAAATAGAATTCCACCTATGCTTTTTCTATTAAATATTGATCAAATAATGTATAAAATTATATCTGTTGTAGTATAGGTACTATAAATGTATATTTAATTGATTTTGGATATGTTTTTAGGTAATTTTTTCCTTTAATTGTATGGTTCAGTCCATTATTCAGTTAATTTTTTTTCATAATCATTGTAATTAATTTTGATTTCATTCAATAATTTTTCTAAAAAAACAATTTTTATATTAATATAAATTATAAATTATTCTGATTTTAAATATTTAATCCAAATTTTCTATATTCTAATAATATAAGTTGAAAAAATTAATTTAAATTTAATCCCTTTAACAGGTTATGACAACAGGTTCGTAGGCAAAAATGATTAAATGTTTTGGATGTTTTGATATCCAATTTCTGAGTGAAATTGGTCCCAATAACATAAATTTGATTTATTTATGTAAACTAAATCTAATTTTTATTTAATACTAAATTTTAATATAATTCAAATTGATAAATAAATTATTTGAAATATATTTGTCGAAATAAAAATATTTATTTTCACTATTCATCAAAAAAATGAATTTTTTCATAAATATCCATAAAATTATGCCTAAGATTATTTTTACAGTATTAATTCAATAATTATTTTTATTTTATCAAATTCAATTTCTAATAGTGTTTAAAATTAAATTTATAATTATTCACCAATTTAAATAATAATCAATTATTTATAAAAAAATAAATTATTAATCATATAAAGACATTACTAAAAATATATGTCTTATTATCGATATGTTTTATTTACATATAAATATTATAAATAATTTTCAAAAATTAGTTATTACTATTTACTGTGTTCAACATCATTGTTATAACTATCTAATTAAAATAAATATAATAATAAAATTTTATTTCATAAAAAGACGGTGTAGCGTGTAACACAAAAGTTGTTGGTGTTTTGTGTAGCACAAGGCTAACATGTGGTAACATAAAAATAAATTTTGAATTAGTGGCTAATAGATTGAATTAAATCAATGAAATTAATTTTTTTTGAAAAAATCACAAAATCATGAGGTTTTATATTCTACCATATTTAAAATGAATTGCACACTCAATATTCGTTATTATGATACAAAAAATATAGGGTATTCCACCCTCATAATTTTCTCTGGTTACACATAACTTCATATATCTGGTGATTTCTTCAAAAAATAATTATTTTCGGAGTGGCCTTGTCTTATCTATCAATCTCTATACAATCTATAATTTTTACTAGTTTCTCTTTTTATGAAGGATCATGTTCTAGTTGTATAACCTCTAAGTTCAGTACATGTGAAAGGCTAGCTATATACATCCTCTAGAGGGATACATGGAACACATCACAATATTGAGAGATATTCAAAGGATGTTTCAATTGATAGTATACCATTATGATACGATCTAGAATCTCAAGTGGGTAGATATATATATGGCTTAGTTTCAAGTTCTTCATGAACATTTTATCATTCTTCTAGAGATAGATTCATAGGAAAACCTCTTCAACAACATTAATTTTTTTATCATGCTGATAGGTATCAACTTTAATTTTCATTTCAACATTGGGTTTCCATGATATTAAACTGAAAGGTTCAAACAATCTCAACCATTTCTTCAACTTTTTTATGTCCCAATTTCATTTTTCCTATAAAATTATCCCATCATATTTGATCTATATAGTTCTTCCCATAGAGGGATTTATAATGAGACATTGGAATATTTGAGTTAAAGCTAATTTTGTAAGATAAACCACTAGAGGACTTTTTTATACCAAATACCTTTGAAATCCAATGAACAAAATTTCAACATATTCTATAGAGTCTGAATTTTTAATTTAGAATGACCATTCGCCTATAGATGATAAGTTGTGATGAAACAAAAAATTTTATCAAGAGCATTTTGATGGTATTGAGAAAAAAGTTAACTTAACCTTATATCCCTATTAGAAACAATATAAATTTGTTCTCCATGACACCATATAACTTCCTTAATGTTGATATTGGAAAACATATATAAAGTGAAGTATCCTATAATTGTAATAATGTGCAATGAATTAGTATGTAAATCAACTACCACCAATATATCATTAAACACGTTAGATATTTTAGGGAGTCCATCAACCAAATCCATAGGGATATTATCCCATTTCTATTCTGGTATGGGTAATGGATGCTACATCCCTTTAGTTTTTTATTTCGTCCCTAACATACTAGTATACCAGGCATTGATATAAAAAAATTATGATATCCCTCTTCATGAAATCCCATAGGAAGTATTCCTTCAAATCTATATACGGCTTCAATATCAACGATTAATTGATAATGAAGAACTATGAGAAACCTCAAACAGCTCTATTATCAGATCTTGTATTGAAGGAACGCATACAAGTTTATTAATCCTTATCATTTCATCCTGATCAAATTTAAAAATAGGATCCTTTATATCCTTTTTAGAAGCTCTAAATCTTCTTACCTCAACACATTAATGTTCATTTCGATTGAGGGTTAAAAATTTAGTTGAGAAGATATTATTTCTCCCACTACATAGGGATTTCTAGATACATACTTTACAAATCCTAAAATATTAGATATATTGTTATCTTCATCATAGATAAACTAGCATGATACATTCATCTAAAAGTATCATCCACCTTGTTCTCTTTTCAAAGGTGTAAATGTATTGATCATTTCTAATACTTTATCAATTTTAAAAATCCTCTCTAGAACTTGTTCATACCCCTCTCTGAATTTATACTTTATACTATTATAATTAATTTATATATGACATATTTCTATTTAAAGAAAATGACTCCATATCACTAATAAAAAAATAACCATTGCTAACTCCAGATATTGAGTTGGGTAATTTTTATTGTGGAGCATGAATAGTGAAGAGTCAAAAGCGATAACTATGTTATTCTGCATAAGAAATCATTCTAATCCTTTCTTGGATGCATAACTACAGATTAAAAAACCTTCAACACTACAGGTTCATGTATGAATAGGTATGATGAAAAATATTCCCTTTATTTTCTTGAAATTTTCCACACATTCACCTATCCAACGAAACATCAAACCCTTCCAAGGTAACATGGATAGATGATTCGATAGTCAAGAAATGGTCTCAAAAAACATTCGATAATATCCAGATAATCCCAGAATTCTATTGATCTGAATCATCATTATTATTCTAGTCCGACATTAAATATCCTCTATCCCTGATCAATCTATTGTTATACGATCAATTGAGATTACATGACCAAAAAATGAATCCCTTTGTAGAAGAAATTCATAGTTTTTGAATTTTAAAATACATTTCATCTTCCATAGGGAAATTAGTATAATAATCAATTGATATTAATTCTCTTCAATGCTCTTGATTATATAATAATATCATCTATAAATTCTAATACAAACTAATTAAGGTAATCACTAAAACTCTATTCATAAAATCCATGAAGATAAAATTTCCATAGTAAGACCAAAAGTTATCACTATATATTCACATTGTTTAAACCTCGTACGAAATGTCTTCTTAGGTATATCAAAATTCTTTACCATCAATAGATGATATCCATAATGAATTTCATTATTATAAAAGTATTGAGAACCACTTAGTGGATCAAACAAGTCATCAATACGTGGAAGATCATACATGTTCTAGATTGTGATCTTTTTCAACTCACAATAATAAATAGTCACATTGATCCATCATTATTTTTCACAATGACAATAGGTGAACCCCAAGGTGACACACATTCATGAATTTATATCTCATCAAGGTTTTCCTGGAGTTTCTTCTTCAATTCCTACAACACCATTGGGGCCATTCTATAGATAATCTTTTAAATTTGTGTGGACTAGGTATGAGTTTTATCCAGAAATCAACTTCATTTTTAGTGGAAAATTAGGAAACTCTTAAGGGAACACATCCATAAATTCATGAAAAAATGTTATATCCTATATTTCCTGATTTCTGCTAACCATTTGAGACCAACATGGCCACTAAATGAGAATTCAGAGAAACAATGGATGTAATCTCCCTAGGTAGTTCAAATATATCATCACATTGATCGGTGATCAAAGGATGGTTTGAAATATTAATCATAACATTAATTCCATAAAAATTGATGTGGTATTTATATAAAGTAACCAATAAATAACTAATATGATATCATTTTTAACTAGTGGAAGAATGAATATAATTATAGGACGTGCATTCCCATAAACGTCAATTGGAGAGGAATCATAGACTTAATGAAATCATCATACCATTAATGGTTTTCACTATTAATTCAAAATATAATAATTTTGGGGGAATATTAGTACCCTTATAAAACTAATTATATATGAATGAATGGGTAGATCAATAATAATATAATACAATATCATTTTTACAATGGATGGTATATATACCTTTCAACACGTTATTTTCACACCACTCATCAGAAAAAGTGACCGCATGATATTTCCCCTTATCCCTTTGTTTATGATACTGTTAACACCATTAATCATCACTAACCCTTGCGTTTGGTGACATAATAGAATAATTACCATCCTCATTGAATTTTAAGAACTACTATGTGGGAAGTGCATTCAGTGTTGCTTTTTTCCTCTGCTAGAATCATTCGTCAACTTATTCTTATCAGTGTGAAAATAAACTTCTCGATGGTCATCCCTTTCACACCTAAATCTCTTATTGGACACCATTATACAATTTACCCTAGGCTTCTTTCCACTATCAGAGAATAATGGAGTGATCATTATATTTTTATCAGGGATTTTAGACTTTCCATTGAACTCCATATTAATTTTCATGTTAAAACCCTGAGATTGATATGTAACTCCAACCTCAATTTCAACTTTTATTTCATAATGAAAAATATCTTCAAAGCTATGAATGTCCATTATGGAAAACAATTTTCCGAGACATGGAATTACTCTAATCAAGAACCAATCAACATTAATTCTCGGTTGGATGATAATTACCCAATTATACATCACATTTCATGTAAAATTAACCTTATAGGTACTGATGAATTCCTCATACATTTGCTTCAAATCAAGGAATTAATTTTCAATCTATATATAAACAACATGAGGAAAGTAATTATTTGATGAATAAGTTTTTAAACTCAACCAAATCCATGGATTTAATTTCATTATTCCTCCTAGTATTATTGATTAATTTCCACCAATGGTATTCTTATACTTTTAACCGAAAAACAGTCAGAAATAATTTATTAGGATCCAAACACTAGAGAATGAGGAAAATATATTATATTATATTTATGAAGTGAATAGTAATAATTGTATTAGAAGTATGTATGAAATAATGGGGTTGTTGCCTCATGAAGGACTCAACAAAACGTTCCTTCATCATTTTCTTGTTAGAAACATCAGAATGATTCATATATTAAGAAAGAAATGTGACCATAATTTTTTTTAATCTGTCTTCCATAGCATTTGGATTCTTAGGAGAACCATAATTGAATTTCCCATCATAGTCACCATTAATTTGGTTCTATCAGGTTGTAACCATTCATTAAAACAAAAATTAATAATGTAAGAATCATTAATCATAGTAAGGAACGAAATAATCATGAGAAACCACATAAATGATGTCTGTATTTTGACAAAATCCTTAATATATGATACCATATATTATTTATAACAAACTTATTTTAAATTAATTCATGATTGTTCATGAATATTTTATGAATTTACTAAAGCATATCACATAGGAATGTCAAACTATGTGTGTCGTAAGACCTGTTTATATGTACCAATTTATGTTCATGTTAGGCCTCATGCACCTTTTAGATGTTTTTATTCCATGGAACATATGTGCTAGAACAAAATCAACTTGTATTATCCAAACATGGATGAATTTCTCAGAAACTACTCACACTATACTTTACCTAAATTCTAGTAAATTTTCCTATAATATTTATTTTCTCGAGACATATCCATATACATGTCGTTATAGTTCCCACTATGTATTTCTCGTCATAGATTCAAAATTTTAACTACACTATTACTCTTATACTAACTATAGTGAACCACACTTTTGATACATTAAAATTACATCACTTCGTCATAATACATAATACATTACACAAATAGTGTCCAAAAGAATTTATTTGCAGAGTATCTTAGGAAATGTGGGAACATAAAAACTAGTACATAAGTGAGCTACATTATCTATTACTAGGTTATTATTACTTGCAATATTCATAGACACGTCATATATAATATATATCTTCATAAAATTGGGAAGGAAACATATAAAAGGATGGACATGGATTCTTAGTAAGGGTTAGAAAGGGATATATGTATGAATCAACATGAGAATAAGGGTATGATAACATGATCATACCATTATAAGATCATACGTTTCATATCAGAAATCATAAATTTAATTCATTGAATAAATATTGGATATTAATAAGATATTTACCACAATAAAATAAATAAATTAATAAATGAAAATAAAATCGGAATAATAAATAGAAATGTGGACTACACATGAACAACTAATATAATTCTACATAAGTCAGGATGCATTGCTAGAACATATCATGGAACTTAATGGGGACTACAACTACCTAGTGGGACACACTGCAATACCCGGTTACAGTCCTTTCTTGATAGGGGATAAGGATTCCCCATCATCCCATAGAGGAGTAGGTTTCCCATCATCCTATATTTTTGGGTATTAGACATACTTGGTGGGACGTACCACCTTATCGAATCAAAACCCTTTCTATTTAAGGGATCGATTTTCCCCATCCTATTATAGTAGATTAGGTTTCACTATCATTCCATCTTCATGGATATTACACCTATTAGGTGGGACACACAATTATTTATTGTCAGAGTTCATTCTTTATGAGGGATCAGGTTTCCCTATCTTCCCATTGTGGATCGGGTTTCCCCGTCATTCACAAGGTATCAATCCTATCATCTTGAAGACCCTCATTATCTCATGAAATATAAATTTTTACCTAATTAATTGGATAGACACATATGTACCAAAAATATCATAAAAAAATCGTTCATACATGTTCCACATATTTATAAACAATTATATCATTGACCAGGAAATGAAATGGGTATCATAAGCATTTAATCATATCATAACCATTCCAAAATGATATATGTTTAATAATAATTCAATAAAAATAATAAAATATGAAAATAAATGGATTTCGTAAACAAATAACCATTGAATAAGTAATGGGTTTCATAAAAATAATTTTATCAAATAAAAATCCATTCAAATAATAATTATGATGAGAAATTTTGGATCATTTCTTAGAAAATCATGAGTAACTCCATTAAATGTAATCTTAGAGAGAAAATACATTGAAAATAACCTTTCAAATAAAATTCATGGAGGAATATACATTTTCTTATTTTTGGAAAAATATATTAGAAAACATAATGTATTTTGTATACAATTTTCTTTTAAGAAATAAAATGGACGCATGAAAACATTTTTAAAGAGATTTCATTGAAAAGGATGCTTACAAATATTTATTTGAAAATAATTTATTTGAAAATATTTTCAAAACATGTAAAAGGATCTTGAAAACCATATAAAATTTTAAAATCACTGTTTACATTAAAAAATAATAAAATATCATTTTGAAAGTATTTTTTAATACATGGTTTTTGAAAATCGTGTCTTGCGTCTAAAAGTATTGAAATTAAGACCAAACTTATTTAGAAGTTTGGTAACTTTTGAAACATAAATCCCATGAAAGTGAGATCATGAAATAGATATGTAAATACCCAAAAATATAAGGATAAAAATAATATTAAATATTCATGGGCAGTATATAAACCATACAAAATAAATTTGTTGAATAAGGCATAAATTTCCCAAAAATAAAATATAGAATAGATATCCACATACCTTGTGTCCCAAATCTCATCTTACTCATTAAAAAATAAACTATAATAAATTTAAGACTATTATAAATCTACCATAGAACCATATTATTATATATATCACCATATATGTATTTATATTACCTGTTTATTGAAACATCCTTTTTATTGTTATGTTTCAGGTAATATCGGCTTTGTTTTTTGCATGCATCATAATTTGTTATATTTTTTAGATTTTTATTTATATAATGATATAAATAATATAAAAAATTACATAAATATCATTTATATTAATTATATATATTTTTATAAACATCAATGAAGTAAATGGAATGGTATATATAGTTTAGCGAGATGGTAGGCCGTATGTACATATTAAACTTCTTTCTATTCAATTATTTTATTAAAATAATGTAAGTAAATGAAATATATGAATATATATATATATAAATTATAGAATCATTTTTATTTCATATATATCATATATATTTTAACAAAATTTATCCTTAATAAATTCTAGGTGGGTGTGATTGAATCACATCTCTTTGAGGAGACGAAAGTCCACAATTTCTCAATAATAATTATCATACTTATAAAAAATGGGAAGCATAAATGTATGAGTTATATAATAATTAAATTATAATTAATAAAATAGAATTATAATACATATCATAAAAAAATAATGTTTCCATCATAATCCCAAACCATGAGATATTTAAAAGGAAGAACTAAGCACATCATGTTGTGATGTGGTAGTTCATCGTACACATGAACAATAAGTTCATTACCCATTAGATTTATGTGTGTGTAAGTGCAGGTCATGACCTTATAATAAAATAATATATTATATTGGGGATAATGGTGTTATTATATAATAAAGTAACAAGAAGTGTTTCGGTGGTGTATCAAGAATATAAATGAAAAGAGTTTTTTGAAGGATGTTACCTCTTCTTTGGGAAACTCCATTTCAATTGCAGAAAAGGTCTTACTTTGTTGTATTTTGTCCAAAAGCGAGGATTAATGAAGTAATTTATTGATGTATGGATCTTATTTGAGTAGAATTTGGGTGACCAAAATGGCTTGAGACGTGTTAAAATGTTAGAGGGTTGAGTTCCTTTTTATAATAGAGGAGAAGAATTCGTGTAAAATTTTTAAAAGAGAATTACGACCAAATGTTTCCTATGAAAAGTGGAATTTATAATAGATAAAAATATAATCAATATAATATAATGATCGATATATGTCCATAACATGCATTTTTGACATGTTTATATGTCATTTTGTTGTTTAGGTGTAAGGTTTAGTCCCTTATTAATCTAATTTTTCTATTAATTGTTGTAAATAAATTTAATTGCATTCACTAAAATTGTTTGTCTATAACTATGATTAACTTAATTGAAATTAAAAATTTTTATGATTCAATATATTTATTCTATTTTTACAAATTATAACCACAAAACCAGATGAAGCAAATTTAAATTTAATCCCGCAGACGGGTTGTGCCAATGATAATTTAAGAAAGACATGTTTAAATTTATGAGATGTTTCAATATAAATTTTGATTTTAAATTGGTAACAATGACCTAAATTGGATTAATTTATGTAAAATTAAATTAATTACACCTGAAATCTAAATTAAAATATAATTTCAATATATAAATAAATTAGATGAAATATATGTTTTGAAATAAAATTCAGTATTTATCACAATTCATCTAAAATTGTTGTTTTTAGAAAGTAGTAAAATTCACCGTAATATAATTTTTACATTCTCAATTAAAAAATTGTTTTCATTTTATCAAATTATATTTCAAAAAATGTCATTTTATTAAATTTATTACTATTAATATAAGGACATAAAAATTTGTTCTTTTTTGAAAATAGCATTGTTAATCATATAAAAAAATTATTAAAAATGTGTTCCTTATTATCAATATGTTTTTTGTATAAAAAATTATAAATTATATTTGGATGTTATTTATTACTATTTAATGACTTTAACAGCTATGTAATAAATGTCTCGTGAAAATAATTATAGTAATTAAATGTTGTGTTGTAGAAACTCTGTGTACCGTGTAACACATGCCAAGTTAGTGTTATGTGCATCACAATGTTAAATTTGTGTAGAATAAAAAGAAGGATTGAATTAGTGATAAGTGAATTTAAATAATTCATAGAAAAATAATGTATTTGAAAAAAATAAAAAAACTGGGGGTGTTATATGGTGGTTATTGGTTTTAAAATATTTATTATTGACAAGAAACATTAAATCATGGCTGCATACAAGTACCTTGATATATAATGATTTGACACTAACGAGGTTCTTTTTTTGTCCCATGTTGTGAATATGCATTAAAAATTTGATAAGAGACCCATCATTATGAATTAAAAGAGTTCTAATATATATGTTTATCATTTATATAAGTGTATTTCGTAACATTATTTACTACATAGTGAAAATTTGTTGAATTTAATTTATTCTTAAAAAGAACTTGTGTGGTGTAGTGTAGTGCTCAACAAGACACCTCTCAGTGGAAGCTACTGAGGTGTGTCTATAGGAAGACATCAAAATTGAAGAGCTCATAGGGTTATATAATCATATTTAATCCTCTTCTAGAGTAAAACCAATATTGAGTAGTGAATTCCCTATTTTTTCTATAGGATATTTACATATAAATGTACATGCATTTATTTATTAATAAAGATACATTAAATTTCAATGGATATAAAAACAACCAATTTTTTTGATTAATTGTTTAGAATTTTTTCACCATGATAGTGATCATGAAAAAAACCTCTAAAATATCTTATCTCATGTGTAACACCACATTAATTTAAATATGATTTATTTTTAATAAAATTAATTTATTGAATATATTTCTTTACACTAAATAGTGGGTTTAAACAAACCATTTTGTACAATTTTTATTTAAAAATAATTTTTGTAAAAAATCTATTAAATGGTATGTATAAATAATAATGAAAACAATATATATTTTTTAATGGATTTATATACTATGAATTTTTAAATTAATTCACTACAAATAAGTGCTCAATTTTAAATAATGAAATTATTTTCTTCAAAAATATGTTTTTTTAATAGATGTTTGTTATTTAATATTATCAACATATATTACAAATAATTTCTACAACATTTATAAAATGAATTTTTAAATATTTAAATCATATAATAAATCCTAATATCCATATTGTTTAAGAATAATTTTTTTAAATTTCCTCAAAATACTAAAGTTTTAGTGATTAGTAATCAAATATTAGTTTTATAGAATGCTAACATTACCTTTTACATATTTTTAAAGATATATATCAATTTTATATGATTTTAAACTTTTATTATTTCCATTTTATTACTTAAATACTAATAAATTTATTTTAAATTTAAATCATTTTTTATTTTGGTATACGAATATTATTATACATAAAATAATTTTTTTAGATAATTGTGTTTGAACACATTTTATTGGTTTATTTTAAACATAATTTCTTCTCCTTATAGACATTAAATATTATAAAATGGATTTGTTAGTTATTATAAAAATATTTAAAATAAATTAACAAGTAAAATGTATTTTTTCCTCATAATAAATTCTAAAATTGTAAAACATTTTTACAATAGTTCAGGTTAAAACATGTTGACATGGGGGTAAAACAAGTAAATAAAGGCATGATTTACATATAAAATTATCTAAATTATATTTGATCCCCATATATTTAACTTAATACATTTCATATTTAAAATACAGAAATTTGGAATAATTTATATTGAGTATTACATTTTTATATTTTAATATTTTGAAAAATTTATAACGTGTCCTCTATTTCTAATTTAAAAGCTCACCCCTCTCACTTATTTACAAAAGGTTGAGAAATATATTTTCTATTAACACTATTAAGTTATCATATAAACATAAATAGTCGGGTCTTATAATTCTATATCTTCTTAAAAGAATATTCCATGTTTCCTTAATAAGGGATTTAAATGTGGGATACTAATGAAAAGGTAATCAACCTAACTAACCACCTTCAATTTATTTACTATTTCAAATCCTCTAAATATATGGTATTAATGTAAAATTATTTTCATAATTATCATACATATAATGATTATAAATATTTTAGAACCACCTTCATCTATATTATTTTCAATCAAATAGGAAGTGTAATTATTGTTATTGCATACAAGTGAACAACAAGCTCCACATAAGAAATGTAATTCGTATTCCATCACAATAATTTATAGATGGTTATTATGAAGATTGTTTCTATTATATTTTTTATTTATGATATAATTGTGGTTCTATAAAATATATTATTTATCTAGTGATTTTTTATCTTTTTATTAAACGAAAACAGTGTTCATTTGTACGTACAAAATATTCTCTCCATGAAAGGTTTATTTCATTTTTCTACCTCAAATTTCTATTGATGACTCTAAATATTTATTTAATGAATATATATTATATTTTTATCATGATTAAATTTCTGTATATTATGAAAATATTTTCAATGCACAAGGTTTCCAAATTCTAAACTGAAAAATTTATGAAAAATTATATAGTTATCTACAAGAAACATAGATTTTAATAAATAATTGTTTATAAATGGACGTTAGAATGATATAAGTCGATCATATTTATTATTTTGTATATTTAAATTACTATATTATAAAATTATAATGAATATAAATTTATTTCAAATGATATGATAGCATATATGTAGCGAGTCAAACATTAGGTAAGGGTTTTATGTTACAATATAATTTGAGGAATTTTTTTCATAAAGATAAAATGATGAAATTTTAAAATATAGATATTGAAAATATAAATAAATTTATTATAATATAGTTATATATTTATATTAATTAGTTTACATTATATTTATTCAAATCAGGAACATGAAAAACCTAGTGATTGTTTTTAAGAAAAAATAACTTATTTTTATTATTTGAGATCGAATATTTGTCTTGAATGTATATGTTTTCTCAAAAATGATATCCAGAATATTTTTACCATTATATAATGAATATTTTATTTCAGTTTTATGATTTTGTTGGAATATTATAATTTTTTATGGAATAATATTTTCATTATCTGAATAATGACCACAATAAATTTATTTTAAATGTGAAAGGATTGTTTGTATTTATTACATGAAATAAACATAATTAATCTCTATCATGATTGATAAATTCATTTAGGATTCCATTAACATATTCCAAGGTTTTTTTCTAATACAGTTTTCCATAATATTTTTAACTTTATTAATTTTAAATTTGTAATTTCAAATTTAGAAGTTCATTTTTATGAAAATATATTACAGTGATATTTAAAATTTATTTTTCATATATGATAACCTCAATTGATGTTATTTTTACAATATTGGGAATCTAATGATAACATTCTTATTATTTATGTATCTTTTATAATATGATGATGATGATATGTATATGAATGGCCTTTATTTATTGTCTTATAAAATGATGATATAGACAATGTTTTAAAATATTATTGAATACATATGGATGGATCCCAATCACATGATTAGAAGTCCCTAAATTATAAAAACCCTTAAATAATTTGGTAATGAATAATATTTCATGACATAAAATGGATCATGTGAGGTTATCCCATGCCTAAAATATGGTACATATGAGGTTATCTCAATCCCAAATAAGAGGATATCCCACGCTTGAATATGGTACATGGGATGTTAGACCATGAAAAATATGTGATAAATGACTTTGATGGTATACTTAGAATAATAATTTTTTAATTTTATTCTTTTTAGAAACTTTAAACCACTCTTTTTTGAAAATATCATAAAGCAATTTTATACTCTCATTGATAAAGTTCATTAATCCCATTGTGATTCAAGTATTAAGATCTTCCATTATTTATGTCATGCCTCATGATTTTTATTTGTGCATTTTATTGGTATGATTTTAAATCATTGTGATCATGTTCCCATACACTTATTATAATTTTATAGTTACATTATCATTGAGAACTAGTTTGTTAACGAATACATAACATCAAATATTACTCATTATTTTTTTTCCTTTTCCACATGACATGTAGAAGGGTTTTATTAATTATTTTTCTATGATAAGACCAGGTTCTAAAGGAATATGTGCGGCATATAAAAGATATTTTATGTACATGTTTCTATTGTATCTATGTTTCCAAGGATAATAAGACATTATCGTTTTAGAGTGGATTGTAATTTAATATATTGAATATTCATATAATATGATGTAAAAATTTGTGAGAAAAATCATGACACTGTTGTTGGTATTAGAATAAGGATTAGTTATTTTTTGAATTTACGATAAAAATAATTAGTGAGAACAATTTGAATAACAGTTAGTATAGGAGAAAATCCAATGATATGGTAAATAAATTCGATATGTATTTCTATTAATATAAATTTGTTTAGATACTATACATGGACATAGTTTTGGAAGGTATTCATACTATGGTAATAAACCCAAAATGATTTGGTTGAGTATATATTGTCTATCATTATGGTTCTTAGTTAACGAGGCCATTCTGTCCAGCTATATTATAACTCAATGGGGATATGCTCAGGGTATTTTGTAATAACCCTTACTCTAGAAAAGTAGAGATGCTAGTTATATTATTTTATTAACATAGGTTAGAGAAATACATTCCTAAAGTACTGATGATTTTACTATTATTTTTGGATAGCTAGATATATACATGATACCCATTTTACTTCTGGAATAAAATAATAAACATAATGAAAGTAAATGTTATTCTACATTGAAAACCATTTAAGGATTTATTCTTCATAACATTTGGAATAGAAACAAAATAATTGTGAGATCAAATTCTCATTAATGTTTACCCATAAGGGAAGCTATCATTAGTAAATAAGGAATAATCAATATTTAAAGGTAAATAACTAAAAACCCATTCAATTTAACCAATAACCTATACATTAAATGTATCTATGGAAAGGTCAATGTAATAATTTCATTGATAATAATTATTAAATTATCAATGAATGAAATGAATAATATTTTATGTCATGATCTTATACATCATGATATATTTACCATCAATATATTAACCAATTATACTTTAATTTATGATTAGGTATACACCCAAAACCAATTTAATTTGGGCAACTATGTTGCCGCATAAGACCTGTTGATGTATTAAGGAGAACTCAATAATTAGGACCCACCTATCACTTAATGTACAATGAATTAATAGTATATTTAATGATAAATTAAATTTATAAACATAACTCTCTAACAGTAAATATCCATATTGAGTAAATAATTTGGATTTATAGATATTATATCAAATTAATCAAATAACTTTCACAGTACAATACTGAATTTAAAAATAGTATGTGGTTTAATAAATAATAGTATCCATAATATAAAAAATATGGTTATTTGTGTGAAATGTGATTTCTCCGATCATAATAAATTAATATTTTTAAAATAAATATATCATATAAATTATTAATAAAAGGGTAGATGGACATTGGTTCATCGAAAATATAGGTTTTATACTAATATAATGACCTTCTAAAAAATAATGAGATTAGAAGTGACATATTAAAATAATATTTCATTGAATATATTAATTTTGGAAATAATTTAAAACATGCAGATGAAAATAAATATTGAAATAAGGTTACATTGGTAGGGAGGTCCAGTAAGGCCTTATATGTTAAAGAACAATAATTTTGATTTTTATGACAAATGTCAAAAAATAACCATTCATAAAGAATTATAATGATTCCATAAAAACATTTTAAAAGGTAAAATATACCTTAAAATTTATTTAATAAATAATTTTCTTAAATAAAAGTAATTTTGTAAAATAATATTTAAAAATATGTGCATGAAAAAAATATACCCCATTAAAATGAGAATCCAAAGTGGTTTTTATTTTATAAATTTATTTTCTTAATTAATGTTCTATAGAGAAATTAATTTTTAATAAAAAAATGGAAACTATGAAAATATATAGAAGAAAAAAATAAAATGGATTCTATGACGGATGAATATAATATTATTTTAATTAATATTAAGGCTATCCTTAAAAAATGAAACTGAAATAATAATATATATGACTTTGGTAACATAAAAAATTAAACTAGTTGAAAAAAATGAATTAAAATATTAATAATCGTGAATAAATTTGTTTATTTGTTAAATATTTAAATCATTATTTATATCCACCATATAAAATTAAATAGGTTTATAATCTTAATAATGTCTCAATGGTATGGAAACATAGTCTTAATCCCCTTCCTCCCACCTTAAATTTATTGATCATTATCTAATATCCAATATAATGGTTTTAATAATATTATCAATGTATAAAAGAACCAAATTCAAATTCATGATATCATATAAGATTATATTATAACATTATATCACCCATTCATTAATACTTCTACATTATTACCACTGTTTCAGGGGTTAACTACATCATTATTATATATATGTTTGACCACAAAAGGTCCTATTTAGTGTTAATAGGATATTATTCCATCATCTATAGAGTTATATTAATGTTATAAATATCATATATATACATTATATACATATTTATAATAATTCATGAAATTTGGAAATGAAAGAGGAATCATATTACATCATGGAGGTGGTAGGTCGTACATACACATGAGTGCAATTATCCTTTCCTTAATGGGAGAAAGGGTAAGAAATTGTATGATTTATTATTTTTATAGAATAAATATTGTGTCATAATTTTCATATAGATTTTTAATTTCAATCATTATGACAATCCATGTGATTCGATGATTGAAAAAAATACATTTGTTTCCAATGTGATTGTCCACCATACCCATGAGTGATAGTGTTTCTCTCATCTGTTGTAGAACAAGATGGATAGATATTTTTCAATCAACATAATAACATATCATTATATAAGAGATACAAGTATTATTATATTGAAATTTTTAATACATAACTAAATATGTTAAAAACATTTTAACCATAAACATATTAATCAAAATATGAATTTTATTATATTTTATCAAAATATAATGTTCACTTACTAAAATTGAATCTCAAGTGTTATATTATTACATCCTACAAAAATTTCACGTTCAAAATTTTCCTGGGATTTACATTAAAAAAATAGAGGTTGGTTTTTTTATTACATACTATTATCCCACATTGCATCCTATATTTCTCGATTTTTCTAAAGAACCTTTCCAATTTGAGTAATTGGTTTCTTCAACACCTGGGCCTATAGTGTTCAGAATCCTGATAGGATTATAATAGTAAGACATACTGGGTTAGAATTATATTTCATTATATGTGGACACTTGAATTGGGTATAACTTATATATCCTTAATAATGAGATATGGAACAAATCATATACATTATAGGGAATTAGTGGAATTCATAATAAGTAGCCTATAAATCCATATAATCCTTGAAAATCAAAATTTACGATCTATATGGGGCTTAGTTTCCATTTCATACCAACCTTATAAAAGACTTACATGGTGAAAATTTTAATAAAATGTGATTTGTCACTTGATATTCCAAATCATTCCCCTAGTTATTGGCATAAATCATTTTCCATTATTTATGATACTTTAATATGAGTATGATTAGTTTCTAACATCGTGATTTTCTCCTTAATACATACCCTTTCCATAAGATTCATGTCAATAACATAATCCCAACATGTTGGAGTATAAAATATGTTTCCCCAAAATGCTTCAAGTGACACAATTTGAATACTTTAATGGAAGATATTGTTATATAAAAACACCAAAAAGAAAAAAATATTTGACCCATATACCTTGAATGTGATGTTTTAATGATCTAAAAATATCTTTCAATGGTTGAATAGTCCAATCATAATTTCCATAAGTATCGGGGTGATATGTGGTGCTCAAATGAATCTCATTATGAAGAGACTTATGAATACTTTTCATTTATTCAGATATAAATCATGTAACATGATCAAACACAATTTAATGATACTAGAAAAAGTATTAACAAATCACTAATATAGATATAATAAAGGTTATAAAGACGTATATCTTCTTATATATCGAGGAAATGTGTAGATTTGATAAGGAAAAAAAACAACAGCACATATTGCTCCATTCATTCAAGTTGCCTTTTGTAATCTGATGATAAAGTCTATAGTAGTGTCATCTCATTTCCCTATAGAAATTTTTCGAGGTTTCATGACTCATCTAGGATGATACATCTCAGCCTTCAACTATTTACAATCCAATCATCATAATATATAGTCATCAATTTTGAACTTCATATTCTCCCATAAAAATATGTTTCCTCGAATACCTATACATTTTTGTGTTACTATGATGTATAGAGAAATTCAATAAATGAGAATCATAAAAAAATCCCATTTCATCGTTGGTATAAATGGATTATGAATTATCTTTCAAAATATTAAAACACCATCTTTAAAAACGATGTATTCCAATTTTCTATCATTCATGAAAATAGTATTCTTTTAAAAATTCTCAACATCAGGATGGGAACATTTTATCTTTTCCAGTAAAAATGGTCTGGAAATAATTTTAAAAATTATTGTTTTTCTCTTACTTATTAATTCCCATATACATATTTACGGAATACATGATCACATGATCCCCCACAATCCCCATTTCCATTTGGTCTGTTTTATAATTCTTTCTCAATGCATCTATTATCTTAAATTCCTTCCCTGAGTGCTAGTCTATTTATAAATCACAATGCATGAAAAGGTCGAGTATTTGTCTTTGCCTCATCCTAGGGTATTTCTATGAAATATATATTTTGGGCTGATATATTCTTTATATAACTCATATATTTAACAATATATATAATTCCACCATATCCACAAATAAATGAATAAAATTTCAAACTTAAGATCCGGAGTTGGATAATTTTGTTAATTAGTATTTAAATTCTTTTATGCAAAGGTAATATCCCTATAACTATGGGTAATATTACAATCAATTACGTTTTATTATGTGTCACTATATATAAAACATAAATCATTTATTGATGGATGAGTCAGAATCCAAAAAATTACCAATCTACTCTATAATTATTCAAAATTTTATTCACATTAATTTTTCTATTTCAACATCACCCCTCTATGTGTAAGATTTGTTAATGAGTAAGCCAATTTGGATTTTTTTAAATTAAAAAACCTATAATAACCTAAAAAAACATTGAAACTATGTACATATATAATTATTGTTGGTGTAGGTTTTAATGCCCCAATCTTCCATGGTTTTCTTCTTTTTAAATAATTCAATAGCTTGCGTTGTACACATCACCGTGTTCGAGTACACCAAGACTAGAAATTTAAAAAGATGTTATGATTAGTATTAATAAAACATGTATTTTATTATATTCCATTTAATTTTAGTATTAATATATTGTTTTTCGTAGACATGATATAAGAACACATTCCCTTTTTTGAATAATAGATGCATTTTTAAAAAATTGATGTTTTACAACTTTTTAAGAGATAAACAAATTTTAAATAAAATTTCTAACCCTTAAATATATTAAAGTTTAAAAAATAAACTTTGAATTTAGAAAAATGACATAAAAATTATATTTTGAATTTTTTTTTGTGTTTTTTTGAAAACATCGATATTGTAATGAATAGTGTAAACTACTACATTTTAATTCAAAACTCCATTTTCATTTAATTAATTTATATTTTTATATTTTAAATTTAATTAGTTTTAATTTATTATGAGATTAATTTTTCATCAGTTAATATTATTTTGGTTAGTGGAATTAATTTTCCATTAAAATTATATATAAATACATTCCAAAATTTTGAGTGTTTTCACTTTTGAAATCCTATTTCCAAATTCTGTCAACAGGGATAAATTGTAAATTTACTAATGAAAATTCTATGTATTAAATTTTTAAAAACTATTTCCATATTTTGAAATACTGGTCACAATGTATGCAAATACTTTACTCTTATTTGTTGGATAATATAAACAGAAAGTTTAGTAAATTATTATTATTGCGTTTAAGGGTAAATATGAAAATTAAAGGTAAAAATAAATATATAAAATTAGCTTAATACTTATAAAAATCCTATTAGATGAAAAAATTGGACCTTTAACACCTATTTGTCTAAATTTAATCATTTAATGGACGATTTTCCTTGAATATGACATTAATATTTTTTAAATTAATGAATGTGACATAATGTTACACTCTAATTTCTTATAAGTATATTAATATTAATATAGCTATATCCTAGAGATAAAACCAATTATAAATAATATATAGAAATATTAAATATTTATATACATTTTTAAAATATATTTATAAAATTTAGAGATTAATGAATTACTATTAATGATGATACAATACTTATGAAGAAATTATTTTACTAATCGAAATATTAGTTAAATTATATTATAAATATTAACATAAATATAATTTGACTTAATTAATGACATACATGAATTTTATTAATAAAATAGACATTTTAGGGACCTGTTAGATGAATATTTACAAGTTATCATAATGGGTTGATATTTTAAAAAATAAAAATATTTAATAATATCAAAATTGACATAAATGATACTTGAAAATGAAAAATATTTTATTAAGTGATATAAGATTAATAAAAAACTTTGTTTCTTCCCAATAAATATTATTATTTTAAATATATCATTAATGATCCATTTTGGGTTCTTGATTCATTTTATATTAACTATATTAACCTTATATTATAAAAAATGAAGTGGACACGATAAGAGTTAAAATCTTTATCTAATAAATAAACCCAAAAGAAAAGGTTAATTTTGTGACCTAAAATTCTCCAAAATTAATTTTTATTATTATTTAGACACTTCCTAATATTATAATCTAAATAATTCACTTTTCAATAATTTTAAACAGAAAATCCTTTTATAATAATTTAAGATTTAGTGTTTCCAAAGGTGCTGCTCCCTATATTATAAGAAGGCACATATTCTTATATTTTATGTACACCTCTAATTCACTATTTCTCTGACAAAACCATCCCAATTATACTAATAACTTCCCTAACCTAACCCTAGATTCCAACATTTGGGCAAAAATCCATTTTAATGGGTCCTTTTGTGCATATCAAATAGAAACACTCAATGAAGAGGAAATTGATTTACCAATTCCATTAATTTTTTTTAATTATTATACTTCGTATTACTCTATTGTTTCAATACCAAAGTAATAAATCCAATACATTATAAATTATGACAAGATTTTATAATTGTTGAACAAGAATATTGTTTCATTTATACATCCAATGAAAAACAATATCACCACGAGTTCATACATGCAACTTATCTTCTCCATGATGTGGTGTAATCTTTTATACAACATTACATTATTTGGATTGGTATAATGATGAGTATAATATGTATAAATAATAAAAATGACATAATAATGATTCTTTATAAGTAATATTCCATCCAAGTATATTCCATTTTACCATTAATGGAATGATACCATCGCGCGTGCATATGTACGGCCTACCGTCTCCACGATGCAAGGAGATTGATTCTACATGTTAAGCATAAAAAAATGCTTAAAAATATATATGATTAGTAAAAATAATAATTATGAGTTTAATATCATTCTTTATATGAATAATAAACATAATATTTATAACTTATATTACTTATATAACAAAATAGAAATGAGAAAACAAAGTAGTTAACAACCAAAATAATGGTAGTACTGAAATATTATTATCAAAAATGATCTAATAGTATCATATATTATATAATAAATATGTATATGATCTTGGTATTATTCAATAACATGATTTAAACATTATAATGTAGGATAATTCACCCTTTACTAAAGGACAGTATATATTAGTAGTCAATTTCACAATCTCTATATTATCTGAGATTGTTGATACGTATGTATCTAATGGGAGATCATTATCATCCATTTCCATGTTTATTTAAATAAGTTTGGAAATATTATTATAATCTATTTAAATTCATTTTTATCTATGTTTAATTTTTTATAATTTTTTTTTGAAATTATCATCATATCATTTTCTAAACTACATACTATATGACCATTTCAAAAAATTAGCAAACAAATGTTTTATAAATTATACAGCGTGAACAAAAATTTTATGCTGTTGCTAAAACATAACATATTGAAAATTCCCTTACAATTGTATAATTTTATTTTCATAAGAATTTTTTTCTTTTAAAATTTTTATCATTTATATAGTCTCAATGTAAAAAAGGATATTTCTATCCAAGAGATTTGATGAATTTATTATATTATATTCATCTATGTCAACAATATTTTTTTTGGATTTTATAGTTTATTGAGGTTTTTTTGTTATGATAAAATATTCTATATTGTATTGAAGGTTTTATGATACATCTATCTATGGATGTTCTATTTTTATACCTTTCATGGTTTATGGTTAATATATTTACATTTTGGATTCTAGTTTTAATATGAATTTTTATGTTATGTTTAACAATTTTTATATGTGTACTGAATTGGACATAATATTTGATTGGTGGGGACTGATATGTCCCCTCGATGCATCACCACGTCTCAGGATACAAATTAGTGTCTTGTAATGAGGCCTTCATGGTATTGTTTTTATGGTCTTGCTATATTTACTTTACTATAAGATTATGATGTTCTCCATTATTTGTTTCCATGTAATGAGATTAGTTAGTGATATTTTCTGTGATTATTAGACAAGTAGAATATACCTGTGAATGATTAAATGGAATTATTTGATTTATTATTTCTTTATTATTATGAATATTATGTTTAAAAGGCGTGTGTTTCAGTTTTGTACCTTACCTTAAATTATATGCTTATTTATGATAGGTTTCACAATATTTTTTTATCCTTACTGAGATTATAATCTCTCCCCTTATTTATGTTTCATTTTTCCTAGGATTTGAAAAAGTATATTTATATTGTCTTTTTGGGATATTATATGTGATATTAGAGTTTTCAAATGGGTTAAAAATTTGTTTTTAATTTTACTATTTATTGAAAAAATTATGTTTGTATCAAGGAATTTCTAGGATACTAAACTGATCGGTCCTGTGGGATTTTATTTCTTATAATCATAAAAATTTAATAAAATAATTCACCATATCTAAGAAATTCGGTTCAAGGTGTTATAATTTGCATCAAAGGAATTTTAGTGCAAACCTTGGAAAATATATTTATAAAAATAATTCATTATGAAACATTACCCTATGATTGACATTCAGGATAAGTATATAAGAACAATATAATTTTTTTTAATTTAAGTGATATACTAGTATTCATATAAAATAAATCCCCAACTTGATACTATAAGAGGAGGTGGTTTTGGAATAGATATACTGAGGTGTAACAACTCTGACACGGTGTTCTGGGATTGACTCGGGGTTACATGGTTCATGACAATGAGACTTACTATGCATATAGTTTGACAATCCATGTGGATAATCTTATAATAATTCACAATTTCACTAAAAGCTATTATTTAATATTTATGAGTAAATTCCCTAAAGAAACATTTTAATAATTATGTATTAGATATAAACAAAATTTTCTATTTATGTTATATATTTTAATATAATGGAATTTTGCGTTATGATTCATAAGCTAATGTAGGGTAAGATATTCTATAGAAATGGGGCATAGTGGAAGGAACAAAAACCGTATCAATGAGAATTATCCATTTAGATATTTTACTCATATGAAAGATAATGATAGTGTTATTGGAGATACAACTGGCACTGAATGGCTTATAACTTCACTAAGATAGTTGACTCAGGTTATGAACAATAACCGTACCCATATGGATCTGCCTGATACAAAATGCTAAGGTTCAATGATAGACCACTTCATGTGATAAAAAACTCTAATCTTCAATGGGACTACAAATCCTTTTATTTCATTGAAATGTATAATTTCTTTAGAGAAAATATTTCATTCTTTAAGGTGTAACGAAAAAGAAAATGTTATTATGGTAGTCTATAAAATATTAGAAGATGTAGATCAACGGTGGTCATTAATTAAAAAAAATTAATGAGGATGAAAAACGAGAAAATATATTATGGAAGGAATTGAAATTAACCTTCATTGTAAAATAAATTCATCATGATCAACGAGCAGATATGGAGAGTAAATTTTTATGTCAGAGACAGAAAGAGGATGATAATGTTCCCAATCATAATGATTACATCACAATGTTATTAAGGCATGATAAATACAACTTATGAAACTCAAGAGGTCAGATCCATCTATTTTATTATGTGTTAAAATAATTCATCTCACAGGCACTGGTCTCAAAATCATCCTCCACATACGAAGATATAGTCTCATGTTTTACAAGGACAAAAAATGGATTCTCTATGTATTATAAATTTAATGTAAATCATTATAAGAATAGGGCCACTAAACAATCTTGAAAATTATGTAATTGGATGATTGGAAATATTTAATTTCCACCCTCCATCAATGTTGGGATGAAACAACATGATACTTGCCTAAAGAGAATGTGATTTTGTTACAAGTTTTTACAAAAAGTCCACCAATCTCATGATTTCTAGGGGAAGAAAGAAGCTACCAATGATCAATGTAATACATTTATAGAAACAAGACATTATTCTATTCATTTTCCTAATCATCATGGAAACATTACCTAAAAAAAGGGAATAGGAGAATGGCCATATTTTTGTGATCTCAAATACTGAGTTTGAATTTCCTAATGATGTGGTGTGATGTAATTTAATAACTTCCTCAAATTTAGCTAAAGATTTATTTTATTTGAGATCCTCAAATTAATTCATATATTTCAGATTTGAATTAGATATTAGATATTTTCAATTCACTTTAATAAAGTAGTTTTCATTCATAACCCCCAAGGGAAGTTTCATTACAACAAATATGTGTTATGAAGTCTTCGTAATGGCATATAAACATGATTTATCTGCGATCATTATCATTATACCAATGGTATACATTGATATAATCCCTGGTATAGATTGGATATCAAAATATAATGTTAAAATTTGTTACAATAAGACTGAAACTGTTATTTTTAAGGAAAATAAATAATCCATTATCTTTAGAGGAGAAACATCATAACCAAATTCTTATCACAATCCATCCCCAATATCTTCACTGAATTTGATTCTTGGAGAGGAAGAGTAAATAATATCTAGGGTTCATAGAATAAATATTAAAATTGATTATGAACCTATTATATGATAATATAATTATGTATTTGAAATGTATTTACACGGACATCCTCCATAGTTGGATGTTGAGTTTACTAATGATTTAATCCCTAATGCAAGGCCAATATCAGAAACATCCTATAGAATGGAAATCATGGAATTAGTAGAGATGAATAAACAACTATAGAAGTTTAGTAATAAAGGATTTATTCACCCTAGTGTTTCTACATGGGGATCTCTATTTATTTGTATTGGGAAGAAAGATGGATCAATGAGGTTATGCATTGACTATAGAGAAATAAATTCTATTACAACAAAGAACAAGTATCAACTTCCTCTCATTTTTTGATTTGTTTGATAAACTTCATGGATCTCAATATGTTTCTAAGATTGAAATTCATTTTTTATATCATTAAATGTGTTTAAATAATGAAGATATTCAAAAGAGATAATTCAGAACAGTATGGGCATTATGAGTTTATTGTACTTTCTTTTGGATGGAATAGTTCACCCTATGTTTTCATGGATCTAATAAAAAGAGGGTTCAAGGAATATTTTTAGGATTTTTTCATAGTTTTAATTGATGATATCTTGGTATAATCGAATGTATATGAAGACCTTGAGAACCACATACATATTGTTCTGAAGAATTTTAGTTGAAATGAACTATATGGAAAGATTAGAATGTTTGAATTTTGGCTTCAAGAAATATCTTTTCTTGTCCATATTTTCTTAAGGGATGGAATCTCAATTTATCATACAATGTCAAAGGAAATACAAAAATGGCCAGCACCGATGAGTATAACCAAGGTACACAATTTATTTGGTTCAATACGTTTCTATCAATGTTTCATCTAGAATATTTCCAGATTGGAAAAACAATTAACCAATCTCCCAGGTTAAGGGGTTAAATTTTTTCGACAAGAGTATGTGGATAAAATTTTGAATATTTGAGATAATATTAGTCAATGATCATATATTGACAGTACCATCTAGTAATAATTGGTGTACGATTTATAATGATTCATCGAGGAAAGGAAATGGTTGTCCCGTTGTACAGAATTTTTCAGTTATTTATTATGCATCAAGAAAATTAGAAATCCATTAACAAAACATCGCAACTCATGATCTTTTGTTAGTAGTAATAATCTATTCCTTGATGATTTTGAGACAATGTATCTACGATGAATGATGTGAGATATATACACATCACATTGGTTTGAAATATATTTTCTCTCAAAAATAACTCAAAATGAGACAAAAGAGATTACTAGTGCTACTCAAGGACTATGATTTCACAATATACTACCACCCAGGGATGGTAAAAATGGTGGTGGATTCTTTAAGAAGAATGGACCATAGGGTTCTCAAGAAAATTAAAGTTAAAAATGATTATATGTTCATGTATCATGTAATTATAGATATGGGAATTATCATGGAAGGAGAAACATAACTAAATTATTCAAATGGTAACCATACCACCTTTAATAGAAAGGGGAAAAAGTTCTCATTCCTATGATAATGATTTTCAAAAGAAAATAAATGGTGTGATTGATGGGGGATTGATCGACATTATTTATGAATATAATATTTTGAAATTTTGGAAGATTCTTTGTGATCCTGGTACACATAAGCTAAATGTAGAATTATTATATGATTACCATAGCTCCAATTTCTATATACACTATGGTGGAATGAATATGTATGGGGATTTGAAGGAACAATATTGGTGGGACTACATAAAGAAGGATATTAATGATTATATGTCAAGATGTTTGGTTTTTCAATAGGTGAAGATGAAAGTTAAAATAATAGAGGAGTAATGAAACCTCTTGAAATACAGATATGGAAATGGGATGAAATTACTATGGACATCTCATTGGGCTACCAAAGACATCCAGAAGAAATGATGTAATATGGGTTATTATCGACTAACTTACCAAACCATCCCATTTTCTTTCTATAAGAGATGTTTTACCACATAAGAATTTAACACGACTATATATTAATTAAGTTGTATCATTTCATGGTGTACCCATATTGATTGTTTGTAATTGTGATGACCATTTTACATCAAATGTTAGGTTAAATTTTCAGAAGTCCCTAGATTCTGAGATGAATTTGAGCACCACCTTCCAGCCTCAAACTGATGGAGAATAAAAAAAAGAACTATTCAGACCATAGATGGCATTTTGAGATCATTCCCCCTTGACATTCAAGGTATGTGAGATCAATATTTACCTCATGTAGATTTATACTATAATAATAGCTTCTATCAAGTATTCAGATTGCATCATATGAAATTTAATCTAGAACAAGATGTCAAACACCATATTTTTAGGATGATGTTGGTGAAAGAATAATCATAGGCCTAGAACATGTTAGGGAAATGATATAAATGGTAAAGACTATTTAGACCCCTAATAAACAACTTAATGTAGGCAAAAGAGATATCTCTATAATCGATGGATGAATTTGAAATTCCTATTTGGAGATCATGTTTTCATGAATTAATCTCCATGGAAGGGTGTTATATGATTCGATATGAAGGGTAAATTATGTCCTAGTTATATCAGAAATCATAAAACAGTTGAATTAATTGGAGCGGTAATTTACTATTTTGGAATGCCGTTAAGTCTCTCCAAAGTTCAAGATGTGTTTCATGTATCACTGTTAAGTAAATACATGACAAACCTAATAAATGTACACATATATGAATAAATATAACTAGAAACAAATATGTCTTACTATAATGTTTAAATCAAGTGTAACAACCCGATCCCAGCCAGCCACCCAAACGGTGCTGAATAGGTCGGGTGTTTCTACCTTAGGCGCACCTCTCCGAATTCCAAAGGCAGCCGACTAGCAGCGAGTGTCTGTTAGGTATAGTTGGGAGGATATACCCTCTCGGGGGATCATAATAAGGGTACTGGTCCGAGTATATCATAATAATGATGCAATGGAATTAAAGACTCACCAGACTCAAATCAGACTCACGGAGTGGAAGCATAACAGATATAAATAAGTTGAGGATGTATTAAATATATCAACAGTAGCGGAAATAAACACAATAGAATGCTGATAACATGTAACTACTACTGAACAGTTAAACATGCAACCAAAGTAGGTCATACACAACTGAATATAAAAAGGGATCTAATTCCTAACCAACATTAGCTATAACAAGTAATCATGCCGATACAGAAAATAAATAAAATCAAAGTAAAACCCAGCTAGGCATGACCTCAATGTCCATACCATCTCCATGCAACAACTAACATAGCCCAACTCCTGAAGCTGGCATCTTTCCTGCACATAAAAAATAAAGTCTGCACGCATCCCAAAGGTCCCGTGTAGGGTGTGAGACATATCTCAGAAGGATACCACCCAATGGTTCGTATCAAATATATGTGTTTAAGAACCCATGCGTTTACAAGGAATGCAGTAAATAGTACAGTGCACAAATAAACGCAAACTCCATTGGTGCTCAACAGACACCATGGAGTGTCACCTACATCGGCCACCGCTGAAATCTCCATCATGTAACCCGACAACATCCACCCCCTGAAACATTGTGTCTCAAGTACCGATATCCCAAATGAACGCCCAAGAATAGTAAACCAGCACCATGTGCCTCCTGACACCTTGTACCTCAAGTACCGATGTCCCAAAGGCACACCCAATAACTAACCTGGAGGAAAAATGATGCATGTCCTCAAACACGGCGATCCTCAGCCCCAAACCAATTGTCTCAATGCTATCCCCTGAAGTCTCCTCACCTCCCACATGGCTTTCTATGGAAAGAACCCCCAACCAAAATACCTAACCGAAACTACAGGGGGCTCTACCCACATGAGTGGTCAAAACCACCTCATCACGGAGTATCTCTGTGTGCACACTACTCAATGTCCTGGGTGAGTGGTAATCACCAAAATAGTACCAAAGCCACAAACACATCTGACACCTCGTGACCCTACGACCATGCCACTCAAGTCTGATGGCATCTCCATCCTCGTAACCTGGGCCATGCCCAACATGACAGTTGTACTTCCTCAAGCCGACGTCCATGACACCCAATATGGTTGTCAAAACCAACCAATGTAACCCGGTCCAATCCCAACCGGTGATCAGCATCACTCAAGCGTAACCAGGGCAAGCCCAACACAACCCAAAGGGTCCAGCATGTTCAATTCCGCAATTGCATATATATCAAATTCAAACATAACACATAACGGGAAAAAAATTATAGAGTTAAATTGGCCCATCCCAACGACTATCGAAGAACATCACTGAGGTCTTGAATGCCTCTAGAAACATATTACATGCTTAATAAATTAAACTCAATAGTTTAACACATTAATATTTCAATTAAAGCCATCTTGGCATTCCCCGACCAACATTCCCCTATGAGAAACAACCCCTCACCCATCCCCGCTCATGCTATCTAGTAATAGGGCATACCCAAAGGTATCCCATTGGTCCAATAGGCAATTCAATATGAAACAGAAGATAAAATGGGTCCCGCTCAAAATACCCGAAATCGCACCAAAGACTGCATCACCCAAACAACCAAGAAAACACAAAACGATGTATGCACCACCTACCTGAGACTCATATGATGCTACTCCTCTGGTAACAACTGCCAATTCTGTCTAGAACATGGTAAATCTGCAGAAGAATCAATACCGTTCAAACGCCTTTAACTCATTCTAGAAAAAAATCAAACGAAACAGCTAAAGAGGAATCGAGGCCTTATAGAGGGGGTTTCAACGCATCAATCAGATTTCAAATAGGGTCACAGAAGGATGATCAGGAGAAGGAAAGAGGTCTGGCTGACATGGTTCATGAAACTGGCATAAAAAATGGAGGTTCTGCCTCAATACGAGGCTACTTTCCAATTTAACACACAAAAAAAAAGAAACTACATGGCCAGTACTTCATGAGTACACACCATGTAGGTCATTTATCTGTTCATAAGACAACCGAATTTTGGTGCCTTACTTTCCAGACCTACCGACCTGAGTACACGGCGTGTACCTATGGGTACACAACGTGTACCGAGTTTCCCTTCTCTTCCTTTCCAACTTACCCACACACCATGTATATCTCTCATAAATGGCTAGAATACACGGCGTTTCCAAGGGGAACATGACATGCACCTTGTTCTACATGGCCAAAAGTCCTACACGCCATGTATGGCCTCTACATGGTTGGGGGTACACAACGTTTTTAAAACGACACATCGTGTAGTAAGAAAATTCTACATGGTCATCTCATGGCATGTACTGGGCAAGAACATGGCCAAAACTCACTTAACATATACACGGCGTGTAGTCTAAAAATTTCCAGAAACTTCCCATTTTCTCCAGTTTCTTAAAGAAAACAGTAAAAATTCAAACAGGGTTGGGATTTTGACCTATTCTAAAAACCCAGGTTCTTATAGTCTCCCCACATTAATACAGCTCGTCCTCGAGCTTTCCCAGGAATCCTGGAGATGGCACCGTACATACCACCCTGATCAATGTAACCCGAACTTCGCCGGTCTTAGTGGTCCCGTCTAAATTCCTCAAGGGGCTCCCCACCTTTGGAATCGCCTATCCCGGTCTCAACCCAATAAAACTCAAAAAAACTACGGTTTAATAACCTTTTTCCCATATTCATAGTGCCTTCGTGATGCATCATCACCCTTGCGCCTCATTGGTGGTCCAGTGTCGCTTCCGACACCCAACGTAGCCCACACCGCATCGGTGTATGCCTCCACATGGTTCTAGTTCCTAGAACCTCAAATAGCCCACATCCACGATGCCCCGATGACCACGACACCTCACGTAACCCACATCCTTGATGCCCCGATCCCCATGACACCACAAGTAACATGCATCCTTGATTCCCCGATGCTACGCATCTCATATATATATATATATATATATATAATATACCATGCACCCGATATGCTTCCAATCCCATTGAATATCATATAGTCAGTCCATATAGATCCTGTGCACCACATGCACTCAAAACAGACATGCATCTACAGGTCATGCCAAAAAGGAAACATGGAGATCATCGACACTCCGCGGTGTACCTCTAACCGTCGTCGGCTCACCAGCCTGCTCACCCTCTGGATACTCCACGACATGCACCTGGCTAAAAGTACGACTGACTGATGCCTGACCTCCATGCGGTGATGCTCCAGTCACCAGCCACTGACCCCTCAGCTGGGTCCCACCATCAGTGTCCCGACCTCCGCGCACAGCTGAACCTCGACTACCCTCTCTGGGTACCGAACCTGAACAAGCTCCAGACACTACAGTCTGTCCTGGTCACTTCCTGCCGGCTATCTAAGAAGGCTGCCTGCAAAACCTCTCCAGATGCCTATACTTTCCACATGCCCGACACTCTATCGGAGGCCTATCGCACTATGCCGGAACATGTCCCGGTTGTCCACACTGAAATCAAATCACCGAAGAACTACCACGAAGTGGTCTAGCTAAATCCCTGGCATGGCTGCATTTCTCGCACTGGATCCTAAACCTTATCCTTTACCTGATCCTGTACCTGAGGCTCATGTTATGCCTAAAACGAATTCTGAGCCTGATCCTACGGCACTGTCTCATCTCCCACCTGACGGTCCATCGAGTTGTGAAGGAGTAACCCGCTGAATACCATAAATGATCAGAAAACCCATATATATCAATAACAATATATTCTAAGTAGATAAGGAATGTACTAAAAGGTAGTTCATAATAACTACCCTTACTTCCCCCTCACCGAAACCCATGCCCCATGGCATCTCGGCCTAATGGCCTCCTTACCCGCCCTCAACAGAGCAATGAATCAAAAGTACCTCGGGTCATGCCCATCCTGACAACTCATGTTGCCTCAAACCGAGGACCATGTCACCCAATCCTGACAGTTACACTCCCTCAGTCATAGTACATGTCTACTCTTATAAAAGCAGGACCCAAAATCCTACAACATGAAATTCTATAAATATATAAAGCATGGAACCTCACATTGTAACAACGAGAATGTCTATCAGGAATTTCACCTATTCACATTTCAGAGCACAAAATCAGGGAAATTGATTTTATTCACATGGTATTTTCACATCACAAATCATACGTGCAATTATGAAATTTAAATACCCTAAAATGTCCCTATAAAAAGACAAGAAAATAGCCTTTCCATACCCTTCCAAGGTCCAATTCTCCCTCACCAGACATGGTCAAGGGTCATATATCACAATTATGAAAATCACACATTAAGTGAGCCACGAAAGTGGAAATCATATAAACTGTAATATGAGCAAAAGCACTGAGCAATTTCCACCCGTGGAAACTTTGTCCTTTCCATGAACCTGGGGCCGCAGGCACCCAAGAACAAGCTTGAAACCCAGTTCCAGTAACAACAACCTATCTCCAGTCTTTCATATCCCAAATAGTAAAACTAGCAGAAATAAAAAAAAAGATGTCTCATTTTCATTAGCAGCTAGATAAACACTGTTACTAAATCCTCGTCAAGATCTCCTCGGATACCACATTGTAACGACCCTGTCCCGGCCAGCCACCCGAACGGTGCCAAACGGGTCGGGTGTTACTACCTTAGGCCCACCTCCCCAAGTGCCAAAGGATACCAAATGGCACTGAGGGTCTGTTAGGTATAGTGGGGAGGATATACCCTCTTAGAGGATCATAATAAATGTACCAGTCTGAGTATAAGATAATAAGGATGCAACAGAATTAAAGACTCAACACACTCAAACCAGACCCACATAGCGGAAGCAAAACTGATATAGATAAACAGCGGAAGTAGTAAATATATCAACAGTAGTAGAAATAAAAAAAAAGCATACTGATAACATGTAACTACTAATTAATAGTAAAACATACAACCAAAGAAGGTCATAAACAACTGAATATAATAAAGGCGCCAATGGATAACCAATTGTAGCAACAAAAAGTAATAATTCTGATACAAAATAGAAAACAAAATAATGTAAACCCCAGATAGGCATGACCTCAATGTCCATACCATATCCATGTCATAACCAACACAGCCCATATCCTGAAGTTGGACTCTTTCCTGCAAGTAATTCCGAAAATTCTACACGCGTCCCAAAGGGCCCGTGCAGGGTGTGAGACAAATCTCAGAAGGATACCCCCCAATGGTGCATACCAAATATATGTGTTTAAGAAGCCATGAATTTACAAGAAAGCATTAAAGTGTATAGTGCAAAAGTAAATGCAAACTCCACTGGTTCTCAACAACTACCATGTAGTGTCACCTGTTTCAGAAAACGTCAGAATCTCTGTCAAGTAACATGGAAACAGGCGCCCCCTGACACCTCATGTCTCAAGTACGGACATCCCGAAGGCACGCCGATGAATAGTAACCCAACACCATGTGCCTCCTGACACCTCATTTCTCAAGTACTGACATACCAAAGGCATGCACAAGAAGTAACCTGGAGGAACAACGTTGCCTGTCCTCAAATCATGGCGAGCCTCATCCCCCAACCCAATAGTCTCAATGTTATCCCCTAAAGGCTCCTCACCTCCCACGTGGATTTCTACGGCAAGCACCCCATCCAAAATACCTAACCACAACTACGGGGGACTCTACCCACATGAATGGTCAAAACCACCTCATCATAGAGTATCTTTGTGTGCACACTACTCAAAGTCCCAGGTGAGCATGTTACAACCCGTCCTCAGGGCCCGTGTCGTGACTACACCAAGCCTGCCTTCCATAGGCCAAGGGTTGGTGACTGGAACCAAAGTCCTAAATCCTGATAATAGGGAATGCATTTCCTTTATATAAGTAAACAAACTCAACTGAGTATGCAAGATGGAGTAAACACAATGTAATCTGAGTACAAAAGTAGGTGCTGGAATGTAAATGGGCCAGTATACAAACCCAACTGAAAGTACAGTACAACTGAGAAAATATGGTAAAACAGCTGAAAAGTAAAGCAGAAACCACCAAGTCATCCTCTGAAAACCCCACCTGAAGGGTGGGTACAGATGGTCTCCTCAGTTCCTCGAGTTCGTCCGTCCACTTCGTGTACGTCCCGCCTGATAGTCCACCTCTAAATACCATCCCTCTCCATAAGCCTCATCCACGATTAGATCTGTCCATCGTCTGCAACCAACACAAAATAGTGTGGGCATATCCCATGTAGGGGTGAGTATACGTTACTCAGTAAGGACCCCAAGACCCCTGAAGGTCTCCCAGAATCCACTAAGGATAAACCACAAAGCAAGTATGCAATCACGAAGTATGAACTGACTCTATAAAGGTATATGCTCATACATATACCTAAGTCATCAATCACTGTTTGGTACCAACTCTTGGGCCCAAGAACAACACTATCTGTACCGGAAAGCACATCCCAATCCACACAGAAAATAATCCAATCACATCGATTATAATGATTGAAAATCAAGACACATCTCACATAGGTGTACTTCTCACGAATAGGGGTGGAGATGATTAGATGTATCCTGTGAATCATCCACTCTGTCGAACCCACGTATGATCCAAGTACAGAAATCGTCGCTGCCAAACCCACATTGAATCCAAGTATATTAACCATCACTGTTGAACCCACGTAGGATCCAAGTATAGTCGTCATCACTGCCGAACCCACAGAGGATCCAAGTACAGTCGTCCTCGCTTCCGACCCCACGTAGGTTCCAAGTACAGTCGTCATCATCGTCGTAGTCACAACTAGCTATAGGGTTCCTGCACACAGCACGCTCGATTCCGGGAGGGTCCGCTCTACGAGCCAAGTGGTTCGATACATCAACTGTCACAATGTCCAGAGTTGATGTATCCCAATATTCCATCTCATCAATAGGAACTCAACGCAAAAAACAGTTCGTCAATCGGATGCCCATTCTAAGAGATAATGGCTTTTCCGTTCTAGGGTCCCAGTTAGAAATACAATCGTTTCTTACCTGGTCGATATCCATAGTCATCCAAAACTCACTTAGAGTATCACAAAAGAACTGTCCCATCGAAAGGGTCATATTGCCGCAGACAGCGCATCGATCGGACATGCGGTCATTAAGATATTCCCGTTTAAGTGATTAATAGGCCCTGTCCATTTAGCCCAGTGGGCCGACGGGTCGGGTTAACCCAGTTTGATGGTACGACCCGGCGCATGTCGGCTTGGCGCGGCCCGGCCCAGCTGGGCGCGCAGCCCAGGAGGCTCGTCCGAAGGCCGAGCCTATTTCAAGGGGTGAGGGGTGGGGGTGCGGCCCCCACTATTGACTGCACTGGTGGCACCAAGCGGCGCCACCCTTCCCCAAACTGGCCGGCTAGACCGGCCGGCCTTCTGCACATGTGACCCGCATGTGTGGGCCATTGGTCTTCCAGTGCAGCGCCCTCCTAGCTCCGCGGTCCCGCTCCGCCCGACCGGCCGGTTCCTCAGCGTGGCACACTTCTGGCGCCATGGTTCACCTCTGCCCAGCCGGCCGACGGGCCGGCCGGTTCTTCTGCCGAAGTGGCCCGTGATGCGGGCCGCAGTTCCTGTCACACAGCTGGCATGATGGCTCCGGCTTTTTTCGCCATCTTTTCGGCACGACGTGATGGCACCATGCTTCCTCCGCCTCCGGTTTCCAATTCCAAAAGAATTAAGTTCCAGTGGAGGGTTATCGGGCCGTGTTCATTTGGCCCACGCCCTCAGCGTTACGCGGTAACACATATCCAATAATGCACGACGTTCACAAAACACAATGTTAATTTTATTTTCAATAAAATAGAATCAAATCACCCTACCTTGAAAAGAAGTTCGCGGATGTCAAGCGCCGCGGATGACGACATTGTTTCTGTCATCGTCGGTGTGCACCCGAGGAAGTGACATCTCCTATTTTATCACGGAGAGAAGAAGAGGATGATAAACTGTGGTCGTCGAGTCGATGTTCTTTGTCGGTGAGTTGGAATTCCTCAACAAAATAGAAATCCCCTTTCTTCTTCACAAGAGCTCTCTCTCCAAATCACCACACAACAAGCCAACACCAAAAAAAATAAGGCCACCCCTTATTTTAATTGAAAATTCCATGAATTGAAAAATAAAAATTTCAAACACATAATTAATTAATGAAATATGTTCAATTAATTATTTAATGTGTGTTATGGAAAGAGTATAAGTGGGGATGTGGAAAGGTTATAAAATTTAAAAGGGAGTTGCCATGTAATTAACATGGAAGTTCAAAGGGTGTAATAAGTTATGGAATGTGAAGTGTTGGGGATTTTGTGGGACCCACCTCATAATTATCCACTCGTGGGTAGTTCAAAGCTTTTGGGTCCCACCCCAACTCCCCCATTTAGAATATAACAACCATAGATATAGAATAAAAATTCATCCCCAATTTTTATTCACTTCTTATTTAATCCAAAAAGTTTAAATTCTCATCCTGTGAAAATGCAATGGTGGTGAAGGTCCCCTTATGAAATTAACGGTGTTTCAATTTCATTGGTCCCTCAGATTTCAATTTCGAGCACTGGTTTAGAAGATAAGAAAACCCGCTCATTCGTTTACTGAACGTACCTGAGCTAAACATCAGAAATTCATTACGGGCACACCAGGCCTCAGAATGATGTGCTTTCAGAAGCCGTAGAATTGTAAAATTCCAAAGTATTTAAGAAAAAATTTTCTTGAAATTTTGGGATCTTTACATTACTCCCACATCAGGGATTTACGTCCCCGTAAAGCTACATCATAAACTAGGGAAACAAATTAGGGTATTGTGCACGCATCTGATCCTCTCGCTCCCATGTGCTCTCCTGGAGGTTCCCCTACAGCCAACGAATGTGAATCAGAGGAATCGACTGTCCACCTAGGACCCGCTCCTGTCAATCCTCGATCTCCACCGGGACATCCATGAATGTATCCCCATCATAAATGTCCAACTCCCCATGATCAATGATATGTGTCGGGTCGTGCACGTATCTCCTCAGCTGAGATACGTGGAAGAGGTCATGCACCCGGTGTAGTTGATGTGGAAGGGCCAGGCAGTAAGCCACCTTGCCTACCCTGCTGAGGACCTAGAAACGTCTGATGAAGTGCAGAGATAACTTTCCGCCCTAGCTATATCTCCGTAATCCACGTCGAGGTGAGACTCGTAAGAAAACGTGGTCACCATCATCGAACTCTTGTTGTCTTTGTCTCCTATCAACATAGGAATTCTATCTACTCTGTGCAGTCCTCCTCCGCTCCTGGATGATCTGCACCTTCTCCGTCGTAGCCTAGACCATCTTTGGTCCAACAAGTTTTGACACCCCAGGGTCTATCCAACACAGAGGTGATCTGCAAGGTCGGCCGTACAGTGCCTCATATGGTGCCATCTCGTTGGTGGAGTGGGAGATACTGTTGTATGAAAACTCCAACAAGGGTAGGTGATCCTCCCAACTACGACCAAAGTCAAGGACACATTCATAGAGAATGTCCACGAGAGTTTGAATGGTTCTGTCAGTCTGGCCATCCATCTGAGGATGAAAGATGGTGCTCAAGCGTAGCTGCATCCCAAATGCCTCTTACAACCCCTTCCAAATCCAGGATGTAAAGCGAGCATCTCGATCAGAGACGACAGAAGATGGCACACCAGGAATTCGTACGATCTCCTGAACTTAGAGGCATCCCAAGATCTCAACTGAGCCCTGCTCTCTGATCGGTAGGATGTGGGCTGACTTGGTGATTCGGTCTATGATCACCCAAATGGAGTCATGTCCTCTGGAAGTACGTGGGATCTCCATCATGAAATCCATGGATATCCTATCCCACCTCAACTACGAAACCTCTAAGGGATATACCAAGACAGCGGCTACCTGGTGCTCCGCCATCACTTGCTGGCAAGTGAGGCATCGTGAAACAAAATATTATACAACCTTCTTAATACCCGTCCACCTATGCTATCATCTTAGGTCCTAGTACATCTTCGCTACTCCTGGAAGTACCACCAAAGGGGAAGTGTGAAACTCCCTTAGCACCTCCTCCTGTAGTGAAACCGGTACCATGGTGCGTCCCCTAAAGATAATGATGTGCTCTGCTCCTTTAGAAAATCCATCAGGCACCTTCCATATGGAAATATGAGCATGTCATGTCTCACAGTCAACGTCCCCACGTTGTGTCTCTCTGACCTGCTCAAGTAGTGGAGGAGTGACTGTGAGTGACTATAGTAAGGTCGCCCCTCTCTATCCACGAAGGATATCTACAAAGCGGCTAACTACTCCATCGCCTCTCGAAGTAGCTGAATGCTCGACCTCCTGCTAAGAGAATCAGCCACAACATTCCCCTACCCAGGAGTATTGACTATCTAAAAGTCATAGTCTTAGAGGAACTCAAGCCATCACCACTGTCTCAGGTTCAGTACCTTCTATGAAGAAGATATTCCTGATACTCTGGTGGTCAGAGTAGACTGTAAAGCACTTGGCCATCAGATTGTGCTGCCACATCTTCAAGGCGAAGACCACTCCTGCTAACTCTAGGTCATGGGTAGCATAGTTCTGCTTTTGATGCCTCAACTACCGTGAACCACAGGTGATCACCTCCTGCTCCAGCATCATGACACACCCAAGTCCAGTCCCTAATGCATCATTGTAAACTACGTACCTTACGCCCTCCTCCGGCAGCCTCCAGATGGGTGCACTGGTCAATCTGGGTCTCAGCTCCTGGAAGCTCTATAGAAATCTATCTGACCACACAAAGGGTTTCTCCTTCTTCGTCAAAGATGGAAGTGGTGCTGCAACTATGGAGAAGTCTGGCACAAATCTCTGATAGTACCCAGCCAGACCTAGGAAACTCCGCACCTTTGTTATGCTCCTGGGTGGCTCCCAAGCATGTATTGTCTCGATCTTTGTAGAATCCACAGCAACTCCCGGCTCGGAGATGACGTTCCCTATGAAGTGAACCTCTTGAATACATAACTGGAACTTCGAGAGCTTACAATAAATATGGTGCTCTCAGAGTGTGTCTAGTACAACCCGCAAGTGGTAGGTGTGCTTATCCTCAGTAGTCGAGTAAATCAGTATGTCGTCGATGAGGACTATGACAAAACAATCGAGGTATGGCTGGAAGATCATGTTCATGAGACTCATGAACACTGTTGGTGCATTGGTTACACCGATAGGCATAACCATGAACTCTTAGTGGCCATACTGACATCTGAAGGCCATCTTATTCACATCCTCATCTCGAATTCTGAGCCGATGATAGCCTGACCTAAGGTCTATCTTCGAGAACCATCGTTCTCCTTAAAGATGATCAAAGAGGACATCAATCCTCAGGAGTGGATACTTGTTATTTAAGGTCACCTAATTCAGGCGACAGTAGTCAAAACATAGTCGTAAGATCCCATCCTCCTTTTTGGAGAATAAAATTGAAGAAGTCGACGGTAAAACACTGGGTCGAATGAATCCCTTTCTCTGTAAATCCTCCAGCTGTACACAGAGTTTATAAAGCTCGGCGGGAGCCATCTGATATGCTGGAGTAGATATCAGTGCTGTCACAGGGTATAGGTAAATGTAGAAGTCTACCTCATTGAGAGGAGGTAGTCTTGGAACATCATCAAGAAAAAAAGTCTTCATACTCATCCACCTCAATAGAAAATCTCAGACTCCACACATATACTGCTCCTAGGATGATACTAGCCAAATGATGGGTGATCGCATGCCCTCTCCTCTGCGTAAGTCCATCCTGTGCCACAAAGTCTCCCTTCTCACCGGTGAAGGTGAACCCGCTCCCATCTGGGCGGACACATCGCACTTTGCACCTAATATAGTCAATATGGGCATGGACTATAGATAACCATTCCATACCAACGATGACGTCATAAGGCCTCGACGCCTCTATAGGAAGATCCCAGTCAAAACTCTTTCCTCCTAGAGTAATCTAACACTGTCAACACCAGTGTGTAATTATCGAGTCTTCTCCCATAGGAGTCTCTAGCCATAAGGATCGAGCCAACGGCTCTGTCGAAATCCCCAAGATCCGAACAAGGGAAGCAGTAATGAAAGAATGACTTGCTCCCGTGTCTATAAGAATTGTAGAAAGAGTGGAGTAGACACAAATAGTACCTCGAATCATCTCAGGTGCACCATGGTCGTAAGCCTCGACTGCCTGGAGCTGGGCGTTCCCCTGTCTGCCAGCACCCTGTGGTTGGGGTGGTCATCATGGTGGTGGTGGTAGTAGAGCCTCAAAGCATCGTCCACCAGCTGTTGCTCATCCAATTCCTCTGCCTCGTCCGCCAGCTCCATACGGACTGCCACGGTCGAACCACTGCCTCTTCCTGGGTAGTCCCTCAACCGTCTGCTACTCCTATGCATGGAGGTTCGGCCAGTCACGGGCCATGTGGCCCTGCCCGCCGCATGAATAACACTGCTTGCCTCTCGTATGACTGGATCTACTGCGTGTGCCCTGCACCTCCGAACGAGTATCCTAAGGTTTCCCACCTGATGGCCTGGTCTTCTTGGACGTCGGCGACATCTGTCTACTGCCTGCTGCAGAAGACTCCACTACATGTCACCCTATGGTAGGCCTCACTGCTGGCGTAGGCTCAGCAAGGAATCTATCCACAATAATGGATCGCTCCAGTACTCCTTCGTATGTCGGAATGCTGAGGGAGATCATCGAAGCCCTGATATCATGACCCATTCCCTGCTCGATGGTCCAGGCCTGGAAGAATGGGTCCTTTACCATGTCTGTGGAGTAGCGTGAGAGGTTGGTAAATCTCGCCGTGTATTGGGATATTGTCATGATTCCCTACCGCAGTTGTAGTAACTCTTGGATGCGCACTGTAAGGAGGGTGGATGGAACGAACTCTCATCGGAAGAGGCTCTTGATGTCCATCCAAAGTAGTGATTCCTTGTCCTGAACCTGGAGCATTAGGCTCCACTATCTACCTTTTAATGCATGAAGGAGACTCGCCGTAAGGATCACCATAAGGTCATCTGGTGTCCCTACTAATATGAAGACTCGGACGATAGCCTCCAGCCAATCCTCGGCTGTCTGAGGGTCTGTCTCTCTGTGGTACCTGGGCAGCCTCTGTCACTGAAACTCATGCAGTGCACTCAGGTGGCGTGCACTCTCCACTGCAGAGGAAGGAGGTATCGGTGGCCCATCGAGTATAGGTACCACTGGTGCCTCCGCTGTAATGGGGCCTTGTACCGAGGGCTCGTCGCTCGGTGGGCTTCCATCTTGCACAAAGCTCAGAACCCTAGCTGGCTGCCTTAGTGGGGCCATATTGAAAAGTAAATGGTGTGCCACGGTTAGTACAATATACCTGGTGAGTTGACACAAAGTAATGATAATGAAAACCTTTGAAACACACGTGAAATCAATTTTTTCATGCACTGAGTCGGAAATAAGAAGTCAGGGTCCTAGTGTATGGATACGTCGGCCGCCGCACCAACACTAGACTCCCTGGACTGATAACCACACTCAAATACGATTATTAGTATTGCTTCATAGAATGAAATTATTAGAGTCCCAAGTTCTGCGGTACACCCAACACATCTGATACCAATTTGTCACAACCCATCCTCGGGGCCCGTGTCGTGACTACACCAAGCCCGCCTTCAATAGGCCAGGGGTTGGTAACTAGCACCAAAGGAGTAAATACGAATAATAGGGAAGGAATTTCCATTATATAAGTAAAAAAACACAACTGAGTATGTAAGCTGGAGTAAAAAAAGTAATCTGTGTAAAAAAGTATGTGCTGGATTTTAAATGGGCCAGTATACAAACTCAACCGAAATTACAGTACAACTGAGAAAAGTAAGGTACAACATGTGACATGTAAAGCAGCAACCACCAAGTCGTCCCCTGGAAACTCCACCTGAAGGGTGGGTACAGATGGTCTCCTTAGCTCCTCGAGTTCGTATGTCCGCTTCGTGTACATCCCCCTGATAGTCCACCTCCGAATATTTTCCCACTCCACAAGCCTCAACCACGATAAGTGATGTCCGTCATCTGTAACCAACACAAAGTAGTGAGGGCATATCCCATGCAGGTGTGAGTATACGATACTCAGTAGGGACCCCGAGACCCCCGAAGGTCTCGCAAAATCCATGAAGGATAAACCACAATTGGAGGATACAATCATGAAGTATCAACCGAATCAACTTAGTTATAAGCCCAAACATATACCTATGTCATCAATCACTGTTTGGTTCCATCTCTCGGGGCCAAGCACAACACAGTCCACACAGGAAATCACAACCCTATCCACATAAGAAAGAAGTCAATCACATCGATTATAATGAATGAATATCAAGACTCACCTCACAGAGGTATACTTTTCACGAAGTGGGGTCGTGATGATTAGATGTAGCCTCTGAATCATCTCCTCTGCTGAAGCCACGTAGGATCCAGCTACAGAAGTCGTTGTTGCCGGACCCACATAGGATCCAGGTATAGTAACCATCAGTGCTGAACCCACGTAGGATCCAAGTACAGTCGACATCGCTGTCGAACCCATGGAGGATCCAAGTATAGTCATCCTCGCTACCAATCCCTCGTAGGATCCAAGTACATTCGGCATCGTCGTCGCAGTCGCAGCCATCTCTAGGGTTCCCACACATAGTGCGCTCAATTTTGGCAGGGTCCACTCCACGAGCCAAGTGTGTCGATACATCAACTGTCACAAAGTCTAGAGTAGATGTATCCCAGAGTTCCTTCATGTCAATAGGAACTCAACATGAGAGATGGTGCTTCAATCAGACGCCCGGTCTGAGAGACAATGGCTTTTCTGTTCCAGGGTCCCTATTAGAAATATGCTCGTTTCTAACGAGGACGATATCCGAATTCATCCAAAACTCACTTAGAGTATCGCAAAAGAATTGTATATTCGAAAGGGTCCTAGTGCCACAGACAACGCGTCGATCAGACGCGTGGTCATTAAGTTATTCACGATTAAGTGATTAACAGGCCCAGCCCGTTTAGCCTAGTGGGCCGACGGGTTGGGCTAACCCAGATTGACGGGTCCGACCAAGCAGGGTGTCAGACCTGTCCGAAGGAATACACAACTCGCCCCGAAGTGGCGTGGCCTGGCCCAAAATGGCATGGCCCAACCCAGCCCAGCTGAAGGCCGAGCGGGTTCCAAAGGGGTGGGGGGGGGGGGGGGGTCAGCCACCCCGGTTGTCCGCACCGGTGACGCCATGTAGTGCCTCCCTCCCCCAAACATGCCGGCTAGACCGGCCTGCCTTCTGTGCACGCGGCCTGCATGGGCGGGCCACTGATCTTCCAGCGTGGCGCCCTGCTGGCACCGCGGTCCAACTCCACCCGGTCGGCCGACGTGCCGGCTGGTTCCTCATCGCGGTGCCCTCCTGGCACCCCGGTTCGCCTTTGCCCGGCCGGTTCTTCCACTGAAGCGGCCCGTGATCTAGGCTGCGATTCCTCCCGCACAGCCGGCGCGATGGCGGCGGCTTCCTTCGCCATGTTTCCAGTACGGCGCGACGGCGCAGTGCTTCCTCCGCCTTCGGTTGCCAATCACAAAAGAATAAAGTTCCAACGGAGGTTCATCGAGTCATGTTCATTCAGCCTGTGCCCTCCGCGTTAAGTGGTACCACATAGCCATGAATGAACGAGGTTCACAAAACACAACAAAAATATTATTTTCAATAAAATCGGATTAAATCACTCTACCTCAAAATAAAGTTCGCGGTTGTCAACTGCTGCAGATGATGGCGTTGTTTCCATCGTCGTCAATGTGAACCCGAGGAAGTGAAATCTCCTCTCTTATCACATAGAGAAGAAGAGGATGAAGAACCGCAGTCACCGAGTCGATGTTCTTCATTGGTGAGTTGGCGTTCTCCAACAAAGAAAAAATACCCTTTCTTCATCACAAGAGTTCTCTCCCCAAATCCCCACACAACAAGACGACACCAAAATAAAATAAGGACACCCATTATTTTAATTGAACATGCCATGCATTTCAAAATAAAAATATAAAACACTTAATTAATTAATGAAAGAGTTTCAATTAATTAATTAAGGTGTGTGTTTCCAAGATTTTAAGTGGGGAAGTGGAAAGGTTACAAAATTTAAAAGGGAGTTTCCATGTAATTAACAGGGAAGTTCAAAGTGGTTATAGAGTTATGGAATGTGAAGGGTTGGGGCTCGTGTGGGCCTCACCTCACAATTATCCTCTCATGGATAATTAGGATATTTTGGTTCCCACCCCAACAACCCCATGTAGGATATAACCACCTTAGATATAAAATAAATTTGTTCCATAATTTTTATTCACTTATAATTTAATCCATAAAGATTAACTTCTCATCCTAGGAAACACAATGGCGGTAAAGGTCCCCTTAAGAAATTACCGGCATTGCGGGTTCATCAGAACCCTCAGATTTTAATTTTGAGAACTGGTTCAAAAGCTAGAATAACCATCTCATTCGTTTAATGAATGTACCCAAGCTAAACTTCAGAAATTGCTTCCAGGCACACCAGGCCTCGGAATCAAGTGAGGTCAGAAGCCACAGAGTTGTAAAATTCTAAAGTATTTATGAAAAAATTATCATTGAAATTTCTGGGTCTTAACAAAGGGATAATCACAAAAATAGTACCTAATCCACAAAAATGTCTAACAACTCGTGTCCCTGCAACTATGCCGCTCATGTCTGATGGCATCGCCATACTTGTAACGTGGGCCATGCCCAACCTGACAGTTGTACTACCTCAAGCCGACGTCCATTACACCCAATGTGATGGTCAAAACCACCCAAAGTAACTCGGGCCATGCCCAACCGGTGATCATCATCACAAAAGCATAACTGAGACAAGCCCAACACAACCCAAAGGGTCCAACATGTGAAATTCATAAATTTCATATATATGAAATAAAACAAAACTCATAATAGGAAAAACTATTTAAACAGTTAAATTTCCCCAGCCCAATGGCAATTGAACAACATCACTGAAGTCTTGAATGCCTCTAGAAACTTATAACAGTCTTAATAAATAAAACTGAATAGTTTGACAAATTAATAATTCAATTAAAACCATTTTGGTATTCCGCAACCAAAATGCACCGATGAGAAACGACCCATCACCCGACCCCTCTCACACAAACTCGTAACAGGGCATACCCAAAGGCATCCCATAGGTCCAACAATCAATTAAATATGAAAAAATGGATAAAACGGGTCCCCCTCAAAATACTCGTAAACTCCCTGAAGGTTTCATCACCCAAACAACCATGGAAACACATAATGAAGTATTCACCACCTACTTGAGACTCATATGATGCTACTCCTCCGATAACAGCTTCCAATTCAGTCTAAAACGCGGTAAATATACAAAAGATTCAATACTGTTCAAACACCTATAACTCATTCTAGAACAAAAATCAAACAAAACAGCCAATGAGGTATCAAGACCTTACCGAGGGGGGTTCGAACTCATCAACCATTGTTCGAATCGGGTCTCAAACGGATGATCAGGAGAATCAAAGAGGTCTGATGGGTTTGTTTCGTGAAACCGGCATCAAAAATGGAGGTTCTACCTCAATACGAGGCTACTGTCCATTTGAATGCAAAAAAGAAACTAAAAGGCTTGTACTTCATGACTGCACTTCTTGTAGGTAATTTAACTGTTCATAATACAGCTAAATTCCGCCGTCTTACTTTCCAGGCCTACCGACCTGAGTACACGACATGTACCTATGGGTACACGACATTTACTGGGTTTCTCTTCTCTTCCTCGCATACTTACCCACATGCCATGTATATCCTTCATACACGGCTAGAATGCACGGCGTGTCTAAGGGGAACACTATGTGCTCTTGGTTTTACCCAGCCAGCAGGCCTACACGCCATGTCAGGCCTCTACATGGTCGGGGGGTACACAACATGTTTAAAACGACATGCCATGTAATAAGAAAATTATACACATCATCTCATAGAATGTACATGGCGAGCACATGGCCGACACCCTCATAACATATACACGGAGTGTACTTAGATGTACATGGCGTGTAGTCTGGAAATTTCCAAAAACATCCCATTTTCTCCAGTTTCCTCAGAAACCAGTCAAAAATTCAAACAAGGTCAGGATTTTGACCTATTCTAAAAACCCGGGTTCTTACATCAAGATTCTTGACACTATTGAAATTGTGTTGCGAAATTGGACGACTCGTGAGGTAAAAGTTCATTGGAGATACCATAAAATGGAAGATGGGATATATAAACCCAAGTAACATAAGATGAAGCACCACCTGAACCTATTTATGAAAGAATATTAAAAAAATTTAATTTATTAAATAATTTTATGTAGGGAAGAATTTAACACCCTATCCTTTTGTAGTACACTTATTTTTAAATAATTCAATTGCTTACGTTGCACGCGACACTGAGTTCGAGTGCACAAGGAATAGCCATTTAAAAAAGGGTTCTGAATATTATTAACAAAAATTTGAATTTTACATAAAATATGTAATATTAATATTATTTTCAGATGTTTCACATACATGATATAGGAACAAATTCAACTTTTCAAATAAAATAAGTATTTAAAAAAAATGCAATTTAATTACCTTTTAAAGGAGAAATCTTATTAAATACAATATTTTACACTTTTATATATTGAATTTGAAAAAATAAAATTATTTTTTATAAGATTTAAATAAAATGTTAGTTTGGAAATTTTTTTGGTGTTTTTCTAATAACATTGATATTTTTAGGAAAAGTTAAAAATTCTGCATTTTAATTGTAAACTGCTTTTTCATCTAATTTATTTATTTTGTTAGATTATGCTTTTAATTTATTTTAATGTATTATTATATTAAATTTTTATAATTTAATATAATTTAGGTCATTGTAATTAGTTTCACATTGAAATTAGATATAAAAACATGAAAATCATTTGATGGTTTTTTCTTTTGGAAAAAACTGTTTTCTAATTTTTTATCAATGAGGATTATTATTAAAGTAATTATTAAAATTACTATATTTTAGATTTTGAAAAATTGATTCAATATTTTGAATCAGAGTGTCCAAATTATATTACCAGGTTTCTTTTATTTTTTGTTTACGATGAAAAGTATCTTTAAAATTTTTAATTACCGCAGTTAAGCGTAAATCAGGTAATTTAAGAGAAAAATAATATAATAAAATTACCCTAACACTCATTAAATCTTATTGGATTGATAAATTAGACCATTATAACCTTTTTTAGAAATAATAATTTCATGGACCCTTTTTTGTGAATATAACATGAATATTATTAAATTTAATGACTGTCAAATAATGGCACACTCTCATTTCTTGTAAGTAATAAAATTTTATTATAGAGATATGCAGAAGATTACATTGAATATAAATAGTATATAGAAATAAAAAAGAATTAAATACCTCATAAAAGGTTATTTATAATTTTGAGATAAAGTAAATACAAATAAGGATGACATAATATTGAAACAACTATTGTTTTATTAATAGAAATATTAAATAATTGATATTAAAAATATTACAAAAAAATATACATTGACATAATTAATGATATAAAATAATTTTATATATAACATTAACATTTTGGTGATATATTTTATGTCTTTTTTCTAAATTATCGGGATTTTTCAATATTTTTTAAAATGAAAATATAGAATAGTATCAAAATTTACAAAAATTATACTTTAAAATAAATAGTAATTTATTAAATGTTATTAAATTCCAAAAAAAAATATCAGTATTATAAAAAAATAAATATTATCATATTACTCTGAATGGCCTAAAGGCCTTCTATTTTTATTCATTTTTTGATAATCCCCCTTTTAAGGGTTGAAGGGGAACCCAGAAATATTATCATATTAAATATCTTATTTATTATCCAATTAGGGAAATTTTTTAGTTTTATAATATGTATCATAAACCTCTGTCATAAAAAGACTAATAGACACTATAAGAGTTAAACTGGTTAACTAAAGGTTAAACCAAAATGACAATGTTAATTTTTTTACCAAAACATGTATAAAAGCCATTGTTTTTAAGGATTTATACCCCTAATAATATTATACTATAAATCAATCAATTTTTTATCTATTTTAAACCTAAAATTAATTTATAATAATTTAATATTTTTGGAGTTTCAAATGGTTCCCCTCCCCCTCATATGAAAGGGTGTCTCTCATTCAATTTAATTCCCATTTATAGAGAACATTATCTCAAAAACTAATGACCAATTATCCTTATAAAATCTCTTAATTCATTCTAGTAGAAATAATTTTGGAATAAAGTCATCATAATGAGTCCTTTTGAGAAAATCAAAAAGAGACGCTCACAGAAGAGGTAATTGTTTTACCAATTACATTCAATTTATTTTCTTCTTTTACTTCCCCATCTAATTTTTTTAAATAACAAAGTAATAAATATTGAATGATATAAATTATAAGATATTATGATAATTATGTAACAACCATATACCTCTATTTATCCATCCTATGAGTCGAAATATCACCATACGTGTGTATCTATGCCTTACCGTCTCTATGACATGGTATAATTTTTTATTCACCACTATAATATTTGGATTTAATATAATTATGAGAATAATGGATATAAATAATAAAAATATCATGATAATTATTCTATATAATTAATATACCATCTTATTCCATACCATTTGACCACTAAGGTAATTATATAATCGCTCGTGTGTACGTACGACCAACCATCTCCACGATGTGGTGAGATTAATTCTCCACATTAACCATTCATGAAAGAAAATAAAATTTATATGATGAGTAAAAATAATTATATTTAACTTAATATAATTATAGATATGAATAAAACATATCATATTCATAAAAAATTATTTTCATGAAAAATGGGAATGGTAAAATGATGTTGTTAACTCCATAAAAATGCTAATATAGAAATACTATATAAAAAATGATATAAGAGGATAATATATGATATCATAAATATTTTATTTTCTTTTTATAATTTAGAAACATGATTTATCCAATATATCGGTGGTTAACTGACCCTTGACTAACAGAAAGTACACAGTAAGGGTAAATTTTACAATCTCATTATTTTCTGAGATGGTTTATAAGTAAGTATTTAGTGGGACATCATTGTCATCAATGTCCATTATTCATAAAATGTATTTAAAAATATTATTATCAACTGTTTAAATTCATTAATCCTTTTTTCACTTTTAAAAAATGGGTTTGAAATGAATTTTTTCGTCATTTAGAAAATGAGGTACTTTATGACCTTTTTGACAAATTAAAGAAATATGTTTTATAACTTATATGGGGTGAGTGGCTATTTTACACCATTATGATGAATAAAAAATTTTAATCATACCTTAAATTATTACAATGGTATTTTCATAAGAAATGTTTTTTTATAAATGTGTATCTTTGAAATAAATTAAAAGTAAAATGGATATTTCTATCAATGATTTTAAATTAATTTATTAGATTATTTTCATCTATATCAAAATCCATTGTCAAATTTTATTCTTGATTGAGGTACATTTATTATGATAAAATATTCCATATTGTATTAACGGTTGTTTTATATGTCTGTCTATGAATGTACTATTTTTATATCATTCATGGTTTATGGTTAAAGTATTAATATTTTGTATGATAGTTTTAATACGAATTTATATGTTATGTTTCACCCATTTCATATGATGAAAAAATAGGACAAAGTAAGTGACATGTGGGGAATGTTATAGCCCATTGAGGGATCGTTAGTTCTCATGATACCAACTAGTCTCTTGGAACGAGGCCTTTATGGTATGTTTACTTATGGTATTGGCACGAGGCCTTAATGGTATAATTATGATGTCCAATATTATGTATTTCGTCTTTATGAGATTATTTAATAATATTCCATGTGATTATTAAACTTTTATAGTATACCTATGAATGTTTAAATGTAATTATTTAATTTATTCAGGCCATATTATGGTAATGATTATGATTAAAATACTTTTGTTTCTGTCTTATACATTGAAATATATGTTTATGCTTATTTATGATAGCTTCCTCTATATTGTTTATACTTTTTGAGCATCTGATGTAACCTGTTTCTTATGTTTCTTTTTTCCCATGATGGAAAGAAATATATTATGATGAACCTATTGAAATAATATACACGATATGATAGTTTTAAAATGGGATATTATTTTCATTTCACTAATAAATATAAATCTTATGTTTATATCTAGTATTTACAAGGAAACTAAACTGATCTGTTCTTTAGGATTTTATTTCATATGAAGATGAAAATTAATAAAAATATTGCAATAACTTTGGAACACATGTGTCGGGGTAGTACATTGGTCACTCTTCAACTCCATTTTTCTTCACCGGGTGAACTAAGATCCAATCCATGGAGATAATATGTCCAAGAAAAGACTATTTTAGATGCAAAAATTCACATTTCCTAAATTTAAGATGTAGATCATTTCCTCTAAAAGTTTCAATATTGATCTAAAAATGATTATCATGATACTCATAGATTTTTTAATTCAAAAAAATAACATCAATAAATATAATAAAAAATCATCAAGATATCCATTTAATACATTGTTCATTAGCTCTAAAAAAATAGGGTGCATTATTTTGTCGAAATGTAATTACACTAAATATATAATGGCTATACACTATTCAAAATGATATCATCATAATATCATTCATCATTATTCACAATTGATGATACCCAAAAAGAAGGTCAATCTTTAGAAAATATCTATCCCCATAAATCTGATAAAATAATTCATTAATGCATGGTATAAGATGTTTTTTTATTATAATAGATGTTATATCCCTATAATCAATTAAAATCCTCATAGATTTAAATTTCTTATTAAAAAAAGAATATTGAATCCCAACAGTGAAACACCAAGGAATATAAATCTATTTTCACACAAATGTTCTACTTTTTTATTAAACTCCACTAATTAAAAAGGGTTATTTTTACAGGGATAAATTGATTTAGGTCTTGTATATTGAATTAAATTAATAGAAAACTCAACTTCATTATCAAGGGGATTTCCAGGTAATTCATGCGGAAATAAATCAATGTATTCTTAGAAAATAAGCACATTCAAATTTAGGATTAAATTTTCCATCTATAGATTGTGTGTTTTCTTCTTCCCCAATATTTTCATTTACAATATAAGTTGTGGGTGGATGTAGACATCAACCAGATTATGAGGTCACCACTCTAAATATAAATAATTCAACATCATCATTACGATTTATAATATTAATTTCATTATAAAAAAATTATCATATTTTGAAAGCTAGTCGAAACCAATGATTTTATCAATTTCAAACCAATGAATTATAAAAAATTAATCAAATAGAGCATGGTTATCTACTTTAATAGAATTTTCATGACACATATTTGATTAAGTTATCTTTTGACAAGGATCATTGACTTAATACACCCTTCTTAATGTAAAAAATGGAAGATATAATATAGTGTGTGTATCCATAATAAAATATATCATTAACTAAATTATTATATATAATTAAAATACTTTCCACCATATATTTTGGTTCTTGAACCTCCACTATAGTGATCATATAAGCTTTAATGTATCCCCTTAGCCTATTATGAGGTAGATTCCCCTAACACATCAGACATTAGATTAAAGAATATCACATATTACTATTTTGAAGCTATTGATAGTATTTTTCAATTTCTCTCCTTATATTCATTTTCCAAGGGATCCTTATATCCATAGTTACAATAAAATCTATTTTCATTGATTTATTTATGAAGATGTTTCCTTCAACAATTTTTATATTATGAAATTTTATTCCAATTGTTTTTCTTTGATAATATTTTCCTATTTTATAATTTTAATCCAAGCACTTCTTCTCTTGATTTACTTTAAATATATTTTATTCTTAAAATCCAGCCACTATTTTTATGGTCCATAAAACTATTTCATCATATGATCAATGAGTTTGATAATCTTGTTCCCATTAGATACATGGATTAATATATTCAAAGAAATGGTCCATAGTTAATTAAATATAACGTTTTTTATTCATAACATACATATACAGACATTCAAATGTATCCTCGTACTTTGAAAAACATTCTTCTTCATTTTTCATGAAGTTGAGTATGATTCTCTTCTTTCACTTACTTTATCCTAAGGGAAAAAATTTTAGATGACTATTTCTTCTAAATATTTCTATAATGTGTTACATTTATTCTTCCTCAACAGTATTATGAATTATCTACCACAATTGAAGAACAGAACCTTCGATAAAATATACTATAAGTATAACCTCTTACATTTCATCCCATTCCAAGGCTATAAATATCCTTTTAAGTGACATAATTTGTTACCCCAATATAATTGGATTAATAGTCCCACAAAATGATATGGTATTATTTACCACACAAAAATTCAATATAGGTTCATAATTCCATTATAAATAAGGTTTTTCCATATTTTAAAATTTAGTTTTTCATAATATGGGTCATCTTCCCTAATATTTCCACGATCCTCTCTTCTCCAACACAAGTTGTGTCTGATTTTTCAGTGTAGAAACATCTACACTATCTATGAGTATTGATATTAGAACATCTTATATAACCCATTTCAAAAAATGAAACATAATAAATTACATAATTATATTATGACTGTTTAATCATAATATATAATTCTATACATGTGTGATAAACTAGAAAAAAAATTAATAATTTATGCAATTTTATTATCAGAAGAATAAACATTATTTCATTAGGGATATCATTAATTTATAAAATTATTTTTCAAATATATCATAATTGTTTGTAATGAATATTTTAATTAACAGAACAAAATCACAAAGGTGTGTCAAACCAGGTTCATAATAAGGGAATATCCATCATAATCTTGCATTATGTCCATGATATACATTAAAAACATCACATTGTGATAATAAAACATATTTATTGTTATTTTTTTCTTTGTGTCGTCATGATAAATATCCTTTATGGTCATAATTTTTTTGTTCTTATAATTCATGGTTTGTGGATAGTAATAATTTATGGTTAAACCCATTAATTTTTGAATATAAATCTCCAAAAAAATTTATTTTGGAACGGTAGTTATGGGGGTTTTCAATTAAATACAACAACCAACTATTCAGGAATCATAAATTTAAAGAATTAACACTGATAGGTGAATCATATATATAAGTAAGTGTTACAGTTTATGTCTGCAATAAATGAAACCCCCATTTGTTAATTATATAGTTCATGATTATAGGAAATAATAAAGGATCTATTTTAAAGATTTCATAGTATGAATTCCCAATATATAAGTTTCAGGAATCTCATTTCATAAGAACATTTGTTGAGAATTCATTAGGAGATTTTTCACCCATTAATGTTCATGTAAGGAACCAATGTTGTGATATAATCAATGATAAAATAGTAAATTTGGGACTCTTTTAAATTTATTATAATTGAAAAATATTCAACCCATTCGTGGTCTCATTTTAAATTATCCATATTATAGAAAACTGGGCATTTTATCTTGTGAAAGAGAAAGCCTTTTTTTCATTAATTCTCAACCCCTTTAACCAACTCAACAATACATATAGATAATATCCATTTACTGGGAATAATAACGAATTATACCATTGACTGAGTTTTGTTCATACGAAAACTAATCTAATACTCCAGAAAGATGTATACTCTACCTATCATCTCTAGTTTAGTTTCTAACTGATTGGATGAACCTACAACATCTCGCTAATCTATATTCCAAACTCAATACATTTTGACGACTATTAAAATAATAAAATTGTTTTTAATAAATGAAATGAAACAATATTCCCCATTATCATTATATAACCATTAAATATACACCTTTAAATACACAGGTATTGTTCCCATTCAATGGTTCGATATATAAGAAACCTATTTTAGGTTCATTACAATCATCCATGATCATTTATTTAACTTAATTTTGTAGAAAATTATTATTTATAATATAGTAAAAATAATATTTATTCATTCCTATATCCCTTAATTTGGGATTGTTTTCTGGTTTTCAATATATAAATTTTTTTGAGATATTAATATTAGTAAATAAAATACATTGATTTAGTATAATATTCATTATTTTTGTATTATATATATAGTTATGATACATTACATGGTTTTTAAAATACATTTATTTGAGAGAATAATCATAGATTATAATGTATCTTGAGTTGAAATAGAACACTTGTTCTGTAAAATTACTTTATTTACGATAAATATTATTCTTTCTAAAATAAATTCATTTGATATAATTCTTTCATCATAAGAAATAAATTTAGTTAAAACTTTCTCAGTATATTTATATATATGTTCACAAGATCCTTTATTAGATTAATCCATAATAAATTATATGGAATATGTCCCACAATAATTATTTTAGTCACCCATCACATATTATCCCCTACTCAATGAGTTAAATTGATATGGATATGGACCAAGATTTGTGGAATTAATAGGAACTTTCCTTAGTCATGGATGTATAACCTCAAAAAGGACCACAACAGTCATAATAGAATGTATTAAAATGGTACACCGAGTTTAGTGTTTCAGAACCAATATATACATCTGATAATTTTAAATATATATATATATATGAATATCCTTTCATGGGATCAATCATAAGTACAATAAACTTACCACCACCTTTAGAGAAACAAAATTTCTCTTTTGATGTTGATAAATTATTTCTTTTACTATGATATTTATCCTAATTATAGTGCATTCATACCAATTTAATGAATGATTGATAATATAATTCTTATATTTTTTTATCATAAACTCATGTTTCCATTCAATCAATGTCACAAGGTTAAAAATTATAATTACTCTAAATAATTTACAGATATGTATTAAATGCATATAACTATCCCAAAATAGGAAAATTAGTCCTTAATAATAATTGGCTAACCCAAACCACACATATTTTCAAATAATTGACATTCAAAAGAGTTTATAGTATTTATTACTGATAACTATTCATTGGAAAACTAGTTTGAGAGTCAGATTAAACATCATAAGTATTGAAAATTGTAAATGAAAATGGTTACACCCATTTGAGTACTAAGATACTAATTATTTTTATTGACCGTAAATAATTATTATCACCCTGAAATGATTTTATTATTCATCAAACCCCAATTTTCCATTTTGATGAAAAATACTCAAAAGTTAAATTCATCAACTAGTAAGGGGGAACCCCCAAAAAACTATGAAATATTTAATATTCCTATCAGTGGAACCTCAATACTAATATCTTTTCATTTCTACATAGGCCTCATCTCCCAAATTCCAATTAACATTAACATTAAACCATCAAATATAGTTCCAGATAGTAATTGGAATTATTTGAGAAAAACTCCATAAAAGAGAAATTCTATCCTTCAAATGGATTATGAATAATTGATGAGGCTAAATCCATAAAGGATGTTCCATATAATCATCCATTTATAGGGATGTAATCCCCCACTCTCAACACCAAAAAACTTATAAATCCATTACCAAGAGAAAATATATATTTATTATAAAAATCATATATTGATAGAGGAAAAAATTTATCATTTTTATGGAACCACATTTGAACTAGGTAGAAGGGAACCAATGCATCTTGCTCATCATCGTTATTATGTTAAAAATTAAACCTGATTTTTTAAATGACATAATTCCATATAAGTCATCTAAACTTAAGACTCAAAAAGTATATATTTTTTAAGAATCCAAACCACTACTACTCATGACTAGGACCATGACCCAATAAAAACCAATATAATTGAGGTGAATTTATCATTAATATTATATAGAAGCTTCCAAATGGATCATTAATGGACATAAATGATAAAATATTGTAGATAAACATATATCTTTCTTGGTTGTGGTAATTATTTGCACTCCCTTAATCTCAAATACCATTGATTGAGTCGGGACACACCTAGATTCTGAATATTCTTCGTCCAAGTGAATATATAGTTCTTTATATAGGATTCATATTTTTTTAGTTCTCCCAATATTAGACTAATTAATTTTACTGACATTGTACTATTGAAAATTAAAAATACAAGGACACACCCACCACCTGTCAAATATCTAATGATGGTGAGAACATCATAGAAGAGGAAATGATTACTCTACTCAATCCTAGAACTGAGGACAATGGTATGATAAATGATAAATTAAAATAAGTAAAAAAAACAATATTTTTATTTTTCATGATAAATATCACATTAATCCATTATATAACCCCTATAAAATCATTCAATATTTCATAACCACTATTGAGGAATTGGAGAACCCTATTATTTTTGGATCACAATAGTTGATAAAGTTCATTTTTCAATCAAATGATTATTACTAATACCGAAAATATATAACAGTAAATTATTTGTTTAGGTAATTCATCCATGGATTACTGAAGGGGTTATGTCCTAACAATTTCTAAATAATCTTTCTAATTTTAGGGATTCAATGGAAGTACGATTTGAACATGTAAATCTTTTGAGCTAATTGTATTCTGGATGTATATATGTTTCACTGCCTAAGACTGAATTTATTAAATGAATCATATCATTATTTGATGGAATGAGAGATATTTAACCGCATTTACCATTCTGTTTTCCCATTTTGGCATGATGTTGGGTACCCTAGAGAAACCAGACTCCACACAGGTCAGTTTCATTATATAAACAATAGAAGGATCCCATTTTCCCTGAAAAACTACCATAAACTGAGTTTTAATGAGATTGAGGACAATCTTAATTATAAGATCCTGAATCAATTCTCCAAAATAATAAGTGAAAAATTATTTACCTCCCTAATTTCATGAAGCAAGAGAATGATGGATTTATGGATTCCAATGAATATAGATTTTTCTGACATACTCTATAGAAATTAATCGTAAAAATGAATCATTACTATATATTGAAGTAGAAAACATTTAATTTTTCATTAAACCATACTAATCCCCTTTTATTATAAAATTAGGTTTTCATGTTTGGAAAATGAACATAATAATAATAATTGATTTTCATAGAACCAAAGAAAGTGATGAACATGGACTACAATCACATATGTGGGAGTTGTGGAATACAGTAATAACTACATTCACTATCAATATTTCTATTCGAGTGTAATTGAATTTTAATAGAGTAATAAAAATGGTTATTCCTTTAAGAATATTCTGTTTTAAATTGACACCTTACACCATCTTTGGAATTAATGAATCATCATAAAGTAAGTTCAAATTATTTCTCAAACTATTAACCTCACTATTGTATAATTGGGGAGAAAATTGAAAATATTATCTTCAATGATCTAATAAAAATAATATTCGATGATAGTCATTTATAATTCGATATTCTTATGTGAATGTGATATTTTTGTTTACTATTACCTAAAAAGAATAAGAATTTTTGGATGGGGATATTTATATGAATGCAGATGTAATTTGTTTAAAAATAATTCTTAATATACTATATCCTCTAAATTGCATCTTATAGCCTAAAAAAACTATTTTTCAAAAAATTATTTTTTCATCAGTGACTAAACAACCATCAACGTATCATCTAATATAGATCCACTACAATAATCACAAGTAAGACTAATAAATTGGTGACCCTTAGGGTACAAGAACTTGTCAAAATTCCAATGTTCTATACTCAATAATCATTGTATGAATAATATTTTTTCTATGAAATATAATCATGGGATCCACCGTACAATTTGAGAGGATGGGAACTATCCAATAATAAAACACTTTGACCAGAATCCCTTGAAATTTAGTAATATGAAACACCCCACAAAATTAAATGATTTGATCTATACCATAAAATGAAATACTTTATGAGGTATACTACCCATTTTGCATAGTTAAATTTATTTAAATGATGAAGAACATTATAATAAATAATTATTTAATTGAACGGGGTTATTTATTTCCATAAACATAGTCATCTCCACATTTGAAGAATTTTTACCTGACCCTAATAGGTACCTAATAGATATATAAAATCAAATAACAGTATTATTTTAATGTGATTAATATTTTTCCAGTCATCTATACCTATTATTCCCATGGAATGGATATGTAATACACCTCTAAAATCCATATATGGTATCAAAAACATTATAAAATCCTTTGATTAAAATGTTCACAAATATGTTCTCAATGACCAATGATGATCATGTCATACGGGTATCTACCTATACACTAATCATCAACCACCCATTATTCAATTTGTAAATGAAATTGTTTTATTAGGTCATATACATGTTATCCCATTAAATATATCATGGAAAATCCCATTTAATATCCAATGATTATATTATAAAAATAAAATAATAATATATTATATGTAATTATTGATATTTTACATGGATATTTACCTAATGGAGAAATACCTGCCTCATTATATTATGGTCACATTTATAGTGAACTACCATATAAAATTGGTATGGGGGAATTTTCCTATTATTCACCTCATTAGAGGGTGTATTTGTAATAATTTCCAACATTATAGAACACGATATGTCATAGGATAGAAAAATACCATTAATCCAGGGGTGAAACCATTAATTACTTAGTTGTTAATAGGATCAAATTCCATGAGTAAATAGAAAAATATTAAATATAGGCCACATTTATATTAAATTTATTTATCTTCCTATAAAAACAAATTCACATGTTCCATATGTGGGATGAAATGTTTCCATTCTTTCTGAGATAGATGTAACAAGTTATATAAATTAAAAAAAATATTTTATATATATTTACTTTTACTATGGAGAATTATTTTTTATTGAACACAAAATTACCATGACTTATAGTGTGGAAGATTTGAGTAACCATGAAAATTAAAATCAATATCATTAATTATATGGAATATAATTTAGTGTTTAGAATCAGCAATGGTTGGATTCAAATTAGAGGATAATATGGGATAATAAAATTAGTGATACAAAAATATCCAATTCACCTAGGTGAACACTATATGTGGAAGATACTAAGTATATGAAAGAAATAGCTTTATCTATCTCTTAACATAGGAAAAATATGAAATATTTTTTTAATAAAAATATTTAGGCCATATATTTTATTGTTTCTATTGACCATAAAAATCACGAGTTTCAAATGATCATGGAGGATAAGGCATAAATTTTTACAAATCATCCCATGTATATTAGTCACCACTAACTGTAGAGACATTTTATCGTAACATTATTCATCTGTATTGAATTTGTCTTTTTGAATATTTATGTTGTCCTGGTAGATTATGTTGTCTTCTAGTAATGAATTTGTGTACCTGTTCATTTTGTCCTATGTAAACCAATTTTGAATCATGTGATAAGGTAATTCTCATTTTACATGGTTCATCACGCATAAGACTTATATTATGTGGCCAATTTTCAATACAAAATATAAGTCTTATGCATGATAAACCATTGAAAATGAGCATTGCCTTATCACATGATAAAAAATTGGATGACATGGGACAATATGAAAGGACACAAAAATTCAGAACAAGACCACTCTAATTTAATGTACCTATATAAAATTATTCTATGTTGAATGATTATTATTGAGATTACAATATTTCTTAAAAAAATGAAAATAATATGTTTGGTGTATGACCCAACCTACATTACAATAAAATTTTTCTATGTGGTTAATTTTATAAATTCCAATAGTCTAAAATGAGGGTCATATCAATTTTTGAATTTCCACTTAATGGTTCCTTATTAATGAACCTAAATTAATAATAATTGTTTTTGAAATTTTCATGAATCATATCATATTGTTTGTTAATTATTAAATAATGTAATGTTCAACCTCCCATAGATAGATATTGGGTTGTGATCCCTATATAATAGTCATCAATAGAATTAAACTGTTTTAGAAGAATAATATGACATATGTGTGGACGTTTCATAGTATTTTAATGTATTTAGTCATGTAAATGTTTTTCAATTATAAATTATCCATAAATTCCCCCAAGTACAACCCAAGGTTTCAACATTTTGTCTAAGGATTCCATGATTCACATCAAGATATCTATACTAATTTGTAAACAAGATGGGACCATATCACTGTTCACTTGAATTTCAACTCAAAAAATCCCATTTTGAATTTCCTTGGTAGACGATGTTAAACATCATAACAAATGTCCTTATGGAATGTCTCTAAAATATACAACACCATTTCCTTGTAGTATAATGTTGAAGTAAATTATAAGAGACCCCCATCATATAACCCCAAAATATATGACATAGGCTATATTCTAAATAACGCTAAATTATACAATATATAATCCATATGAAATGATATAAAACTTATCATTGTGGTTAATTATAGATGACTTCAAACTATATATCCCCTCTATTTCAGTTAATATAAATAAAGACCAATACCCCCTCATTTAATAATGAGTCATCAATCTATTTCATAAAATGAATTATTTATCTAAATATTGTATAAAGACTATTTACTCCTACCCAAATACCATATCAAGCACATTGTGTAGTATCGGAACCTTATTCCAATAAATTTTGGGCATCCCCACTTATACCTGATATACATCATACATTTTATCTATGAATGACAATCATATGAATTCCATGATTTTATCTAATTATTTTTTCGAAAAAAATCGTTGAGATGGGACACTCCTCTTTTAAATAATATTTTGAGTTGAGACACACTTAAGAGTATCACATTTTTAAAAAAATTAGCAACAATGTTATTAGTTAATCTAATTGGACTCAAATTTATATTTTTAACAATAATAATTATCTTCCATATATAATACAACCAATAATGGATATTATTTATCCTAATAAATATACCCCCCCTTATCACCATGATATTTCCAAATAGTGAGGTATTAGTATCTTTATTACTATCCAACAACCTGTTTCAACGACCCCACATTTCAAAATCGACTATATTTCAATTTGAATATTTGATTTTGCCTATTCAAATCAGAAATATTCAAATATATCTAAAATTTCCCTATTTATTAAATTATAAAATGAATAATCAATTTAAGAGGCCCATAGTAATAGTATTACAAACTTAATTACCCCTTGGTCAATGATTAACGATATTAAACAACCATTATCACTTTTCCATCCCATGTGACAAAAAACATCATAGTGTTTTTTTAACAAATGTGAAGTAAAATTAAATAATTCTACCATATATATTGTATTGATATACATGAGGGTTCATTTTCTATTAATATTTCATTGGTATTTCAATGTATTGAATCCCCTATGATAAGGATTATATATCCTATAACAAAAATTAAAAATTAATTGAACTATTATTAGAATAGTTCAATTTATATTAGGATATATAAGGACAAAAGATCCTACCAACTAGGCCCAAACAAAAATTTTCATCCCCAATAGCATATCATCCCTTCATCTATATATTTATGACATGACAATTTCATGTCATATTTGTTAAATTTAGTCAAAAAAATTATTGAATAATATATTATTACATTGTGTTTGTGGAATATCTATGGAAACACCAATATAAGAAGGTTCTCATCATAATAACATAAAATAGAAGACACAGAAGTCTTAGTTGAATGAAACTAATGTAAAAAAAATATAGTCCACCATCTATGAATAAAAAATAATATAGATTGGCTGAATTCATATGAGTTCATATTCATACATGTGTTCTTTGTCTATGTAATAGTTTATCCAATATTTTTCCTCACACATAATTTCAATTAATGAAAAAAAATATTTCCTATATTAATTTTATCACACTATATAGGAACTCTTATTTAAGTCTTATTTTAATCACTAGCTCAACACAAGGATTCAACCAATCCATATTTTTTTAATGAAGGGCATAAATATATTTAGTGATACAAAATAACAACGTATAGTAGGATTCCTATAATCACACAATACATATTTAAATAAACATATTCTATCTTGGGTATAATTTTGGATCTTATTCATGTCATATATATTATTTTATTATAGTGTATATTATCTTATCCATATCATGTATTTCTAAACTATGACCTATGTTGGAACATTAAATATCATACAGAAATGATAAATGGATTAATTATTGTCATCAATGGATATGTAGTGACATTTGGAGGACACATAATAAGCTCAAACACATATTTTTAATAACATATTCTCCCACCCTTTTGAACCAAATGTACACTCATGTTTTGGTCATAGTGATGAACACAAAAACACCATACAATATTATTAAAATATTTATATAATTTTTTTTCCCACAATGATCTAAAAAGAAAGGGAAAATGATTCTTAATGAATTATACATTGTACTCCCCATGATTGAATCCTATTGCAGCTCTTCGTTGGAAAATGTATAGTTGTTTCCTACTAGGCAAGAAACATTCATATACTATGATGAAGAATAATTTATGAAATATCATGACACATAAACGAATTTTTGGGAGAAAAACAATAAATATAGTCCAAAGAAACATAGAGATCATTTATTGAGAATTATTACCAATTTTGGCATAAGTAATTATTATAGTGTAAAATTGAAAAGTAATAAATATATCATAGAAAAAATATTTCCCATAGAAATAATAATGATATTTAAAATAGAATCATCAGGCTTGAAATGTGATATATTTGATTTTCTATACAACCTAAAAATAATTTTATGATTTACCATGTATACATTGTCATTCACATCAAGGACACACCACCACATTACCAAGTCCATTAATTTATAATAATCAAGTAATAAATAAAATCAATGTTATGACCCTTTAACTCGTTATTTTTTATACCCGATGGGATAAAATTTAGAAATCTTCAACCAGTCTTGAATAACCATGTCATCAATTACCATCATCAAACCATTGATGTATTGGTCAGTAGAACCCAAATTCCATGAGTTGAAATTCTCCTCTTGTCCTGGAAAATTTATAATACTAATGGAAAATAATAACATTTATCTTCCCCAATTGTATCCCAATTTATTAGGAATTGGTAAAATTTTGAACATCTAATCAATATAGATACCACTAGAAATAAATATAAGGGAAAAGATTCATTTTATCTCTTATATTCCCCTTGGGAATGTTATGGTATTGAAATACATGTCCACCTTATTACCCATATGCTATTTAATGTCTATGTGTGGGTGGTCCCATCAATAATATTAGTTATAGTATTCAAATTGGTCATCAATTACGATTAATTCAAATACTAATTATGTTATGATTTAAAATTTACATGACCAAATTATTCGAGTGGATTAAAATATTATTGATGTTATAAATTTGTGCGTCGTATATATTTTCAAATCATTATTATGGTTTCATTTACCATTAGCTTTATATATTTGGTTATATGATTCATATGAAGATGAAAATACCACAATTCATGATATTCTTACAGGTTTCACATTATTTTGTGTTAAGACAATCCTTTTTGTAATCCAATATTGTTTCTGTTGAGATCCCATCATGGAAAAATATAACTTCCTTTTTGGGTTAAAACCTAAACGTTCTAAAATGATCAATTAATGTGTAAATTATCCTTTTACTACCCCATAATTGAAATAATTTTATCATGAAAAAATATAATTCAATGAGGTGAATTTTGATGTCATAGAAAAATTTCTACCATGAAAATTTTCATGTAATACCTGATATGGTCCTCACATATATGAGAGGTGATGAGAGTAGAATGAAAGGAATCTCATTACCCCATGAAGAAGATAATGTGGTATGTATGTAGAAAATTATTACTCATGAACTCAAGGATGACGAATCCTTAACAAATTACAATGATTGGTGATGTGGTGGTGAGAACCCCACACATGGATTAGGATACTGATTTCATCCATTACAAATGGAATATTTATCAAAAAAATAAAAATTATTTTTAAGGATATTATGGATCATCAATTTCTTTATAAAATTCAAAAAAATAAAATAAAAAATAAACCCTATATATTATGTTGTATCCTGTTTCATCGGATTTAATTTCACTAGTAAAGGATTACAATTCCAAATGTGTAACCATTTTATGTTGGGAATACTATTTTGGTGTGATGTGAATTTTTTATACAGAAATTTTTTCATCCATGAAGGGAAAATTCTTGGTAGTACCTAAATATAAATTCATGAAAATGGTATAATATTAGTCCTGATCAATAGAAATCATTCAAAGTTAGGTGTGTGTTTGAGGTGTTGTAGTAGAACTATTTCACAATCATGAAATGCATTCATGGTATGTTATTACTTTAATAACACAAAAGCCCTTTTAAATTTGTCAACCCTTTATGATAACATATCATATTTATGGATATGAATCAAATTATGATAATATAATGATAATCCTTCATTTATATGTGCTTCATTTATGACCAAATTTTTTTATGGAACCTGATGATAATCCTTTGTTGTTGTTGAAATTCCCATGAAACAGAGACATCCTATATGACAACATATTAGTTAGAGGTGGTTATGGAAAATTTCATAAAATTATTCCTGCATGAATGTAGATATGTGTACTTCAATGGAATGAATTATCATAGTGGAATCCTTTTATTTTTAATGCTTATACATTTTCATGATGTTTTTATGAGAAAGATAAATGTATCTCTTAACTTCAAATAAAAATATTTTAGGAAATGAAATATAAAATGATAATTAAAGACATTAATTCCTCACATATATGTTATTTGGAGATCGCCACATATGTTCCATTATAGATAACTCAATATATTTCACTCATAATATTGATAAATTAGGTTTCATGTTTTAGGATAGGTAATGAAACCGATGGCCAAGATGTTAGAAATATTATAATATTATCTTTTATTATCCACACACATATTAGTTTACATTTTAGGATTTTTTCATAATCATATGATGAAAACTGAAGTGTTTTTCTATGGTATAATTACCATAATCATTGTTATCATGATACTTGAAATGAATAATTTGGATGATATTATAAGGAAAAAAATAGAAGATGATGATGGTTAGTTACGGGAGGAACGATTTAAGAACCATGTCCCTGAATATGTATATTTTCTTATGAGTTTTCATGGGTAGGATAATCCATGTATCCAAATAAACCACAATGTATCAAAATTTGCATGGAAGAATATCTCTACAGATAAGAATTTTCTTGTGTTTTTAGTTATATAACTGAATCTACCGACCCAAATGTTGAACAATACATGCATGTTGGGTACATAAGAAAACTTGTGAAGTAGGTTCATTATTAACATACAAAAATCGATCGAATAGTTGAATGGATGAAATATTTTAATGTTTCGGGGATGAAAAATTTTATTTTTAAGTGAGAATATAGTGACATATTCAACTGGAGCATGACCGGCGATGTTATACGGTGAGTTATATTCTATAAACAAATGAGATGTTAAAAAAAACCCATTCATATTAAATATGGAAATATTGAAAACCATATATTATATCATACATTTTTTAGAGACAATTTAGGGGAAGTTATTATGGGAGAATTTCATTGAAATAGTTAATCATATTTTCACACATCATAATAAATAGTAATGAAGGTGTCTTAGTCTTTAGGTGATGTTTTAAACATATAAGAATGAGGATCATGTATGTTTTTACGAATGAAGTATCTATATTTATAAATGGAATGTGTATAATATATGATTAAAATATAGTTTAATTAAAAAAATCTTGTTAATTACAGATGATTTTCTCTTAAGGTTTTCTAAATATTGAAGGTAGAGAAGTAGAGGGATAAAATCAATCCAATATTATATATATATATATATATAATTTGGTTTAAATTCATGTAAAAACATGTTTAATATAGAGAGTTATCTAATTGAGGGAAAATAAGATAGATGAATAAGGATGCAAAGGTTCTATCATAATATGGTGAATGAAATAAATTTAGAAGAATGAAATCAAATATAGTATAACATGTTTGAATAATTATAGAAACACATTGAAGAAATTTTAATCCCTCTTAGTGGAGGTTTATTTTATTGATGTAAAATAACTATTATCATATCATCTATGAAATATGAATATGTACTATTAAAAGTCTATCATATTATAAAAGCTGTTGATATACCCTACTTGTGGAAAACTAAAACTAATGATATACCTGGGATTCTAACACCATATTGTTTCTAGTTCATAAAAACTACAACAAAAACTTATTTACCTGTGCAAATTGTGAATTATAGTGTTTTTGTGGGTGTTCTTCTATGTTGGGTATTTGTAGACCCATTTTTCGATAATTAGTCGAAGATATTTTTTTAGAAGACGAAAATATAAAAATACTTTTCCATTTACTAACCCCACTTTCATGGTCACACAAATTTTGACTATATCATATAATTTGGATTAGATATAAATTATTTCCATCAAACAATTATGTTTGAGGTTTTAATAAGTAGAATATTGACATGGATTGTCATTACACAATAAATATTAATGGGATTAATGTTGTTGATGGGAAAGGATATCATATCGAAAGGATATTATGATACCCTACGTTTTATCTATTGCCTATGAATTCATATAGGTTTCTATATGTGTATTTATTCAAAATGTAGAAGGTAACCCCTTTAGGGATACAAATAAGAAGAATTTTTATAATGATAGATTATCCAAAAATTCCATAATTCCCTTTTCCTAGAAATTGAATTTATAAGGGTTAAATGAATTGGAATTAATATAAGCATCAAGTATAATATGAATAATATATATATATATATATAGGTAACACATATATAATGAACCCATCTCAAAAAATTATAGATTAAAATTTTATGATCTAATAATGGGTGAGGATAAATATAGTTATGAGTTCTTATTAATGGATAAAGACATTTCATCCACCATAAAATGATTTAGAGAAAAAGTAAAAGACACTATTGTTGGTCAACATATCTTGAAAATTATACCTGACATATTGGATTCAATAGTATCATCATTTTAATATAGAAAGATTTAAAGGAATTATTTATATTAATTTCAATGTTTCTATAATTATATAGATATGATAAGAGAAAATGGTATAATAAGGAAGGGAATGACTAATCATGGAATTTCATTCAAATACACTATGAAATAATTGCCATGGAATATTATGATTGATAATGAATATAGTGATTCTAATTCACATTATTAAGTGATTAATATGTTAATGAGTTTATATATTAATTTTATTCAATTTTTAAAGATTACTGAGGAAATATGAAGGAATGAATTGATTAAAAATTAAAAATTAATGATCTATAGAAAATTTCACAAAAAACGATACATGAATAAAAGAAGATGAAGATATTTATGAAGAATATAAATGTTACATAATATATATAATGAATATGGAATTAAAAATACAATATTTTATGACTAAAATCATCTCAAAATATTATAATATAGTTTTTATGCAAACATTTTGTGAGTTATCCGAGTAAAGAATATATGGATACTATTTTTTAATGATAGTGATAGAACATTTTTTATTTCTATTTTTAATGATAAGTGTTTTTTTAATTATTAAAGGAACAACTATGAAGTTGAATTGGAGTAAAATCAGATGGAATTCATTTAAAATTATTAATTAAAATATTGTATTCAAAAAATTTGAAAGACTGGAAAATAGAATAAGATCCATAAGAATGGAGTTTATTCAAAAATCAATTAATACTTAATTTTTTAATAAAATATTTTCTATTAAAACAGATTAGTTATATGATGAAATTTATTAAATAAGATAAAACCCAATATAAGGATTAAAGAAAAATTTATGTAAAATGGGAATGAATTTCACCATATACAATAGAAAATAGTTGAAACAAAAATAGAATAATTATACACCGTTAATAAAAAATATAATGTTGGATATTGATCTAAGAGAGGTGATTCATAGGTGAATTCAAAAAATTATTCATCAATTAATAATATTATTTCTCAAACCATTACTATGAATCATTATTAAAAAATAATTAATGATACATTCGATTAATAATACAATAAAAATAAAAAATTTGTGATTTTTTTAGGAATAAATTTTTGATACATTATATTTTTTAATTATAGAATCTAATATCAATTAGAAAATTTTTAATCTGGAAAAGAATGCTTTAGCAGTTCACCAGAATTTTTTTTTCAAAAAGGCTCTAATATTGATGGCCAAATAGTGGATGATTTACATGTTCATATTTTTGGAAAATATGTGGATTTCAATGGTAGATCATATTTTTATAGATGGATAGAAATATGGAGACTTTGGGTATTTAAAATTTTATGTTGGTATAATAATAACACATAAAATCTACGACATTGAAAGTGGAGTTTGTTTAGAATTCATCCCAATCAAATAGAACATACTCAAAGAGAAGTTGAAATTCCAGTTTAACAATTGAATATATATTTATAAAATTAGAATCAATTTGTTGAGTGATTATTTAAGCCCCTTGTTATATTTAATGTTTTACTTTTTTTGATTCCATCTGGGTGAATATTTTTTTAAAAATATAAATATCACAAATTGAAAGAGGAAAATCAAAAAGAAATATGACATGTTCCTTAAACTACTCTCAAGGACATAAGAAGAGAATAAATATTGATTATATATATTGTATTTTCATTACAAATGACTTGATATTTGAATATTATAATAATTTTGAAATCTTCAAATATGGAATAATTAAATTTAAAATGATGATTTTATTATAATAAATGCGAATGGATATTCTTTGATTGGAATTCCAAAATTTGAAATATAGAAGTTTGTTATTTATTAATGGAGTTAAACATATATGTTGTATATTTCAATGCATTGAGATGAAGGGAAAATGTTATGTTTTAAATATATCACATTATTGATAAATACGATGAAGATTGGTATGATGTAAAAATAGGAAACTAAATTAAGTGAAAAATATTATTGTTTTAAAATGCATAGAATTAATGTTATTTTAGTATGAAAGATTAAAATAAACTTATTTCATATAAGCCTTAAAAAATATGTGATATAACAATATTTACATGTTTAGACAATCGAGGATATTTTTTTATCTTCCTAATATGATAAGAAGTGGTAATTTATTCTATATGAAATAAAATGAAACATTTAGATTCTATAAATAATAACGTTAAAAGTTAATACATCTCATCTATTAGGGATTATTCATTCTCACATATATGGTTCTATGACAATGAAATCAAAAAATAGGGATATTTATTTTAATTTTCTTTTATTGTAGATTTCAATTATATTTCATATGTTGTTTTTGTATAAAAAATATTATAGGATCCCATGATGTTCAAAATTTTATGTAGAAGTGATAGAAACAATTTTGGTTACTCAATAATGAAATTTCAAATTAATTATGGAGCTGAACTACAAACATGAATGATTCAATAATATATTAATAAAAACTGTGATCATCATGATATTTTTCACTATACAAACCTTAAAAACTATATAGATGAATGAAATAATATATTATTGGTTGAGATTGGTCCAACTATGTTAGTTGACCAATATACCTCTTTGTTCTTTTAGAGACATTATATTGGATAAACAATATTCAATCAAAATAACTATTTCATGATAAAATATTCTCATATGTATTTGAATAATATATATTACAATAAGTCCCCATGTTTAATGTACATAATGGTTCTCTACTATCCCTATTTTCTCAAGTCAAAAGTTTAAAATATTAGGTAGTTAAACAAAATAGGTGTTGAATGTATCTTCCTTGAAAATACTCATAATGGTTGAGGATATAGATTATATAACAAAGATAATATAAGAATCACTTTTTAAACTGATGTGAGTGTGTAGGAAATTAAAATTTAGGAATCATAGGGTGTAATGAAGATTTAATGGAAGGGGTGTTGAATATATTCTTATTAAGAAAAAAATAAAATCATTTTCAAGGATGAATATAATTATTTTGTTCAATGAGCATATATAGTCCCAAATACTTCAGGTGGTGTAAACTACCTTGTTTATTTAATCGATGTTTGATAATGTAGGAAACAATATAAACAATCATTAGAGATAAAGAACCATAGGTTCAAAATAGAAGAACATTGAGATAAGTGTCAAATATGTCATTGTTTTAATAACACGAGTCAAGTGATAATAAATAAGAATTTAATTATCAATAGTGGATTAATTCCATGAATTATAGATTTTATCAAACTAATAAAAATAGGACATGTGAGATCTCACCCAATTGTAATGAAAATAATCGACTAAAACAAAATGTGTTTTTAGGAACAATATGAATAAAAAATGTTAAATGGAAAGAAATAAGGCTTTGCTTGATTTTGAGGTCTATTCAAATATTCAATGTATTGATTTTACTATGAAATTGTCCCTAGTTATCAATCTTAAAACCATTAGAATCATTGTTTCTATTTCAACATAATAAAAATATATCAAATGGAAAAACATGTGATGCCCTCAATTATTAATAGATAATTGGAAGAAGAGGAATTATATATTTACTATCCAAGTGGTTTCATACTTTAAAATGAATAAATATAGGTTTATATGTTAGAGGAGCTATTATAAGCGATGAATAAATCCATTTTATCTAGATATTCAAAGATTTATTCTTGTATACTACATCATAACTTCATTATAGAATATTTGGAAAATTACCACTACATAAAATAAAATCAATAGGTTTCTGTTATTTTGATTATTTATATTGATGATATCATATTTTATTTGTAACGCCCCGACCCCAGCTACCCAGAGTCGGTGCATTACTTCGTAACATTGGCATGATCACAAAAGATCATATATGATCTTTTAACATTGCTTTGTTAACAATATCTTAGATTTATCGTTGTTTCGGGTGTTAACTTACTCATTTTCTTTTATATGTTTTGTTACGTAAGTCATGTTTTTCATGGATATGTTGTATCATATTCATATCCAGAATGATATCATGTCCTTAAACATTATTTTTAAATCATCAAATGATAATTATACATGAATGGATACGACGGAGAATGAATCTCATCGCGTTCGTGGAGACGGCAGTCCGTACATACGCACGAGCGACAATATCATTATTTTGATATTAAAATAATATATAATTGGATAGTATATCATATATACAGAATCATTATCATGTTATATTTATTATTTACATGAATTACATATCATTATTATACACATCTAAATAATAATATATTGAATAACAATTACACCACGACGTGGAGACGGTAAGCCGTACGTACGCACGTATGGTGACATGTCATTCAAAATATGGGTAGAATACTGAATATGGTTGTTCCATAATTATAATAACATCACAGTATATAGAATATACTGGAGTTATAATTTTATAATTGAAATAATAAACAAAGAGGGAGTGGAAGAAGAAAGAAACTTGAAAGAGGGTGATGAAAATGTTACCTCTTCTTCGGGTTCTTCCTTTTGATTTGATCAAAAGGACTCCTTAGGATGGCTTTCTGACTAAAGTAAAGCTTCTAGGATGAAGGGGAGAAGTTGGGAGAGTATTTGGGCAGAGTTTGGCCGAACCAAAAGGCTTGGAAGTGTGAATAAGGTGGTAGAGGTGGGGGCCTTTTATAAGAGGAGAGGAGGGGCTCTTTTGGAAAGATTGAAATGATACATTATTTTACAATTCTTTTAGGATTATAAAGGTCCCACACTTATATAATTAGTGGATTAGGTGATAAGGGTTTGAAATCTCCTCATCCAATAGGCTTTGGACAAGTTTATGCCTTAGATTTTGCATTATCTTCTCATTTTATTTAAATCGTTAAATAATGAGGTCATCGCTGCATCATAATGATGTCATAAATAATTTAATTTATATAATGTCTAAAAATTATAAAAAAAATACTATGATGTAGGAAATATTTTTAGCTTTCTAATGAATATTTATAGTCAATATTTGGATCTGTGTAACCCCACTTAAAAACTATTTTAGTAAAAAAACTCATGTTTGTGTCAATTTAATTTTAACATTAAATAAATATATATTAATGTCATTTTCCAACTAAAGTTGCTCCATGGGGTCCCCAAGTTGACCCATGGGTTGTCTTGGTCGGCCATGACTCATCCAATAGGAGTAGGACAAGTGTCAAGCTCATCTCATATTATTAAAACATTATTTTTACCTTAAACTACACTAATCACCTCTAATCGCGATTAAGAACTTAAAAGTTACTATTCACCAAAAAATTATTTTAATCTCATTGAACCACATTTTACAACATAAAGAAAACCATGTATGTCGGATTTTTGAAAATCAAATCACAGAAGTGGTAATATTTCATTTTAACGAAAAATCAGTTTTTAACAACCACTTAGTGGTTTCACTATTCATCAAAAATTGAAGTTTTTCAGAATAAGGCCAAAATTTCACCCTAAGCTATAATTGATATTCCGAATTCAAAAATGATGTCTATTTTAAAAAATTCCAAACATATAAGTTTTATTAATTAATTTTATAATTAATTTCCACTGTTACAACAAATAGCGTGTTTTTAAGAAACAATTTATATCAAAAGATTGGCAATTGTTTATGTCCAATTTCAATGTTAAATTAATTCTAATGACCACCATTGGATAAAATGGTAAAAATATATTCTAATTATACTTTAAAACCACTAAATATTATAATTTATCACTATAAATTATTTTATTTAAAAATTTGTTTTTAAGTATTTTTCACTATTCATAAAAATTTAGAAGTTCTCAGAAAAATACCAAAAAATCAACATAGGCTAATTTCAATATTCCGAATCCAAAAAAGAAGTCCATTTTGATAAATAAAATTTATAAAATTTCAAAAAGTAGGTATTACTATTCACAACGGCTAGTTTAGTTAGTTGTGGTGTGTGTTAGAGCTCGAGGTTGCGTACAACACACGCTATTGCATTATTCGAAGGGAAACGTACAGTGGAAGCTTGGGGTGATACATTCTCCCCTCCTTCAAATAATTGCATCCTCGCAATTTCTAGGGTATTACTGCATAAAAAGACTCGGGTGGTTTTTCATCATAAATTCCTCAGGTTCCCACGTTGCCTCTTCCATTTTATGATTTCTCCACAAAACCTTCACCAGACGAGTCGTCCGGTTTCTCAGCACCTGCTCCCTCATATCAAGAATCATGACGGGCTCTTCACAATAGGAAAGATCGAGTTCTAGTTCTAATTTCTCATAGGTGAGTACATGCGTTGGGTCAGGCATGTATTTCCTCAACAGAGATACGTGGAACACATCGTGAACTTTGGAGAGACTTGGCGGCATTGCCAATCGGTAAGCTACAACCCCAATTCGTTCTAGAATTTTGAAAGGTTCGATGTACCTGGGACTCAATTCACCTTTCTTACCAAAACGTAGGACTCCCTTCCATGGAGATACCTTCAGGAAAACATGATCACCGACTTGAAATTCCAAATCCTTCCTTCGATTATCGGCATAGCTCTTCTGCCTACTTTGAGATGCTTTGATGTGATTTTGGATTACTTTCACCTTTTCCACCGTTTCCTCCACCAGTTCTGGGCCTACAAGTTTTCATTCACCAACTTCATCTCAACAGGTTGGTGTACGAAATCTCTTTCCATATAATGCTTCATATGGTGCCATCTGAATACTCGAATGGAAGCTATTGTTATAGGAAAATTCTACTAGTGGTAAGTATTGATCCCACATACCCTGAAAGTCAAGAGAGCATGATCTCAACATGTCTTCTAAGGTTTGAATAGTCCTTTCTGATTGTCCATCTGTTTGAGGGTGATAGGCAGTGCTCAAACGAAGTTCAGTATCCAAGGCCTTTTGAAGACTTTTCCAGAATCTTGATTTAAAACGAGGATCACGATCAGAAACAATCGATAGGGGTACTCCATGAAGTCTTACAACATCATTAATATATAGTCTTGCTAGACGTTCAAGTGGTAGATCCTCCCGTATAGCCAGAAAATGTGCTGACTTAGTAAGTCGATCAACAATGACCCATATTGCATCATTCCTTCTAGGAGTCTTTGGTAGTCCCATGACAAAGTCCATCGTAATATTTTCCCATTTCCACTCATGTATGGGAAGAGGTTGCAATACTCCACCAGGATGTTGCCTTCCAGCTTTCACTTGTTGTCAAACCATACACCTCGACACAAAATCAGCAATCTCCCTCTTCATATTGTCCCACCAAAAATGTTCCTTCAAATCTCTATACATTTTCGTGCTCCCAGGGTGTATAGAGAAGTTGGAACTTTGAGCATCATCCAGCAATTCCCTTTTTAGACCAGGTATATCGGGAACACAAAGTCTCTTCCCGAATTTCAAAATTCCATCCTTATACACAAAGTCCCTCAATCTTCCATCATTCACACCTGTAATCTTCTTCTGAAATTCTTCATCATTGGTCTGAGAACTCTTAATTCTTTATAGTAATGATGGTTTGGCAACCATTTGAAAAAGCATTGATGTTTCACCTTCCCTAGTTATTCCCATGTCCATCTTCACTAGATCTAAGAAAATTGGATCCCTTTCAATTCTCATCACATTCAAAACTCCATGGTCTTTTCTACTCAAAGCATATGCCACCTTGTTTGCCGTCCCCGGGTGGTAATGTATCGTGCAATCATAATCCTTGAGTACTTCAAGCCATCGCCTTTGGCTCATGTTGAGTTCTTTTTGTGTGAAAATATACTTCAAACTCTTGTGATCAGTATAAATCTCACATTTTTCACCATAGAGGTAATGTCTCCATATCTTTAAAGCAAAGATCACAGCTGCTAACTCAAGATCATGAGTAGGATAGTTTTGCCCATGAATTTTTAGCTGTCGTGATGCATAGGCAATGACCTTATCATTCTGCATAAGGACACAACCGAGTCCTTTCTTCGATGCATCACTATAAATAACAAACCCATCATTCCCCGATGGTAGAGTCAATACAGGGGCATTAACTAATCTTCTCTTTAGTTCTTCAAAACATTCTTCACACTCTTTTTTCCAGACAAATTTAATCCCTTTACGTGTGAGCTTTGTCAATGGGTTAGCCAATCTGGAAAAATTCTGGACGAAACGTCGATAATAACCTGCTAAACCAATAAAACCGCGTACCTCAGTTATACTTGTCGGTGCTGGCCATTCTAGGATTGCCTTGGTTTTAGAAGGATCAACGGAAATTCCATCCTTAGAGACAATATGGCCAAGAAAAGAAATCTCATGAAGCCAGAATTCACACTTGCTAAATTTCCCATATAATTCATGTCTTCTAAGAGACTTCAGGATAATTCGTAAGTGATTTTCATGATCTTCGTGGCTTTTGGAATATACAAAGATATCATCAATAAATACCACTAAAAAGTCATGAAGATATTCCTTGAAAACTCTATTCATTAGATCCATGAAAATAGAGGGTGCATTAGTCAATCCAAAAGGCATTACTATAAACTCGTAATGCCCGTACCTTGTTCGAAATGCTGTCTTTGGAACGTCTTCCTTCTTCACACACAACTGATGGTATCCAGACCGAAGGTCAATCTTTGAAAAGTATTGAGCTCCATGCAGTTGGTCAAATAAATCATCAATGCGAGATAGGGGATACTTGTTCTTTATTGTTATAGCATTGATCTCCCTATAGTCAATGCACAACCTCATAGATCCATCTTTCTTATTAACAAAAAGAACAGGGGCTTCTCAAGGAGAAACACTAGGGCGAATAAATCCCTTATTACTCAATTCCTCTAGTTGTTTCTTTAGTTCAACTAATTCCACAGTGGCCATTCTATAAGGGGTCTTCGATATGGGCCTTGATCCAGGAATTAAATCAATGGAAAACTCAACTTCTCGTTCTGGAGGATGTCCAGGTAAATCTTCCGGAAACACATCAACATATTCTCTCACAATAGGTACATCCTCTATTTGAATATTCCATTCCTCACCCTCAGTAATTTCCTTCTCTTCCTCCCCAATAATTGAATTAAGTTGAGCTACTGGGGGTGGATCTAGATAAGAATTATGTGGCGACGATTCGGCTCTAAAGATAAGGTGTTCCTTATCATCATCATCATCAAGAATCGTACCCTCTTTTTTCTTACAATAAATTTTTGCATCATAGTCCGAAATCCAATCCATACAGAGGATTATATCAAATTCAATCATGGGTATGACGATGAGATCAGCAGTTAAAGAACATTTAGGTGCTCTAATGGGAACTAATCGACAAAACTTTGTTGCAACAATACTTCCCTTAGGGGTTTTGACCGACAACTCCCTTGTTAAATCAAATTGGAAATATCTAATTTTCTTAGCAAACTGGGAAGATATGAAACAATGCGATGATCCAGAATCAAATAATGCATTTTCTAAACATGAGGAAACCATTAAATTACCCGCCACCACGTCTTTCGGAGCTTCCACCTCAGCAGTAGTGATAGCATAAGCCTGGCCCTGATCCCTTGGCCTCTTCTGAGGTAAGTTCCCCTGACGCTTAGGACATTTATTTGCATAATGTCCCTTCTCTCTACAATTATAGCATTCCACTTTGACAGTCTCCTTCTTTCCCTTGAATTCATGAGCTTGGTGGCCTTTTTCACCACACTTGTAACATACTCCTTTTCCTTTTAGACAAGCACAAGGGTGCTTCCTACCACAATTATCACAGGGTGGAAATTCATTTCTACCCTTCTTCCCTGTTTCCTTATTTCCTTTCCCAGAGTTTTCAGCGGATCTCTTCTTATCTTGCTTTGATTTAAAGTCATAAGACTTAGAGAATTACTTTTCCGTCTTGATAGCGCACGAAACAATACCTTCGTATGAAGAGAAGGTTTGTGATACTAAAGCTCGACGGAGAAATGGTTTCAACCCATCAAAGAAATGATCAGTCTTACTTCTTGGGTTACGTATGTAATCTGCAGCATACCTTTCTAACCTTGTAAAGTTAGCCTCATACTTTGCGACATTGTCATCCTCCTTCTGCCTCAGACTCAGAAATTGCCTTTCCATATCCGCTCGATGGTCTCGAGGAAAGTATTTTTCTAAGAACAACTCTTTGAACTCCTGCCATTCCATGTTTGTTAATTCATCATCTTCCTTTGTGTTTTGAATTAGTGACCACCATTGATCGACATCTCCAGTGAGGTGGTAAACTGCCATGACAACATTCTCCCTTTCACTACTCCCAAGGCATGGAATATTTTCTCTATGGAATTTATCCATTGCTCAGCTACTATAGGATTTGTACTCCCACTGAAGGTTGTCAGTTGTTGCCTCATGAAACGGTCTAGCATTGATCCTCCACATTGCGGATCAGGGTGCTCCATACGAGTAAGGTTGTTATTCATAACCTGCGTGAGTTGTCCCAGTACGGTGAGAAGCTGATCGGCACCATTTGTATCACTGGCTCCACCATAATTATCCTGATCAGGAGGGAAATCCCTACACGGATTGCGTGCATTGATACGGTTTCCATTCCTTCCACTAGGCGCCATTTCTAAATAATAGCATAAACTAGATTAGTTCATGAATCAAAATACATAATTCCATACTTGTAAAACACCTAACATAAATTGAACTAATTATGGATATAATCCATAATTATAAAAATGTTTTCTTTGAGGAAGTATATACTCGTAACCCTTCATAGTGGTTTGTAAAGAAAATGGGAATTATCCAAAGCATATCCCCCGGGAGTGTCGTAACCAAGAGTGCAGCAAGGCCCATTGTCGTGCACCAGTTCCCGTTCGAGTCTAGCCTAAAGAGGTGTTTTCGGGTTTTACCCCTAGGTACATCTGTGCCAGAGCCGCCTCTACCTGCTCGTATCCAGACAGGGATGTATTGCTCGGAAAACTCACAACATCTCTACAATACAAAAATTCTAGGAAGTTCTTCTATACTAATCCTCAAAGTCTATCATCAGGATATGTGCTCTAATCATAGTTTATCTAAATCTAGCTTCCAAGGTTAGTACTAAACTGCCTCTGATACCAACTGTAACACCCCGACCCCAGCTACCCAGAGTCGGTGCATTACTTCGTAATATTGGCAAGATCACAAAAGATCAAGTCTCGAAAGACCGATTAGTTTAGTAGCCTAGGAAACACTAGATACACTCATAATTCTTTCATTACATCAAAAAGTAAACAAACTACAATAACATGGTCTTCCTAGTCCACACACATATCCTCACTGACTATTCTTGCATGTCAGTCATAATACACTTCTTCACATCCTGGAAAATATTAAAACATTGAAAGGGGTGAGCTCAGATGCTCAGTAAGGATAACAATATTGCAGAAGCTTTTATAAGAAAACATAAGCATTTAAGGCAATGTATAACTAAAACAAAAGCCTTATTGAACTTGAACTTCAGCATAATATGGAAAAAGTAAAATAAAATAATGCCATTACTTACTCTCATGGATATTCTACTAGACGAATAATCACATGATATATCAATTACCACTTTCATAATGAGGGAATGTATAATGCCAGACATTCTGAAACACTTTGTCAAGGCCTCGGCCAAGACATCTAAAATGATTAAGGCCTCGGCCAAAACCATAAATCAAATTGGGAACGGGCCTCGGCCAATTCCACGTCTAGTTGTCTCATGAGACCTACTGATGCATCGAGGATCTATAGCGGGCTCCACCCGTCACATATTAAGTCCAATACATTCATCATATGAATAGGTTTAAACATAACATAAATATTCGTATTAAAACTAGCATACGAAATGTCATCAATTTCTTCATAAGCTATGTATGGTATAAAAATAACACATCCACAGTAAAATATTTCACAAAATGTTCAATGGAAGTTTTGTATCATAAATCAATTTCAATTAAACTTAAAACCCATCAAAGGATGTTGACATGGATGAAATAAAAGCTATTTGAGAGTAATATCTCTCCTTTTTGAAATCATTTAAAAGTACCATAATTATAAAATAATACATTTACTTTGAAGATATTCTTATAAGCTTGTTAGGGAAGCTTCGACGAAGTTATAATGGCGGAAAATAGCCGCACCCGTCGTATAAGTTAAAAAAAACATTCTTACCTTAAATTTGTTTAAGAGGTCAAAAAGTACATTGTTTGGAAAACGACGGTAAGATTCTTTTCAAAAATGTATATGGGTGTAAATGACTTTAACACATTTTCCATTTAATAGTAAAATGTTTTGAAATACATTTTTAAGAAACATGGATGTGGATGATAACGAGGTCCCAGTAGATAATTATGTATAAACAACCTTGGATAATGAAGAGGTTGTGAAGTAAACCCTTACCTTGTACTTTTCCTTGGTTGGGGTAGGTTAACCTCCTATATAATGGTGAAATAATTGTTATTAAATTATACAATAATCATATATATTCATATGATATCTTATATGATATTTTAACATTGCTTTTTTAACAATATCTTAGATTTATCGTTGTTTCGGGTGTTAACTTACTCGTTTTCTTTTATATGTTTTGTTACGTAAGTCGTGTTTTTCATAGATAGGTTGTATCTTATTCATATCCAAAATGATATCATGTCCTTAAAAATTATTTTTAAATCATCAAATGATAATTATACTTTAATGGATACGACGGAGAATGAATCTCATCGCGTTCGTGGAGACGGTAGTCCGTACGTATGCACGAGCAACAATATCATTATTTTGATATTAAAATAATATATAATTGGATATTATATCATATATACAGAATCATTATCATGTTATATTTATTATTTACATGAATTACATATCATTATTATACCCATCTAAATAATAATATATTGAATAACAATTACACCACGACGTGGAGACGGTAAGCCGTACGTACGCACGTATGGTGACATGTCATTCAAATGATGGGTAGAATACTGAATATGGTTGTTCCATAATTATAATAACATCACAGTATATAGAAGATACTGGAGTTATAATTTTATAATTGAAATAATAAACTAAGACGGAGTGGAAGAAGAAAGAAACGTGAAAGAGGGTGATGAACATGTTACCTCTTCTTCGGGTTCTTCCTTTTGATTTGATCAAAAGGACTCCTTAGGATGGCTTTCTGACTAAACTAAAGCTTCTAGGATGAAGGGAGAGAAGTTGGGAGAGTATTTGGGCAGAGTTTGGCCTAACCAAAAGGCTTGGAAGTGTGAATAAGGTGGTAGAGGTGGGGGCCTTTTATAAGAGGAGAGGAGGGGCTCTTTTGGAAAGATTGAAATGTTACATTATTATACAATGCTTTTCGGATTCTAAAGGTCCCAAACTTATATAATTCGTGGATAAGGTGATAAGGGTTCGAAATCTCCTCATCCAATAGGCTTTGTACAAGTGTATGCCTTGGATTTTGCATTATCTTCTAATTTTATTTAAATCGTTAAATAATGAGGTCATCGCTGCATCATAATGATGTCATAAATAATTTAATTTATTTAATGTCTAAAAATTATAAAAAAAATACTATGATGTAGTAAATCTTTTTATCTTTCTAATGAATATTTATATTCAATATTTGGATCTGTGTATCCCCACTTAAAAACTGTTTTCGTAAAACAACTCATGTTTGTGTCAATTTAATTTTAACATTAAATAAATATATATTAATGTCATTTTCCAACTAAAGTGGCTCCATGGGGTCCCCAAGTTGACCCATGGGTTGTCTTGGTCGGCCATGACTCATCCAATATGATTAGGACAAGTTTCAAGCTCATCTCATATTATTAAAACATTATTTTTACCTTAAACTACACTAATCACCTCTAATCGCGATTAAGAACTTAAAAGTTACTATTCACCAAAAAATTATTTTAATTTCATTGAACCACATTTTACTTCTTAATGAAAACCATGTATGTCGGATTTTTGAAAATCAAATCACAGAAGTGGTAATATTTCATTTTAACGAAAAATCAGTTTTTAAAAACCACTTAGTGGTTTCACTATTCATAAAAAATTTAAGTTTTTCAGAATAAGGCCAAAATTTCACCCTAAGCTATAATTGATATTCCGAATTAAAAAATGATGTCTATTTTACAAAATTCCAAACATATAAGTTGTATTAATTAATTTTATAATTAATTCCCGCTGTTACAACAAATAGCGTGTTTTTAAGAAACAATTTATATCAAAAGATTGGCAATTGTTTATGTCCAATTTCAATGTTAAATTAATTCTAATGACCACCATTGGATAAAATGGTAAAAATATATTCTAATTATACTTTAAAACCACTAAATATTATAATTTATCACTATAAATTATTTTTATTAAAAAATTTGTTTTGAAGTATTTATCACTATTCATAAAAATTTAGAAGTTCTCAGAAAATACCAAAAATTCAACATAGGCTAATTTCAATATTCTGAATCCAAAAATGAAGTCCATTTTGATAAATAAAATTTATAAAATTTCAAAAAGTAGGTATTACTATTCACACCGGCTAGTTTAGTTAGTTGTGATGTGTGTTAGAGCTCGAGGTTGCGTACAACACACGCTATTGCATTATTCGAAGGGAGACGTACAATGGAAGCTTGGGGTGTTACATTATTGATAAAATAAAAAAAATATACAATGTGAAATTAGGATCTTCATTCGAATAAAATATTCTCCATAAATCAATCAAATTTTCCTCTAAAAAATTAATATGCCAGAGAGATACATAAATGATTTGGAATGGAAGATTCAAAACATGTATTCACACATATCTCACTGGAAACACATCTATTTTTTAATAAATATATATGGTATATTGATCAAGTAAGATTTATGAATTTTATTGTTTAACAAAAATATTCGACAACCAGAAGATCTGATATATTTTATCTTTTAACCCTTTGTGCTATATATCAATGAGAAAAATTGTTGGTCGGAGTGGATACTCAAGAGGGGGGTGAATTGAGTTCCATTTAAAATTTATGTTTTAAAACATTGTCTTAAAAGCCCCATATGAAATACTGAATTAAACAGTAGTGAATTTATATCAAAGTAAGGGTTCGGTTGGGTTCTTAAGGGATTGATTATTTCCCAGTTAATCAAAACAGAAACGTTGATTAACTTTTGAAACCAACTTACAGATTTTCAACTAATATAAACACTTGCGAATTTAATTATCAAAGTGACTTTAAAACAGTTTTTGTTTTAAATAAATTTCCAGTGGAATAAAAAATAACATTGACAGATATAGCACATCAGATATAACCAAGAGTTTTAGTCTCAAGTCGAGACATAGTCCTCTCAACAATTTGTATAAATTTGATCCACACCCTAGATCGGGGTTCACAACAGTTTACACCTGTCCAGGTCCAAGACCTCTACCACTGTTATTCGTGGGAAACAGAACAACAGAAACTAGTTTTCCAAGTCACACACGACCTCTACCACTATCTCAGTGGGAAATAAAAGATGTAAGAGTTTGAGTGAGGATTTACAGATCCTTCAGTTAAAGTATAGGAGACAGTGTGTGTGTTAAATGCAGGAGATAACACACACTTCTCAAAATGTAAAATAATGAATCAAAGAACAGAGATATAGACTTTTTAAATGGATCTAGTGATTGAAATGAAGCTTTGGACTCCTGTAGCTTGATCAGAGATGATTCTAAGTCCTTGTCTGGTTTTTCTCTGAAAAATAGAGTGTCGTCTGCTTGGTATCCAGATTCAGAGATAGTGAGAAATGTAGTGAATGAAGTTCTTCAATGTCCTCATGGAAGTACAGAACTCTTCTTGAGTAAGCATGAGTGTGTATGAGGTTATTTGTTTTTCTATGACTATCTCATCCACCACTCTTTACGCTCTATTGTCTTGTTGTTGTTACTCCCGTATATATATATGCACCAGCATGGGATTTTTGTATTTATGGAATGATCTCTAGTAAAAGAAATGATTTCTTTTTGTAGGTACGAGGTACGGTTCCCTGACATCCAACAACCTTCAATAAATAAATGATAGAGCATTAAAATATTCATAATATGACCATTGGTTAGATTAGATAAAGATAAAGAAATTCAAACAGCTATTTATGACTATCGGTGTGTCAAGTGATCGGTAGGTCATCAGCATCAGCATCGGTGATACATCTTCGGTGACTCAGATGATCAGCACTGGTGTGTCACGATCGGTGACTCATTTGATCAGCATCGGTGTGTCATCTTTGGTGACTCATTTGATCAGCATCGGTGTGTCATGATCGGTGACTCATTTGATCAGCATCAGTGTGTCATGATCGGTGACTCATTTGATCTGCATCGGTGAGTCATGATCGGAGACTCATTTGAACTACATCGGTGAGTCATGATCGGTGACTCATTTGATCTGCATCGGTGTGTCATGATCGGTGACTAATTTGTTCAGCATCGATGAGACATCTTCCGTGACTCAGATGATCAGTATCGGTGAGTCATGATCGGGGACTCATTTGATATGGATCGGTGCGACCGTTGTCCGTTTGATATGGATCGGTGCGACCGTTGTCCTTTGATATGGATCGGTGGGACCGTTGTCCGTTTGATATGGATCGGTGCGACCGTTGTCCTTTTGATATGGATCGGTGCGACCGTTGTCCTTTGATCCAGAGGACTTCCAGAATACTTGTAAATCAATAACAAAGAGATAAAAACATGATCCAGCCAATATACACAGATTCACTAGGAGATTGTGATTATGTATATGAGAAATCCAACTGGATTAAGTAATTAATAATTTGTGATTATTAAAACAGCAATCATAGGAAGAATATCAACAATCTTCCAGAGGGCTCAACAATATCCCCCTTTTTGATAATCACAAATCTTAGCCAATCACAAAGCTTAGCAATAAATAAATATAATATATCATCAATAATAAGTCATAATAAGAATAAAAACATAATGAGATATAAATCTCCACCTAAATTTATTCCTTTAAATACTTATGCAAGCATTTCCATAAAATGATATAAATCTCTCCCTTGAGAGATGATTCTCCCCCATATCCCCATAGATCCATAGATATACAAATTTATCCCCCTTTGGTATAATCAAAAAGGAGGGAAAACAGATAAAGAAGAGATTAAAAGAAGGAATCGGTGAGAATAAAAAGAAAAGAGAATAAAGATTATAAGACATCACAGTACAATCACAACAAGGTTCACCCTATCAAAAACAACGCACAACTATTTCTGGGGATGTAACAGGTCTTTTCCCTTGTCATAAGGATCAATGGTTGGTAAGTTGGAAGGCTTGGAGGCAGGTTGAACTGGGCGAATTTGAAACGGTGGTAAGATGACTCTGGAGGTTAGAGGAGAGGATGCCATTGGGATTTGCTGTGGAGCTGTAGGAGCTGGTTGAGAAGATTGCTGAGGAACTGTTCGGAGTTGAGATAGAGCTTGAGCAACAGAGATCTGATTTGGAGAAACATCAGAGGAACTGAGAGGGTCAGCAGTAGGAATCACAATGGCAGTGGCTTGTTCATTCAGATAAGGCTTCAAAAGGTTTATGAAATTATGAATAACTTCTGCACCATACTGCATAGCCTTCTCAAAATCATCCTTATTCTCCATGAACCATTCCAAGGTTGGAGTGAAATCTTGAAACTGTTGAACTTGAGTCTTCGAAGCTTGAGTGACTAGAGGTAGTCTCAGATTGTCAGCTACCACTTTGAAATTCGCGGTCATCTCATGCTTGGTATAGATTTTTGAAAAGTAGTGATCAACCTTTTCCTTGATCTCTATCTGAGCATTAGTGGCATCTGCTGAATATACTATTACCATCTTATGAATGTGATCAATGTGCTCCTTCATCTTCCTCAACGAGTGCAAATCAAGAACTTGCCTAATGGCAGCCAATTCATCATGCACAATCTGCCTTAGAGACTCTAGCTCACGAGTAGTGATCTTGGTTACTTTGGATGTACTGGATTGAGCAACTATCTGAGTTATCTCAGATTTCAACATTCTCATATCAGACTTCATAATATGTTCAATAAGATTTCTCAACACTTCCATCATTCCAGAGATGGTGGATCTAAATTTGTTGGATAAAGAAACTAAGAAAGATTGTAGATCCTTCAGAATCTGATTTATAGAGGCTATGTGCCTGCCAATAAACTCACCAGCATTGGCCAGGTCTGGTTTAATAGCATTTGAAATCTCTTCTATGACGGTATCTCTCACAGTAGTAAGCAACTCACTTTTGAACTTATCAAATTCAGACTGAGAGACAGTAAAACTAGGTAGATGAGCACCTGCAACATCAACAGCATGAGCAGACCTTGCCTCAACTGGTTTTCTTTCCATCATAACCGCAGTAGATTCTGGGTCTTCTTCTTCTTCTTCTTCAGAATACTCTAAACCCAAAACAACAAAACCAATGTAATCATCCCAGACAGCAGCGCACATAGTATATTTCGGTTTATTATAACTTGCTTTTCCACTGATTTCAAGAGATTCTCTGTTGCCATTGGCATCTGTTTCTAGTACAGTTTGATGTGTTTCTATTGTAGGTACAACAAGACCATCCACTGGATGGTTATCACCATCATCATCATTATCATCATCATCATCATCTCCATTCTCATTTCCATTCTTCACAGAAACGTCATTGTAAGATACTTCAGTGTCACTAGCTTCTTCATCACCAAGAACTAGTTCGGATTCAGGTAAGGGTAAAGGAGGACTGGCAGATCCAAAGTATATTCTTCCCTTAGGGATCAAAATATCAGGATCACTCCTATCATCAGGAGGTGACATACTTCCTTCTTCTGTTTCAGCTTCTTCCATCCCTTGTTTACCAGACTCTTCAGTGTCTTTATTCCTTTCAACATCTACTTCTTCCTCATCATCAGAATAAATTGGATCCTCATCTGATTTCAAACCAGGGTATCTCAAAGCCTTCGGCCTCTTTCCATGATCAGTGGGATTGTAAGATTCATACAACTTGTCCTCATCAGCAACCCATCATTTCTTCCATGGGTTCCAGTTTATTTTCATCCGTTTACAAATTTCATTATTAACACAATAATCACTATCAGATTCAGCTATCTCATCAGCTTCATCAACACATTCCAGATTCTTTAACATAGCAGAGATCATTTTGAAATAGAACAGGGCAGTGGCTTTCTTAGAAGGTTTCACCATTCCAGCTATGTGCACCATTAGATATCTACACAAATTTATCTTCTCATGGGTCTTTAGTAAAAACAATAGAAAAACATCTTGGTATCTTACAGCAGAAAAATAATCTTTCCTGGGGCAAATTTGGTGCGGAATAAACTTAAAGAGAAGTCTACATTCACCATCCAGCTCTGAGGATATGATTCTCCTTGAATCTCTGTTTCCAGTGAAAATATCCAAAGCTAACTCATAAGAGAAGTATTCAGTGTTTGGAGGAATGTTTCCAACATAATCCTCATACCGACCCTCATGGGGTACATTCATACATTCATCCCATTGTTTAGACGAAAAAGATATTTTCTTTCCTTTCACTACAGAAGACATTCTGGAAGCCTCGACACCATCTAAAGTAACTTGCAGATTTATATAAAACACATGCACTAGCTTTTGGTAGTATACACGAGTGTTATCTGAGAACCAGGCTTTCCATCCTTGAAAATCTAAAACATGTAACAACAGTGACTTACTTGTCAAAAGCCAGGCGTAGCTGACATCCTTTTCTACAACAACAATCTGATTTTCCAGGTTCGGATTTACTAATATTTTAGTGGTACTACTCGACTCGCCTCGAGCACGCTTTGAAGGTACATGACTTTCTGATCCTTTTGTCGATCTCTTCTGCTTATCCATTTGACGATTCTGGGGAAAGCAGGAGTTCGAAGGTTCGAAGTAGAGGAAAAGAGAGGAAATAAGGTTTGGTGGGAAAGAAATGAAAGGTCGACGGTTTGGGGAATAGAAATAGTCGCGTATCATTTATTTCGTCATTTAGGGTTCCCATAATAAAGATAAAAGTAGTTAATTAATCACAAAAAAATAAAAAAAAATAAAAATTAATATAAAGAAAGACCGGTTTCGCAGATCAGTTTCACAAATCGGTTTCACAGATCAGTTTCACAGATCGGTTTCACAGATCGGTTTCACAGATCGGTTTCACGTATCGGTTTCACAAATCGGTTTCACAGATTCGTTTCACAGATTGGTTCCACAGATCAGTTTCACAGATCAGTTTCACAGACCTATCGTACACATTTCTTGTTTAATAAAATTCATTCTTTCAGAACATAAAGGCTTTGTAAAAATATCTTCTAATTGATGTTCAGAACTAATAAATTCTAGAGAAATATCACCTTTCTGTTAATGATCTCTTAGAAAGTGATGTCTAATATCAATGTGATTAGTCCTAGAGTGAGACACATGATTCTTAGATATGTTGATCGCACTAGTATTGTCACAGTTAATTGAAACATTTTTAAAATCAAATCCATAGTCCAATAAAGTGTGTTTCATCGACAGAATCTGAGCACAACAACTACCAGTAGCAATATATTCTACTTCAGTAGTAGACAATGCAACTATGTTCTGTTTCGTACTACACCATGATACTAGGGAATTTCCAAGTAAATGACATGTTCCAGATGTTCTTTTCCTCTCAAACTTACATCTAGAAAAGTCAGAATCTGAATAACTAGTTAGGTCAAATGATTGTCCTTTTGGATAAAACAAACTTATATTCACAGTATACTTAAGATATTTAAAAATCTTTTTAACAGCCAGTAAGTGTGATTCTTTTGGATTAGCTTGAAATATAGCACACATACACACACTAAAAATAATATCCGGTCGACTAGCAGTAAGATAAAGTAAACTCCCAATCATGCCTCTGTAATAGGTTTGATCAACTGGTTTCCCAGTTTCATCAACATCCAACTTACAGGTAGTACTCATAGGTATATCACATTCCTTAATAAAATCTAAACCAAAACGTTTTAATAAATCCTTATAATATTTACTTTTATTTTTAATAACACCATCTTTAAATTGAAATATTTGAAATCAAAGAAAATACTTAAGCTCTCCCATTAAGCTTATTTCAAACTCATTTTTCATAACCTTTGAAAATTCAGTACATAAAGAATTTTTAGAAGATCCAAAAATAATATCATCAACATAGATTTGTAATATTAACACATCTTTTGAAATACTTTTTATAAAAAGAGTGTGATCTGTTATTCCTTTTGTAAATCCTTTTGAAATAAGAAAGATTGAAAGTCTTTCATACCAATCTCTTGGAGCTTGTTTTAAACCATATAAAGATTTAGAAAGTTTAAAGACGTGATTTTGAAAATCAGGATTTGTGAAACCAGGTGGTTGTTCTACAAAAACATCTTAAACATTAAAACCATTTAAAAAAGAACTTTTCACATCCATTTGATATAACTTGAAATTCAGATGTGATGAATAGGCAAGTAAGATCCTAATAGCCTCTAATCTAGCTACTGGTGCAAAGGTTTCATCATAGTCAATTCCTTCTTCTTGATTGTAACCTTGTGCAACTAGCCTAGCTTTGTTTCTAATGATGTTTCAAGATTCATCAACTTTGTTTCTAAACACCCATTTTGTGCCTATGGTTATAGTGTCCTTAGGACTTTCTACTAATTTCCAGACTTTGTTTCTTTAAATTGATTAAGTTCCTCTTTCATAGCCATGACCCAAAATTCATCATTGATAGCATCATTGAAATTTTTAGGTTCTAGCTGTGACAAGAAGGCTTGATGTTCAACCTGATTTCTAAGAGAAGCTCTAGTTTGTGTGCCTCTATCAAGATTTCCTACAACATCATCTAAAGGATGGTTCTTTTGAATTCTAGTTGATCTAGAAAAGGTAGGGCTCGAGATTTCAGGTTCATCTATAGGTTGAGGTTCAACAGAAGTAGGGTCTGGAAAATTTCCAGAACTGGATGTTTTAACTACAGGTCCACTATCTTTATCATTAAGGTTAAAACCAGAGAGATCATCTTCAATATTTTCAAGAGAAGTCTTAGGTTCATGTGGATCAGTTTCATCAAATTTGATGTGAACAGATTCTTCCACACATTTAGTTCTTTTATTGAAAACTCTATAGTATTTACGGGAAGTTGAGTAACCTAGAAAAATTCCTTCATCACTCTTGGATGCAAATTTGTCGATATTGTCTTTAGTATTAAGAATAAAGACTTTGCAGCCAAAAACTTTGAAGTAGTTAACCTTAGGTTTCCTATGGTTCCACAACTCATAAGGGGTCCTCTTAAGAACAGGTCTGATCAAGCCTCTATTGATAACATAACAAGCTGTATTTACAGTTTCAGCCCAAAAATAAATAGTTAGGTCATACTCATTAAGCATAGTTCTAGCAATTTCTTGCAGGGTTCTATTCCTCCTTTCTACTACACCATTCTGTTGAGGTGTCATAGGGGCAGAGAAATTGTGACTATAGACATTGTGTGAGCAGTAAGATTCAAACTCATGATTTTCAAACTCACGGCCATGATCACTTCTCAGAGTTTTAATAATAAGTGCACTATGGTTTTCTACAGACTTGGAGCATTTTACAAAGCAAGAACATGCTTCACTTTTGTGAGCTAGAAAATATACCCAAGTATATCTAGAAAAGTCATCTACAAGAACATAGACATAATGCGTCCCATCTAAACTAGAAACTCTAGAAGGTCCCAATAAATCCATGTGAACCAACTCGAGAGGTTGAGAAGTTGAAACTTCATTCTTTGATTTAAAATAAACTTTATGTTGCTTTCCCTTTTGACAGGGATTACAAACTTTGTCTGCTGGAAATTCAAGTTTGGGTAGGTCTCTAACTATGTTCTTCCTAGCATGTTTTCTATGTGAATGCACATTGTAGTGTCCCAATATTCTGTGGCAAAGCCGAGACTCTTTATGAAAAGCATTTAAACAAGTAATATTTTTCATAGCTAAAGAATTTAAATCAACATCATAAACATTTTCATTTCTCAAAGAAGCAAACACTAAAACATTTTTAGAATTAAAAACATTGCAAGAATAATTTTCAAATTGAACATAAAAACCATCATCACATAACTGAGAAATACTTCACAAATTTTATTTAAGTCCATCAACAAATAAAACTTTAGAAATTATTACTGAGTCAGTGTTACCAATCTGGCCTAAGCCGATGATTTTCCCATTAGAATTATCACCAAAGGTGACAAAACCTCCATCAACTCTGACTAAGCTTATAAAGCATGAGAAGTCTCCATACATATGTCTTGAACATCCACTATCCAAATACCAAGGCTTTTTACAAGAGCACTTTAAGCTGGTTCCCTACAAAACAGATTTAGATAGGAAATGATTTTGGTACCCAGATCTTCTTGGGTCCAGGAAGGTTAGCAATCAGAGCTTTTGGTACACAAATGTTTCTTATGGGTCTCATAAACTTTGTAGAATCAACATATTTTGAAAGTTAAACCTTATTAGATCCATAACTATGAATATATCTAGTTGAAGCATATGACGTTTCAGAACTAGATACATGTTGTCCAGATTTAGGAATGAATTTAGTTTTGGTAATCTTCCTTTGTCAGGGTTGGTATCCTATAAGAGTAGTGTATCTAGGTGCTATTTTCTTACCTATAATCTGAGTAAGATTATCTTTACCATTTGTAAATTTATCTAAGTCTTTCTTGAGTTGCTCATTAGATAATTTCAGTTCAATGTTTTCTTTAATCAACTGATAATTCTTTTCCATTTCGAGATCTAGATCAAATATATGTTTAACAGTTAAAGTATACTGTTTCTTTAACCCTTTGTATTTGTCTTTCAGCTCTTACAGGTTTCTTCTATCATATCACAATATTCAAATAGTTCAGATTTGGACATGTTTTCTGAGTCATAATCACCATTAGAATAATATGAATTTAAAGAAGGAATTTCAGATGTTACCTCAGAGGTGTTTGTCATAAAACACATGTTTTCCTTATTTCTGTGCTCAGTTTCAGAAACTTCAGATTCAATGGAGCTATCCTCAGAAGCACTCTAAGTTGCCTTCATAGCCTTTTTGTACTTACTGTCCTTGTAATCATAACTCTTCTTGTATTTCAACATTGGACAATCTTCTTTTATGTGTCCCTTTCTTTTTCACTCATAGCAGACATCTTCATCTAATTTGTCAGATTTCTTCAAATTCTTTTTCCAACGCCCTTTGCTATCATACATTCCCTCATAATTTGATTTTCTGAAAAACTTCTTCTTCCTATAAAACTTTTTAAATCTTCTGGCAATGTGAGCCATCTCAGAATCACTATCAGAAGCACTTTCACTGTCTTCACAGCTGGAACTCTCATTTATAGCATGAAGACTCTCCTTATCCTTGTTCTTTGAAGTTGAAGTCTTGAAAGAAACTGACTTCCTTATAGGTTTATCTTCTTCCTCTTTGTTAACCTTGAGTTCCTCTTCATACATCATCAAATTGACAATTAGTTCCTTGACTGGTAGTTCACCAATATCACATGATTCTCTAATTGAGACAGAAGTTCCCCTCTATCTTTCAGGTAGACATCTCAGAATTCTCATAATTTGTTCCTTTGATGGAACATCCTTTCCCAGAGAAGTCATTGTGTTGAAAATTTCATTAAACCCGAGATACATGTCAGAAATGGGTTCATCAGGCTTCATCTTAAAATTATCATACTTAATAGTATAAGTGTTCAATCTCATTTCCTTAACATTAGTTGTTCCTTCATGAGAAACAGCTAAGGTATCACAAATTTCATAAGCAGTTTTACAAGCAGATATTCTATTAAATTTCCCATATCCTAAAGCACATTACAATGCATTCATAGCTTTGCAGTTATTATTGTAGGCAGCCTTAGTAGCTTCATTCCAAGTAGTTCTAACAGTAGTAGGAATTTTATATTCTGATTCTATAACAGCCCAAATATCAAAACCCATGCTTTCTAAATAAATTTTCATCGTGATTTTCCACTGAGCATAGTTAGAGCCATTGAAAAATGGTGGTCTATTGGTAGCAACACCTTCAAGTCTATTATCCATGATAGCTTACATAAAGCAATGATTTTAAAGAGATAAAAATTTAGAAATAACAAAAATTTTAAGAAATTTAAAATACAACTAAAATCACAGTTGAAAAACAGAGTACTTTTAGAAAATATTTAAATAAACCTCTGATACCAATTGTTGGTCGGAGTGGATACTCAAGAGGGGGGTGAATTGATTTCCAATTAATTTTTTTTTTAAAAAAATTGTCTTAAAAACCCCAATTAAAATACTAAATTAAACTCTAGTGAATTTATATCAATATAAGGGTTCGATTGGGTTCTCAAGGGATTGATTATTTCCCAGTTAATCAAAATAGAAAGGTTGATTAACTTTTGAAACCAACATACTGATTTACAACTAATATAAACACTTGAGAATTTAATTATCAAAGTGACATTAAAACAGTTTTGGTTTTAATGAAATTAGCAGCAGAATAAAAGAATAAATTTGACAGATATAGCATAACAGATATAACCAAGTGGTTCAGTCTCAAGCCGAGACTTAGTCCTCTCAACAATTTGTATAAATTTGATCCAGACCCTGGATCGGGGTTCACAACAGTTTACACATGTCCATGTCTAAGACCTCTACCACTGTTATTCGTGGGAAACAGAACAACATCAACCAGCTGTCCAGGTCACACACGACCTCTACCACTATCTCAGTGGGAAATAGAAGATGTAAGAGTTTGAGTGAGGATTTATAGATCCTCCAGTTAAATTATAAGAGACAGTGTGTGTGTTAAATGTAGGAGATAACACACACTGCTCGAAATGTAAAATAATGAATCACAGAGCAGAGATGTAGAGTTTTTAAATGGCTATAGTGATTGCAATGAGGCATTGGACTCCCTGACTTTGATCAGAGATGATTTTGATTCCTCGTCTGGTTTTTGTCTGAAAAACATAGTGTCGTCTGCTTGGTATCTAGCTTCAGAGATAGTGATAAATGTAGTGAATAAAGTTCTTCAATGTCCTCGTGGAAGTACATAACTCTTCTTGAATAAGATTGAGTGTGTATGAGGTTCTGTTTTTTTCTACGACTATCTCATCCACCACTCATTGCGCTCTACTGTCTTGTTGTTGTTACTCCTATATATATATGCACCAGTAGGGGCTTCTTGTATTTATGGCACGAGCTCCAGTAAAAGAAATGATTTCTTTTTGCAGGTACGAGGTACGGTTCCCTGACATTCAACAAACTTTATTAAATAAATGACAGAGCATTAAAATATTCCTAATATGACTGTTGGATAGATTAAATAAAGATAAAGAAATTCAAACAGCTATTTATGACTATCAGTGTGTCAAGTGATCGGTAGGTCATCAACATCAGCATCAGTGAGACATCTTCGGTGACTTAAATGATCAGCACCGGTGTGTCATGATCAGTGACTCATTTGATCAGCATCGATGTGTCATCTTCGGTGACTCATTTGATCAGCATCGGTGTGTCATGATCGGTGACTCATTTGATCAGCATCGGCGTGTCATGATCAGTGACTCATTTGATCTGCATCGGTGATTCATGATCAGTGACTCATTTGATCTACATCGTTGAGTCATGATCAGTGACTCATTTGATCTGCATCGGTGTGTCATGATCGGTGACTCATTTTAGCAGCATCGTTGAGACATCTTCGGTGACTCAAATGATCAGCATCAATGAGTCATGATCGGTGACTCATTCGATATGGATCGGTGTGACCATTGTCCGTTTGATATGGATCGGTGCGACCGTTGTCATTTGATATGGATCGGTGTGACCGTTGTCCGTTTGATATGGATCGGTGCGAACGTTTTCTTTTTGATATGGATCTGTGCGACTGTTGTCCTTTAATCCATAGGACTTCCAGAATACTTGTAAATCAATAACAAAGAGATAAAAACATGATCCAGCCAATATACACAGATTCACTAGGAGATTGTGATTATGTATATGAGAAATCCAACCGGATTAAGTAATTGATGATTTGTGATTATTAAAACAGCAATAATAGGAAGAATTTCAACAATCTTCCAGAGGTATCAACACAAATATTTGACATTTTTTTAGTAAAAAAAATCTAATGATAGATTTTGGGGAAAACCAAATATCAGGTAATTTATGAGGGAAAGGTAATTTAAAATATACTTCTTTATATATATGTTGTAACACCCTGTAATTTGAGAATATATATATTTTTAAACAAAATGTAATTGTTCTTAGCCTTCATTAAAGATACCAAGAGTCTATCTTAATAGAAGAAAGGTAAACCATTATAATATAGTCAATTAATCCGATGTATAAATACTAAAAACCACAGTTTGAAACTATATATAAAGGATTTAAATAATTAAAATGAATTTATTAATTTATAATATATAAGTAGTCAATTTTGAATAAAATTATTTAATTATTCAAAAATGGTTTTTATTTCATTTTACATGTATTTAAAAAATAATTAATTTCTTCCATTTTTATACAAATTATATGCATAAATGAATATAAATTTTTAAATCATTATTTCAATATTAGATATGGGGGAATTTTTTAAATTTTTCTAATAACAATTTTTTCTCAATGAAATGTAGAAAATAAGGAATTTATATAAAAAAATCATTTCATTTCAAGTAAAATCTTTATAATATGTTTAATTATGTATTAATTTTAAAAAAATATAATTAAATTGAACATAATAAAATTAATTACCTGGGAACCATCATTATAATTTATTTTGGAATAAATTAATTTTTGGGCTTTAAACATTTTTTTACTAAAAATAGTTTTTTATGAGAATAATGGGTTTTTTTCAAATAACATTAAATTAATTATTATGTATTAATTATTTTAATTATAATTTATATTACATATTCATTAATATATACTAATAGTAATTTTATGTTTTTACAAGGGAATGAATATTTATAAATTTTGTTTTATATATTAAGATTCATTTTCCTAATACAGGCTTTTAGTACCACATTTCACAGCTATTTAAAATTATATTCATCCACACATTAAAATTTTAATATCCCTATATTATTATATATTCATTATTATTATATGAATATTATAATTAAACAATTTATCAATAATTTAAACAAGGTGAAATATATATATAAGTGGACTTGATGATAACGTGCTTAGATATTTAATTAATATTTTAAAACATCTGATTCATTATACAAATTCAACTTAATTATTTTATAAATGTAAATAATAATATCATTTTATTTTGATTCATAAATTAAATGTAATTCTCAATTTATGTTCATATCAACTTCAAGGGACCGTCAATGACAAAAAATATAAATTTATTTTGGTGATAAATTTAAATTTTTTATAATATTTTAAAACCTTATATTATTAAAACTATTACATATTAATATATTGTAATTATTCAAAAAAATAATATATATATAATATTATTAAAAATTAATTCACATTAAATATGTCATAATTTAAAAAAATGTACTTAACCATAATAATATAAATTAAGAAATCAAAAGGATGATTACTTATATATAGGTATCATGTGAATTAATGACATAGAACTCAATTAATGATTATGAAATAATTATTATTAATATTAATGTAATTTTATATATAAAAAAATATTAATTATAATATAGAGTTATTGGTAACAAAAAATTGAAGGAATATAAAAAAATATAATATAGAATATGAATTATTATTTCAGAGATTATATTTATAAAATTAAATAGTCTAAATATCATTCTATAAAAAAATAAATTCTATGAATGGGTGAGGATGTTGTTTAGAGCTATTAGAAGGTATAATAATACTCATGAATTTGTAGGATGATGCTTGCATAATAGTCTGATAGTTATCACATATGGGTACTATTATAGATTTGATGGTTTTGTGAGGGTAGTTACCCTCCATAATGGTTCTTTCCAAATTACGCATCTCATGTATGGATATGAAATCGAATATTTTCTCCCCAAAAGGTCACTATATCACTATTTATGGTTATGTTTCTGTCTATTAGTTTATGTAATTGGGATTTTGGAAATTTTATTTAGATTCTGTAGTGAACAAAGATGTTACATTACTGTACTCAACTACTGTGTATGGGTACGCTACTATGGCATAATGGTAAAACCTAAATCACATGAAGTTAAAATAGGGATCATGTATGGGTATCATTGTATCATGTATGGGTAATACCAAGATCATGTAAGGGTAATACTTATCTAATGTAAATGAAGAAACACTTATCCAAATCATTTGTAAGGGTACCAAAAAACTCACATAAATGTAAATAGGGCCCAACATTAGCGTGAAATTGATGTTTAATACCTCAAGTAATGGTAAAACCAATTCTATGTAATGGGATGATATGATGGTGTATGGGTTGAACCTTTTTTTAATGATCCACCTAATAGAAAAAATATTCAGTTATTATGTTAATCTTGAATTCAAATTAATTTAAGTGTGTACACTCAAATTTTGACTTGTCGCATCATCGCCTTATTCCACATATGAAACCTATAGTTAATATCAATTAATATATGTATTTATACAATTTTTATTATTTAATTATGATATTAGTTTAAATGCTATTTTTTTGTGGAAAAGATAATAATATTATTAGTGATATGTGACACAAATATAAATATAAAAATTTATAAGACCAAATCTCATTGTATTTCCTAGTAATAGTATTCATCAATATCGGTTAGGTAGTAAGAACCTTACTACCAGAAACGATTCATGTTTGAAGTATATAGAATATTTTTTATGAAATTTACATGTTCATATTGTAGAGACCCGAAGCTTGACGTACATGGATATTACATTACATTTTCGGAATACTTAGTACATAACAAAAACACACACACAAGGATCGTAATAGTTTAGTGTCTTTGGAAACTCAGAACGTAATCTTCTAATCATGGTGAAAGATCTTCAATATCTCCCATAAAGATCTTCCCTTTTTTTTACCTAAAACCTTTCTTTATATCCTGGGGAAAATAAAACATAAAAGGGTGAGCTCAAATGCTCAGTAAGGTTATACAAAAGAAAAATCAATCACATCATATTCATAAGAACATAAATTTTGGAAAGCTTAACCTGCAAAAGAGAGCATAATTTCATAACATGGGATAAATCATGGCAGTGAAATGTAATCACAATAATCATAACTTAAAACATGAAACTTTGTGGCATTCACACATAATCATAGAGAATCATTTCTTGTTAGTCAAGACTCATTGCCAATATTATCTTAGTGGACAAAGTCCCTTTCTGAATCGAGTAACCCTCGTTTCAGTCCTGTTTCACTGAACCGGTATAACCTACCATTCTAGCCATGTCTATCTCATGAGATATAAAATCTTTACCCAATGCATTGGAGGGAGATATAGGTCCCACCCATCTTATAATGAATCCTTTATTATGTGTGCCACATAATCATAAACCATACATCATAGCGTAACCCATGTAATAAAAATGGGATTCTTAAACAACATGACATCATAAAACAATTCATATAAGATAAAGTAATTCATAAAAATATTTCCATCACAACATAATCAAACTAATGTAATAATAGGGATAAAAATAGAACCCTTTTATTATCTTAGATGGAAAATAATTTTGATAAAATACTTGAACTCCATTCTTGAGGAAAATATCCTTTCTACTTCAAAAACATTTTTCCTTTCATAACATGTAATACGACTTTAAAATAAAAGTGGTTGATTAAAAATAAACTTGAAAACTTGTAAAGGATGTTTCTTGGAAATAATGTTTTAAAAATCCATTCATGCCATATAAGTAAAAAAAACATTCTTTTCGTACTTTTGTCGGAAAAGCCAAAAGTACCTCGTACGAAAAACGACAAAAGATTCCTTTCATATCTTTTACTAAAAACTCACCGAAGGGTAAAATTGGACTAAAACAATTGTAGGTGGATGGAAATAATATTACTTGAGGAAACATGGATTTGGATGACAAAATACACCCCAGTAAATACTAAAGTATAAACAATCTCAGATAAAAATGAGATTGTGATATTTCCCTTACCTTAGGTCCGATTTGCTTTGTATGTGTCCGAAGCTCCTGTATAATGCTTTAAATAATGTTATTGACTTATTCAAGAATCATACATATTGATATGATATCATATATGGTCATATTCTTAGCTTCTTGTTAGTAATATTTCATTGTTACTTGTTACTCGGGTCTTTATTGCCTTTTGTTCTTATGCGTGTTTTGCCGAATAAATTCTTATTCTTCTTTTAAGGTTATAGATACCTTATATCCAGAATGGTATTACTTTATTCATTCAATTCATTTATATAATTACTATGTAATGATGATCATGTAGAACGAGTCGCATCACATCGTGGAGACGGTATTCCGTACATACGCACGAGTGATGATATCATTCCTATGATCATGGAATTGTATTGGAGTATATGTATATTATTTCAGTATCAATATTAATTTATAATAATCATAAATAGTTACTCATTACACCATTATAACCATCCTTGTAAGGTGATGGTGGAAAATAGATTACACCACGGCGTGGAGACGGTATTCTGTACGTACGCACGCGCGGTGATTTCATTTTTCCATAGGATGGATAGAAGGTGAATTAGGGTTGTTTCATATTTATAATAACATATCAGTATGTAAGTAATACTGATGTTATTACTTTATCATGAAACAACTAAAGAAGAAGAAGTTGAAGAACAAAGAAATTGAAAAGATCGGTAATGGATATTACCTCTTCTTTGGAACACTTCTTTGAATCCCCCACTTAGGGAACTAAGATTGGTCTTTGAAGAATACCAGGACCTCTAGGATTATTCTAGGGAAGTGGAGAGGAGAAAATGTCAGGGGTTGGCCGAGCTTGAGTGCTCAAATTGGTGTGAGGAGGAGGGGGAGGAGGTGCCCTTTTATAAGGGAGGAGAGGGGCACCTTAGGAATATCTCAAAATATTATTTTATATTAACGTCAAAATCAGTTTATAATGGTTCAAAAGGGTCTTATTTCGAAGCTAAAGTGGTGATGGGTCGAAATCCTATCAACCAATAGGATTTAGACAAGTTTAGGTTATTATTTTAACCTTATCAATTAGATTTAACTCTAAGTTAAATAATTTAACTTTTACCGTGTCTTTTTGTTTTCTTACACTATATGGTTAATACACTTACTATAACATGCCAAACGAACCCCAAATTGTTTATTATTAATATATATATCCTTATCTAAGGCATTTGGCCGAACCATAGATTTTTAGGAATAAAATAACAATTAATAATATAATATTTGATTTAAAAACTATTTTGTTTCAATTTTGACACTATTTGATATATGATTTTTTTGAAAGTCATAATAGAATTATATGTTCGAACCAAGTTGATTAAATCAACACTAATATATCATAGTAACCTAGAAAATTAGTGGAATTCATAAAAAGTCTCAAATTACATTTATTTTGGTGTTTATAACATCAATTATGTCAATATTTCATTAATAAGATAATTACTGCATCATCATTTTGTCATAAATAAATTAAATTATTTAATGTCTAAAAATTATAAATAAAATACCATCATTTAGGAAATCTTTTTATCTTTCTAATTAATATTTATAGTCGAATTTATCTTATGTATAACCCCATATTAAAAATGATTTACTTATTAAACTTTGATTTTAACTATTTTAACCCTTCTTTAAATAAATTAATAATAAATGTCCTAATCTAATCCAAGTGGATCTAAATGGTCATATTTTGTTCCTAAGTTTGTTTTTGGTCAAATTACACTTGTCCAATAGATTTAGGACATGTGTTAGGGTAATAGTAATATCATATTTACCTTTAGTTACCCTATTTACTATTAACCGCGATAAAAAAAAGTAAAAAGTTACTATTCACCAAAAATTATTTTCATCTCATTCTACCACATTTTAGTCCTTGATATTAACCGTGTCTCTCGGATTTTCGAAATTCCATTCACAGAAGCGGTAAAATTAAGTTTTATGAAAAATTCAGTTTTTTAACTACCACTTAGTAGTTTCACTATTCATCAAAAATTGATGTTTTTCAGAACAATGCCAAAATTTCATCCTAAGCTATATTTCATATTCCGAATTCAAAAATGAAGTCTATTTTACCAAATTCATAACATAGAAGTTGCATTAATTAATTTTATAATTAAATCCCGCTGTTAAAACAAATAGCGTGTTTTTAAGAGATAATAAATATCAAAAGATTGAAACTTGTTTATAAGTGGTTTAAATGTGAAATTACATTCAATGACCATTATTGTATTAAATTGTAAAAATATATTCTAAATATACTTTAAAACCACTAAAATTAATAATTTATCACTATTAATTATTTCGATTGAAAAAGTTGTTTTTAATTAAAATTTAGTAATTTTCACTATTCATCAGAATATGAAAGTTATCCGAAAAGTACCAAAATTTCACCCTAATCTAATTTCGATATTCCGAATCCAAAAATGAAGTCCATTTTGAAAAATGGAATTCACAAAATTTCACAAAGTGGTTATTACTATTCATAACGGTTAGTTTTAATAATATTTTAATAGCATATCGTTGTTTAGTAAAACTCGGTATTGCGTACTACACACGCTATCAAGGAAGGTCGTGATTGCGTGTAATGAAAGGAAAGTCAAGGATGCGTGTTGTGAAAGCTCCTTTTGGTGTAGCGTACAACACAAGACATTAATAATATTAAAAAAAATATTTTTCATAAAATCTCGGGCTGTTACATTCTACCCCCCTTAAAATGAATTTCGCCCTCGAAATTCGTCGGGGTTATAAATGGTTTACTATTCGAAAGTTTCATTAATAGAAACCCACATCGTAAAAAAGAATACCAAAACTTGGATTTAAAAACTAAAGTATGAAATGTAACGATTACCCAAATAAACTGATCACTGGGTTTCCACATAGGTGAAAATATGGATATGGAAGAGAAATCTAACCATCATGTTCTGATGGAGAGTGGTAGAGAACATGGCTATGGAAAATCCAGTAATCACAAATCCATAGATTTGTGATGATATAAGGTACCAACTGATTCATCAGGTATAAGATCACTAGGACAACATTTTTGGTTTTCAAGATCATTTCCCTAAAGTTGAAGAATTTGAATTAGAATAAATACTTACTTTATTTTGGTACAATCTCACTATTGTTCGTGCCTTGAACAATTTCCACTTCATCTCTTAAATAAATGAAGTTGAATTTTTTATTCGCGAAGTGTTAGCAGATCATGTGATAGAATGAAGGGTCATTCCATCTGTCTCAAACAAAAGTTTAGCAAAAATTATATACTTAAGTCGATCTATAGTGAGATTAATCATATATGGTTCCTAAAATGGACTTATACTTCATATATCATACTACTTATTATAATAAAACTAGGTTCTACTAAACAGGGACTTCCTGTAGGCCAGTGGTAGGTGATAAAGGCCAGTCGCACTTCGGTTGTGAGTTCGATTTCGACAGCCTTGTCCGACGCGATGGGCTGTCGCCCGTCCTGCAGGTTGTCCTTTTTCTAAATCTATTTTACTATAACATCCCATCAATAATACTAACTTATGTCCAACATAAACCATTCTAATCTTTAGTCTTATCCATAATACTACGGTCCACTCTCAGAGATTTAATACCATCATTGATCCCCATATATCATAATATATATCTTATTGGTCACATTCCAAACATTCAAAGGCCTTAATCTTGTACTCTCTTGAATACCCATTGAACCATAGTGAAAAATTGAATGCAGTTAAAAGTTAACACTTTCCATATACCAAAATCCTCAAAATTCTATATACTCAAACCATGATATCACTTAGTCCTTATATCAATCATGAGCTCATGAATACTGTTAAACATTTCATTTTCTCGTTTTCCCTTCATTATGCGCATAATATCTCAATTACTTTGAATACCACATTAGACAAATACATAAATATTCCAATACTACATGATACAACATTATTTTGGAATCCCATTACATAAACACTTAATCATTCCACCACATCATTGTCATATTCAACATTGCCAATAGAGATCGCATGTGACTTCCCTTTGTCCTTTGCCTTAAGTGGTTGCTCATGTTGATCGTCACTAACCCTTGGATTAGGGAATTTATTGGCATAATGTCCCATCTCCTTGCACTTGAAACATTGAAGTGTTGGTGGTGCGTTCTCTGCAGTGTTTGCTTTGTTCACATCATTAAAAACCCTTTTCCCATTAATTCGACACTCAGCTACTTGATGACCTTCTTTTCCACACTTAAAACATTTTCTAGTCCCTTTAAGACAATCTCCACCATGCTTCTTTCCACACTTTGTGCATAAGGGAACATTCATCTTCTTTTCACCATTATTTTGAGATTTCTCCTTGAACTCCATCTTTCGTTTCTTTTCAAAACCATGAGATGGATATGTAACACCAAATTCCATTTCTACCTTGATAGCACAATGCACAATTTCTTCATAGCTAATGAAGTCTCTTATAGCTAATGCCCTTCGAAGACTTGGTTTTAAGCCACTGAAAAATCGATCAACTTTACTTTCAGGTTGGATGATAATGCCAGATGCATACCTTGCAAGTCTTGTAAAATTTGCTTCGTATATACCAACAGATTCCTCATCCTTCTGCTTCAACTCAAGAAACTCCTTTTCCATCTTTGTTCCAAGAATAAGAGGGAAGTACTTACTGAAAAACAAGTTCTTGAACTCGTCCCATTCCATGGACTCAATTTCATCTCTTGGCCTCGTATTCTTGATAAGATTCCACCATTGATAAGCATCACCTTCCAAACGATACACTGCTAAGATGACTTTATCATGTTCAGAACATTGAAGAACTGAAAATATCTTTTCAGTAGTATTGATCCATTGTTCAGCAACAAGTGGATCGGAAGTCCCACTGAAAGAAGGTGGATGTTGCCTCATGAAGGACTCAATAGAATACTATTCCCTTCTCTGCTCATTTGGAAGTCCAGAATGATTCATAGCTTGTGTAAGTATAGAAATAAGATTTTGCACTCTATCTCCCATAAAATTTGTTTGTTCAGGAGGGAAATCATTACATTGTCCATTGCATTGATCAACACGGTTCCTTTGGGTTCCAGCCATCGTCTAAAACCCAAAAAGAATAGTGTGAGAGGCAAAAATCATGCTAGGGAAAACAACATTGTAAAGGGGGAGTATTCTCAATATCTAACTTCTTAGGTTAAATTCTAAGATCGTTACCGTAGTAATAGGACTGTATCCTATACGTATACTTATCCTTAGGGACATCCCTAGAAAAACCTTATAAATATCTCTAGGGATTTCACTAAAGTTCTCGCATCCTAGTTTCCAAAGGTTGACTAAACCTTTCCTCTGATACCAACTGTAGAGACCCGAAGCTTGACGTACATGGATATTACATTACATTTGCGGAATACTTAGTACATAAAAAAACACACACACAAGGATCGTAATAGTTTAGTGTCTTTGGAAACTCGGAACGTAATCTTCTAATCATGGTGAAAGATCTTCAATATCTCCCATAAAGATCTTCCCTTTTTTTACCTAAAACCTTTCTTTATATCCGGGGGAAAATAAAACATAAAAGGGTGAGCTCAAATGCTCAGTAAGGGTATACAAAAAAAAATCAATCACATCATATTCATAAGAACATAACTTTTGGAAAGCTTAACCTGCATAAGAGAGCATAATTTTATAAGATGGGATAAATCATGGCAGTGAAATGTAATCACAATAATCATAACTTAAAACATGAAACTTTGTGGCATTCACACATAATCATAGAGAATCATTTCTTGTTAGTCAAGACTCATTGCCAAGACTATCTTAGTGGACAAGGTCCCTTTCTGAATCGAGTAACCCTCGTTTCAGTCCTGTTTCACTGAACCGGTATAACCTACCATTCTAGCCATGTCTATCTCATGAGATATAAAATCTTTACCCAATGCATTGGAGGGAGATATAGGTCCCACCCATCTTATAATGAATCCTTTCTTATGTGTGCCACATAATCATAAACCATACATCATAGCGTACCCCATGTAATAAAAATGGGATTCTTAAACAACATGACATCATAAAACAATTCATATAAGATAAAGTAATTCATAAAAATATTTCCATCACAACATAATCAAACCAATGAAATAATAGGGATAAAAACAGAACCCTTTTATTATCTTAGATGGAAAATAATTTTGATAAAATACTTGAACTCCATTCTTGAGGAAAATATCCTTTCTACTTCAAAAACATTTTTCCTTTCATAACATGTAATACGACTTTAAAATAAAAGAGGTTGATTAAAAAGAAACGTGAAAAAAAGTAAAGGAAGTTTCTTGGAAATAATGTTTTAAAAATCCATTCATGCCGTATAAGTTAAAAAAACATTCTTTTCGTACTTTTGTCGGAAAAGTCAAAAAGTACCTCGTACGAAAAATGACAAAAGATTCCTTTCATATCTTTTACTAAAAACTCACCGAAGGGTAAAATTGGACATAAACAATTGTAGGTGGATGGAAATAATATTACTTGAGGAAACATGGATTTGGATGACAAAATACACCCCAGTAAATACTAAAGTATAAACAATCTCAGATAAAAATGAGATTGTGATATTTCCCTTACCTTAGGTCCGATTTGCTTTGTATGTGTCCTAATCTCCTGTATAATGGTTTAACTAATGTTATTGACTTATTCCAGAATCATACATATTGATATGATTTCATATATGGTCATATTCTTAGCTTCTTGTTAGTAATATTTCATTGTTACTTGTTACTCGGGTCTTTATTGCCTTTTGTTCTTATGCGTGTTTTGCCGAATAAATTCTTATTCTTATTTTAAGGTTATAGATACCTTATATCCATAATTGTATTACTTTAGTCATTCAATTCATTTATATAATTACTATGTAATGATGATCATGTAGAACGAGTCTCATCACATCGTGGAGACAGTATTCCATACGTACGCACGAGTGATGATATCATTCCTATGATCATGGAATTGTATTGGAGTATATGTATATTATTTCAGTATCAATATTAATTTATAATAATCATAAATAGTTACTCATTACACCATTATAACCATCCTTGTAAGGTGATGGTGGAAAATAGATTACACCACGGCATGGAGACGGTATTCCGTACGTACGCACGCGCGGTGATTTCATTTTTCCGTAGGATGGATAGAAGGAGAATTAGGGTTGTTTCATATTTATAATAACATATCAGTATGTAAGTAATACTGATGTTATTACTTTATCATGAAACAACTAAAGAAGAAGAAGTTGAAGAAGAAAGAAATTGAAAAGATCGGTAATGGATATTACCTCTTCTTTGGAACACTTCTTTGAATCCTCCACTTAGGGAACTAAGATTGGTCTTTGAAGAAGACCAGGACCTCTAGGATTATTCTAGGGAAGTGGAGAGGAGAAAATGAAAGAGGTTGTCCGAGCTTGAGTGCTCAAATTGGTGTGAGGTGGAGGGGGAGGAGGTGCCCTTTTATAAGGGAGGAGAGGGGCACCTTAGGAATATCTCAAAATATTATTTTATATTAATGTCAAAATCAGTTTATAATGGTTCCAAAGGGTCTTATTTCGAAGCTAAAGTGGGGATGGGTCGAAATCCTATCAACCAATAGGATTTATACAAGTTTAGGTTATTATTTTAACCTTATCAATTATATTTAACTCTAAGTTAAATAATTTAACTTTTACCGTGTCTTTTTGTTTTCTTACACTATATGGTTAATACACTTACTATAACATGCCAAACGAACCCCAAACTGTTTATTATTAATATATATATCCTTATCTAAGTCATTTGGCCGAACCTTAGATTTTTAGGAATAAAATAACAATTAATAATATAATTTTTTATTTAAAAACTATTTTGTGTCAATTTTGACACTATTTGATATATGATTTTTTTGAAAGTCATAATAGAATTATATGTTCGAACCAAGATGATTAAATCAACACTAATATATCATAGTAACCTATAAAATTATTGGAATTCATAAAAAGTCTCAAATTACATTTATTTTTGTGTTTATAACATCAATTATGTCAATATTTCATTAATAAGATAATTACTGCATCATCATTTTGTCATAAATAAATTAAATTATTTAATGTCTAAAAATTATAAATAGAATACCATCATTTAGGAAATCTATTTAGCTTTCTAATTAATATTTATAGTAGAATTTATCTTATGTATAACCCCATATTAAAAATGATTTACTTATTAAACTTTGATTTTAACTATTTTAACCCTTCTTTAAATAAATTAATAATAAATGTCCTAATCTAATCCAAGTGGATATAAATGGTCATATTTTGTTCCTAAGTTTGTTTTTGGTCGAATTACACTTGTCCAATAGAATTAGGACATGTGTTAGGCTAATAGTAATATCATATTTACCCTTAGTTACCCTATTTACTATTAACCGCGATAAAAAAAAGTAAAAAGTTACTTTTCAGCACAAATTATTTTCATCTCATTGAAGCACATTTTAGTCCTTGATATTAACCGTGTCTCTCGGATTTTTGAAATTCCATTAACAGAAGTGGTAAAATTATGTTTTATGAAAAATTCAGTTTTTTAACTACCACTTAGTAGTTTCACTATTCATCAAAAATTGATGTTTTTCAGAACAATGCCAAAATTTCATCCTAAGCTATATTTCATATTCCGAATTCAAAAATGAATTCTATTTTACCAAATTCATAACATAGAAGTTGCATTAATTAATCTTATAATTAAATCCCGCTGTTAAATCAAATAGCGTGTTTTTAAGAGATAATAAATATCAAAAGATTGAAACTTGTTTATAAGTGGTTTAAATGTGAAATTACATCCAATGACCATTATTGTATTAAATTGTAAAAATATATTCTAAATATACTTTAAAACCACTAAAATTAATAATTTATCACTATTAATTATTTCGATTGAAAAAGTTGTTTTTAATTAAAATATAGTAATTTTCACTATTCATCAGAATATGAAAGTTATCCGAAAAGTACCAAAATTTCACCCTAATCTAATTTCGATATTCCGAATCCAAAAATGAAGTCCATTTTGAAAAATAGAATTCAAAAAATTTCAAAAAGGGGATATTACTATTCATAACGGTTAGTTTTAATAATATTTTAATAGCATATCGTTGTTTAGTAAAACTCGTTATTGCGTACTACACACGCTATCAAGGAAGGTCGTGATTGCGTGTAATGAAATGCATGTCAAGGATGCGTGTTGTGCAAGCTCCTTTTGGTGTAGCGTACAACACAAGACATTAACAATATTAAAAAGAATATTTTTCATAAAATCTCGGGCTGTTACACATATGGGTAAAATGTTATCTCAATTTTGTGAGTTTTATGTGTGGACTAATTTAGTATTAAACTACAAGGAGATAATTTTCGAAAGGTGGATATTAGTGGGATGAAAAAAAATCGATATCAATGAATGATATTTTTATTAATGAATTACATTAAGAGTTGTATTATTATGAAAACCATTCATAAAATTTTGTTATATAAAAAGCACCACTTGGTTTAATTATGTTACAATATATTACTGGGCTTCTAGGATATCTTATAAGGATTTATGTATAATATCCATATCACAAACCAGCTCAAGTAAACCCTGAACCGGTCACCTGAGCCGATATGTGGCAACGCCTGAGAGGCATTCCTGATTCTCTAAGGCCAGAAACAAGGACTATGGAAACAACATAGATAATTGGAAAGAATTGTCACATTACAAATAAATGAAGGTAGGGGAAATAATAAAGAGAATCTCATAATAAATAAATGAAAAAAAACTAAATAGGAACTGATGGAAATAACCACTAACTGAATGGGAAAACACAATATCTGTGTGACCCCACAGGTCACTCCTCGACTCAATGATCAAGCATCGCCCAAGGTGAGTGCACCCAAGCTCGAGCCTGCACAATAACTAAAAAAAAAGAAAACTATATTCATGAGTATTAAAACTCAGTAGACTAGCCTGATATCTATTCCCAATGAACTTCCTTTAAAATAAAAGAAACATCTATTTTCATGTTTGAACTACAATGTATAAAAGTATGGTTTTCTATATGTTACTAAAAAAATAACGAGTCATTGACCAAATTGATTTCTCAAAAACCCAAATCATTATTTTTGTGAGACCCTAGAATTTTCAAATGGGAAGTGATGTTTTCATATTCTATTTTCAAAAAAATAATAAAAAACTTTTCTTTTAATTATCATTCATAAGCCCCATTAAAACCACACATCACATTCAAGTATAAAATTTACACATGAAAGTGCTATAGTAGTTTCACTATAAGGGAAAAAGAATGAAAATATACCTACAAGTAACATATTCAACAATGAAAGCACTAAGAACATGTAGACATAGGTGAACCTAGGAGATGAAGAATAATCCAGAAGACAGCAATACATGAAACCTCATCCTCATGGACATGTCACACATGATGAAATAAAAATTTTAAACATTTTAATCCATCCTTTATGAGGTAGGGTAAGGAATATTCACATAGCAAAGAACCCAATCATATTCTCCTACTAAGGGCCACTGGTCTTTACCATAACCTATAAGTGCAGTAATCATTCATAGAATATTCCCCCAATATTCATGGTTCTTATGTATCATTTAATTAAAAAGGGAGTGGTCCAACCGATGCAAGATGCTGATCCAATCATAGTATATATTATAATAAAGAACAACATTCATCACCCAAAGCCACTCGAAGGACTGATCTCATGCCACTAATCAAAGGAACATAGAATGTCTAATCCAAGGACCCCTTATAATGGATAACTAGGATTCAATAGTAATAAAATCCCATATGTTATATATATAAAATAATGTAATGAGAATCATCCAAAAAAGTTTTCCATAATAAATAATTTCATTATTTTCACAAGGTTACCAAATGGGTTGTAAAATGTTTCTTTTTCTTACACCAACATTTATCATTAATAAAAAATCCACATTTTTTAAAGAGGGAAAATAGGTAATCTCCAAAACAAACATTGGAAAATTATCTCAGAATATTTAAATTACATTTCCAAGGACATAATCATATTTTATAAACGTGTCAAATTTCCATTAAACAATAACACATTCTAAAACACCCTAAAACTCAAAGTCCATTTATTTATAAAACCAAATCCACTATGAAAATACCAAAAAATAGACCCCAAAAATCTCATTTCCAACACATCCAAAAATAGGATAAATTCAAAAAAAAACATTTCCCATTACACATAGCATGTAAATGCCTATCCTACACACTCCATCATGACATGTCAACCTACATTAAAAGCCAATTACAAAATTCATTTAAAAATAAAAATACATGGAAGGCATTCAAGAAACACAAGATCACCATTTCACATATATCTACTTTAAATCCACAAGTTTCACAGCAGTATTATGCACATACATATGGCATGAACAATGGGAAATTGATGAATCTTATATTAATAAAGGCAGTGAAATAGGAATCTACCTTGGAACCCAGATGAAATGGAATGACGAGTGTCCAAAACCATGTGGTATGGTACATCATATTGAAAAATAAATACTAAGGTCTCAAAAAAAAGATAAGGTCAATAAGTCAAATATTACCAAACCTAGCCGCAGGAATAAGATCTTCACCTAGCATGGTGACGCCAACCTGAGATGGTCTCAAACCCTCACCTTCGGTGGAAAACACGGAAACCCACATATATGGAGTCTCAATAGAACATATTCATGCCGAGAAGGGGAAGTTTCTTCTCGAGTAGGGCCACGCAGGTAAGGTGACGCACTAGAGAGGTCTAAACGGTAGGTCCAGTCACTTAAAAATGTGTTTTCTAGTAGGAGGAGGTGGTTCCGAAAGGGATCACATCAGAAAAAAGGGAGGTCACACCAAATGGGAATGCCATCCATAGGGTAGGGGAGTTGAGTGTCATGACAGAAGTCGGTCAGGAAGAGGCATGACAGAGGAAGCAACAGGAGTGGGGATATTTTGATGGGAGGGATACGGGGAGTCTGTTGGTGTTTGGGTGCACTAGGGCAAGCTACAAGGGAGGACAAGGGCTGGGAGGGTCGACACTGGTGTGCAGGAAGGGCCGACAGGGGTCGATGGCTGAACAGGGCATGGGATCATGCTGGTGGTGGCTAGCCAGTAGGGGGAATATGCACTAGGGTGCTGGATGATGTAGGAGATTCTTGGCTGAGGGCTGTGTAACACCAAACACACAAATTATTAGGGGGTGTTCTCTATTGGAGGGACGAAATGGATTTTAGAAACACCAAAAAATGAAGATCTAACTCAAAAATGATAATTTAAATTCTTATCACCTAATAATAATAAAAGGAATAATAATAATAATAATAATAATAATATTATTATTATTATTATTATTAATGAAAATTATAAAAATAATAATAATCATAATGGTAAAATAAAAAATAATAATGGTATTCATATCATTTTAGTAAAACTAAAAAACGTAATGACAATAATTATTTTTTAAAATAATACATTGAATATTTGTTTTAAATACAAAATTAACTTATATTCCATTCCCAAAAAATGGAGGGTCACACAGTTTCTTGGGTGATGCCACGCGACTTCAAAATTTGCGCTCCGCCCGTGCGCCCGATGACGTCAAAACCAAAAAGAACATTTTTTAAATTAACTAAAAGAAAAAAATAACATCGGAAGAAACCTGAAACCCAACACACATATTTAAAATACAAATAAATACTAAAATAAAATAACCACATAGGTATGTGTGTGATTATTCTCCACACAAAAACTATTTCTGCTCTAGGAAAGCCACAACATTATCCAGTTGATTCATCAACACCTATGGATTCCATAGAAAATTGATCCAAACTCTTATCACAAGGACATTCCATCAACCAACAATGGGACTCAACCTCATACCCTAAACTGATCACAATTATAAGGGGGAGGCAACAGACTTCTATCCATATGAATTCATATAGCATATATTAACTACTTAAGAGAAAACCCAAAGAGACCCTTGGTGGGTCTCCCCACCATAATGAACCAACCTACAAGTGACCAAAAAGTAATAAAACATTGTTCTGAACCAGGACTTGATCATCTTAATATAAATACAACATGAACACTTAATCCATCACCTCGCTTTTCCCCTAAGGATGATTAAAAACAAATACCTTGCTCGATTTACATGGCCAGTCCACATAAGGACACTGATCGATCACTAGCATCAAAAAAGGAACCAATTTGGACATCTCATGAAGGATAAGTCCATCACACTATTTGCAACTATAAGAAAATTTACAAACATGAAGAATCCATAATATAAACACTAAAACTATCTCACTGCCCGATAAAGGCACAACATTAACCAAGCTATATAAAATTCTTTTGGGGTTTCTATCTATCCGTAGACATCACTCTGAGGAATTTTGGCTGGAAATCTAATGAATAAAGAATATATAACCATGAATTAAGGTTTAGATAATCCTAATAAAGAACATACATCTTTTGATCATACATATGAAAGGAAAAAATTTAGTAATGAAAACCACACTGGCATTGAAAACTGATGTTCATTAAAAGGCCCATAAAATTCAGATACATTTCAAAACCCAAAACATGATCATTAAAACGACAACAAGAAAAGATCTCTTACATTAAAATTAAACTTACACATGATTTATTAAACAAACCCCCAACAAAACATCACCTATGAGAACTTACTCCATGATGCCTTTTAGTGATGCCTCGACAGAATCCTTGTAAGAGACTGAAACATCCCCCAAAATAAAAGGGATTAGGAGTAATTAAGCATGATGGCCTCTTGTGACCTAGATTAATACACTGATTACACATGATGATCTCTTGTTCTGAATAGATTGATGAATTATCTTGAGGCCTATTGATTCCATGACCTGCTCCATTAACTTTCAATCGCTTACTCATTTTCTTTGTTGAAAGTCTCCCCACTGATCCAATGAACTGATGGGGGGAGGGATACCTCATGAACTCCTTCCAACATGACTTCGATATGAAATACTTTCCTCACCACATAAACAAATGATGTTAGCTTGGACTTTGACAACTTCAACTGTAGATCAATATAGATGTCCGCTTCGAAAAACTGATTCATCATGAAGTCAACTGTGGCATACCCTGAATCATAAGAGACATGATCCATAAAGTGTAATAAATACCCCAACATGGATCCATAAACCTCAAATAATAAATGCATCTTTATTTTCATGCTCACCTTTTCTTTCTCATAAAAATATGAACAAATGAACAATGCCTTGAAAAACACCCATGTAGTCACCTGAAGGGGCCTATTTCGAGACATTGACTTGCTCTACATCTGTGGTGATCCTTCAATCATGAAGGTTGAAAACATGACCTTCAACGTATCGGAAAACTCAAAATGGTTAAATTCCATTTCAGACATTCATATCCACTCCTCCGCAATATAATGGTCTGCATGACCATAAAAGATAGGTGGATCTGGCTTCCAAATCTCAAGCATAAAATACTTAGGTTGATCAACCACGCAATGATCACCGATCAATGAATTAAGGGGAAAAAACTAGATAATAAAAGTCAATAACCCATTCAAGGACCTCTCAACAAATAAAATATTCAAGATCAAACACCACATAGGTGACAAGCTCTAAAAACAAGAAAAAAATACATCATAACATGGAAACTTTTCTTTTGAAGGAATGTTTAATTTAAAACAATCTTGGTGGGTTAAACCCTCACCATATGTGTTCTTTAGAGTCTCAATCACATGAATGTTTCCATGATACTCTAGGCATCCATCCACCATACCAAACATCCATTCATATTCCCTCATTCCACTATACATGTGAGCAACTATAGGAAAATGCATACTAAAATAAAACAACATTATTTTCCAAAAAATTCATTCATACAATTTCCTTTAAAACAATCCACAAATTAAACATGTCATTTCAACCAACCATATTTAATAACCATGTTATTTTCAATTGAAACAACATTCAGAAGCCATAGGAGACCCAAAACAACTCAAATAAGGAACTTCTGTTCATGGGTGGTTCAATAATATGGTTTGTGGCCATAGTCCATCACTCAACCGACACTAAGAGATTTCCAGGACCATGACTCTACCTCAAAATTCCTAGCCTGGCCATACAGATCAAGAGGAAAATTATCCAAACTCCCTTTATCATATCCCCATCACAAAAGACACACTACACCCCCCCAGGAAGCTTATTAAACCCAACTTTCCATGTAAACCCGAGGATAAGAACAAACAAGAGTTTGTGATGCTCTTCATGTACCTAACCATTCAGTCCAAAAAATCCTACTCCATCAACCTTTACATAACCAATTAAAAATGGGTTCTATGAAAAGATTGGTTTTCTAAGAGAATACCTCCTCTGATAATATTTTGTCCCCAACCAACACACGTTGACCTTGAACCGATCACCTAAGTCGATCTGCGACAAGCCCCCAATGGTGTTCCTGATCCTCCTGAATTGGCAACAAGCCCTCGGGTCTTAATTGAGACGATGGGAATGATTTCACCCAATACAAATAAATAAAATCATGGTAAATAATAAAGAGTATCTCTGAATAAAAACACCATATAGAATGTCTAAATAAGAACCGATGGAAATAAAATCTAACCGAATGAGGAAACACGATCTCAGTGTGACCCAATGGGTCACTACCCAACTCAATGATCAAGCATCTCCCTTGTAGAGAACACCAAAGCTGGTTCCTACACAAAAAAATAAAATAAAACTGAACTATACTCATTATTATTAAATCTCAGTAGGCTATCCCAATATCTATTCCCAATGCACATCCTTTAAAATAAAGGAAAAATCTATTTTCAAATTTAACTAAAATTTATAGTAGTAAGGTTCTCTATATGGTACACAAAAACAATGTACACGTCATTACCATCATTCATTTATCAAAAACCGAAGTCATTATTTTAGTGAGACCATATCATTTTCAAATAGAAAGTGATGTTTACCTTTTCAATTTGCACATAATGATTAAAAAATTTTCATTGAAAATGGTTGTCTAAAGCCACATTAAATCCACACATCACTTTTGAGTAAAAAAATTACACATGAAAGTGCTACAGTAGTTTCACTATAAGGACAATTGAAAGAAAATATATATATAATTAACACATTTAACACTATAAGAACTAAGAACGAGTGTACATAGGTGAACCCAGAATATCCAGAATAATCCAGAAGACACCAACAAATGACACCTCATCCTGATTGAAATGATACACACGATGAAATCCAAATTCATAAAATGCTCAGCTATCTATTCATAGGCAGGCATAGGGAAAATCACATAGTGATGAACCGAAACATATCTACCTATTATTGTCCACCGGTCTATACCATAACTTACCAGGGTAGAAATCATTTTCAGAATATTCTTTCAATATGAAAAGATCATATTTTTTATGTATTTAAAAAGTGGGAGTTCCAAAAGCTTTCATCCAAGCATCCAATCACATTATATATAATAATAATGCACAAAATGAATGACCCCGAGACATTACAATGACTGATCCCATTTCCTAAATCAAAATAACATAAGGAGTACAATCTTAGGATCCATTATAATGGATCATAATGATTCCTTAGTGAAGACATATCATCTATTATATACATAAAATCATGGCACGAGAAAAATCCACAATAGGTTTTTTAATAAAAAAATTCTCCATTTTTCACTAGGTTTCAAAATAGTCTTTAAATGAGTTCTTTTTAATAAATCATCATTCATCATTAATAAAAATTAAAAATATTCTAATGAGATAAAAAATATTATCTCCACAAAAAAATCATTTATAAATTCTCTCAAAATATTCCAATTATATTTCCTAAGGAACAAACATTTTTATAAATGTTTCAATTGAAAATTTATCAACAACACATTTTAAAACACCCCAAAACTCAACAACAATTTATTTATAAAACCAAAATCTACATTTAAAATAAAAAAGGACCCCCAAAATATCATTTCAAACACTGCCAATACATTTATAAATTTAAAAAAACATTTCCCACTACACATAGCACAAAAACATCAATCAGGAATAGTCCATATTCACATATCTATCCACCTTAAAAGCCTATTTCACACATCTTTGAATCATAAAATTACTTGGAACACCTTGATGAAACCCTAGATAACCATTTCACAATGATACGATTTAAATCCGAAAGTTCAACAATTGTAGTTAGCATGTATATAGGGTGCGAACAGAATAAAATAGATGAAACATATATTAAAAAATGTAGTCAAATGGGAACCTCCCTCGGAACCAAGATGAAACAGAATGATGTGCATTTGAAACCACGTGGTAAGGTCCAACATACTTCAGAATAATTAATAAAGACCCAAAAACACATAATGGATCTAAATCAAATAGTGTGAAACCAAGCAGTGGGAATAAGATCTTCACCTCGCATTGACTTGCCATCCTGAGATGGTCTGAAACCCTAACTGTTGGTGTAAAACACTGATTCCCACCTAAAGGGAGTCTTGGGAGAATATCTACATTTTTAGAAGGGGGTGTTACTTATGGAGGAGGGTTGCACCAGTAAGGCATCACACCATTGAGGTCGCGTAGGTAGGTCTAGTCACCAAAAGGTGTGTTAGCCTACAGGAGGAGGTTGCGTCTGAAGGGATCATTCCCGAAAAGAGGGATGTCTCACAGAGGTTGATTTCCTATCATAGGGCATGGGATTTAGGGGTCTTGAAGGAAGTCGTGTAGGAGATGGCTAGACATGGGAAGAAACCACTATTGGGCTGCTGCAATGGGAGGGCGATGGGGATGCCAACAGTGTCTTGGTGCATTAGGTAATGCTTCAAGGGAGGATGCGGGTTGGGAGTGTTGGTGCTGGTGTGAAGAATGGCCGATAGGGGTCAACTTCTAAACTGGGAAGAGTATCTCTTTGGCGGTGGCTGGTCGGTCGAGGGAAGAGGCCCCATGGTGCTGGAAAAATTAGGAGAGGCTAGACGAAGGGCTAGTTCACATCACACACACAATGAATTGGGGGGGGGGGTATAATTGGAGAGAGGAAATGGATTTCAGAAACCCTAAAAAATAAAAAAACCAAAACAACTAATTTAATTTCTAATCACGAAATTATAATAATATTAAGGATAATAATAATAATAATGGTAATAATAATAAAATAATAATAATAATGGTAAAATAAAAATAATAATGGTTTTCATATCATTTTATGTTTAATAAAAAACATAATGACAATAATTTATTATAAATGACAACAAATAATGTTTGATTTAGATACAAATTTTATTTATTTTCATTTTTCGAAAATGAAAAGTCACGCAGTTTTTTGGGCGAAGCCACACGACATCCTAATTTACACTACGCCCGTGTGCCCAATGACTTCAACACCAAAAGTGTACTATTTAATATAAATAACATAAAAAAATAATCTGGGACTGAACCCAAACCCGAAAAAATATTTAATGGAAAAACAAAATATTAATAAATTTAACTATATAGTTGTTATTATTGTTATTTGAGTGATAATAATTATTTTTCTAATCAAACATGTCTATAACCAGAGAAGGGAACAACATATGAATAATTTTGGGGTTTTTTTGTAAAGGAAAATGTTTTTACTAAATTTCTATTTTTCTAAATCCCTATTTACGGGAGATATTGTTTTATGTATTTGATTTTATTTTATTCTTTAACAAAAATATTTTATGATATAATTACTTCTTAAAATTTTAATTTTATGATGTACATACACATAAAAAATATTTTTTCTTTTTTTAAAAGATAATTAAATGTGTAAAAATTATTATTTTATGTATAAAATTCACTTTTAATTACATTGATGTCATTCATGATTATATATTTTAACTTTGTTCACTATATTTATGATTTAGATTCATGTATTCTTTGAAAATCATTACTTAATGATTTAATTTAATGAAGTGTTTATATGTTTTACCCATTAATTAGTATATTACTCCTAATATTAATGAATTTACTGATTTTAATTTCAGTAATAATTTGATAATGTTGTTAGATATGTAATTATTTTCTTATTTGAAAATTAATTACATAAATTTGGTGCATTTGAAAATTTCTTTTAATGAATTTATTTTTTGAAAATAATAATAATAAAATATTTTTATTTAAAATTGGGATCTTTGGTATTGATTGAGATGATGTGTAACTGGGAGTGAACCCATATCCTCATGGATAAATTATTATAATAATTATATTTAGCTCTTAAATAATCTTATAGTACATAATTTTTTCTTAATGTCTTCCAAGTGTCATTAAATTTAATAAAGAAATATTATTCTCACGAGTAATGTTTTGAAATTTTAATAAAGAAATATAATTTTATTTTAAAGGATATGCAAGTTGTAATAAAGTTTCTTCCAAATAACATGTTTGAATATTTTGAGAATCATATATGATTATGGTGTATGAAAACTTATAACTATTATTTATGGGAAATTATGTGTCATATAAAAAATTTTATTTAACATAAATTATTTATAATAAAAAGAAATTTTTTAAAAATAAATTCAAAATCATTTTAAAATCGAAAGGATTTCACCTATTGTTTTAAACCCTATTTGTAAACATTTTTTATCTCCCCATGTGTTTTAAAATGATTTTCATAGGTATTTTGATTAGTGGAATATCAATGGTGATCAATATAAAATTAAGAGTCTAGTTTGAATGTTGCCAGATATAGGATTTTTTCATTTTGTAAAAAACATATTATATATTAGAATACTTTAATCCTCTAAGACTCTAGATATAAACAATCAATGGATTTCATATTTTTAAGTGATTTTTATTATTTTTTTATTAAAAAAAATATTTTTGTTTTTAGAACATGATTCAAGTGTACGGGTCTTTTCTGTCACATTTGGATTCAAATAAATGGATTTGATATCTTTGATGATTCAAATGATATCTTCTTTGGATAAAACTATAGAATAATTTTTGAGGATAAGAATCGCATATTTTAATTTAATGGAGTTGTATTAGATGAATATCATTTTAAAGTCCCTATTATAATATTTTTATAGAATTTTATAATATATATATTGTTTTAATATTTTTATATATGAATTAGTATAGTTATTTTTAAAATTTAATATTTTTCATTGTATAATTTCTCATAATTTCCAAAATATATGAAATCATTATTAAAAAATAATTTATACTCTACACATAAATTGGTTTTAAAATTTCACATTTCTAAGAATATAAAAATTCTGAGGATTTAATTTATTTCAAGGGGATGGTTGTAATATCACAAATGATGAAAAAAGTATTTTCCTTTGAAAGAAATTTTATAATTCAGAAATTTTTATATTATTAAAAAATGTGGAAATATAATTTATGAGAAATGGATGTTAATATACTTAGATATTAACTCACTATTATAAATGAAAATGATCATTATACTAATTCAATAAAAATATATTATAAAGATTAATAATATTTTCTTTTAAGGTTATATCATAAATTATATATCATTTGTTAAATATGTTCTTTTTAACTAAATCACATTATTAATCCCATGAATTTTTTTCTGAAATTTAATGTTTTAATTGAAATGAAAAACCATACATTTTTTATACTATTAAATTTAAATATATTGTTATTATTCAGTAAATAATATTGATATATTAGTATTAAACGTAAATTTACATTTAATATATCCACATTTTGAAATTTATACCCAATTTTAATTGCCTTTTTCATGAAATAAAATCGAGGATTACTAACAGATGGATAATATGATAATTAAAGAATTTAAAAAATATTTGATTATATATAACTAATAAATATAAATTAAAATGTATGTTTAATCATGTAAATTATATTAATAAGTATTAAATGGAATATATAAAACATAAAACGAAAGTGAGTTTGAAAGAATAAATTATTGGAAAGTAAAAGTTATAATATTAAATTATAATTATAATGTGTATAATTTAATTTATAAAATATAAAAGCTAAAATATTATTCTATATAATATTGAATTATATGTAAGGTTAAAGATGTTTTTTAGGTTTATGTAAAGGCTATATACTACTGACATATATGGATGTTTATTCTAGGTTAAAGGTAAAATAGTGATCACTTAAGGGTAGTGATATTGATTTCAAGGTTGTGTATGGGTATCTTCTCTATGATATAGTATATTATTGATTACACATTTCATGTATGGGTATGTACTAAATGATATTCTATTGTAAAGGTAATTATATTTCAATATTAGGTTCATTTTTTGTCTCTCAGTTTCGTAAGGGTGATTATTGTCTCCATGTAATGGTACAATATTGAAATTAAACATTACATAATGGTACAAAGATATCACATAACAGTACAAAAAGACAACATAAGGGTAATGCTAAAATCTCATAAAGGAAAAACATTTCTCATGTAACAATAATCCAGGATTGTGTAAGGGTAAATCCTGGATTGAGTAATTGTAAAATAATGATTAGGTAAGGGTAAAACTTTTGAATTTAATAATATGCATGGTTACCCAAAATTTTGGTCAAGGTAATGAGGCTCGCGCATAAGGGTATAACCAAAGAGGCAAAGCTCTTGTAGGTGTAGTACTGATTCTATATAAGGGTTATTTTTATTGGTTTAATGGTTAAAAGATGTTTTAATTTTACATTTAAAGGTAAACACTACTTTCATATAAAGGTAATCCTTATCAAATGTAAATGTATGAAATCACTCTCGTATTTAAACCTGATGCATCAACATCTTTTTCCACATGTGAAACCTTTAGATAAAATAAAACACTATATATATATATATTAATATTTCAATAACATATTATTTCACAAGCCACATTTTTTGAAAAGGTGAAAATTATTTGTGACACAAGACAATAATATGAACAAAAATATTTAGAAAAGATTATATCTCAACATTTAATGGTAGTAGTATCCTTCATTCACTTTTATCCACCAAGAACTTGAACACTATGAATGAATCATGTTTTAATTTTAATGAATATTTTATAGTAAAATAATAAGATCTACTATTTATAATATTATATAGAATTTGGGTGGTTTATGTTTGGAATATTTACCCACCAATCTCAGTCAGAGGAGAACCCCTGACCATTTATTAAACAAAGGAAAAGGTACATAAAAAAAAAAGAAGAATACAGGAGAAGATCTTGCCCACATCCAACCCGTTCCAAACAAAACATGAAAACAACATGCCATTAAAATCATACCCTTCACCGTATACATAATAAGTCGCTTCCTATGAAGTAGCTGATTCTCATTCTAAAGATGTTTCATATTGCTTCAATATATTATCATACTTCTTTATAAGATTCAACTTCTCAAATGATGATATCTCCTTATAGTATTGCACATGCAACACTTGGGTGGCCCCAATTTCCCTCTTAGATGAAGCCCAGGTGGCCATTGGCTTAGGAATATGAGAATAAACCTTTCTGGGATTTCTCTTTGGTGGAGCAATCAGAACGCCATCATTTTCAGAGAACTTGCATCTTCCACTCTGAATAATATCACTGAATGAGGGTCTAACAACACCACTATTTTCCTTAAACTTTCATAAATTTCTCCCAAATTTCTAGTGACCTTCATCGAGACAAGATCACTGAATCCATAATCCTTCTACACCAGTTCATCCTCTACAATAGATAAGATACCTCCTTCCAACATCTGAGTTTTCTTATTCTGATCAATTGGGGAATGACATTGAGAGTTTGAAGTGATGAAAAAACCATCACCTAACACCCTCTCCATTTCACCCTCATCACCCTCTGTTTCTTTGGAAGTTTTCTAGACATCTTCAACTGAGTGAACTATTTCAATCACAAGGGGAACCTCCTCGACTTCCAATCCATCAAACTGATTGCATGTGGTGACAACCAACATTTATTTTGCCTCACAAGTTGTGCATTAAAAAGTTTTAATAGATACTGGTCCTGATTGACATAAACCATCAGTTTTCTCCACCAAGGTATGCTTCCCAACACTCAGATCACTCCTCAATCTATCAAAAAAATTCCTCACTGATGGATTGGGGGACACCAGTATCTATTTCATATTAGAAGAGAATGTAGTAGCTGCTGTAAAATCATCCCGGTTCACCCTCTGCAATTGAACATGATCCAATTGCTCCTCCATCACTTCACTACTAGTTGGATAAACTCCCACCCGAGCTTTTTCCCCAATATCATCCCTACTCAATGCCGAACCATTTTCAGTGAGGTATGTTCTGAAGTCCTAATCCAAACCAGTAGAAACACCACCTCTACTATATCTCATCTTCACCACTTGTGAGAATCCACCCACCCTACCGCTCCGTCAAACTGATTACAAATGACCAAAACAGCCACAATACACACAATAGGGCATCCACAACTCAAAAACAACCTCCTATTTCAAGCAATACTCTTGTTCTTCCATCTCCCAAATACAACAGACTAGTGACCTTGAAACATCAACATTCACATAGATTCTTGGACAAAAATGGTGGCATTCTACCTGAGTATTATGATCAGAACAAAGATATCTCACGACCATGTGTCCGATTGCACATAGCATCAACAGAGATATGTTCTTCATTGTGAAACATAGTATGAGGTGAAATTTTAGATTTATCAAAAAAGATATATTTTATTTTTGGATTACTTAAATAGATAAATATTTTTATTGACCTCATGTAATATTTGGAGATATAAGGAGCACCGCACTATTTAAGTTAATTATTAAATATCATTGTTCCTATAGGATCTGTTCCATCTATTTATGGATATATTTAATTTTTTTAATTAATATAATCTTAGTGAGATTACAGATATGTTTTTTGATTTTATTTTATATCTACATAAGGGAACTATATATGAATAATTTATTTTTTAAGGTAAGGGAAATTGTTTCAGTGAAATTTATTTTTTCTAAATCCTTATTTTAAGTAGAGTGTTTTTAAGGATCATATTTTATTTCGTTATTTTTAGATTTATATTCTATAATATTTACTTTAAAAAAATTTACATTACATTATATATGTTTTTAAAAGTGCTTTTTATTTCCATAATTCATGGATGGGTTTAAAGGGATAATAATAATATTTTATATATGGAAAAATAATTTAGTTCAATGGATTTCATTCATGATTATGTATTATGTGACCATATACTATTTATCTCATTTATATTTAATAAATAATATCAAAATAATTTATTTAAGATTAATTTAGTAAATGTTTCCATAAATTATTATATTACATATAATAATTATTAATATGTTAATTTTTCTTTATGATGATTTTTTTCTTTTTATTAGATATGAAATTATTTTCCTACTTGTAATTCAATTACATAAATGGGGAGAATTTGAAAAAAAAATTATTGGATTTTAAATGAGAAAGTAAATCATTACAAAAAAAATGTTTCACATAAAACTCGGAAATTGGATATTGATTATGAGGATGATTAATGTGGTGTGAACCCATAAACTCAAGGGGAAATTGAATTAATTTTTATTTTTAGCTCTATAATATTTATTGGGGCCAAAAGGTTTTTTAAATTATTCCTAAGTATCATTTAATTTAATAATGTGATATTATTATAGGAATTAATGTTGTGAAATTTCATCCAAGAAGTCGTGTTTTATTTTATAGTATATTAAGTTTACCAAAAAAATGTGTTTTAAAATTATTACATCCTTTTAAAAAATGTTTTTAAACAAATCTATTATTATATATTTTTATTAGCCCAAAATGTTTTTAGTAGAAATCATTTGGTATATTAAAATCTCTTTTGAGCTAAAAAATTAGATATAAAAGGAAAAAAATTCAAAAGAATTTTTATATATTTTGAAAATAAAAATTATTTCACCTATTTTTTTAAAACAATATACTAACAAATTTTATTCTCACCCCATTTATTATGTTCATTTTCATCATTTTAGGAATGAGTGTAATATCAACGATGAATATAAATGATTTAAGTTTCTAGCATGAGTGAAGGTATAAAAATCATCATAGAATTTTTTATGTCCTCTAAAATGTGTAATGATTTCACAATCCTAAATAATTTAGACTCAAATTATCCTCAAACTATATATTATTCAAGTTAAATTTAGTATTTTCGTATATTCAAAAAATCATACATTATTTTTAGAAAGAGACTCGGGAGTGTGGGTATGAGCCCAAAAAAAATTGAATATAATATAATATATTTATATTTGTAATCATATTAATTAATATAATTTAGTATGGTAAAAATAATTTGCTTCTATAATGAATAGTAAAATGTGTAATATTTTGTTACCATGGGTAATGTTCAAACAATTTTACGTGGTTGTTAATCTAAGAGAATAGAGGGTAATTTCCACATATACATAATTAATTCTTATTTTGTGAAGATATTTAAACATTTTATTATCAAACCATTGAATCCCTATCCATTTTGTAAAAACATTCCCCTGAATGTGACTTTATATAGTTGAAATTATTTATGGAATTCTATTTGAATCTATCTCCCAATTTATAAAAGGTTACCTATACTGCCCCCATTATTCACACCATTTTAACCTTTTAGATCAGAAAAAAAACTCATAATATATTACGATTCCTTTATTTAATTCTATAGAATTTGGTATTCTCTTTATACCAATCCCTAATGTTTTATAATTTAATCCAAAAGAGGTATCTCAATTAAAAGCAATAACTTTTAATTATGTTATTTCAATTTTATTTCATTATATACCTTCTATAAACATGTTTCATAAATTTAATATACAATTTTAAAGTATAATAAATATTCTTATATATTATTATAATGATTAAATAAATAATTTCTACCCCTTATCTATCAAAGATAATATTAATGTATCTCTTATTGGTACGCGTTGACTACCTCCTCCATGTTGAAATACAATTCATTTGTTTATAATAATCCTTTATGGGTTGATATAATGATGTATTTAATGTCTATATATCATATTTGTAAGAATATGATTATTAAATAATTTTAATATTGTTTTTACCTTTTTACCTTTAGATCACTTGGTAGAACATAATGTCTCTCATATATATATCTTCACTAACGCCTCCACAAAGAGGTAGGATTTATATAATTTATTTATTTAAATGGGTTTAAAAAATGATATATGTAATGAATAATATTATATTTATGAAATAATAATGATTATATAAATTTGAATTATTATTTATCATTTATTCATTCTACCCATCGAAAAGTTGAAACAACACTCATATGTATGTATAGATTTTCATATCCATAAAGTTATATAATTAGTTTTTCAACACAACATTATTTGAACGGTAATAAATATTTATGTCATGATTATAAATTTTATTTATATCATGAATAATAAAATTAGATGTATAAAACATAATCAATGACAAAGCACCCCAACTTCTGACCTAAAACATGCCTGAATAACAAACAAACTATCATATTAAATGATGAATTTAATAGAGAATTATTAACGAATTGGTGCTAAAATGTTTTAAGTGGATCATATATAAGATAATCAGAATTAATATTATTAATGTATTGAATGATAATAAATCAAAATTAAATATACCATATGTTAGAGCACCAAAAAATATATATGTTTTGAGGCAATGGTTATATCACAATTTTTCCTCATTGAGACATGTTTTCATGTTCTCTACTAATTTCTTATTTATATTGTGTATATAATACCTATGAATCTATTTTTCCATAATCTAGTATTTAATAAATTTTATTTATTTAACTATATTATATTAAATATTCCAATGACATTCATTTAAAAACAATTAAACACACAAGGGTTCTTCAGATGATTTTATTTCACTGAGATATGTTTGATATTATGACACCATATTTCTTTTGCGGTTTATATAATTACCCATTTATATGTTGTATCTTAAATATACATTTAATCATCAATATTATTCTATAATTTTATGTCATTCCTTTCATCGAGGTTATTATTCTAATGTTACCACAATGATAGGGGTTTCATATTACAATCCCATATTATGAGAATTTTTTAAAAAAATTGTCGTCATAAAATTGTATAACATGGATCTCCAAAATTACATTACATTTCATCATTTTGGGTTGTTTCTATATATTTAAATTTTTAAATTTTTAATTAACAGGTTGGGATACCCTTTAAAATAGTACCTAGAACGACCTCCTACAGACTCGAAGGGAGTTTCCATTCCCCACAATGTGGGGACTAGAACCTAGGCATGAAACAACTATCAGAGGGAATGATATCAAACTACATGAAATAAGATATATTTCAAATATACATATATACATTGTGAAACAAATTTTGTAAGGAGAAATTAGAACAATTTTTTCTATAAACAATGAAAGGGACCAATTGAGATAGAAAACAAAATTAATAGCAAGGTAAAAGTCCCAAAACTCAAATGGATAAATAAAAAGACAATCAAATATACCATGGGATATGTTGAAAATGTACCACCATCTCACCAATAGATATCCATACCAATCTGACATAAACCTCCCACCTCACTACTTCTCCATTCATTTTGGAACATAAATAGAAAATAAAAGGTCTATAAATTAATGAGGAAATGTGTAGGGTTTGAAGGAAAAAGCTTAGTAAGATCTCACCTCGGTGTTCCATACGATGTCTCTATATGAAAATCTAAAAATTATATATTTTATGAAAAATATGGCATGATATGAAACCTTATTTTTTTTATAAAATCATAATAAAAAAATAATCTTTTCCCAAAGTTCTAAAAAATTCATTATAAAAATTATTTAATGTCTGATTTCCAAAATAAAGTTAAATTTGTCAAAATAGTTATATGAAATCTAAAATAATAAAAACCAAATTAAAATTAAAAAATTCCAAAATTATGACTCACATTCATGACATATTTGTATTTTTTACCTCAAATATTACTTGTTTACAATATATTTCACTAGAACTCATGGATCGAGGTAGAGAAAATATAGTAACACCCCACAAGGTGAAATCTACAACCATGTCAATATTGTCATGGAGAAAAATGAATATTGATCTTGGAACCTAAGAACACCCCATAATGTGAACCCACATACAATAATAAAAAATGATCCCTACTGCTACACCATCCTCTAAAGTACCCAATTCTCTCAAGTGTATCATTTATAAAACTAGTTCAAAATGTTATATCAAATTTCACAATAAAATAAAAAATAACATTTTTTTCTATAAAAAACATTCTTTGGAAACACAATACTATGTTCTTTTCACAATGTATTTAAAATCAGTGATATTTTACAAAAAATGATGGCAAAGAAATATTTTCTCAAACATCAATTTACAAAAAAAAAATAATAAATTAAGAAAATTAATTTATAAAATTGTTTATAAACAATGATATATTTTATTCCATCCAATATAGGCTTGAGATAGAACCACCCACCACAATCTTGGGTCACACATCCCCTACAACGTTATCATCACAAACTAGTTGGGACACGAGAATAATAAATTAAGGCCAAGTAATTGATTCCCACATCTCAAAATAAAATTCATTTAACAGAAGTGTTGGCACGAAGGATAGAAGGATACATACATCAAGAATATCTGATTCCACACCACAACCAACAAAGGAACTAATCTCTAAGAGACAATACAAGATAGAAAACAACAATGGATTGATGAATATTTATGAAAAATCAAAAAATTTCTATATATACAATATCTGTAGAAAAATAAAATGTTATAATATTGATTAATGATTGTAGACATGAAAAACAGGATCACACTTATGAAATGGAATAAAACAAATAATGTTAAAGAAAAAGTTGAAAAATAGAGGAATTCAGAGGGACTGGAACCACCACATGCACTAAAATGATATATATGGTTTGGGGGAGGAGGCCTCAACATGAATTAGTGAGGTTAATTTACGTGGAATGGTAAAAGCCTAATGGAAATGATTAATTTAAATTGTGAATTATTTATTTTTTATGTAAATAACCTAATTTCCATGTATAGAAAAAAGGATTCGCATTGGATTAAAATTCCATGGTATTGAATTAATAATTTGAATTTTATTCATGCCATGATTTTTTCTTCATAAAATAAGATTATGGATTTTATTGATAAATGTATTGGTGTTTTGAATTAACTACAAGAAATGAATTTATCATTTAGAAAACAATCAGTTGCAACTTTTTAAAAAATTCACAAACTTCCTACCATTCCATATAAATCGTAATAACATCACTCATAAACATAAACGATAGTTCTTAGTTTAAAATTATATTACAATTCCACTACTATATTACATTAATCCATGGAAATTCATACAGAATAAGGGTTATCAGAAAGTGGTGTGGCCACTACTCTATCACAAACCATTCATGCTTTCAATTCCCATGAGAATATGATCCATGCTACCTAAAAACTTTTACCAATTTGATATAATTCAAAAGCATGAATGTTTTTTAAGAATCAATGATATCTACTCGTTTCTACATGATAGAAACATATATCCCAAACTTAATCGATCCACAATTCATAACATGATATATATCATAATGGTACTTCCCTAGTTGATATAGGTGGAAAACATAATGGATACAAGTCAACTATGATGAACATTCTAGTCAATAAGAAACCATATTGAGAATCTCAATGACCTCAAATGGTCTAACATATCAAAGAGATATATCCCCCTATTTTCAAAGCTATAAATAACCCAACCAAGGAGAAAAATTCATGAAAACCCAGTCACTGAAAAAAAAATTTGGAAGGATGACATCAATGATCTATATTTTAATTTTTCCAACATTGATTTATAACCAAGGGTTGATTTATATCCTATATCCTAATTGAGATATTTTTAATGAGACTTGACCCAATGAGATTAGCCTCACCCACCACTTCCCACCAAATAGGTGACATAAATGGGAGAACATACTAAAAAATAAAGTGATTCATTCTGATGGATGATAATTTACTAATATTTTAATCAATTTGGAATAGTATAAATTGGATATCCCATGATCTATTGAAAAACATGATTCATGATTGCAAATTATTCTATAATAATTGTGTAACTCTATCTATTTGACTATCTATCTATATATGGAATGTTGTATATAACTTGACCTGTGTCCCCATCACCTCCTAGAGACTCTTCAAGAATCTATAAGTAAACATGGGGTATCTATTATAGATAATCGTATAGATAACAAAATGTAACCTCATGATATCAAATAGGTATATATTAACTATATGTTTAATTTTGATTGTGTGCCTAATTAGACTAAAATTACAAGAATTATTCAATAGATCAATCACTACCATGATAGAAATATGCCATCTCTATGTCCATATTAATACATAACTATGTCTATAGAAAACTCATCACATTTCCTTACTAGGTCTGGAAGAGGTTAGAGAAGACCTAAAGGGTTTAGGTTCTCTTCATTTTTTTGGTATATGTAAAAATGGGCCACATAATCGGAATCATCACGCTTCATACTCACAAACCAGAAACACTGTCGCATATCCTAATATATCTTTATATGTCCATGGTTATCAATTTATTAGTAGAAATGAAAATCATTAAAAATTCAATTCCTCTTAGAATATGGGTCAATAAACTGATTTCTATATTAAATAATACAATCTTAAGGGTTATACCAAGAATAATTTTTCCTTCCCACCATCTATGTTTTGTGTTGATTCCTACAAACACAATATATTGCTACTTATCTAGAAGGATATACTTAAGGATAGATGATGGTAACAAAACACTTTCTAGAACCACACATGATTTATCCTCATGAATTCCCAGATACAAATGAGTGAAAATACCCATCATGTTCCTATCATCATTCAATTACAATATTGGTAATATTGTATTTTTTTTAATAAGGGTATCAAAAATTAAATATCCCCTTCTTGGTTTGTAAAATATTATTAATTCAAATGTCCAAATGTATTAAACCCATCACCATATAGTTAGATTTATGTCATTATGAGACTTGATATATCTGAAAACTCTTGGTTAGAAAATACCATTAACCTCACCCCAAAATAAAAACCCCTAATATTTAAGCACAATCGTAATTACCAAAAGTGATGTCATCCATCATCAATAAGAGACTAAATTTGTTCTTCAATTATTGGGTATCAAGGGAATTAATTTTTTTAATTCAATATTGGTGAATTCATGGAGTGACCAACATTGTATAAGATATGGTTGGTGATATCAACAAAAAGTCAAGGTGGTCCAATATCATTATCAATTAACTCCTTTGACTATATATAGTTTGGATTCATCATTCGAGTCATGATGTACATAAGTTTTTCATAGTGGGCCACAGATTTACTATTTCAGTGTTATATTTATCCCTTGCTTAATATCATGTTCAGGGGGAACAATAAGGATTCCTCAAATATATAATGGGGATCCGAAAAGGGGTCCCTAATTCCCTAATCATCTTCATCGTGATTCAAGATTCCCTAGGTATATATATTGGATAATTCATTCAACAAAGCCTTATCAATCTAATCCACTATGGAGAAAACATCCTTAGGGTCTCACACCTATTGTTTTTTGATGACCTAACAATTCTCAGTAATGGAAACATCACATCAATTAAGAGATTTGATAAGAATATGGATCTATACAAAAGCATGAGTGGGTAGAGAATTAACTGGAACATAAGTAAAATTCTCATTCCATCCTCTAGTCCTATCAAGAGAAGGAGAAACATATAATCAATCATTACATTATGAGGAAAGAACATTCCAATAGAGTACTTTTGTTCTCCCAATGCTCGTGGAATAATCCATGCAAGAAAATTTGAATCCATCCTCATCAAGATCGCAAATTGTATGAGATACTGGGAGTATCATTTTCTCTCAATTAGTGGGAGAATGAAACTTGTAAATAATATTTTTTCATCCATACCAACACATATTTTATTAGTTCTCAAGGCATGAAAATTAATTCTCAAGGATATTGAGATCCACCTCAACTCATTCATATTGGATGCTCAAGGGGAGGGAATGTTTCATTTCTCTTCTTGGTCCAGGCTCTCTAAACTAGTGGAAAATTAGACCATCAACACAAGAAACATGGGGGAAGCAATGTAATTTCTTCATGTGATGTATGTATGTGAGGTAATTGTTGGATGTTCTCTATAGATTAATTTTATAATAGGCCAGTATGGATTTAGACCTAGAGATAAAAGATGGCTACCCCCTATTGTAATTTTTGCGGTGACACATCTCAATACCTCAATAACACTACTAGTGGATTAATGGGAATGATTATTTCCCTTTGTGAGACTACAATTGGGGGAGTGACACCTTTCGTTATCTTGGTTGTCCTACCCCAAATGTAAACATCAATAAAACAAACTATAAACCATCCTTTATCCAAGAAATCTTTATCCCAACATAGGAAAAATTCATTGAAGGTATCAATATAGAGAATATCCCTAATCAATGTATATTCTCAAGCTCCCATTCTAGAAGGTTTTTGAAAAAAGACTAAATAAATTTGATCCACAACATCTTTGGAAACAAAACATGGGGAAATGTATTTTGGTGAAAGTCCATTCCTGAAAAGTATATCTTCATGGATTGTAGAGTTCAAAACCATGTCATCCCCAAAAATGTGTTTCTGATGGATAAGTTGTTCCTTTGGACTTCAAATTATATTGTTATTTATTTACCTAGTAAGAAACAATGATGCATCTTTTTATTTTATATGGTGCTAGAATGTTTTATTTGAGGTGTTCTAGGGGAGTTCATCGTCTTCCTAGCATAGTTTTTTCCATCATGGTGTTCCTCCCAGACTGGTTTTAAGGATCAAGAAGGAAAAATCTAGAAGTTAAGTCTCAAGAAATCATCATTACGACCAGTTTTTGTTCAATATAAAACACAATCAAACAATCTCATCACAATGGGCCCACCATATCTAGAACATCCTTGGCCATGAAGGATAGAATATTTATGGCAGATGTCATGAATTTCATGAATCTAAATGTAGTGGCCCACTTTCTACTATGTTATGTTGATAGCAAGACCCACCTAGCTCAGTGTTGGTGGGACATTGGGTGTAATTTTCACCTCCCTCTAAGGGAAAATATTTGAATATTGATGGAGAAAATAGATAAGAGTCCATTAATTAGAGAGGAATTTTATGTGACTCACCTGACTATTTGGTTTACGACCATCTTGCTTCGTATGGACAATGAGATTCCCTGATAATATAAGAAAAGGCTATTCTTAATGGCCTTGAACATTTATAGTTCCTTAAAATCACCATAGACACTATGGAAACAGATTCGATGATCATATATACCTCTCTCTATGATTTATCAGTCACCCATGGAAGATTACTTAATTTATCCTAGAATGAATGGAATTTATCGAAAATTACATTGAGCTTCACCACACATGGAGACAAGGTATTTAATTTTTTTAAAATCTTAGGCTCAAAGGTTACAACTAACACACCCCTCGTATATTACTCTACCCTTGGTTCCCTTCCCCTTGGAGGCACGGACGTTGTAATTTATGATTCTCTTTTACTTCACTACATTAGAGCCCCGTGAGTTTTTTGTAAATCCCCCTAATTTTTTTCAATAAAATTATCCATTTTTATGAGAAAGGAGACACATTATGAAAAAACATCTTTTGTGAATTAGTGTTTTATTTTTTCCTAATAACATGAAGGTGATTAGAATCATAAGTGACAAAAATATCATAATAAAAAATAATAGAACCCAAAATATCTCTATAAAAATTAAAATATCCCAAATACCACTTATAAAGATCATTCATGATCAAAATATGAGTGGATGTTAGAATCAATTTCCTCTCAACAAAAGAAATCCTAAATTGTCCACCCCTTGGGAATTTTACCAATTTCTTGGTAAGAGCAGTCAAAGATGATGGTAACTGAAATAATTCCTTGATTAACAAATTATTATATCTAGAATGAAATGGGATATTCATTATCAAAAAGAACTATCACAGTTCTCCCCATTAGAATAAACAAGACACCATAGGATCGACAGAATGTCTATGTTTTTAAATCACATTCCTAAAGAAAATCACTCTTTGTATCTAGAAATTACATTTTGAAAGCATCCCCAAAAAGAAGAAACTACTCAAAATTTCCAAAAATAATGTTCAAATCGTGATAATTTTATTTCTCATATATCAAATAATCCAAGTTATAATCTATAAAAAATTAATAAAATAGTTTTGATATACCAATTTAATATCTTGTTCATTAATGAAATAAAAATATGTGAGTTTTAGTCAGACCAAAATTCCTCTTCAGATATTCAAAATTTCTATAAATAAAAATAAAGGTGGTCATCAAAATATCACATTCCCTAACACAGAGACAATGATAACCCGACAGATGATAAATTTCAGAAAACCACTTAACCCCCATTAATTAGTCAGATAATTCATTCATATTTATGTTCGAAATGGTACATATTCATAAATTTTATCTAGTTCATCATTCTGTAGTCCACATAAATAATATAAACCTTAAAAATTATTAGAAAATATCATGGAATATTCCCAAAAATAAATGTTAGGATGAATAAATCCCTTTTGAAGTAGATTATCGAACTAAATAATATAATATTATATCTAAGAAGGTTCCATATTATAAGTGGGTATTAAGATATACTACATCTTTTGAAATATATAAAATTTAAACTCTAGATTAATTTTTAGAGGAATACAAAAACAATTTTCTTGAAAGACATTTAAGAAGATCCTAACCATAATGGGAAGATCATAAATAGGGTAAATATCATTTTGATCGAATATAATGACAAACTATAGACTTTTGAGCCCTATGAGAGAAGGTCATGTATGACCAGGCTACAAATCCCACACTCCCTAAAACAACTGAGAGCTCCCATCAGGATTAATTTGAAAAACCTAAGAATGGTAACAATAAATATTAACATGTTTAGAAACAAAAAAATCTTCCATGATGATGAAATTGAACATATTCATTTCCAGAATCATAAAAATAATAGAACAACATTGCATATGCTATAAATAAAGAATATTCAACACATTAAAACACTATATCCTTATTCATTCCAAGAGGTTCCTACAGATCCATAAAAATTGACATGAAATCTATTGGATGTTTTAGAACATAAAAAAGGAGTTGAAATAATAAAATATGGTAAACCAACATCTAAATGATTTAATTCTAAAAAATATTCAACAAATATGGCACCTCTTAGAGTAGAAATGTCCATTTCATCCTTTTCCAGAAATTGATCCACTACATGAATGCGATTAACTCTAGATACTAATGGTTGGATCCATATAGATATTGAAGTATCTGGATATGAAAATGTGTCCATTGGATCTGATGATCCTTGACTCTAATGGGTATTATAATTAACTAGGAATATCCAATGGAGATGACCTCGATAACAACAAGCACTGAAAATCTTCACATTTGAGGAATAAGAATTTCCAATGTTCCCAACCTTACCCCATTGATAGAAAGTCATGGGATCAATACCATCTACCACTTATTGTAAATATAGATCCAACTATTGAGATCTATTTCGACTACCCTTTTTATAGTTGTACCACTTTCTCTTCATTCCTCGTGTTCCACTAAATCTACCACTTTTAGGATCAGAAAATCTAGAAAATGTAACAATTCCAGTTATATCCATTTATCCCATTTTATCCATATAAAATATCTACACACAGGTAAAAATATTTACATTATATACCTATGATATAATATCAATATGTATATAGTTAATGAATTTATGTTCTCTAATCATATCATGCAGCACTACCTCCGGGTCAAAATTAACCAATTCGGAAAAATAGTTGGTTTATTCTAACACAAAACACTCTATATAACACAAATAGAAGAACACAATATAATTTTATTTCATTAGAGAATTCATTAATAATTACTGAAATGTGATGATCTTAAAACCCGTCCAATGCAATACCATGTACAAATTTTCCCAAACCATTGAATCCCACCACCACCTTTCTATGCCATTGATTATTAACACTTCAAATTTCACAATGATAGAAACAAGTTTATAAAAGAATCTAAAGACCAGATTGATCTTAACTATCCATATATATTCCCCTTGGGGATTATTCTTACTAATAAATGACTGGGTGTTCTCGTGTAGGCACTCTTTTGATCGGTCCATTTCCCCCTTGTCTCTAGGTTTCCTTACAAGAAATGTATTCTATGTTTGTAGTGAATATGGATCTATGTAATTAACTACATGAAAGATATCCTCTAGATTATTCTTATCTATAGGGGGAATCCCATTATGGGAATTCTCACTACACCCTCCTTTGGAACCCATGGATGACATCTTAGATGAATGATAATAAATTCTAGATATAGAGAAAAATGATCATCTTATATGAAAATTATCATTTAACCTAGAATCCCATTAGAAAAAACTCAACCCAAGATCATAACTGGGTTGATCAGATAAAAAACCTAGCATATCATAGTTATTTTAGGCTCATTGTGTAACACTCGAGATTTTTATGAGTAATATTTTGTTTTTATGTTATATATATATATATATCATCAAAGGAATCTTTCACTACACACTAGCTTGAATTACTTTACACGCAATCGCGACCTTCCTCGATAGCTTGCGTTGTATGCAATACCAAGTTTCACTAAACAACGATATGCTATTAAAATATTATTAAAACTAGCCGTTATGAATAGTAATAACCACTTTTTGAAATTTTATAAATTTTATTTTTCAAAAATAACTTCATTTTTGGATTCGGAATACCGAAATTAGCCTAGGGTGAAATTTTGGTATTTTTCTGAAAACTTTCAATTTTTGATGAATAGTGAAACCACTAAGTGGTAGGTTAAAAACTGAATTTTGCATAAAACTTAAATTTACCACTTCTGTGAATGTAATTTCGAAAATCCGACAGACACGGTTGATATCAGTAAGTAAAATGTGGTTCAATGAGATAAAAATAATTTTTTGGTGAATAATAACTTTTTACTTTTTTTTTACCGCGGTTAATAGTAAATAGGGTAACTAAGGGTAAATATGATATTACTATTACCCTAACACATGTCCTAATTCTATTGGATAAGTGTAATTCGACCAAAAACAACCTTATGAATATAATATGACCATTTAGGTCCACTTTGATTAGATTATGACATTTAATATTATTTTATTTAATGAATAGTTAAAATAGTTAAAATCAAAGTTTAATAACTAAAACATTTTTAATATTGGGTTATACATAAGATAAATTATAATATAAATATTCATTAGAAATATAAAACAATTTCCTACATAATGATATTTTATTTATAATTTTTAGACTTTAAATAAATTAATTTATTTATGACACAACGATGATGCAGTAATTACCCTTTTAAGGAAATGTTAACATAATTAATGTTATAAATGCTCAAATAAATGTAATTTGAAACTTTTTATGAATTCCACTAATTTTCTAGGTTACTATGATATATTATTGTTTATTTAATCAACTTGGTCAGAACATATAATTCTGTTATGACTTTCACAAAAATCATATATCAAATAGTGTCAAAATTGACACAAAATAGTTTTTAAATAAAATATTATATTATTAATTGTTATTTTATTCCTAAAAATCTATGATTCGGCCAATTGACTTAGATAAGGATATATATATTAATAATAAACAACTTGGGGTTCTTTTGGCATGTTATAGTAAGTTTATTAACCATATATTGTAAGAAAACAAAAAGTCACGGTAAAAGTTAAATTATTTAACTTAGAGTTAAATCTAATTGATAAGGTTAAAATAATAACCTAAACTTGTATAAATCCTATTGGTTGATAGGCTTTCGACCCATACCCACTTTACCTTCGAAATAAGACCCTTTGGAACCATTATAAACCGATTTTGACTTTAATATAAATAATATTTTGAGATATTCCTAAGGTGCCCCTCTCCTCCCTTATAAAAGGGCACCTCCTCCCCCTCCTCCTCACACCAATTTGAGCACTCAAGCTCGGCCAACCCCTGAAAAAATCCCTTATCCACTTCCCTATAATAATCCTAGAGGTCCTGGTCTTCTTCAAAAAAACCAATCTTAGTTCCCTAAGTGGAGGATTCAAAGAGGCGTTTCAAAGAAGAGGTAATATCCATTACCGATCATTTCAATTTCATTCTTCTTAAACTTTTTCTTCTTTAGTTGTTTGCTGATAAAGTAATAACATCAGTATTACTTACATATTGATATGTTATTATAAATATGAAACAACCCTAAGTCACCTTCTAATCCATCCTACGGAAAAATGAAATCACCGCGTGTGCGTACGTACGGAATACCGTCTCCACGCCGTGGTGTAATCTATTTTCCACCATCACCTTACAAGGATGGGTATAATGGTGTAATGAGTAACTATATATGATTATTATAAAGTTATATTGATATTGAAATAGTATAAATACACTTAAATACAACTCCACGATCGTGGGATCAATATCATCGCTCGTGCGTACGTACGAAATACCGTCTCCACGATGTGATGCGACTAGTTCTACATGATCATCATTACATAGTAATTATATAAATGAATTGAATGAATAAATATGATATATGTTACACTAATACCATTATGGATATAAGGTATCTATAACCTTAAAAGAAGAATAAGAATTTATTCGGCCAAACACGCATAAGAACAAAAGGCAATAAAGACCCGAGTAACAAGTAACAATGAAATATTACTAATAAGAATATAAGAATATGAACATATATGATATCATATCAATATGTATGATTCTGTAATAAGTCAATAACATTATTTAAACCATTATACAGGAGCTTTGGACACGTACAATGCAAATCGGACCTAAGGTAAGGGAAATATCACAATCTCATTTTTATCCGAGATTGTTTATACTTTGGTATTTACTGGTGTGTATATTATCATCCACATCAATGTTTCCTCAATATGTAATATTTATATCCTTCTAAAATAGTTTATATTCAATTTTACCCTTCGGTGAGTTTTTAGTAAAGAATATGAAAGCAATCTTTTGTCGTTTTTCGTACGAGGTACTTTTTGACTTTTCCGACAAAAGTACGAAGAATGTTTTTTTTTAACTTATACGGCAAGAATGGATTTTTAAAACATTATTTCCAAGAATATTCCTTTATATTTTTTCAAGTTTATTTTTAATCAACTTATTTTAGTTTATAATTGTATGACATGTTATGAAAAGAAAAGTGTTTTTGAAGTAGAAAATATATTTTCCTCAAGAATGGAGTTCAAATGTTTTATCAAAATTATTTTCCATCTATGATAATATAGGGTTCTATTTTTATCCCTAATATTACATTGATTTTATTATGTTTTGAGGGAATTATTTTTATGAAGTCATTTCCCTTATATGATTTGTTTTATGATGTCATGATGTTTCAAGAATCCCATTTTTGTTACATGTGTTATGCGATGATGTATGATTTATGATTATGTGGAACACATAAGATAGGATTCATTGTAAGATGGGTGGGACCTATATCTCCCTCCAATGCATTGGGTAAAGATTTATATCTCATGAGATAGACATGGCTGGAACGGAAGGTTATTTCGATTCAGTGATACAGGACTGAAACGAGGAGTGAACTCGGTTCAGAAATGGACTTTGTCCGCTAAGATAGTCTTGGAAATGAGTCATGACTAACAAGAAATGAGTTTCCATGATTATGTGTGCATGCCACAAGGTTTCAAGTTTTATGTTATGATTATGGGGACCTCATTTTCACTTCTATGATTTATTCCATGTTAAGATATTATGATCTCTTTTGCAGGTTATGATTTTCAAGAAGATATGATATGATTTTTATTTCCTTTATTTGCCCTTGCTGAGCATTTGAGCTCACCCTTTTTTGTATGTTTTCTTTTCCCCAGGTTAGGAAGATGGATATTAAGTAGAATATGCTAAAAGGTACCCTAGATATGATGAAATAAATGGGAGACACAGTAGAAGATTTATGAACTAGTTGTTTATGTTTCCTAGTTTCTAATGACACTATACCTATACGGTCCTTTTTGGTTTTGTCATATGTTGTAATAAGTGTGCTCCAATTTTGAAGTATTAACAATGTATGTAAAGTATGGGTCGTTATAGTTGGTATCAGAGGCAAAGGAGGTAGGAATGTATCGGATCCTTGGGAACTCTCACATGTGAGCGTTGGGCGAAGCATGGCTCTCCGCCCAAGGGCTTCATGAGGAAATGGCTGCCACTGGGGATGGTGGTGTGTCCCGCCCAGGGGGTGTAGCCGCCCATGGAGTGCCCTGATAGTTATCAATTATAGTCCACTGGAAGTAATTCTAGACCATTATAGTTGGTATCGGAGGAAAGGTATAGTCAACCTTTGGAAACTAGGATGTGAAAGCCTTAGTAAGAACCCTAAGGATAAGTCTAAGCATAGAACACAATCTTAGTGTTTTAGAAATGGCCATGAATAACCTAAGATAAGACCTTATGCGTGAAAATTTTATTCTTGAATTATGTTGTTTTCCTATTATAATTAGTGTTGCTCACACTATTCTTCTTGGTTTTAGTCAATGGCTGGAACCCGAAGGAACCGTGTTAATGCAGAATGCGATGGGAAATGCAATGATTGTACTCCTGAGCAACCAAACGATATGGGAGATGGAATTAAAATTCTTTTAGCCATGCTCACACAACTTTCTCAAGATATGAATCATGCAGGACTTACAAACGTGCAAAGGAAGGAGCAACATTCTGTTGAATCCTTCATGAGGCAGCGTCCACCTTCTTTCAGCGGGTCTACTGATCCAATAGTTGCTGAACAATGGATTAGTACTACTGAAAAGATATTTTCAGTTCTTCAATGTTCTGAACATTATAATGTCATCCTAGCAGTGTATCATTTGGAAAGAGATGATAATCAATGGTGGAATCTTATTAAGAATACGAGGCAAAGGGATGAAATTGAGTCCATGGAATGGGACGATTTCAAGAACTTATTTTTCAATAAGTACTTCCCTCGTATTCTCCGAACAAAGATGGAGAAAGAGTTTCTTGAACTGAAGCAAAGGGATGATGAATCTGTTGGTACCTATGTTGAAAATTTTACAAGACTTGCAAGGTACGCTTCTGGTATTATTATCCAACCTGAGAGTAAGATCGATCGATTCTTTAGTGGCTTAAAACCAAGTCTTCAAAGGGCGTTAGCCATAAGGGACTTCAATAGCTACGAGGAAATCGTTCGATGTTCTCTCAAAGTCGAGATAGAGATTGGAGTAACCCATCAGTCATATGAGTTTGATAAGAAGAGGAAAATGGAATTCAAAGGAAAATCTAAAGAGCACACTAAAAAGAAGATGAGCTTTCCCTTATGCTCAAAGTGTGGAAAGAAACATAGAGGGAGTTGTCTTAAAGGGACAAGTAAATGTTTCAATTGTGGAAAGGAAGGTCATCGGGCATTTGAATGCCGCGATAATGGGAAGAAGATGTCTAATGATGCAAACAAAGGAAGGGATACACAGAATGAACCTACTACACATCAATGTTTCAAGTGCAAGGAGATGGGGCATTATTCCAATCAATGCCCAAATCCAAGGGATGATGATGATGGTCGACGTCAACAAACTCTTAAGGCTAAAGACAAAGGAAAGTCACAGGCAATTTCTATCAGCGATGTGGAGTACGATAACGAAGTGGTGAAAGGTACACTTACCGTCCACTCTAAAGTAAAAAAGGTTTTATTTGATTCTGGATCCACCCACTCTTTTATTTCTGAAGAATTTTCTAAGGGTATCATCGTATTACCTCAACAATTAGATGTTGAGTTAGCTATGACAACACCTAATGGAACATAAATCGCATAAAAAGTGTATAATTCGTATCCGATCGACGTTTGTGGGAAAGTGCTTCCTGCAAATCTTGTCATCCTTCCTTTAGTGGAATTCGATGTGATTCTTGGAATGGAATGGCTTTCTTTATACGGAGCTCATATCAATTTCCAAATAAGGGAAGTCATCTTTCATATTCCAGATCAATCTATGATTGTCTATCAATGCAAGGATGAACATAACCTTCCAGTGGAAATTTCTTCCATTTTATGGGTATTGATTCCACTAAATGAAGGTTATTTATCTCAAATGGTTGGTGAGAAACTCGCGATTAAGAATATGCCCATCGTACGGGAGTTTGATGATGTCTTTTTGGAGGAATTGCCGGGTCTTCCACCAAATCGTGAAGTTGAGTTTTCAATAGAACTCGTACCGGGTGCTTTGCCTATTTCAAAGACACCTTATAGAATGGCCCCAATTGAGTTGCAGGAATTGAAGAAGTAACTCCAAGAGAATCTTGATAAGGGATTCATACTCCATAGTGTGTCACCTTGGGGAGCACCTGTTATATTTGTTAAGAAGAATGATGGATCAATGAGACTCTGCATTGATTATCGAGAACTTAACAAGATCACTATCAAGAACAAATATCCTCTCCCATGCATTGATGACTTATTTGACCAACTACGCGGAGCTCAATACTTTTCCAAGATTGATCTTCATTCAAGGTATCACCAATTAAGGGTAAAAAGGGCGAATATACCAAAGACGGCTTTCCGTACAAGGTATGGACACTATGAATTTATAGTGATGCCATTTGGTCTTACTAATGCCCCTACTATCTTCATAGATCTAATGAGTATATTCTTTAGAGACTATCTTGATCAATTTGTGGTAGTATTTATAGACGATATTCTTGTCTATTCAAAGAGAAAGGAAGAGCATGAAGATCACTCGAGAATTATATTGGAGACCCTGAGAAAGGAGAAGATTTATGCCAAATTTACCAAGTGTAAATTTTGGCTTCAAAAAGTTTCATTTTTGGGTCACATAATCTCAAAAGAAGGGATATCTGTGGATCCAGAAAAAATAGAGGTTATCGAAAGATGGCCGAGACCAACAACAGTAACTGAGATCCGAAGTTTTCTTGGTTTGGCTGGATATTATCGACGTTTTGTAAAAGATTTTTCCCGATTATCTAACCCACTCACCAAGTAGACTCGGAAAGGAGTTCAGTTTGTTTGGACAGAGGAATGTGAAGAGAATTTCAAGGAGTTGAAAAGAAGGTTATCCAGTGCACTTGTGCTCACACTGCCTTGTAGTGGAGAAAGGTTTGTGATCTACAGTGATGCATCCAAGAAGGGATTGGGGTGTGTTCTTATGCAAAATGATATGGTGATAGCTTATGCCTCACGACAGTTGAAAATCAATGAGCAAAATTACCAACACATGATTTGGAGTTAGCTACGGTAATCATTTCATTAAAGATTTGGAGGCATTACCTTTGTGGTGAAAGGTGTGATATTTATACTGATCATAAAAGTTTAATGTATATTTTCACACAAAAGGAGCTGAATATGCGTCAAAGAAGATGGTTGGAGCTGATTAATGATTATGACTGCTCAATCCATTACCACCCTGGGAAAGCAAACAAGGTGGCATATGCATTAAGTCGACAAGACCATGCTAGTTTATCCATGATAAGGATCACGAAAGATCCAATATTTATGGATTTACAAAGGATGGATCTTGGAATTATAATGGAAGGGGAAAATCTTATCTTTCTCAAATGAATGTTCAACCATCTATACATGTGAAGATTAAAGAGGCACATAAAGAAGATGTCGCGTTACAAAAGAAGGTGAGAAATGTTCCTGAGTTCAACCTTGATTGTGATGGGATAATAAAGTTCAGGAATCGGGTTTGTGTTCCTCCCATCCCCGAGTTAAAGAAGGAGATGCTGGATGAGGCTCATAGTTCTTCATTCTCTATTCACCATAGAAGCACGAAGATGTATAGGGACCTGAAAGAGTACTTCTGGTGGGATGACATGAAAAGAGATGTTGCTGAATATGTCTCTCGATGTTTGGTTTTTCAATAAGTTAAAGCTGAGAGATAGAAGTCTAAGGGGATGTTACAACCATTACCCATACCCGAATGGAAATGGGAAAACATCACTATGGACTTTGTCACAGGACTTCCTAAAACATCCAAAGACAATAATGCTATCTGGGTCATAGTTGATCGTCTTAAAAAATCTGCACACATCATTGCTATTAGAGAGGATTTCTCTCTAGATCAGCTTGCCTGGATATATGTAAAGGAATTGGTAAGATTGCATGGAGTACCACTTTCTATAATATCTGATCGGGATCCGAGATTTACCTCGAAGTTCTGGAAATGTCTTCAGCATACTCTGGATACAGAGTTGAGTTTCAGCACTGCTTATCATCCTCAGACAGACGGTCAGTCTGAGAGAACAATTCAAACCCTAGAAGATATGTTGAGAGCTTGCTCTATGGATTTCAAAGGAGGTTGGGATAAACACCTACCTTTGGTGGAATTTTATTATAATAATAGCTTTCACTCCAGTATTCTGATGGCTCCTTATGAAGCTCTCTATGGAAAGAAATGAAGGACTGCAGCTTGCTAGGATGAAGTTGGGGAAAGAAAGCTATTAGGACCTGATCTCATTGATGAAATGGCAGAAAAGGTCGGATCTATTCAGCAACACATAAGAGCAGCTCAGAGTCAATAGAAAAGTTATGCCGACAACCGAAGAAAAGACATAGAGTTTGAAGTGGGTGATAAAGTCTTCTTACGAATATCTCCCTGGAAGAGGGTTATGAGATTTGGAAAGAAGGGGAAGTTGAGCCCTAGATATATCGGTCATTTCGAAATACTGGATCATGTTGGAAAGGTAGCTTACCGATTGGCGCTTCCACCGAATCTCTCTCAAGTTCACGATGTGTTCCATGTATCTCTCCTGAGAAAGTATATACCTGATCCTTCACATGTACTCAGCTAAGAAGTTGTACCGCTGGAGCAATAACTTTCTTATGAAGAACAACCGATAGAGATTCTGGATCGTAGCGAAAAAGTCCTACAAAACAAGGCCACTCGATTGGTGAAAGTTTTATGGAGGAACCAACAACTTGAAGAAGCTACATGGGAGCTTGAGGATATGATGAGGGAAATGTATCCTCATCTGTTTGTTACAAAGTGATGAATTTCAATGGAGAAATTCTTTTTAAGGGGGGTAGAATGTAACACCCAAGATTTTTATGACTAATTTTTTGTTTTTATGTTATATATATATATATCATCAAATTTTGGTATTTTTCTGAAAACTTTCAATTTTTGATGAATAGTGAAACCACTAAGTGGTAGGTTAAAAACTGAATTTTGCATAAAACTTAATTTTACTGCTTATGTGAATGGAATTTTAAAAATCCGACAGACACGGTTGATATCAGTAAGTAAAATGTGGTTCAATGAGATAAAAATTATTTTTTGGTAAATAGTAACTTTTTACTTTTTTTTCTGCGGTTAATAGTAAATAGGGTAACTAAGGGTAAATATGATATTAATATTACCATAAAACATGTCCTAATTCTATTGGATAAGTGTAATTAGACCAAAAACAACCTTATGAATATAATATGACCATTTAGGTCCACTTGGATTAGATTATGACATTTAATATTATTTTATTTAAGGAATAGTTAAAATAGTTAAAATGAAAGTTTAATAACTAAAACATTTTTAATATGGGGTAATACATAAGATAAATTCGACTATAAATATTCATTATAAATATAAAAAGATTTCCAACATAATGATATTTTATTTATAGTTTTTAGACTTTAAATAAATTAATTTATTTTTGACACAACGATGATGCAGTAATTACCGTTTTAAGAAAATGTTAACATAATTGATGTTATAAATGCTCAAATAAATGTAATTTGAGACTTTTTATGAATTACACTAATTTTATAGGTTACTATTATATATTAGTGTTGATTCAATTAACTTGGTTCGAACATATAATTCTATTATGACTTTCACAAAAAACATATATCAAATAGAGTCAAAATTGACACAAAATAGTTTTTAAATAAAATATAATATTATTAATTGTTATTTTATTCCTAAAAATCTAATATTCGGCCAAATGACTTAGATAAGGATATATATATTAATAATAAACAACTTGGGGTTCTTTTGGCATGATATAGTAAGTGTATTAACCATATAGTGTAAGAAAACAAAAAGTCATGGTAAAAGTTAAATTATTTAACTTAGAGTTAAATCTAATTGATAAGGTTATAATAATAACCTAAACTTGTCTAAATCCTATTGGTTGATAGGATTTCGACCCATACCCACTTTAACTTAGAAATAAGACCCTTTGGAACCATTATAAACCGATTTTAACTTTAATATAAAATAATATTTTGAGATATTCCTAAGGTGCCCCTCTCCTCCCTTATAAAAGGGAACCTCCTACCCCTCCTCCTCACACCAATTTGAGCACTCAAGCTCGGAAAACCCCATCCAAAATACCTTCTCCACTTCCCTAGAATAATCCTAGAGGTCCTGGTCTTCTTAAAAAAAACCAATCTTAGTTCCCTAAGTGGAGGATTCAAAGAGGCGTTTCAAAGAAGAGGTAATATCCATTATCGATCTTTTCAATTTCTTTCTTCATCAACTTCTCTTCTTTAGTTGTTTCATGATAAAGTAATAACATCAGTATTAATTACATACTGATATGTTATTATAAATATCATGAAACCCTAATTCACCTTCTAATCCATCATACGGAAAAATGAAATCACCGCGCGTGCGTACGTACGAAATACCATCTCCACGCCGTGGTGTAATCTATTTTCCACCATCACCTTACAAGGATGGGTATAATGGTATAATGAGTAACTATATATGATTATTATAAAGTGATATTGATACTGAAATAGTATAAATACACTTAAATACAATTCCACGATCGTGGGAACAATATCATCGCTCGTGCGTACGTACGGAATACCGTCTCCACGATGTGATGCGACTCGTTCTACATGATCATAATTACATAGTAATTATATAAATGAATTGAATGAATAAATATGATATATGTTACACTAATACCATTCTGGATATTAGTTATCTATAACCTTAAAATAAGAATAAGAATTTATTCGGCAAAACACACATAAGAACAAAAGGCAATAAAGACCCGAGTAACAAGTAACAATGAAATATTACTAATAAGAATCTAAGAATGAGACCATATATGATATCATATCAATATGTATGATTCTGGAATAATTCAATAACATTATTTAAACCATTATAAAGGAGCTTCAGACACGTACAAAGCAAATCGGACCTAAGGTAAGGGAAATATCACAATCTCATTTTTATCTGAGATTGTTTATACTTTGGTATTTACTGGGGTGTATTTTATCATCCACATCAATGTTTCCTCAACATGTAATATTTATATCCTTATACAATAGTTTATATTCAATTTTACCCTTCGGTGAGTTTTTAGTAATGAATATGAAAGGAATCATTTGTCGTTTTTCGTACGAGGTACTTTTTGACTTTTCCGACAAAAGTACGAAGAATGTTTTTTAACTTATACGGCAAGAATGGATTTTTAAAACATTATTTCCAAGAATCATCCTTTATAAGTTTTCAAGTTTATTTTTAATCAACTTCTTTTAGTTTATAATTGTTTGACACGTTAAGAAAAGAAAAGTGTTTTTGAAGTTGAAAGGATATTTTCCTCAAGAATGGAGTTCAAATGTTTTATCAAAATTATTTTCCATCTAAGATAATATAGGGTTCTGTTTTTATCCCTATTATTACATTGATTTGATTATGTTTTGAGGGAATTATTTTTATGAAGTCATTTACCTTATATGATTTGTTTTATGATGTCATGATGTTTCAAGAATCCCATTTTTGTTACATGTGTTATGCGATGACGTGTGATTTATGATTATGTGGCACACATAAGAAAAGATTCATTGTAAGATGGGTGGGACCTATATCTCCCTCCAATGCATTGGGTAAAGATTTATATCTCATGAGATAGACATGGTTGCATGGAAGGTTATTTCGGTTCAGTGATATAGGACTGAAACGAGGAGTGAACTCGGTTCAGAAATGGACTTTGTCCACTAAGATAGTCTTGGCAATGAGTCATGACTAAAAAGAAATGATTTTCCATGATTATGTGTGCATGACACAAAGTTTCACGTTTTATGTTATGATTATGGGGATCTAATTTTCACTTCAATGATTTATTCCATGTTAAGATATTTTGATCTCTTCTGCAGGTTATGATTTTCAAGAAGATATGATATGATTTTTATTTTCTTTATTTGCCCTTGCTGAGCATTTGAGCTCAACCTTTTTTGTATGTTTTCTTTTCCCCAGGTCAGGAAGATGGATATTAAGTAGAATATGATAAAAGGGACCCTATATATGATGAAATAAATGGGAGACACTATAAAAGATTTATGAACCAGTTGTTTCTGTTTCCCAGTTTCTAAAGACACTATACCTATACGGTCCTTTGTGGTTTTGTCATATGTTGTAATAAGTGTTCTTCAATTTTGAAGTATTAACAATGTATGTAAAGTATGGGTCGTTATACATTGCATAAATATTTTTACATAAACTCACTAAAAAATACATCTCATGTTTCTAAATTACTACCTCATATCTGCAAAATTTCACAAAAATGTAATCACGAGGAATAAACTTCCATAGAAACCAATTTTTAATGAGATGACTGAGGATACCCTCCAAACTAGTATTGAGGCTGAACTACAGTAGTATTAAAAGATATTGTAGATCCCAATAGTATGGAGACTATAACATGTTCACCAATGTACAAGTTGTGGCAATAATTTCACCAATCCAGAAATGAGATACATATAATATATATAAACATATATATATATTGAAAAAAATAATGTAAGGAATTTTTAGAAAAATATATGACATAAAAAAATAAAATGGTAATGAAAGAACCCAAAATAAAATGACAAGGTCAAATTACAACAATCCTAAATGAAAATTAAAAATAGAAAAAAATGTCTCGTATAATATGGGGGAAAGTCACACCATCTCACCACAAGTCACTAATACTTAGTTGACATAAACATCACTGCCTCATTACGACTCTATAACATATCCTGTAACAAGATACAATATTATTTCCCCACATTATTGAGGGAGTGTGATGGGTCTTCCTAAATATGCACAATAGAATCCCACCCATTTATTCTATATCGATTCAGTATACATCAGTCCTGGTATTCTATATTTTATGGAAAATATTTCTTGTTAAGAAGTTAAATAGTTTTTGTCAAAGCATGGTAAATAGTTCCCCTTTTTCTATAGTTCTAAATAAATATAGGTAAAAAAATTAACGAATAATTTCTATAAAAAGTTATATTTTTCAAAAAAGTTCTTTCAAATCAAATATATAATCAATCAATTGAAAAAAGGTAACGCACCAAATAAAACTATTTGAAATTTAGTTATTTGTTATGGTCTATTTACGATGGGACCCTAAGACAAATGGGATATTGAATAAAATGATATCACAAATAGGTTTTTTTATGACAAGAAATTTTCCCATCGCAAACAGTTTTACCAATATTATTTTAAAAAACTCTTTTGCGGCGGGTAAATTTACCCATCGCAAAAAGCATATAAAATAAAAAGATAATATAATTAAAATTGACAAAATAATATTTATAAAATAATATAAATAAAATTATAATACTAATATTAACATATTAATTTTAATAATATTAATATTATTAATATTTTATTAATAATTATAAAAAAAATATTAATATAAAAATAATAATAATAAAATAAATAATAGTAATAATAATAAAATAAAAAAACTCAATACTGCTAATGCTCTCACTAACACATCACATTCTACCTGCCCTAGTATATATCGGTCACAACATCTGTCATATTGATGTGTGGTTGATTGTTACACTTCTCAATGTCTCGAAATAGTCATAATTACGAATGTAACCATGATAACATAGAAATTCTATGTCAAACTACCAATAATATATTGATTACATTTTTGTAGCAATGTTTTTTCCTGTTATAGATATTCGTAATAGAAGAATAGGATAATGTGCCCATTATATCATGAGATGTCACCCGAATGGGCACATGTGCTTCCTTTACACAAATAAAATTAAAAAACAAGAATGGTATTTTGGTTAACAACATCAAATCATTATGCAGTGTTGAAATTTCAATAAAGAAACACAACGAATATAAAAATTGTGGTTACATTTGTTGAAAGAATCATTTTACCTATTTTCGTATTATTTTAGTTAGTTGAACACAAAAAAAGACTTCGTGAATGATATTTTTGAAAAATAAATTAAGTATTATATAGAAATGATAATGAAATTCACTATTACTATTTACTACTCATTATTTCTGATTATTACTATTTATGAATGATTAATAAATTTTTACTGATTATTTCTATTTATTACTATTTATTAATATTTAATACTATTTATGACTAATTATTACTAATTATAACTAATTACCACTAATGAAAACTAATTACTACTAATTGATAATAATTATTACTAATTACTTCTAATTTATACTAATTACTACTAATTCATAATAATTACTACTAATTACAACTTATTATTACTAATAACATTGAATCACTACTAATTACTACTATTTTTTACTATTTACTAATAATTAGTACTATTTTCAACTAATTAGTATAATTTATTAATATTTATTACTAATTTTTACTAATTTTTACTAATTATTACTAATTTATAGTATTTATTACAAATTATTACTATTTATTAAAATTCAGTACTATTTGTTACTATTCATTACTAATTATTACTATTCATTATATTTATTACAATTTATTACTAGTTTTTACAAATTATTTATAATTATTACTAATTCTTCCTATTTTTTAATAGTTATTATTAAGTATAATTTATAATTCCATTTTCTTTGTATTTATTAAATTTCACTATTAATTATTCCTAATTATTACAATTTATTACATATTTTTATTATATATTCCTAATTACGACTATTTATTCTGAATTATTACTATTTATTACTATTTATTCATATTTATTATCATTTATTCATATTTATTGATATTTGTTTTACTAATTTTACTAATTTATAACGAATTATTAATTATTATTAATTATTTTTACCATTTATTACTTGTTATTACTAATTATTACAAAGTATTCCTAATTATTAAAAATTAATATAAATTATTCCTAATTATATTTATTTATTAAAAATTATAATTAATTATAAAAAATTATTCATATTATTTACTAATTATTACTATTTATTCCCACTTATTATTAATTATTACTATTTATTACTAATTATCATTAGTTGTTAATAATTACACCAATTTTTACAATGTATTAATATTTTTTACAAATTATTTTTATTTCTTACTAATTATTCTTATTTATTACTAATTATTCATATTTATTACTAATTATTCCAATTTATTAATATTATTACTAATTATTCCTAATTATTCCTAATTATTTTTAATTATTCCTATTTATTCCTAATAATTCTAATTTATAACAAATTATTATTATGTATTCAAAATTAAAACTATTTATTCATATTTATTATTATTTGTTACTATTTATTTATATTTATTTCTATTTATTACTAATTATTACAGTTTATTCTCAATTATTCTTATTTAATACTAATTTTTTCTATTTATAACTGTTTATTACTAATTACCATTAATTATTACTAATTAAAGCTAATTATTAAAATTTATTTGTATTTATTAGTCATGAAAGAATATATTTGTAAAAATAAAGAATTCAAATTAAATATATCAAATTCTAATTTAATTTAATTGTTGCTAACTACCAATAATTTTAACTAAAATTAAATAAAATAAATTAAATACAAAATTCATGAAATAGATAAATACTGTAAAATAGAATCCTTTGTACACTGAAAGACATCTAAATTCGCTCTGATATTAATGATTAAACATCGAGAAAAATTGACAGAGAAATAAGAGTGTATAGAGGGAAATAGGAATTGAGAAAGACATGAAATGAAAAAAAACGGATGGGGTATTTACTGGTTATATTATTTCTGACAGGGCCCATTGAAAATACCCACCCTACAATTAATAATACACGAGAGATAAAAAATTTATTTGTGATGGGACCCGTCAAAAATACCTACCTGTGGACAAAATATTTGTGACAGGAGATAGACACTATCGCAACTAAAATGATTTTTGACGGGACCCACCATAATTGATTGAACCCATCAAATTAACTGATGGCGGTAAGAAATTTTATTGTCCATGGGTCCCATCAAAGATAGTAAAACTCATGAGTATTTGCGATGGGTCCCATTCGAAATTGTAAATCCCATTAAGGTTATTTGGTAAGTGATTGGATATCCTGTCATAAATAACATTCATGTGGTTTTCCGCCTAGTGTGCGCGAAATTATTTCTGATGGGATATATAATCCTCCAGAAAATAAATACGAATTTGTGATGGGAGAAGGTCCTCGTCAAAAATAGTCCATCCCAATGGACTATTAGTGATGGTCCCCTTCCCCATAGCAAAGTATCATACAAAAAAAAATAGTTTTCTCGTAGTGGGGATATATCATATTCTGGTGGCTAGGTCACTCATACATAAAACATGACTTGTGCACACTATCAATACCTAGAACAAATGCATCATGGCCTAGGAAATAGAGGAACTCCAACAAAACTGAACCATCCTACCATTTCTATCAATTCATATAGAAAAATACATATCAATCAAGGAATGGAGAACACCATAGAATGTGAACCCCTTTCCAATACAAAAGGACAAGTCCAACTACGATAACTTCAAACTAATTATGCAAGCCTCCCATCTTTTTTATCTACAAAATTATCTTCAATTGGTTTATCAAATTTCACAAAATATCCAAAAAAATAGTTTTCCATATAATACCAATTTTGAAAACACACATCACAAACCTTTTTCCAATTATAGGAAAATCACTCTTCCATTACCAAAATCTGGGGAAAATGATATTTTCTTAAGAAACAAATCACCAAAAAAATACATCAATCATTACAATTCATTTAAAAATCTGTTTATAAACAAATCAGAATTACGGTTCAACAAACATTTGTAATAAATTGAGAAGACTACATCAAACTAAGTAACATAACAGTCATAATAGGATCCAAAAAATCTATAATGAAACTGAGATAAACAAAAAAGGCATAATGATGGATCTCTGTATATTAGAACTGATTTACATAAATTAATGTGTCATAGGAGAGGTTATATAAACACATACCTTGTGAAACTCACAGGTCGCTCCACAACCAACATGGGAATCACTCTATTTATGACAAAACATGATTGAAAACCACATTTTTTTGAATATTAATTTCAAAAATACAAAAACTTGATACATATACTCTATCACAAAATACCAACGCCACTTTCAAACAATGGTAAATGAGGGAAAACAAGAAGATAACGATCAAACATACCAAAAGGAATATTACCAATCATTATTGAGAATAATGCATTAAGTAGAGTAATCTAGATTTAATTAAACAACATAATAAATATATAGGATACCTTGGATTCAATGTAGGAGGATGAAAATCGATTGAAATAGGTTTATGAATGTAATGTGTAAAAAACCCACTCGGTAGGAGGGACTCATGTAATGAATTATACACTGTCAACACTAATATCATTCGTTAATGTTTACAAAAAAAATAAATCACATTAGGATAAAATTACATGGAGAACAATTCATTACAAGAAAATAATTTATGACATGAATGTTTTTAACATCATAAAATTGGTTCATGGATCATTCTGAATGATTGAATCATGTTTTAAATCAAAATATTGTTAGTAATTTTTTCTTTCAGACATTTCCCTTTAGTAGACCTATAAAAAAATCCCAAACATCCTCACATTCCATTCAATTTATAAGAAAAAAAATATTAAACATAAAATAGAATATACCATTAACAAATATGTCACATATTTAAATTTTCTATCTGTATGGATTGATTAAACTATTTTACGAATGGAAATCAACCATGTTTTTCTCAGTGGTTATGAATCATATCTCAATTATCAATATTTTCAGTAAAAACCGTCCATAATGTATTAATATTCATCAAATATTGTTAAAATTAATTTATTCATATATTTTAATTACCTTAAAAATGATTCAATGGATCCTTCTAATCAATTTCCAGTTGTGAAACTTTTTGAGCATTACTAAAAATTTAAATGGAATTATTGTTTTAGTGTACAGAAAGTGAAAATACATCCTCTCCATCATGAATAGTAATTTTATTAAATCTTACATTATAGTATTGATATGTTATTTTCATGGATTTTTTTATAATATATTTTAAAATTTTAGATTATATATAATTGATTTCAAATAAAGAGTCTATTTTCCTTCAGAAATGATATAGTGATATTTTAAAGGTATTGTTATATATAAAAATATAATTTTATGTGTCTTATGATTCAAAATGAATATATTAATATGTTACCATATATATTGTTTTCATGTATGGTTTATGATTATGATGATTAAATATTAATGAATCATGTATCCTACACATGATTTATGATTTTATGATATGTTGAATGTTTTTTGATCTTGTGGCACACATATGATTGGGATTAATTATTTGATGGGTGGTAATAGAATTATATATCCCTACAATAAATTTTGTAAAGATTTATATCTCATGAGATAATAAGGATATTAAGGGGGTGTCAACCCATTTCAATATGGTGAATTCCAATAATATAATCTTGGTAGTGATCTTTTAAAATGAAATGATGGATTGGGTAGTGAAACCAATACAAAATGATAGTATTGGTTGTGAACCAAAACTAATGATATGATTCTCTGTTCTTAAATACATGAAAAAAATTTCACTTATTATTATTTTTCATAGATCATGATTAATTATTGATGATTCATCATTATTATGTATTAAGTATTTTTAGAAAAACCTTATTCATTGGTTAATGATTAACGATATTTGAATTATTTCATATGATTATCTTAAGTCATGATCATATTCTCAAACCCTTATTTTTATCTTAATCTCAATTATTATTATTTTTGGGACATTATTTTATGGTAGTTTTTATGGATGCTGGAATATGACTGGTGTTGTTTTTTTATTGTAAAATAAGATTTATAAGTTCATGTTGCAAATTATTGAAAATGAGATTAACCGTCATATTCATAATATAAGACCCATAATTCCTATTAATGTCAATCATATTGGGATGATAGTTTCTTGAATAAAAGGTTCATCATGACTCACCTTGTGTCCAGAATGTGGTACAAATCATAATGAGGAAGAGAGTCAGATTCCTTATATATCTCATAATATCCTAACAATTCATTTCCGATAGAAGACTTCCCATAAATAAAATGTATTATGTAAAACATGTGATGAAATCTTGATATAGGAAATGAGGGGAAACATTACTTCTAATCATATTGGGGATAATCGGGAAGAAGAAATATTCTCTCAAATGGGATGTTATAATACCTTCTGTTATAATTCATCTGATGCTATAACAATCCTATTCATGCTCAAATTCATGATGATTTAATGATACATGCATAATTTTTGTTGAAAAAGAATGTTGTTGAAGTCGAATATTTCAGGTTTGAGCTCATTGGTGTGAGATCAGTAGATGCAGAGTTGTTTGAAGGAAGAGAAAGTTGGTATGAATTTGAAATGATTAAGGTGATGGTTTTAAATTAGAATAAATAATCTCAAGATATGATCTTTGGAAAGAGGAGTTGTGGGAATCCTAATCAGATAAGTAAAGAAGTTATTAAAGGAGAATCTACTAGAAATGGTCCATCAAACGTGGTGTTCCACCGGTCATTGAAGCAAGAATCATTTCTGTTCAAAAGGTTTTGAGACCAATGAATAATAAAAGAAGAAATGTTTTTTGGTACCCATGATAAGAATAAAATCATTGATCAATCAACAATGTAGTCAACCATTTTCATCAAGATTAATTGGTGATTGTTTTTCACATGGGAGCATTGTTTTCTTTAATAAGTGGTTCAACATAAAGAATAGCCTTAATATGATTTTAGTGGGGTTAAGATTCATCTTAGTGGAACTAATACGAATTATTAAATGGAACCCAAGATCAATCCATCTGATTTAGTTTGACATTGATAAACATCATCAGAGGCATCATCATCAGTATGAATAAATAGAGAATAAATAAAATTCCCATGCAGTTAAAAAGGTATTGTCTTGTGGGATCATAAAATAATTCATTTTTATTGATTTTATGATGTTTTTTCAAAGTAGGTCTTGAATGTTGATAGAGTTTTTGGAATATCATCATGTGGTCATCGTAAATGGAATTATTTATAAATAATGAATTTTCATGTTATTCAATGAAAATTGGAGGGACCAAATGATTTTATTGTAAGGGGAAATTTGGAATGGATATTGGAATTTTGTTAAAGTTTATTTTATGTGAGATTATTTTTTGAAGTTTTGAGATGTTTTGAGAAGAAATTCAAAGAATTGAATAACTCAGAAATGCATCTAAAATTCAAGAGGAATAGAATATTTGGGATTTTTATTAACAGGGAATGATATTGAGAATCAAACAGAAACCCTTTTGGATTAATATTAAATATTTTATGTAATTCATACTTCCTGAAATGGATGTTCTGTTAATTATATAGGGCAAAAAACTAAATAATTCTAGTGAGACATAGTTTTCAGATCGTGATTTCCTCATGTTGTTTTCCAGATAGAAGAATATGTTAGGAGAGAGATGATTTTAATCAGTGGTTTTTGGAATTAGAATGAACAATCGAACAAGGATTTCCAGATTAAGTATGAAGTAGTTAAAAATTGATTCATTAGTATTATAAGGGAATTATATTTTTATAATCTCAATTAGGATTAGAAAATCAGACTGGGAAATCAAACTCGGTTTCATTATGAAGTCTTGAAGATGATTTTTCCTACTGGTGGGTAAGAAATTAGTGTTTGGTTTTCATGATCATATTTGTCAAAATTGATCAAGCATCATTGTAACACGCTTTTTACAAATATTTTAATACATAATTTTGTTCTACTTGAATCATGTGTAATTTTTTATGGAACCTTTTTCTACATTACCGTAAAGGATTACACTACTCATTGTTTTCAACACAAAATGATAAATTTGTAGTGTAATTTTTGGTATTGGATTGTTTCAAAACAACACCAAGGATGCATCTACTCTTGTTGAGTAGTGAAATTTTTATATTCATGTGTTCTTATTGATTTATGATTGTTTTTTGGGTTAATTTGATAACCCAGTAACAAGATATTGAAGGTTGTTTAAAATGAAATAATGTTTAAAGAAAAAGATATCACTAATTCACCCTCCCACTCTCAATGATACATTATCTTAACTGTGCACATATAATTATTATTAATGCTGAACATTCCCTTAATTTACTATTTTATGATGTTTTGAAGAATAATATGTGATGAATAATCTCAATTCTATGAACAATAAACTGAATTGGGTCTTTAATGGTAGGAAATATCAAATCTATAAAGATAGAATTATTATTTTTCTTATGTCTATTCGGTATGATTTTCATGAATCTTAAATAGACAGGTTTACTTCTATTGATGATAATGTTCCTATTAAATTTTTTAACAAGAATAATCTTGAGAAATACAGAAAGGCTTTGAATTGTTTCCTCACATTACTCTCTGAAATTGACATTTCATTAGTGAAGGGTGTTTCCATAGTCAAAGGAATCTTGGATAGGATGAAAAACATTTATTAAGGAAATAAAAATACAACGAACATAAAGTTATAAATCTAGATACTAAGGTTTGATTATATCAAGTTGAGTGAATATGTATCTATTTTTGACATAATTACCAAAGTGAATGACATTTTAATCACAATTAGATGTCTTGGTAAAAATTATAATATTATACATTTTTGGAAAGGATCATGAAAATTCCGCTTGAATATTTTGATGCTGATGTTTCTTTATGAGAATATAGAGATCTAGATACATTATATCAGTATTAATATCATAGAACACTAATAAATTATAAATTGGGAAGGTAAAAGGTTATGAACATTATAACAATAATTTATAGCGAAATGTGTTTTATGGATTCTATGAAGGAAAAGTCCTATAATATTTTTGCTGAAGAAGAAGCTAGGGAATCATATTTCGAAAATCAGGTATATCAATATGACGATGAATTTTTATCATTGTTTTTTAAAATGGGAAAATATGCACATGTAAATATAATGGGAAATTTCCCTTGATGTTTTTTGAATGTGGAGTCATTGAGTAATTTTTGGATAATTTTTCACGAAGAAATAATGATTATTTAATTGAGTAACATGATAAAGCATAGAAGATCATTGAAGAAATCGAGTCATAATGATTAATATTATTATAAAGAGAAAGATAAAAAATTATTCAAATAAATATTAATAAGATTCTTATATAAATATGATAACAAATAAGACAATCATGATGAATTCTAAAAATATTTTAAAAAGTTTGGGAAGAATAATTTCATTGCATTTGTGAATAATTTTGAGTTTAGAAGAAGCAATTCTGAAGAAAAATAAACTCATGTAGAATTTAATGTGAAATAAAAATTGAAATCATTTCTATGTGAAATTTATAGGCTTTAAAAATAAATAAAAAATATAATAAGTGAGGACTATTTAATAAATATTCAATAATGTTTTCCTAAGGAGAATTCCAATTAAACTAAAAGATATTTATTTTTGGAAGAAATATTTGGAGGATGAAAAGTATTATAATTAACATATATAAGTATTGTTTTGTAAAAATGAAAAATATTTGAAACTTTTCCAAAGGATAATTTTTAATGCTGAATAGGGGGTTATATTTTTCAATAATTATATCTATGAAGTCTTTTAATGCTTTGGAATGGATAAAACATATAATTATGAGAAATTACTATGAAGGGTTGAATATAAAGTATATATTTTTTCTATGAAGAAGAAATAAGTGAATGGTTTGTATGTTGTCAATAAAAAATGGATAATTCATAAGTTTAAAAAATACGGAGACTATTGTGGTTCCTATTACATCATATTCTAAAAATGTTGAAATAAGTACTTGCTGAAAAAGAAGACATTCATTCAGAATAATATGTTCCAGGGTCAAAAATGTTCTGGTAAGAATGATAAGAAGCATTTTGAGAATTATATTCACAAATCCAGAAAAAATGAAAATTTCATGGGAAAATATTTTTCATATAGATATTCATAGTATTTTCTGGATTTAGAAACATTTCAAATATGTGTTTGTTAAATCAAGAACAATACCAATACATGAAAAATATAGAAGGTAATGTTTGAGGGGGGAGTAAATACACTTAAAGGAAAAAGTATGTGAAATTTTATTTGATGAAATTTGATAAGAATAGTGTACAAATTGAAAATATGTTCATACCATTAGAAACTATATATGAAAGGTGTGAATAAACTAGACACCTTCCAAAAGATTGTCTTTTTTTGTTTATCATCACAATAAATATTTTTTAAAAATTCCAAGAAGTCATAAGTCAATAATGATAAAGGGAAATAATATCTTGCTGCCGAGACATGTTTCAAAGCATCAATAGGAGAAGAACCATGTATTCTAGATAGTAGAGGATCTTATCATATGAATAGAGAATTTATTTATTTTTCAATGATTGTGAAATATTTCAAAGAAAACATGATGGGATTTTAAATGACACATCCTTAAGAATCAACGGTGTTGGACCAACAATGATTGGGAATGAGTAGTTTCAATCCATGGATGGAATGACTGTTTATGGGATGAATCACAACATTCTATGTGGCTCCCAACATTGTGATGAAAGAAAAAAATTTGTTTTCAGAAAAGAGGGGTTTTTCTGGAAATTCGGGAATATATTAAACTAGTACTAATATGCCATTATACAAAAGGAAACAGGTTTCATACTTGTGTGGATCAAAACCCTTATTACCTAGGAATAGTGGAATAAAATCAGTTTTGGTAGAAAAGTCTTGAAAACATGTGTTAAAGAAACATGTACAAGTTATCATAGTGTTATATCATTTGGTGAATTCATGAGATGTTAATAAGAATAGATTGGTGATACATAATTTTTCAATATGGCTTATTACAAATTATGTGCATAAGAAAGATGAATTTTAAAAAAAAAACCCAATGAACATATTCATTTTAATATTATTGGGCCAATGTGTAAACAAACTGTTAGGACCAATATGGGCCTAGATACCTTGATAGGGGGTGAATCATGGTATGGATATTTGTTTTCAAAATTCATCCTTCCCCACTAGATCTTGACCAATTTTTTATTAGGGTCACATTGGTTGCTCTATTGTGTTTTTGTTGATCCCTTATTTTTGTCTTTATCTAATGGTGATTCTTTAGATGAAATGAAGGGAAGAAACTAGGAAGACACAATGATTTTTTCTTTGTTCACCCTCACTGAGATACATCCAAGGAGAAAACAACGACGTTGTGCCACTGTACCAAATCCACTAAAGCTCACTGCCAATACTGTTCGGGCTAGATCACTTCTATGCCCAGGATCACTACCTTTACAAAGTTTAGGGTCATTTCAATGCTTTCTGAAGGGTCACTCTTTATTTCTCTCTCTCTGGCTCAATGCCGGTAGAAAGGATAACCATCTTCCTCTTCCTTTACTCACTGCATTTGGAAGGGATTCATGCATAGTTTATAGACCTGTAGGTCTCTTCATTACCACTAATGAATTCATTTTCCACAGTATGTAGATGCTCAGTTAAAGTCCAAATTTCATCCACATATTAATACCACTTTACCTCTGAACACTGTGAAAATACCATTGGAAATATCTTCGCAAAGCACCCTACATCGCGAGGCACCCAATTTCATGATGCTTGAACAAGCCTTCGTGAAGCTCGTGCCATTTCTCGAAGAACTCTCATGAAGCACCCTTGAGAAACTCTAGCTGTTGTAGTGCGACATCCCTCGCGAATCTCACTGAGCCAACGCAGATCCTGCAACTTTCATGGAGCTAAATTATCCACCGCGAAGCACTTCTTTCGCAAAGCACACCGCCTTCACGAACCACCTTCGCGAACCGCGAGCAAAATATTTTATCTAAAAACACTGTCTTTCTCTCTTATCCTTCTCTTGAAGGGGTTGAGGCTTATTTATAGGTGATTCCACTGACCCTCAAACTTTCCATGTGAAGTCAACACCAAGTCATCTCAAATCGCGAAGCTCAAAATATCCCACCGAAATTCTCACAAAATTGTGAAACATTGTAGAAATTTTCTAATAGTGGAGCTTGATGTAATCATGGAGAATCACTATCTATCCCTTCATGCCTTCACCGCGATGATCCCTCCCAAATCCCATCACCACTGCGATGCACTTCAACCTCTACCATTCACGAAGATTGACGCAATCATGAAGTATCATCGTCAAAATTCCTCTAGTCTTCGTGAATTCCAAACCATGAAGCATATATTCACGAAATTCATTGATTTTCCATATTTAAACAAGATCTTCATAGAAATCCAATTTTCACAATGCTCACCAAACATCAAAATTTGGACACCAAAAATTTGAAAACACTGGAAAATGGCGCCACCGTGTACTGTACTTTTGTACCGCCTCAAGATCATCCGTTCCTTTTTCATTATTCTTTGTCAACATGGATTGTCAAAAACTTATCTGTACCACAACTATTCACCACTGAAACCTTCATTTTCAACAAACACAATCAACCCAAAAATTATGCAATATTAAATTAAGGGATTTTTTCCCAACATGCTCCCCCTTTGGGTTTGTTGACAACTCTTCTCAGAACGATTTTCTTTCCTTTAATACATCACTATGTCTCCTTCCATCATAAACCACCATTTGCCTCTTGTGATTCAGATAGCATTCAAGGATTCACTTAACACATACTCTAAGCCCACATGATCAATGCTTAGCATGAGAAACAAGAGAATAATTAGTAGTTCATCAATGAATCACTTCATTTCAGACATCATTTTTTGATTCCGAACTCATACCAATTTATAAATTGATACCAATTATTGAACCACACTAATACCAATTAGTGATAGCTAGAAACCTTCTCACACCATTCCAACATCACTGTTTGGATTTTATCATGATCCTCATCTATCATGATATCTATTCATTGATAAACCACTTCTAGAAGCATCATATTTAATACTATCCCCCTATCTAAATTCTCTCCCCCTATCCTGCTGCACCACCAGTCCGCTTCTCCTCATGTCTTTTTCAAATACATTTTCTTCCTTCCTTAGCTAGAGTTTCTCCCCTTTGAGGAGTCACTATTTCTCCCCCTTTGTCAACGAACCCAAATGTCACCCCTTTGTGGTCTACAAAATTTGGAAAGCACACAGATTAGAACATTATATAAAAACACACAATATGTTGGGGGGAGGGGGTGGTCTTCCACATCTACACTCATTCAAGTGCGGGGAGTCGACTGAACTCCCAAATCCAATCGATTCCTTTCAAATGCTTCCTTGGGTAAGGCCTTTGTCAGAATGGCTGCAATTTTTAGTTCTATAGGAACATACTCCAACATAACAATTACATGGACAATCTTCTCCTTGATAAAATGATACTTTATCTCAATGTTATTTTTTCATTGAGTGATGGATGAGATTTTTGATGAGATTTATAGCACTTGATTTATTGCATTGGACTCTGATCGGAGACTTCACTTTAATGCCCATATCATGAAGATACGGTTTCATCCCCAATAACTATGTGCTTGCATGAGCGGAGACAATATACTCAGCTTTTGTGGTTCTCAATGAAATTAAATCATGCTTCTTTCTTAGCCATGAAACAAACAAGATAGAAATATAGAATACACCTCTTGATGTTGATTTTCTGTCATCCACTGAACTAGCCTAATCTGCATCTGTATATCGCAATAACTTTGACTGAGATTCATCATTATATATCAAGTCAAAATCCAGTGTTCCCTTGATATATGGAAGTATTATCTTCACTTAAAGCATGTGGCTTTCCTTGGGATTATTCTGATATCTCACTACATGGCATGTGGGAGAAAACAATGTCAGGCCTTGTCATAGTTAAGTAAAACAGACCTCCAATTATTTGCTTGTACTCTGTGAAATTAACTACCTTTACATCCTCATCTTTGGATAGTTTCCAATGGGTAGCATCCAGAATTTTCATCTCCTTATAATTTTCCATTCCAAATATTATCCAAACCTCCTTGGAATATTTGGATTGAGAAATGAATGTTCCATTCCTTCTTTGTGTCACCTTTAGACCATGAAAAAATGTTGTCTCTACGATCAATGACATTTTGAACTAACATTTCATGACTTCAGGAAACTGTTTGCACCAAGCATCGTATGATCCGCCAAATATTATGTCGTCGACATAGATATGGACCATCATCCTTTGATTACTATCGTTGTTTAAATAGAGATTGTAATCAACACCCCCATGATGGAAACCAAGATTCTACAAGTACTGATCAAGCCTTGAGTACGGTGATCTTGGTACATGTTTCATCCCATACAATGCCTTATTTAGTTTATAAAACTTTTTCTCATAATCATGAAAGGGAAAACCATCTTGCTACATAATAATCACCTCTTCTTCCAAAATCCCATTCAATATGGAACCTCTTAAACATTTATTGCACTCCAAAGGCTAGGAATAATCTTATGGTCTCCAGCCTTGCAACCTATTCAAATGTCTGATCGATATCAATTCCCTCTATCTGGGGGTATCCTTTGCACACTAGTCTTTCTTTGTTTCAAATAATTGTTCCATATTCATTCAACTTATTGCAAAATATCCATTTAGCCTCGATGAAATTCTTATCAGTTTCAATCGAAACAATATCCCATGTCTAATTATCTTCTGAATCAGTATCAACCACTTTTACTCCCCCTGAGTCTGTTTCCACTTCCTCACTTTCAACATAAAAATTTTCACTATGTCAATTGTTCAATGATGTCATTTCTGTCAACTAATTTTCTGATCTTCTTGTTGAAATACTGTTGATACTCTCTCGCAGCTTCTTGGTATACTGAAAACCGTTAGCTGATACCACATAGTTAGAACAAAATAGATAAGCATGAGAAGCATGATTATTACTGCTTTTCTGGAAAAATTTCTTCTCTTTATATACATATCCTGAGCTGGGTCAACCAATTATTGCTTTAAAGGCTCTTTCATCTGATTTTCTAATTTAATTCTCTCCCAATGTTATGAAACTCTTTCCAGGATTAGGCACACCTTTTAGACCCTTAAACATTATTCTTCTCCAAAATCATCTATTCTCATTTTCCACTCAGAATTGATCTATTAACAAAATCTATATGCCTACTGAGTTTCCACTCAATGTAGGAATCAAGAGATAATGTTAATAACACAATCACTTCCTATTGTGCTCTACTGACCCCTTTATTCTTCAACTTTGGTACCTGATTTGAGTCAATAAAAACTCTGAAGAATATCACTTCTAAACATTGCATCTTTAGATACCACTTACCCTAGGATCATATCCCCCTAAAACTAGAAACACATGAATCATCAGTTAACAACATTTATACATAGTGTGAGGGGTTGTACTAGGATCCTCAAGATGAGGATTGCGGTTGATCCTGATGGTTCAACCCATTGATTCTTTCTTGCAGAGCATCATAGTCTTTCCTTGCTTCTTCTAGCTATCTATCCATCTTCAACTGCTCTGGCCATGTGACTAAGCATTTAGTACCCAGATTCTAATTCATTTTATGATAATGTGACTCTATAGGCTTAGCCATTCTCATAGTTTGGGGTTTAATCAAACTAGTACACATTTCCTTCTTTTATTTTCAACCAAAATTCCATTTCCCTTAATTCCTTCTATGAACAGTAATATCTCTTCTTATCATCTTCCCTTGCTCCTTCCTCCATTATATGGATCCTTTTATTTACTATACATCTTTTTGTGTCACATGATATGCATATTTTTTAATGAATTCTTTGTTTATTTTTCATTTATCATATTTCTGAGTCACCACACTATTTTACGTTGGTGGTAGGTCCTCCACTAAACGTATATTCTTCTTACTCACATCTATATATTTTCCTCCCCATTTGTTCCTGATTTGTTCAGGTTCTTTCTTATAGGGAGGTTGTGAGTGTGATACAAGTAGTGATAAATGCACCTTTCGTTCAGATCCATGTTATTCCCTTGAGGCTCTAAGCTTATTCTTCAACATACAACATTCTCTCCTAGTATATAATTTATTATCATGCACCACTGGTGTTGAGAATCACTTTTGGAGTTACTTTTCTTTTCTGTCTTTCTTCTTGCTGCAATTTCTTTCCAAATGCACATGATTAGAACATAAGAATCATCTTCCATTAAAGGCATAACTCATTTCTTCATATCTCAGCTAAGATGTTGATGAAGCTTGAGTTCTTACTATGACATTGAGCTCCTGATCTTCCTGACACATATTCATGGTGTGTTCCATTCTTCCACAGTAATAACATCTAATGAATGCTTTCCTCTGAAAGATTCTTCTCTCTAATTTCTCATTATGATTCTTATTATTATCAGATTTAGTAATGTTTCTATTTTCATAGCCTAAAATGTATTCTAGATCCTCTGAACAAAAGCATGATGTGTGACCATGAATCCTACAGAAATAGAACATGTCATCACAACCTCTTGTAACTATCATCTTAGGCCTATCTCTGGCACCTGTAAAATTTTCTCCACATCTAGAACTGTTCACAACTCTTTTTTAGTCATGCATGGAAGTTGATACATCAAATCCAATGCCAATTTTTCCAAAATTGTATGGTCTTTCATCTGGGAAAATATTTTTTTGTTTCTCCTCAAAAATCTCATACTTCCTTTTCATTTTATCATCACCTTCTGAAGGATAATCGAATAGTATGTGCAGTGCATCATTTAACTTTGATTTTCCTTTGTCTTTTGATATCTCCTTTTCTTTCTTGGATATTTCTATCTCATCCTCCAATTGTTGAATCTTTATATCTCTTGATTCACATTGAGCATTGAGTTCCTTTCAGAGATTCATCCCGCTACTCAACTCATCTTCTAGTTCCCATGTGAGATTTTTCACCATGTCACTTTTCTCCTTCACTTTCACTTTTTCTTCCTTTATAATCTCATTCGCAGTTCTTCATCTTGAGAATAATTCTTCTCCCTCAGATAAAAATCTATATCAATAATATTTTGATTCAAACCTCATAGCTTATGGATCTCAGTTTCCAGTGCTTGGATCCGAATATCTTTAGATTTAATTTCATCAGTGAATTTATGATCCAGTTCTTTCTCTTTGTGGACAATTTCCACTTTTCATCTTCTGGGAGTTTCTTCATCATCAATAGTTCCAACATCACTTGGAAGATCAGGTTATTCACCCATTCCACCAGCATCATTGAATGAGTAAGTATTTTCATAGAATTATTCATCCAAACCATTATTCTATTCACTACATGATTCCTTTAACTGAATCACACTCTTTCCATTGACACTTCCCCAATCAGTAATTTAACTAAACTTCTGCATGTTCTTTGAAGTTCATCCCTTTTCCATGGAACAATATGATAAGAGAACACTGGATCTTTAACATGATAATTAGACTGAACCAAGTCATAGAAAAAAAATCTGATAAAAGAAACCTATCCTCTAATACCAATTGTTAGGATCAATAGTGGCCATGACACCCTGAGAGGGTGGGGGTGAATCAGGGTGTGGATATTCATTTTTAAATTCATCCTCCCCCACTAGATCTTGACCTTTTTAAGATTAGGTTCACTTTGGTTGATCTTGTGTGTTTATTTTGATCACTTATTTTTGTCTTTATTTGGTGGTGATGCTTTAGATGCAATGTAGGGAAGCAACTAGGAAGACACAAAGATTTTTACTTGGTTCACCTTCACTGAGCTACGTCCAAGGAGCATACAATGGCGATGTGCCACTGTACCAAATCCACTAATGATCCTTTCAAATAATGTTCATGATAAATAACATCTATGCCCCATATCACTACCTTTTCAAATTTTAGGTTCAGCTCACTGATTTCCCAAGGGTCACTCCCTAATATTCTCTCATTAGCTCAATACCAGTTGAAAGTATAACCTTCTTCCTCTTCCTTTAATCACTTCATTGGAAGGGACCCACTCACAGTTTATAGACCTATAGGCCTATCCATTAACACTAATGAATGCATCCTCTCTGGTATGTAAATCCTCTATTAAAGTCCAAATTTCATCCACAGATGAATACCACGTTGCCTCTGAACACTGGGAAAATACCTTTGGAATCACCTTCATAAATCACCCTACTCCACGAGGCTCCCAATTTCGTGAAGCTCGAACACGCCTTTGTGAAGATCCTGCCTTTTCGCGAAGCACACTCGTGAAGCTCTATCACAAAGCTCAAGTCACCACAGAGCGACTTCCCTTGCGAATCTCTTAGAGACAACACCCAGCTCGCAACTTTTGCGGTGCTAAATTATCCACTGTGAAGTTTTACATTCTCAAAGCACACTACCTTCGCGAAATACCTTCACAAACCAAGAGAAAAGTATTTTCTCTGAAAACTCTATCCTTATCTTTTCTCCTTCACTTGAAGGGGGTGAGGCATATTTATAGGCGATTCCACTGACCCTCAAAATTTCCGTGCAATGTAAACGCCACGTCCTATCAAATCGTGAAGCTAAAAAGATCCCACCGAAATTCTCACAAAATCGCGAGGCATCACGGAAATTTTCCGATCACGGAACGTGATGTAATCGAAGAGTATCACTATATATCCCTTCACGCCTTCACTACGAAGGTCCCTTGCAAATACCTTCACCGCCGTGATGTGCTTCAACCTCTACCGTTCGTGAATCTTGATGTAACCACAAAGTATCACCGTCAAAATTCTTCTGGACTTCTCAAATTCCAAACCATGAAGCCTATCTTCGCGAAATTCATGCCTTTTCCGTATTAAAATAAGATCTTCATGGAAATAATATTTTCGTGATACATACCAAACTCCAAATTTTGGAACCCAAAAATTTTCAAACAATGGAAAATAGTGCCACCTTGTACTGCTCTTTTGTACCACCTCCAGATCGTCCGTTCCTTTTTCATTGTTCTTTGTCAGCATGGATTGTCAAACACATCTCTAGAACTCAACAATTCACAATTGAAACCCGCTTTTTCAACAAACACAATCAACCTAAAATTGAAGCAATATTACCTTGAGGATTTTTTTCCCAACAATATCCCCCTTTAGGTTTGTTGAAAACTATTTTTAGAAAGATTTTATTCTCTTTAATACCTCACTAAGACTACTTCCATCATCTACCACCATTACCCTCTTGAGATTCAGATAGTGTTCAAGGATTCACTTAACACGTACTCTAAGCCTACATGACTAATGCTCAGGGTGAGAAACAAGAGTAGTATGAGAAGTTCATCAATGAATCACTTCATATCAGACACCAATTGTCGATTCCAAACTGATACCAATTTCTAAATTGATACCAATTGTTGAACCACACTGATACCAATTGGTGAATACCGGAAACCTTCTCACACCATTCCAACATCACTATTCGGCTTTTATCACGATCCTCACCTGTCGTGATATCTATTCTTTGATCAATAACGTTTAGCATCGTCAAATTTCATATTCTACCCCTATCTCATATCTCTCCACTTATCTCACTGCTCCACTAGTCATCATCTCACTATGTCTTTTACTAAGACATTTTCTCCCGTACTTATCCACATTTTCTCCTTTTTTTGGAGTCACTATTTATCCCCCTTTGTCAAAAAACCCAAAGGTCACCACTTACAGTTCTACAAAATTAGAAAGAACACATATTATAACATTAGAGAAAAACATACAATACCTTGGGGAGGGGGGTGGTCTTCCACATCCACACTCATTATAGTGATAGGAATTGACTGAACTCCCAAAGCCAGTCGTTTCCTTTCAAATGCTTTCTTGGATAAGGTATTTTTTAGAATGTCTACAACCAGTAGTTCTGTAAGAACATACTCCAACATCACAATTCGTTTCCCAACCTTCTCCTTGATAAAATTATAATTTATCTCAATGTTCTTTGTCCTTGATTGATGGACGTGATTTTTTCTGAGATCTATATCACTTGAGTTATCGCATTGGATTCCGATCGGAGACTTCACTTTAACGCCCATATCATCAAGTTAAGGTTTCATCAAAAATAACTATGTGCATGCTGGAGTGGCAATAATATACTCTACTTATGCGGCATTCAATGAAATGCAATATTTATTCTTGCTTAGCCAGGAAACACACTAGCCACTAAGATATAATGCACCTCCTGACGTTGATTTCCTATCATCCGCTAAACCAGCCCAATCTTCATCTGTATATCCCCAAAACTCTGACTGAGATTTATCACTATATATCAATCCACAATCAACTGTGCCCTTGATATAATGAAGTATTCTATTCACTGTAAGCCTGTGGCATTACTTGGCATTACTATGATATATCGCTGCTTGGCATGTGGCGAAAACAACGTCAGACCTTTTCATTGTTAAGTACAATAGACATCCAATGATTTTCCTATACTCTGTGATATTAACTGTCTTTCCATCCTCATATTTTGATAGTTTCATCTGGGTATCAACTGGGATTTTCATCTCCTTGTAATTTTCCATTCCAAATCTTATCAAAACCTCCTTGGAATATTTGGATTGAGAAATGAATGTTTCATTCCTTCTTTGTGTCACCTGTAGACACAGGAAAAAATGTTAGGTCTCTGATCATTGACATTTCAAACTCAATTTTCATGAAATCAAAAATTTAACTGCATTGAGCTTCATATGATCCTAAAAATATTATGTCATCGACATAAACCAGGACCTTCTTTCTTTGATTACTATCATTGTTGAAATATAGATGGTAATCAACTCCACCATGCTGGAAACCAAGCTTCTTCATGTACTGATCAATCCTTGGGTACCATTCTCTTAGTGATTTTTTCAGCTCATACAATTCCATATTCAGTATGCAAACCTTTTTATCATCATCATGAATGATAATACCATCTGGATCCTCAATATGAACCTCTTCCTTTGGAATCCCTTTCCATAATGTAGATTTGACATCCATCTGGAACCCCTTAAACATTCATTGCACTGCAATGGCTAGGAATAATCTGATGGTCTCTAGCCTTGCAACCTGTTCAAATATCCCATCGATATCAATTCCCTATATATGGAAGTATTCTTTACAAACTATTCATGCTTTTTTTTCAAATAATTGTTCCATATTCATTCAACTTGTTAAAAAAGATTCATTTAGCCCTGATGACATTCTTATCAGTTGGTCTCAAAACAATCACCCATGTCTAATTTTCTTCTGAATCAATATTAACCATTTTTACTCCACCGGAGTCTCTTAAAACATCCTCACATTCAACATAAATTTTTTTACTATGTCATTGTTTAATGACATCATTTCTTTCAACTAATTTTCTGATCTTCTTGGTGTAACATTGTTGTTACTCTCTCACAGCTTCTTAGTATCCTGAATATAGTTAGTTGATACCACATTGTTAGAACAACATACATAATTGTGAGATTCATGATTATTTCTACTTCATTTGAAATATTTCTTCTATCGATAGATAGCACCTGAGCTGGGTCATCCAATTATTTCTTTGAAGGATCTTTCATCTGATTTTTTAATTGAATTCTCTCCCAATGTTATGAAACATCTTCATGGAATAGGCCCACCTTTTATAACCATAAGCATTCTTCTTATCTAAAATCATTTATTCCTATATTCCACTCAGAATTGAGAAATTAACAAAATATCTAAGCCTAAAGAGTTGGCACTCGGTGTAGGAAACAAGAGACAATGTTAATAACACAATCACTTCCTTTTGTTATTTATTTCTACCTTTCTTTTTCAACTATGGTACGTAATTTCAGTCAATCAAAATTCTAAAATATATCACTTCTCTACTTTTCATCTTTAGATACCACTTCCCCTTTGATCAAATCTCCCTAAAACCTAAAACACTTGAATCATCAGTTAACAACATTTATACATTTGGATAGGGGTTCTTCTGGAATCCTCAAGATGAGGATTGAGATTGATCCTGATGGGTCAACCCTTTGATTCTTTCTTATAGAGCATCAAACTCTTTTTATGATTCTTCTAGCTGTCTATCCAACTTCAACTAAAATGGCCATATGATAATGCATTCAGTACCCAGATTCTGAGACTTTTTCTGACATGTAGATTTTCCAGGTTTAGCCTTTCTCACTGTTTGGGGTTTAATCCAACTGGTACACATTTCCCTCTTTGATTTTCCACCAAAATTCCATTTCCCTTGATTCCTTTTCTAAGCAAGAATATCTCTTCTTTTCATCTTCCCTTACTACTTCCTCCATTGTAGGGATCCTCTTATTTCCTCTACTTCTTTTTGTGGCACATGACATGAAAAATTTTCAATGGATTCTTTGTTTATTTATCTTTTATCATATTTCTATGTCCCCACACTATTTTTCATTGGTGGTAGGTACTCTACTAAACGTACATTCTTCTTATTCACATATGTAGCATTTCCTCCCCTTTTATTCCAGATTTTTTCATGTTCTTTCTTAGAGGGAGGTTGTGAATGTTACAGAAGTGGTGGACGATATACCTTTTGTTCAGATCCATGTGATTCACCTGAGGCTCTATGCCTATTATTCATCTTACCACTTTCTCTCCTAGTACATAATTTCTTATCATGCACCACTAGAGTTGAGAATCTCTTTTCGAGTTACTTTTCTTTTATTTCTTTCTTCGTGCTGTAATGTCTTGCCAAATTCCCATGATTAGAACATATGAAACATATTACATTAAAGTCATACCTCATTTCTTCATCTCTTAGCCGAGATGTTGATGAAGCATGAGTTCTTCCTCTAACATTGATCTCCTGAGCTTCCTTACACATATTAATGGTGTTTCCCATTCTTCCACACAGTAATAGTATCTAATGAATTATTTCCTCTGAGAGAATCTTCGTTCTAATTTCTAACGATGCTTCTTCTTCTCCTCAGATTTAGTAATGTTTCAATTTTCATAGCCTAAAATGTATTTTAGAGCCTCTGAACAAAATCTAGATGTGTGTCCATAAATCCTGCCGAAATAGCACATGTCATCACTACTTCTTGTAACTATCATCGTGGGCCTATCTCCATCACCTACAAAATTTTATCCACATTTGGAACTATTCAAAACAAACTTTTTATCATGTATGGGAGGTGACTCATCAAATCCAATGCATTTTTTTCCTAAACTGTATGGTCATTGAGCTGAGAAAATATTTTTTTTTTCTCCACAGAAATATCATACTTCCATTTCATTTTATCATCACCTTTTGAAGGACAATCGAATAGTAAGTGTAGTGCATCCTTTAAATTAGGTTTTCCATTATCTTTTGATATCACCATTTGTTTCTTGGATTTTTATATTTCCTTAATCCAATTGTTGAATCTTCTTATCTCTTGATTCACATTGATCATTGTGTTCTTTTCTAATATTCTTCATGCTAATCAACTAATCTTCTGGTTCCTATGTAAGCTTTTCTACCATGTAACTTTTCACCTTCACTTTCAGTTTTTCTTCCATCGTAGATCACTTTCACAGTTCTTCATCTTGAGAATCATTCTTCTCTCTCAGATCAGAAGATACATCAATAAGCCTTTGATTCAAACCTCATATCTTGTTGACCTCAGTTTCTAGTGCTTGGGTCCGAATATCTTTAGATTTAATTTCATCAGGGAATTTCTGATCCAGTTATTTCTCTTTGTGGACAACTTCATCTTTTCGGATTTTGGGAATTTCTTCATCATCAATAGTTCCAAAATCACTTGGAATATCAAGTTCTTCACTCATTACTTCATCATCACTGAATGAGTAAGTATATTCATAGTATCATTCATCCAACCCATTCTTCTATTCGCTACATGATTCCTTTAACTGAAGCACACTCTTTCCATTGACACTTCGACAATGGGAAATTTCACGAGACTTCTACTTATTCTTTGAAGTTCTTCCCATTTCCATGGAACAATATGATAAGAGAAGACCAGATATTTAACTTGAGAAATTGACTGAACCAAGTTACAGAAAAAAATTTAATAAAAGAAACCTACCATTTGATAACAATTATACGGACCAATAGGGGCCCAGATACCATGATGGGGGGGGGGGGGTGAATCCAGATATGGAAATTCATTTTCAAAATTCTTCCTGCCCCCCTAGATCATGTCCTCTTTACAATTAGGGTCACTTTGGTTGCTCTTGTGTGTTTATGTTGATCACTTATTTCTTATCTTTATCTGATGGTGATGTTTTAGATGAAATGCAGGGAAGAAACCTGGAAGACACATAGATTTTTACATAGTTCACCCTCACTTAGCTACGACCAAGGAGCATACAATGATGATGTTCTACTGTACCAAATCCACTAAAGATCACTACCAAAAATTTTCAGGCTAGATCACTTCTTTGGCCATTCTCACTGCATTTACAAAGTTTAGGGTCAGCTCACTGCTTTTCCAAGGGTCACATCTGATTTCTCTCTCACTGGCTCACTGCCTTTAGAAAGGATAACCTTCTTCCTCTTCATCTTCTCACTGCATTTGGAAGGGATCCACTCACAGTTTATAGACATGTAGGTCTCCTTATTACCACTAATTAATGCATCCTCCATGGTATGTAGATGCTCTATTAAAGTCCAAATTTCATCCACAAATGAATACCACTTTGCCTATAAACACTGGGCAAATACTTTTGGAATTACCATCACATAGAACCCTAATTCACGAGGCTCCCAATTTTGTGAAGCTCGAATGCACCTTTTTGAAGCATCTTCCTTTTCGTGAAGCACTCTCACAATGCACTCTCGTGAAGCTCAAGTCGTCGCAGAGCGACTTCCCTCACGATGCTCACTGAGCCATCTTGGACCTCGCAACTTTCATGGAGCTAAATTACCACCACAAAGCTCATATTTTGTGATGAACACTCCCAACATGAACTACATTCATGAACCGAGAGAAAAATCTTTTCTCTAAAAACTCTCTCTTTCTCTCTTCTCCATATCTTGGAGGGGTTGAGGCCTATTTATAGGTGATTCCACCTACCCTCAAACATTCTGCGCGAAGTCAACAACATGTCATCTCAAATGGAAACGCTCAAAAGATCCCGCCAAAATTATCTCAAAATTGAGAAGCATCTTGAAAATTTTATGATCGTAGAGCCTGACGTAATTGTGGAGCATCACCGTCAATCCCATATCGCCTTCTCTGCGAAGCTACCTCGTAACGACATTCACCGCTGCGATGCGCTTTAACCTATACCATTTGCGACGCATGGCGTAATCATGAAGTATCCCCATCGACATTGTTCTGGTCTTCTCAAATTCCAAACCATGAAGCCTATCTTCCCAAAATTCATGCCTTTTCCATATTAGGATATGATATTCATGCAGATCCTATTTTCACGATGCTCACCAAAATCCCAATTTTGGAACCCAAAAATGTGAAAACACAGGAAAATGGTGCCACCTTGTACTACTCTTTTGTACCGCCTCCAGATCGTCCATTCCTTTTTCATTGTTCTTTGTTCACAAGGATTGTCAACAAATTCTCTAGAACTCAACAATTCACCATTGAAACCGTCTTTTTCAACAAACACAATCAACCCAAAAATGATGCAATATTATCTTGAGGGAGTTTTTTCCAAACACAAACAAATCATTGAGATATATACATCATTATATTAAATGATAACTTTACTCACATTACATGCGTTATTTATATGAATCCTAAGTGAGATGATCTGAAATTTTTTAAACTTTTTAAGATGAAAGATGAGAAGGAATGTGAGTATTCGGTAAAAAGATTAGAATAAACAATGTTGGATAGTATAATAATAATGAATCTCACAGTAATATTGGGATTCATAAAACCTGTCATGAGTTTGATAGACCATTTATTCCTAAAAAAATGGTGTTCTTGAGAGGAACATTAGATGTCTAGTTGAAATTAGAAGAAATTTGATTCTTGAACATGGTCTCTATAATTACCTTTGGAGGATATCCATGAGTAATGATCTTTATACACAAAAATTAAGTTCTGATAGGACAATTTTAGATATCTCTCCATTTGAAATGTTTTATATAAAAATATATGATTGAAACACATAAGAGTTTTTGGGAGTCCATGCAGCATTAATAAAAATGGTGGAAGAAATGGAATGTTTGAGTAGAGAGGTGAAGATGAAATTTATTGTGGCTTTGATTCAGATAGAAGAGTATACAGATGTTTCAGCAAAGAGTCAGGATGATTGGTTGACACTATTTATGTGAACGTTTTTTAAAAATATGAGGAATATAAATAGACTCATGATGATTTGGAATATATATATGATTAAAGAATGTCTTGTTATAATTCAAATAAGGATATTAAAAATGTTAATCCTACTAAAGAATAAGAACCAGAGTCAACTATTTTGAATGATGATGATAAATCTCAAAACTATCATCCCAAGATAAAAAATCACAGGGAAGATAAAAACCTAATTTGAGGTCAATATAAAAATGTTCAACTAAGAAGAACATTAAAAAAATAAAGTACACACACATTTTGATTCAAAAGATCATCCAAAATATGCTAAGGAATCTTATGAGAATATGGATTGATTCAGGTAATGAATGAAGTGCTTGAACAAGTTGAAAATAATGATTTAAGGGAACTCATACCTAATCTATATAAAAATTGTTATTGGAAAAAATGGGTTTTTTAGAAAAACATGATTGAATATGGTGAAGGTATAAGAAATAAGTCAATATTAGTGTTAAGTGGTTACTCACAAATTAAAGTCATTGAGTTTATTTAAAATGTTCTCTAGTGGAATGTATAGAAATAAAATGAATATTTATTTTCATTTCTACACAATGATGTTATAATTTATTTAAATGGATGTAAAATCATCATTTTTGATTTGTAATCATGACGAGGAATTTTACATTGAAAAACCATGTGTATTTATTGTTGGGAATTACAAATTTTATGTATGAAGGATAAAGAATTTATTTAATGTTATAAAAGATTCACAAAGGGGATGATATTCCAAATTGGATAATTTCTTATGGGAGATTTATTTTATGAAATAAAGAGTAGATAGAAATATGCACGTTAAAGAATGTCATATTTTTTATCTAATTTTTATTTTTCATGTGGATGAAATTAACTTTTCATGGATGATGAATGAACATGTGATAGATTTGTGGAAGATATAAATTTTTTTTGAGATATCCATTCTAAGATAAATGAAAAACAAATCGGGCAAAAAAAATTTACAAAAGAAGAAACCCCCTTTTCTTCCTAAATAAAAGTGTGTTAAGGATGTCTATAAGAAAAACATAATGGGAAATCATAAACCTCTTTCCATGCCAATTTAAATGGGAACCATGTTGAATACTTATGGAAGATGTAAAGATATTTATCAAAGAGAATTTCAGAATCCTATAAGAATTTTTTTCTAGTCAACAGCCTCGGGAACCATCATTGTTTATGTTTCTAATTTATGTATGTGTATTTAGAGTGTTCTAAAATAATCACATTTGTTGGTTTGAAAATGAATAATCTTATATATCAATGGAATATAAATTTTTTTAATATGGTATGATAGCTCATAAAGTATTAATTTTCTGGGGTATATAGATCCTGATTTGGAAAGAAATGTTGATGGTAGAAGATATACATATGGGAGAGTTTTCCATTTGGAAAAAGTTCTTGTTAGTTGGAATAAAAAGAAAAGTAATTCTATAACACTTAGCATGGATGAAGTTGAGTATGTTTCTTCTACTCAATTTTCCACCCAACTTATGTGGATAAAGACTCAATTGGAATATCTACTTTCTCAATTGATGTTAACATTAATAATTTGTGGTGATAATAAAAGTAAAATCAACCATTAAGCATATTTACACAACAATATCAAAGAAAAAAATAAATCAAATATCATTTAATCATAGAGTATGTGGACAAGAATAAATTGAAACTAGAGTAAGTTCCTATAATGGAACAAGTTGGTGATATTTTCCCAAAAACATTACATAAGGAACTAGTTTTCCCAAATAGGTTAAATACCCCAAGAAGGGGTGATTTGGGGTATACAATATTAAAACAAATTCCCATTGAAATCTTGTTTCTTTGTTGAAAAAAACACTTCTCTCCCTTTCATATATAAATAAATTATAATATTTGAAATCATGCAAAAGTTGAATAAATTATACGTGGTTCACCCTCACTGGGAGATGTCATGGTTGAAAAAAATGACTATGTGATAATACACATAATCCACTAGGGATCACATATATGTTATGAGGTTCAGGTTTGATCAACTCAATTCCCATGATCACAACATTGACAATGATTAGGATCACATCATAGCTTTCCCAATGGAAACTCTCTATGTTTCCTTATCTGGGTCACATAAAGTTGGAAATATCACCTTATTCTTATTCATTTTCTCACTACTCTAGAATGGAACCACTAATAGTTTTTGGACATGCAGGTCCCTTCATATTCACGAATTAACACATCCAGTTGTGTAGATAGATTCTCTATTGAAGTTATGTTTTAAAAAATATATGAAATATAATTTCCATGTACTTTTAGTTTGTTGAAATCAATATATAGAACTATTTTTGTCATTATGTGACCTTGTTTGTTACCTCCATGAATTTGTATGAATATTCTATCGAATTTGTTCCACCACATGGTGTGAGTGCTTTATGGTCACATATTTCTTCTTTAAGGACCATTACTACTTAACAGATGGATAATGCATTGTAGACTACTTTTACTACATAGAAACATTTTTTATGGGCTATATAACCCCTGAAAATGTTATCACAAATTGTTCTGATGAACTAATTCATATTTTATAGAATCATCCCTCGTGATCTCAGCTCATTCATTGAATTGAACCACAAAAACTACATCAAAATTCACTAAATGCATCCCTGGTCAATGATATTTGATAACAAAATTTATTTTCTCCATAATAATATTATTAATGGTCTTTATATAGGAAAATATATCCACAAAATCCTCTAAACTGGATTTCCCTAAACATCAAACAAATAATACCTTCACAACAAAAAATGTTATCTGGTCCGCATAATATACTTCATATTTTCTGGTGGTTATTGAATTTTGTGTATAAAATAACTTTGTGGATCCCAAAATCACCACATATTAGCCACAAACAAAAATACTCTAACGAACTATTGTAACCTAGTTGGCAGGAAGTTGTTTTGGGATAATGGAAATGTTTTATGTTGAATTTTTTTTGTCATGGAAAAGAAATAAATTAACATTGTAATATATGGAAAACTAGAATGACCATCGTATTCAGAATATTAGAATGAAAATTCTTAATAATTTCCATTAGATTTAGAAGATGTTTTCTAGAATAAAATGATCAACATAATAACCATGGGTATAGAATGATGTTATGATTATAATGAGGATGAGAATCAGATTCATCATGGATCCAATGAAAATTTGAAAAGGTGTTTATGTTCTTGGAGTTCTCATAAATTATCAGTTTTTTGTAAAAGATGTTAATTAATCCTGATAAAGGAAATTAGGAGAAAATATGCTTTCAATCACATTGATGATGGTGGGAAAGAATAATGTTATTGAGTAATGGGATGTTAAAATACCTTCCATTATAAGATAAATGGTGATATACTCATATTAATCATACTCAATTTCATGAGGATGTCAAGATAAGGGAATATGTTTTCGAGAAGAATAATGTTTTTTAAGTATAATATTTATTATTTCAGCTCATCACTGTGATATCACCGAGCATATATTTTTAAAGGATACTAATTTTGATCTGGTTATGTGAAGATGAATGTGTTGCTTTCAGTTAGAACAAAAATAAATGAAAAGTGGTATTCATAAAAAGATGTTAGTGAATCGTAATAAGAGAAGGATATATGATTTAAAGATGAATCTACTAGAAATTTTCCATCAGACGTAGTGTACCACTAATCATTAGAGGCGGAATCAATTTGTTGGAATGTTTTTGGGAATCATTAATAAGGAAAGAAGAATTTTTTTTCAAACAATGTTAAGAATAAAACCAAATACCAATAAACCATATATTCAACCATTTTCATCAAGATAAAATGTATATTTTTTTGAAGTGGGATATTGTTTTCATTAAAAAGTATGCCAAGGGAAAGAAGTAATCTAATATGAATTTAATTTGGATATGAGTAATTGGATTGGAAATGAAAATAATTATCAGAGAAAAGATGTGAATGATCCATCTGATGCTGGTTGACACATATAAACATCATGGAAAATTAGTCAGGACAAATGAATAAGAAAATAGTTATTTTATACTACTTCTAAAGTGTTGTCAATAAGGATATCAAATGAATTTGTTTACAGTGTTTTTCAGATGTGTAGTCAAAGGAGGTACCAAACATTGATAAAACTGATTGAATATCATCATGTTGTCATTATAATGGGAAGTATTTGGTTCTGGTGAATTCGAATGTAGGTCAAAGAAAATCATAGAGATCAAATGATTCAATTTTAATGGGAATTTATGAAAGGAAAATAGACATCAGACATATGTTTTTTTGAAGATATCTGAAGTTGCGATGATTCAAGATGTTTTTAGAAGAAACAGTAAGTGTCGATGAAATAAAAAATGCATTTAAAATTCAAGGGGAGTTGAATATTCTATAAATTTGATTGACAGAGAATGGTTTTCATAATTTCACTCTAACCGTTTTTGGGTGTCCTATAAATAATAGAAGTAATTTTTACTTTCATACACAAATGCACCATTTAAGAGAGAAGGTTGAGTGCTAAAGAATTTTAGAGAGTTAAATTTTGTTGATTTTACTTCCATAATGATTTTTTTCAAACAGAAGAAAAATAAAGAAGGTAGAATATAATATTCAATGGTTTATGGAAGTGTACCAAGCAATCAAACTATGATTTATGAATTAAGGAAGAAGCTGATCAAGGTTGTATCAATGGTATTCTGAGAGAATAATAATTTTTTATTGAGCAATCAAACTAGTTATTGGGAGTAGGAAATGAGACTGAGATACGGGATGGAGTCTAGAAGAAGTACATTGCAGATACTAGTAAGGAAGTTAAGAATTGTATTGAAAATATTTTTTTTGAATATTTATCATGTGGCACCCCAAAATATTTGATATGAATATAATATTATATCATTTTTGACTCTTAAAACACATGCACATTTGTATTTAACATAGTACTTCATGAGTTTAGGCCAATAACCAACTCATTGAATTATACACAAAAGGATTGATTTCTAGTGGATTGTGTTGTATTAGATTGTTTCCAACCCATGACAAGGATGTGGCTACACCAGCTGTGTAGTAAACTATGTTAATTCTTATCTTCATATGTAATTGAGATTTTTTAGCTAAATTAATAACTCATTAACATGAGTGGATGTATGTTTCAAAAAGTACAAAACATTAAACAAAAATGTATCACTGATTCTCCAGCACCCCCTCTCCGTTATAATTTTCCTTGACAAAGAACTTACAATCAATAATTGTTTTCCCTAATGATTACACTTACTGACCCTCTGGTGTAAACCAATATTCTGTTTCCCATCCACGGTTAGAAATAAAGGATTTATGTATCATATATTTAATAATGATTCTAGTTGTGAGGAAAATAAAATATAATGATATAAATATTTTTTATGTTGTTTTTTATGTATCAACATTTTCAATGATAGAAACTCCCAATGTTCCTCAATATTGTATTGTTGTGAAATTATTTATATATTCATCTAAAATTTTTAATACTTTTTTCTAAAATGTATAGGTCACTACAACATGTATCAAAATAATTTTTAGTTATATTTAGAAATAATGATTAGAAAACATAACTCGGAACACTTAAGATAAGAATATGTGTAACATCTCAAGTATCAAGATAATAATTATTTAGTATCATGATTGAAACATTTATTCAATATTATCAATAATAATATAAATAAAATAAAATAGAAATTAATATTAAACTATAAATATTCAATCTTAGTAAAAAAATGATGAAATTATAATAATTCTCTTAAAAAAATGTACAAAATTTGTTTTTATTAAATAATTTTTTGGAAAGAAAATTATATCAAATTTCAAGACATTTTAAAAACCTCTAAAATATGTTATAATATAAAAAAATTATTTTCATTTAAAAAATTCATATAATATAACATATAAATGTATAAAATTTATTTTATTGTATTATTTTCAATAAGATAATATGTAGTTTTACTCAAAAAAAATATATTTAAGGAATTACAATTTGAATACTTTATTAAATGAGTAATAAAAATAATTAATTATATAAACATTAATAATTATTTTTTATAAATAATGTTTGTAATAAATTTATTTCTAAAATTTCATAATTATCTTAAATAAAACATTAAATAAAAATGATAATTTATTATCTATAGAAAATTTGAAATTAGTATAATAACATTATTATAAATTTTTTCATAATGAAATATTTTAAATTGATAAAATATGTATAATCCAATTTTGAAATAATAGATATAATATTTATGGTTGTTGTAAAATTATGTTAATTATAAAATAATTCAATTTATTTTATTCTAGATTAAGATTATATAAAAATATAAAATTTATATTGTAATGAAATTATTGTTTTTTATATATTTTATTTAAAATCAATATAGTATTTTTTGGGAAAAAAATGATGAAATAAAAATAACAAAAATCCTGAATTAGATAGGGGTGATGTTTCAATGAGAGGTATAGTGGGTGTCTTTCTCAGGAAGAAATATGAATGTAAGAAGGGGACAAGGTAAGTAAAAAAGGTATGGAAGAGTGGAAAATTGTATGAGTACAAGGCCAAACCCCATGGGAGATTTGGTGAAGTGAATCAATATAAGGTTAATAACCGATTATATTTAGAGGCAGATAAAAAGGGATTTTAACTCGGATTGGAAGAATATAGTGTGAGATGATTTGATATTTCTCCTCCTGTTTTTTTTTGTTTTTCAATAAATATGAGTTTTGTATTTTATTTTTAGGGTTCTAAATCCATAGTACTCAATTTATTAATTTACATTTTCATCATTTTCAATATTATCCAAAATTAGCAGACATATTAATTAACTATTTACATTGTTCATCATTTTATCTTCCTTTAATAATTTTAAAAAAACAATTTTTCAACTCTCATTTTCAAATATGTACATTGGTTCCATGTTTTATTCAATGTAAAAAATGACATTCTGATTGGATTTTGACCAATGCATGATCTAAAACAATAATAATTTATTTTCAGTCAGTTTTTTACAATGAATTGGTATTCATTATTATTAACAATTATAATAAAATAATGACAAAAATTTATATCCTTATGTTTTTTTTCAAAAACAGAATATGTATATCATTTAATATATTACATTAATTATCTTGAATTATATCCAAATAACATGTTTTGAGAAATAAATAGTACTCTCGATTCATCCCTACATTTTTTATGACTATATATATATATAATAATAGAGTTTTATATTTAAATATATTCCACCCAAAAAATTACCATACCATGTATTGAGAGGGGGTGAGTCAAATAGAAGTGAAAAGTATAAATTAGAGAGAGAGTCCCCAACAATTTAGATGATGAACTAATTCTATAATGTATGTCCAAGAATCTGGAAGTATGCTTTATAATTAATTATTTAGTTAAGTGTAGTTATTTTTTTCAAAACATTTATATTTTCAATGTTATATTTCATTATTTTCAAAAATAAAATTATATCAATATTTTAATATTTTTTCAACAACAGAAATTATTTTAAATATATAGATTCTAATTTAAGACATTATAACAATTTAGTTTTATTTTTTTAATTCAATTTAACGTTTTTTCTCATATTTTCATTAGTAAAAACATTGTTTTGATATTTTTTAATTATAAAAACCATATTATAAATTGGATGTTGATCATCTGATATGAAGAATGATATTTAATTTTTGTAAATATCATACATGTAAATGAGAAATTAAGATCTTCTAAAAATGTTATCTAAAAAATTAGGCACATGATATCAAATTAGGTGGGAATAGATGAGACTAGAAATTCGCAAACGACTAAATAAAGCGGCGGTGTGGTGAAAAACATTGGTAAAGTTGGAGTAGAGTGCTATTAGAGGGTTATCAGAAGCACTGATAGAGGGGTCAGGTGCATAGTTATCTCATTTTTTTAACCCTTTAACAGTTTTTCCTTTATCCGTTCAAAAAGGCGCTTCTAAACGAACCCTTTAACAGTGCTATGAAGGTAATGTTAAAGGAAAATTTTAATAACACCTTTTTAGAACGATTAATGGGTGCCTTTTAGAGGGATGTTTTTTGATGATAAACATTTTTGGCTTTCAACTGTATATCGATTATAAATGATTTTTTACCGTTGTTAATGGAATTTTCTAGTGCTATTAAAGAACTTTTTGTAGTTGTGTATTATTGAACAAAATAAAAGAAAAACGGATTTTTCTTATCATCCTATAATAATGAGGATTGAACTTCCTACATGTCAATAATGTGAGATGAAACACCCATGTAAAGGACTTAATGGAACATAAAGATGTTATATTAGTAGGAAATAATGACACATAGTAAGTAATTTTTTATAAAAAAAAGTAGAGTACATTAGAGGGAAATAAATGTCATATGTCTGGGAAACATGGGAATTATCAAATCAAATTCCACAATCCATTGGATAAATCTAAGAGGAATAAAAGAAACACACTATGAAAATTGTTGAATTCGAATTATTGAAGATATTATGTATTGTGATTATAGAATTTTTTTATAGATATGTTTTTTTAATTATATTATATTGATAATAATTATGAAATATCTATGGACTCTTTCAAAATAGTTTTAAAGGGATGTCATACATACATTTAATGGTACTGATAAACTATAAGTGTGATTTATTTGTAAGGTGATACTTTATAATACACATGAGTATATGATATATCAACCTTAATATGTGCATGAGGTTCAAATAATAACTATCATCCAGGATAAAGAGATGGCTGATTTTGATTATGTAAATTATATAGTATTTTTGACCATGAAATAGATTAGTGAATTAGTTTCAATGTTTATTATTTTATTAATGAATAATTTTATTTAATTTTGGGATTTACTGAATATATTTAGTATTATTTAATTTTATTGGATGAATTAGGATTGAATTTGTTTGGAAGAATATTTATTATCATTGATCTTTGATATTGATACAGGATATTCAAGGAATGTATTAGAAAATTTTGATAGAAAATATGATTATGGAATTTATATGTTTTGTTTATTCCATTAAAAGACACTCAATGTTTTTTTAGGAGATAATATTAGTTGATTTTGGAAGCTTAGTGGCCCTTTTCAAAATTCGTGAGTTTTGAATTTGACTTGAAATATTTTGGAGGTGTTTTTGGTATAACTATACATTAATTAGTATTATTTTAAATTTTGTTATTATTGTTGTGGTTTAAAATATTATTGTATAATTTCATCTTTAAATGTTTTATCAATATTAGATAACATGTACTAACCAAATTTTTTTACGTATATATATATAGTGAAAAATGAATAAATATTAATTCTTTTTTGGATATTTTATTCCATTAAATTGTAATTTTAGATATTTATCCATGAAAATTCATATTGTTTAGTCATTATTATAATATTGATAAAATGTTGTGGAAAACAATTGAAACCCACAACCAAAGTAAAAACATAATTTTATAGACTTGAATTAACCATGTGTTTATATTTTATCATATTCAGCGGTGAAGTAATTCGTCAACTAAAAGAAAAATGATCTTGAAAATGAAAATGTTTTCCCATTTATGAATGTTTCTTAGAAGTTGAGACCATTTTTACCCCCACTTATTTATGTTTCCTATTCATTAACTTTCTCATCATCATGTTCTCTATCTCTCCATATTATTCTTTAGACAATATCTTTATACTCAAAGTCTATTTTTCTACTTTTCACAAATATTATCCTTATATATGAAATATATTATTTGTTTTTTAAGGTGGCCTTAATGTTTCCCAATTCCCCTATTCAATAGAAGATTTATTATTCATTTGAGTTATGCGGGTTATAAGATACATTATTTTAAAATATTGATCATCACATTACAAAGATAGAAAATAGAAGGGAAAATTAATTTCGGCTGGGGGATAATATAATACCATGATATTTTAGAAAATATATTCATTTATGTAAAATATGTGACTTTAGTAGCTTTATATATAAAGAACATAGAGTATATATAAGCCATGAAATAGGAAAATTTTATTAGCTACCTGTCAAATTATAATTAATAGTAAAAATAAAAGTATGAAAATATGTATAATTTTAGTATTATACATATATTTTTTAATTCATAATAAATAAATATATAATTTCTCATAAAATCAATTATTGTTTCAAAAAAATCAAAAAAAATTATTTTAATTGAATTTTTCATAAACACATAATATATTCGATTTCTTCTATTTTTAGACATTTTATTTATGTAAATGAATACATTTTTTTTGAAATCATCATGTTAATATTTGAAAATTGTAAAATATTTATTATTTTACGAAAAATCGTTATTTTTCAATTAATAGTATAAAATATTAATTTTGGTAAAAACATTCATTTATTTTCATGAAAAATTAAAATATTATTTTTATATTGATCAAAAAGTAACATAATTATCATATAATTTTAATGAATATAATTAATTACTTATAAATCATTGGTATACAATATTTTGGTATAAGATTATTTTTTTGGCTTAAAAACACATTTGTCTAAAACTGTTTTTCATGGGAAATGTGTTATTATTAATCATTATTAAATAATGGTTTTACTGAAATATTTAGATAGTATATTTTTCTATATATTTAAATATTAAACTTATTGTTTTTACATGGATATTATTCTTAAGACCCCGACACTATTATCCTAGATTATGTTTTTTCTTTAGTACATTGGTAATAGATAAATGTGATCACATCCCGATGGATTTAGTAATTTAGTAGTGTTTGTAAATTAGAATCATACATGAATCCCATATTATATTCAAATACATGAAATACTACCTTGTGAATGTAAAATTTTTATTTTCTTGAACTCTATCACTAATTAATTATTTATCTTTTGAGTAATGGGGAAAAACAAGGGTGATCTGAAATGCTTATTAATGGTTATTTACAATTGAAGCTACCTTGAATCAAAAAGAATAATCAACTTGGAAGAGTAAATAATAGAACACACTATCTATTTAAATATTTTGACTATCATTATTAGATAAATCGTAATAAACATGTTAATGTAAATAAATGAACACACATGATAATTAATGAATACATTGTGCACAACACACACCCATGGACAATATTAATGAAATAGTCTTAGGGAAAATAATAACCAAAATCACTATGAAGAAAATTTTTAATATTAGATTCCATGGTTTTTGAAAAATTGGTATCTATAATGTCAATACCTTTCATAATATGATTTTATATTTATGGTTAAAATCCCATTCAATATAGGCCTACCAATTCACATTATGGGACTACTGATGCCTTGAAGTGATATATATTTTTGTGCCCTACCCATAAATGTATGTCTAACAAATTCCTCTTATATAAAAAGATCAATTTAATTCCTTAATAATATTCCTTCTCAATAAATGATCATATTAAACATGTATTTAAAAATGTCAATATTTCCCCACTCAACAAATAACATTCAATGAAAAACACACCTTTTAGAAATGATGTAATTTTGAAGAAAAAAAACTAATAATTGATATATAATATGGATATATAGAGGAAATTTAATTTCCATTGATTATAAGAAAGTTAATATTTTGAGGAAATTTTGATGAAAAATAATAATCACATAAGAGAATGTTAATACTTTCCTAGGTCAAATAGATTTTAAAACACAAAAAATAAGGATGGTATCATGATAATAGATCCCCAATAGAGTATATTTAAATAAGGGGTGTTCTCATTGATGAATAAAAATTCCATAAAAATATATTTAAAAACATTTATGAGATCAATGAACTTTTTCTCAATGAAATTGTGTTTTAAAATTTATATTTTTTTTAGAAATTTTAAAAAATATATTATAAAAGAACCTAGTAAAATTATAATGGAATATTATTGTAACTGAGTGTTCATGATGGTTGAAAATTTGGGTTCAAGATAAATACATTAAAAACAATGATGCCTTTTACATTTTAAAGGAAAAGTAAGAAATTCCTTTTTTTGGAAAATGGCCCAAAGATTCTTTATAAAACTGTTTGTAATAAAAAAAATATGGTTTAAAATGACATTAAAAAATTAATTTTTTTTTTCTAATATCATTTTTTGAAAACAATGATCTAGAAGAAAAATAATTTTCGGCCGAAGTGGAAAATGAAGATTAATTTTATTAAAAAAATTATCAAAATTATTATGTAAAATAGAGGTGTAAATAGATCTATTACCTGAAAACATGATGACGAACTAATTGGGAATAAAATTAAATTAATTTATTATATAATGATCTAATAATTTCATTCAATGTAAATTCAAGTATATATAATCTGTATTTAATTGATATTGAAAAATAAATCTCTTACCACTATGGTAATTTTTGAATCATAAGACACATTAATTGAGTAAAAAAAATAAAAAAAATATATCATTAATATAAATATATTAATGATGTAACATCTCAATGTTTGTGTAGATAAAACTCAGAAAATATGAGAGTTTTATAACATAACATATGTCCCTAAGAAGATAATTTATAACGAGAAATCCTTACAATCATTATATCATTGTTGTGAGAATTTATCTATGAATAAATTATTTTAATCAAATTGAAATACACATAAAAAGTGTAAATAAAACATAATATATTTAAAATTATTTATACACACAATTTTAGATTATTAAATATAATAAAAAATTAATAAATCCTCGGAAAATAAATTGACCTTCATAATTCATTACTTATTTATATTTTTTAGTTTAAATCCACAATGAAGGAATATTTAAATTTTAATATCAAATATAATTACTTATGAATTATTCAGGATATTACATGAAAAATGTTATGTATATACACTTTTTAAATGAAATTAGGTCCATAACATTAAAATATGCCACTATGAATGGAAGTTGAGAAGAAATCCATTACCACAAACTTCCCTTTAGTTGAATGTACATTAAAACCATATATAGTGGTTTTAAATATTTTATTAATTAAAAATGGGAAAAAATTATTATTTTTAATATCTTATAAAAATATTTTAATATATATTATCACTCATTCAATAATAATTTTACATTTAACTCTTCCATTAGTTATAAACTACATCATTTTCTCATGCATTTTTTCATGAAAGGTATGCTTATTGTGAATGTAGTTTAGATCCTTTATATGTAGATTTTTTTAATATTAAAAATATCATGTTTATCATTATAAAAAAATTATAATTATTCTTGAATGTTAAATATGGAAAAGGAATTGAATCATTTTGTGGAGACGGTATTCCGTACCAACACACACGTGACAATATGATACCCTAAATGGATGAAATGAAAATTAATTGGGTGATATATTCATATTAAATAATTAATATCATGTAATATGTATCTAATATAATCATTATTTATTTTATTATTACTATCCATGTGAGTTGGTGATGGAAAAAAATTTACATCGGTTCTTGAGGTGGTAGTACACCGTACACATTAACGATGACTATGTTTCTATATATATATATAAGGATATAGATAAATATTATTATTACCCTAATATAATAAAATTTATGTATTTTGGGTATAATTGTGTTATTATACTATAAATTTTAATACAAAATTATTTTTTGTAAAATAATAAAGAAACTGAAAGATCTTGATTATGGTGACTACCTTCTCGTTGAGGGACCTCATTTTCATCTTTTCTTATGGATGATAGAGTTGTAATTTTAAAGGGATCATAATAAATAGATTTTTGATAATGAATTTTGGTAGATCATTTTATGGGTTTGGTTAAGGAAAATTTCTTGAGAGGTGTGATAAAGTGAGAGTAGGGTGCTCCCTTTTATAAATGAGGAGGAGAGAAATATTTATAAATACCAAAAAATATTCAAAGAACAAGAATTAACTTTCACCACAACTTTCTAAAAATGATAAATAATGGACTGAGTAAAGGTAACCCTGATACCCACCTCAACCACATTAAAAAATATGCATATTTTATACATATTATTTTGTATTTCTACATTTTCTTACTTTTACCATTTTATTTTTCACTAAGGTTATTAGTGCATTTAACCTAGGTTATTCATTGTTAAAGAATGAAATAAAATTAGAGTGCATAGATAATTTTGAAACAATAATTTTCAATGTCAAATCTAATAGTCAAAATAATTCCATGTGTTTTGGAAATGAATGCTAATAGAAGTGCATGTAATGCGTATAACCCAATTTTAACATTAATCGGGATATATAGAATTTACTGTATTTACAAACAGTTATGAGAAAAATTTAATTCTTGTATATTAATTTTTATTAATCATTCTAATTCCAATTATTTAATCCATTTTATGAAATTATATTCTCTGAATTTATAGAATCTAATTTAAAAATTATCACTCAAAATGTGTCAAAAACATGTTTTCAGTAAATGAAATTTTCATGCATAAGATGATATTACATTAAAGATATGACTATTTATCATCATTATGTGTATTTAAATTCCTATTTTATGACATATAATATAAAAAGTTAATTTATATCATTACATAGTAGTGTTAATTTTAGTTCATTAAGATGGAGAAACATTATGTGTTTTTATTTAATATTCAAGGAAATGTTCTTTATTCCTAAAAATAAACTTATAAGAAAATAATTTATAATGATGACTCGATGAAAATTAATTAAATTAAATCTAACTAAATTAAAAATATTTAATTTTAAAAAAGATCAATGAATAGTGGAACATTTAATATGTACAAGTATCGTATGGCTCTCTAGGTGCACCCAATGTTTAGAACGGACAAGATGATTATTTGTAAAGACATACCGATTATGTATTTCTTATATGTTAGGTGCATCTAAAATCAAGATATTCCGACTAAAAACTAAATTAAAAAGAGGGGAGTCCTGGATGTCTAAAAAATCAATGATTATTGTGATTCAAAAGAGGAAATAGTGGATTATCTTTTTTAGTGGTGATTGGGCCAGAGCTGAATGCAGTGAACTTGGGAGCCTTTCAGGGTATAATTTATGATGGGAATACCGTCTCCTTTTTACAATAATGATTTCAAATGGTAATTTATAATAGAATGGAATGAAAGGTGATATCACCCCTGGTTTCATATGTAGTCTAGTGTATTTGGAATTTCAGAAATAGGACTAGGGAGGAAGGCTTTTTGTGCTCAGGCTTTTCCATGAAACCACGATCCATGTGTAGGTCTGATGAGACTAGTCCTCTCCTGAACCATTTGGGTGATTCTCAATAATTAAGTATGGTCAGGGGTGGTAGTGGGTTAGATTCATTTTCCATTGCGAGAGACACAATAAGTATTTTCTTTTATGTGGAATCCCCCAACCAATGGGTATAAACTCTACTGTGATGGTTCTTATAGCCATGGAATTATGAGAGGAGAGGGATTTCTCTGTGAATTTAATGGTTTGGTGCAACATTATATTAGTGATTTTTATGGGAAATGTGACTCTCTTCGTACATAGGACAAATATTTTTTTAATGGGATTGAGGTTTTTTGTTCCCACAACATCTCCCCTTTGGACGTTGAAATTGAACCTTTGGTCCTCCTCAACTCTCTCAATGGGATATACATCACTCCATGGTAAATTATATATCTCATTCATAGATTAATTTCATATTTTTTTCATTCTAAAATATCACATATATAGAATGATGGAAATCATGTTTTAGATTATATGGATTATAAGGGTACCCCGGATTTCCCACTCCTTATTTATTCTGCCCTTAGTTCCTTTCCCATGGAGTGAACTACTTTTATTTTGGGGTATGTCAGGGGATACAATATTTTAGGCCGCCCTAATTTCTTACCATGATATAATTTTTCAATGATTAATTAAATTTCCCACTTTAAATGAAAGAGAGTCTAAAGGCATATCATAATATGCTAATGTTGATGATTATAAAAAGGGATACAAGGAATAAAAAATGGAGTCATAAGATCACAAAATCATAGAATATGAATATGAAATATAAGTCATTAAATTAAAAATATATGTCAAGGGTCCCTCTTAATACAATTATCATAAATTTTATAATGTCTCGGAGTGTATTTGGTTTACTCCACATTCCCATAAATATAATTGACAATGTCCCATGGTAGATTAGGTTTAATTCTGAATCCACTAAACAACATCTAATGAGATATTACTCATTATCCAAGGAATTATATTGAAATATAATTATATGAACAACTTTCAAATAAATTGAAATAATATATATGTATTCCCCATGAATAAAATAGTCCCTACATGAATCTGAAGAATGATTAAAACAATGATAAGGAAGTGGGTTTCAAAATTCAGTTTCAAAGAAAAAATTTTGAAAAAATATTTAGGATTCCCAATAGAATAATAAATTATATCATTTTTAAAATTCATCATTGGAAATGGGATATATCTCTTGATCATGGAATTCTAATGTTAAAAATTAATGGTAAATATCATGGATAATAAATGATAACAAATAAACCACTTGTGTGGTTCTTTACAAAGGATGTAATTCTTATTTTAAAGAATGAAAAATATTACACTATTCGATAAAACGATAAATTAAATAAGATGATTTCATATAATATAAATATGTTTTTATAATAAATTCATGGTTTAAAATAATTATTCTTAGTGATTACTAAAATGAGCACAAAATAGTAAAGTTATCTTAAATTAGGTTTATATAAAAATAAAAAAATTGAAGGGATCGAAAATATATATTTCCAAAATAATTAGATGAATATTTCACTAGATATATCGGTAAGGGACATATATAAAAAATTACAATAATATCAGTAGATAAATAATGGGAAAAATGTTCAAAAAGAAAGACATCATGTAGCTCAATGGGAATAATGGTTGTACAAATGATTGAACAAGAAATCATTCAAGTAAAATAATTTAAATATTTGAAAATAAATTTCCATCCAAACAGACCTAAAAAGGTACTATTAAAATTATATTTGAAAATAGGAGAAGGGGAAAACCTTTTATAATATAATACATAATTTCTTTCCAAATAAAATCACAAAATTTGGCCTATGAGTTTATTTATAATATGGGTAACATGTCATTTTGGTGAATTAAAAATATTCATAACATAATTAGACATTCATGAAGGAATAGAGAAACATAATAAGGAATATTATAATAAAAAATTATACCTCATGATAAATATAGGGAATATCATATGAAATTAATGTTGTAACTCGACGACAAGAATTACAACTGAAAGAAGCAAATTGAGTAATAAGATGCCCTTATATAATAGGAAGGACCCCAATATTAGCCCATGATAATATATATTCTAAATGAATAATTATTATCTATAATAAAACACAAAATTATATATTATAAGGAAATGTGATGTATTTAGAATGTAAAAACAAATATTGTTATGTTATAGAAAAGCATTCATTATGAATCTGTTAATGAAATGACATCTGATACATTGTTTTATATTATTTCATATAATATAGCTAAAAAAGTAATAATATCATGTTAATTGAATAGAATTATAAAAACTGTATGATTGTATTTTTTATTTTATATGTACAAATTATTACATTAATATATTAATATATTATATAATTATTTTATATTGGTTGTGTTTGAATTTTAATTAGTTTTGGCTCGTTTCAATATTTTTAACTTTCAAAGATTATAATTTAAAAATATTTTAAATAAATCATATTACCATTTGTGATCCAAAGTCTAATGAATAAATTAATAATAAATTTTAAATATATTGTTTTATGTTCACATAGCAATCCATGATAGAGATTTATAGCATTATATATGTATGTGGTTGAACCTACCCAAACATGAACACCCTATATCTCGATGTGTGGTTATTGTAAAATATATGTAAAATAAATTTTTATATATGGAAAATGATATTAATTTTATAATTTTATAATTTTATCCTATTTTATGTTGTTTGAATAATTTTTAAAAATTATGATGATAAATAAAAAACATTACATCATGGAAGTGGTTTTCTGAAAAATACACGATTTACATTTTCATTTCTCGATGAATGAGATGGAATTAAGGTTTATGGTAATGTAAATTTTTATAATCATATTTCTATTAATTATATGAAATTTATTCATTAATTCGATCATTATAACCATCTATGTGAGGTGGTTTAAAAATATTGAATATGTCACATTGTAGTTGGGGTACTCTATGTAATTCACTAAAGATGATTTTATTTATTAGTAGATGAATATTACACTATTTTAATTTAGGGACATTAAATTTTGAGGATGATTTTTAATTAAAAATTATTAGATAGGCTAAATTCTAAACTATTTTTTAGAGATGAATTATTGTGGTGGGTATAACATTAAAAAAAAGTTTTTGGATGAGGATGGGGCCTGGTTGGGCATTAGAGTAACATGAGTGAGAAAAAGTGGAGGTTTGGAGGTGGATATTGAGGTTATAAAGAATTACAAACACCCAAGAGATTTCTGGTGATCCCCCACCAAAAAACTGCTAAAGAAAGAAGATGGCGGCACACTCTCCTGGTGCTCTCTCCCCCTTGAGGCGGCTTCTATGGTTTCTTTCGGGTTCCCATGAAAATGGTGTTCCTCTTCGGCAGTTCCATGGGGCGGTGCGGATTGGGGTTATCTTCCCGAACCTTCCCTCTTGTGATGTTGGAGGGAGATCTTTGTGCGGTTTGAGGTTTTGGCGATGGAGGGCCCTGGCTGCGTTCTCTGGATCAAAGGTGATAGGTACCCCTCGACTTTGGCAAGCAACGACGTTGACTAGTGTTTCAGCACTAAATCCATTATCGGCCCCTACTCTTAGGGGAAGATCTTGTCCTCAGCAGTCTTCAACGGGTTTCTCCGGCTCAAAGGCGAAAGGAAACGAGTACTTTTTCTACTTTTAGCTCTTTGATTCCCGATCCCATGTTGTTGAAGGTTTGTTTTTTATTATGGTTTGATCCTTTCCTCAGTTTGTGAAGCATATGCAGGTGCGTGCTCTTCCTTATCTCTCCGCTTCGCCTCTACTCCATGCTGTTGATGCTAGATCCGGTTTGCCCTTTTGGCATTCCATGTCCTCCTATTTCTTGGTTGTGATGTTGGTTATGAATCATCCGGTTTTTCTGAAATGGGATCAATAAGTTTTGATGCGCACTTGCTGGTGGTATGCGACTAATTTTTCTATGAGGTGTGGAATGCTGGATGTGGTTCGGTCCGAGGGCCTTGATTACTGGATGCTGAGCTGTGATTCCTTGGGAGATGATGGGTTCAAATGTGCTGGTTGGTATTTTTTTTTGCTGCAAGTTTTTTGGATCTGGTTGTCTTGGAGTTGGTGATGTCATTTTTGCTAATGCTGGTGTTTTGAAACCGTCGTTTATCAGAGAATGCTGCTGGTTTCTTGGGAAAATGAGTTTGGCTTGGTTTTCTGAGTGGGATTTTCTTCTGTGCTGCGGTTTGGCTGCTACATGTAGTTTTCTCCGATATAGGTTGGTTTGGTTGTGATTTGGTTTGGGTGCTTGTATATGGTTATGGATGCTGGTGCTTGGCGATGGTTGTTGTTATGCTGCGTGGTGGCAAATATTGTTTGGATGTGGATCGATGTGGATGTCGGATATAGGTTCTTCTAAGTGGTGATGCACTTTGTTCTGCCTTTGGGTGCTATGGAGCTGCTGCTTCGTCTCGAAGTGATGAAGGGAAGAGATATGACTTTGGGGTTGATGGTTCTGTGATGATGGCGGCGGATCTTCTTGGAGAGAAGGTGTTTCATTGTGGGTTATGCGAGTTTGGATGTTGGTCTTTGGTTAGTTGTGAGATTCTAGTTGCTGGTGAATGTTGGATGATGGAGCTTCATATGGCGATGCTTCTTGGTGAGAAGGTGTTGGCTGTTGGAACATGTGAGATTGAACATTGGTCGCTGCATAGCTGTGGGCATCGGATGATGGTTTCTTCTTGGATGGGAAGTGATAAAGTGGTGATGGAGCTACCGACTGCCGAAATTGGATGAGAGGGTGCAGAAGCTATTGTGAGTTTGTTGTTGGATCTTTTCTTTTCTTATCATTATTTTTTGCTATCTTTTGGTGTGTTTTTTGTTAAGGGATTTTTTTGTGGGTTGATTGACCTCACCCCTCCCTTGTCTTTTGTTTCCTTTTTTCTCTAATAAATTATGAGGGGTGAGGAATAGCCTCACCCTCTAATATTCTTTGCCCCACCAACAAGCTGGTGGGTTGGAAAGGACTCGAAAATTCTACCTGGTGAAACCATTTGGCATGTGGCTAGGATAATTCTAGCCGATGGGGCTCCTAAAGTCGAATATTTATTCGGCTATTTTGGTATATGCATTATCTAGGGTCTTTGGGATTTTGTTGATTTTGGGTGCTGGGAGAGGCCATTTCGCCTTAGAAACCCATCACCTCTTCCTCATTTTCAATCCCTAATTTGGTGGATGGATTTTGGTTCATTCTCAATGGATTTATGGTAAAATATTCCTTTTTCTATCATTTTGTCACCTCTATTCTGTACGCTTATATGCAGTTTAAAATGGGCTATGTTTTGGTGATTATTTCATTACATTATTGTGGAATAAATGGTTATTAATGGGTTTTTGTGTGTGGAATATATATGGTTTCCCAAGATACCAGAATCTTATTGTAATTCATTTTTTTCCACAAGGTACACTGCTTGGTGAGGGTTTGTATGGTTTTCAATGAATTTTGGGTCAATTGGACTTTAATTAGGGTACATATTTTTTGGAATTTTATTTTCACAATCATGGGGTTAGGTTAGGAGTATAATCCTTGTAACACCCTGATATTTAATGAGATATATTATTTTTAATTTCTTTGATATCTTCTGTTTTACACTGAAAAAATATTAGCTTGTGGTATATGAAAGAATATAATTGGATTCTATTACACGGAAGAGAAACCTTCCTCGATAGCTTGGGTGGTACGTAATACCGAGTTTCACTAAACAATGATATATTATTATTTTCTTTTGAACTAGCCGTTATGGATAGTATTATCCTCATTTTGAATTTTATAACATTATAATTCATTATACACATTTTCTAGAACATTTTATGAGAACAAAATAATTTTTTCAGATAAAAGTATTTTTTCGAAAATGCTGTTTTATCACTTTTTGATGGTGCACCAATTTTAAATCTAATTTTTGAAAAGTTTATACATTAAATTTTAGAAATTAAGCTTCTTATTTAGAATCAGGATATAATAATTCACATTGGATAAATTTTTGATATTATTATGATAACCTTCATATTTTTATGAAAAGTAAAAATACGTTAAATTAAAATTATAAAAAACTTTCTTCATCGATATAATTTATATTGTAATATTATATTATTGAATGGTTTTAAAGAATAAATAGAATATATTTTTACCATTTAATATAATTTATGTCATTATTATTAATTTTACATTGAATTCATAGGTAAAAATATTTCAGTCTTCTGCAATGATTTAAATAAAAACCTTTTTTCCGACAACGGGATTAATTTTAAATTAATTACTCTATCTTCTATGTTTTTAATTATGAAAAAACATCTCCGTATTTGGAATCATTATTTCCAAATTATGTTAATATGATACTTTTATTTTTTTCCATTATGAATAGTAACAATGGTACGTTTTAATTACCATGGTTAAAGGTAAATCTGGTAATTACGGGTAAAAATAATATTATAAAATTACCATAAAACTTTTGTTTAATATTATTCGATGATTATAATTCATCCAAAAACATACTTGCGATGAAAATGTATCTATTGGAACCCACTTGGATGAGATTAAGACATTTAATTTTTTTATTTAAAGGATAGTGAAATATGTCTCATTCAACAATAATAGTTAAATATAAGGTTATACAGAATATAGATTAGATTATAAATACTCCTTTGAAAGATAATATGTTTTTCTTTATCATGGTAATATATATTTAATTTTTATGAAATATATAATTACATTAATATGTTATACATTAATGTTGCTGAAATTATTTATTTAGTGAAAATTCAATAATATTGTTTTTATGAAAATAATAATACCCATCAAAAGACCCAATCACTTGACGAAAACATTTTGGTCCAATATATCAACACCATAAGCATACAAGTGTCGACTTGTGGACCATTTTAATCCTTATAAAATAGATTATCACATTTATATTATTTTATGTTAAATATGTCAAAGTTGTCACCTTTATAATTTAATAAAAATAATATTTTAATAGTTTGCTGTTTTAGAAGATAAATTCAATTAAAATTATTATAATAAAAAATATTATATTTATATTATTCATAGTGTATTATTTATAATTTTTATGAAACAATATTGTATATTAAATAATTATACAAAAATGTTTTAGTCATTATTTTATCAAGAGAAATATCAAATAAATAGTTTTAAAAATATTAAATTAAATGTTATATGATATAATTAATGTTCCCCAATAATATTCAAGAATAATATGACATTTTATAAATATATTAAATATTTTGGTTCGACTCTATCATCTGTTTGGATTTTATTTAATTTTAAATAATAGAATAGTTTCAAAATTGAAACTATTTATATTTTATAAAAATAACATAATATTAAATTTTTTAAAAATTATAAAATATATATTTAAAAAATTTAAAATAAAAAATTATATGGTCTAAAATATCTCAATGTGTATAATTATGGACATTTAAAAACACATAATTATGTATTTATAACAATATTAAATTTAGAATATTACTTCCACAAATAAAATTAAATAGACTAACTAAGGTTAAATCAAAATTATAAGGTTAAAAATAAATTCCAAAAATGACTAAATTTCATTGGTTTATTTGATAATAACCCTATATCATCTCATCTTAGATGATGAGTCATTTTCGTGGTTTTTATGTGGGGTTGTTTTTTATTATAAATTAATAATTTTTAGGTTTCCTAAAGTGCCCCTCTCCACTCTTATAAAAGGGCACCCCTTCCCTCTCCACATCAACAAATTTTGAGCTTTCAAGATTGGACAAACCCTATCAATTTCTCTTCCAAACCTCTCTAATTACATTATAGAGGTGCGTTTCTTATTAAACGATCAACTCTGGTGCCCTAAGTGAAATTTTAAAGGAGGCACTTCGATGAAGAGGTAATATCTTCAACCAATTCTTTCCAATGTATTTGTTCTTGTACTTCTTCTTATTTAGATGTTTCATTATAAAGTAATAACATTAGTATGACTAATATAAATATATGTCATTATAAATATGAAACAACCATATTTCACCTTCTATCCATCCTACAAAAAATGAAATCACCACACATGCCTATGTACAGAATACCGTCTCCACACCGTGGTGTAATCTATTTTTCATCACCAACATACTTGGACGTGTATAATGATAGAATAAATAAATAAATATGATTATTATAGCATGATACTAATTATGAGATATTATATCATCCACTCTAATTCTATTCAATAAATATGGGAATGATATCATCGCTCGTGCGTACGTACAGATTACTGTCTCCACAGCGCGATGAGATTCATTTTCCATGTTAATCATACAAGAATGATTATAGAATATATATAGATTAATAATGATATATAAGACATAATAATGTTACTGGATTTATGTATATATATATCATCTTTTTTACTTCCATTCAAGTCAATAAAGAATGGAAAACAATGTTCATGCGCACATACAACCTACCGTCTCCCTGAATGGTGTATTTCATTTCATTTTTCTATATTATATATATATAATGAATGTATATATTATATATAAATCATGTTTTAAATTCTATAAGTATGTAAATCATGACAATATCAAGAACAATAACTCCAAACACGTACAATAAATGAAACGATTATTACGCAAAACGTTACTTTAACATGGAATTGAAAAATGTACGAGAAATATAAATTCACAAGTGAATCAAATATGATATCATAAAAATTACTATGATTTTTTAATAAGTAAATGACATTATTTAAATCATTATAAAGAAGTTTTAGTCATGTACAAAAGAAATTGGACTTAAGGTAAGGGATAATTATTTCAATCTCGTTCTTATCTAAGATTTTTTATTTGTAAGTATTTAATGGAGATATATTTATCATCCATGTCCATGTTTTATAAAAATGTTTACGTAAAGTTTTTTCGATTTTTCTATGTATTTTTAAAATTGTTTTTACCATGTGTTATAGAAGGAATCTTTATTTTGTTTACCATACAAGGTACTTTTTGACATTTCTGGTAAAAGTCAGAGGATGATGTTTTTTTAACTTATACTACAATAATGGATTATTATGATTTTAAAATGCCTTATTTACCAAAATATTCCTCTACATAAATTCAGGATTATTTTCAATGAAATTATTTTCTTTTAAAGTTGAATAGAATTTTGTTAATAGAAACTGATTTTGAAGAAGAAAGGATATTTTCGTCAAGAATTCATTACAAGTGTTTTATCAAAACTATGTTCTATCTAAGATGACATTATTTAAAATGGATATGGTTCATGAATAATGTTCCTATTAATTACATGGTATTATTTGGTTTATAATGAAATTATATACATTTTTTATGGATTATGTTATAATGGGATGATGTATATAAAGCCCATTTTATTCAATTGGTTATAAAAACTGATTTATGTTTATTTTGTGGCACAGAAATGAATGATTTCATTTTGAGATGGGTGGGACCTATATATCCCTAAAATGAATTGGGTAATGATTTATATCTCAGGAGATAGACATGGATTAAATGACAATAAAATATGGTTCTATAATACCTGGCTGGAATGACAGGTAAAAAAATTTTAGTAATGGACTTTGTCCACTATAATGATCCTGGCAGAAATTCCTTGTCTACTATAGAAATCATGTCATGTGATTAATAGTTTTCCATAATTACATGTTTTATTCCTATGCTATTTTATCATGAATAATGTTTATTTATGATCTATTTCTTACGTGTTTCCATGATTTATTTCACAACTGAAGATATTGATGTTTAATCTTTATGTGAATTTTTTTAAGTTCAAATATATATGGTTTGTTTTATTTTATCGATGCTTACTCTTATTGATCATTTGAGCTCACACATTTTATTTTTTCTTTAACCCAGATTTTAATGAAAGGTTTTAGGTATGAAACCAAAAGGGGAAGATCTTTATGGTAGATGATGAAGATATTTCACCATTATTAGAAGATTATGTTCTGAATTTCTAAAGACACTAAAATATTATGGTCCTTGGGTGTCTGTTTTTGTAATGTATTAAGTATTCATAAAAAGTAATGTGATTTCCATGTAGGTCAATCATGGGTATCTATAGTTGGTATCAGAGGAATGGTTTAGTTAACCATTTAATACTATGATTTGAAAACATTAGGAAGATACCTAGGGATATTTCTAAGGTATATCTTGGGATATATGTAAGGTTAAGTGTAAGTATAGGTTACATTCCTAGAATTATGAAAATAATCATGAGTAACGTAGGATTAAACCTAAGATGTTAGATACTGAATGTCATAATCTGATTTTTTTCCTCTCAAAATATTCTTTTGAGTTTTAGAAAATGAATCGAAACAAGAAGATTCATGTTAATAGAGAATTTGATAGATAATGGAATGATATTATTCGTGAGAAACTAAATAAAACGGGATTTGGAAGGAGAAATCCCATTGTTATACCTATTCAATAATCTCATAATATGATCAATAATCTCAACTTGAGTATGATTCCTGATTCATCAAATAAGTTAAATATGGAGTTTCATGATGATCACAGAGGAACAATATTTAAATTTCTCCCATGTAAATCATGTGCTAAGAGGCATTAAATAGAATGTTTCAAAGGAACTAGAAGATTCTTTGGTTGTGGAAAAGAAGGACACAAATACAGTAATTGAAAAGAAAAAGGATTAGTTAACACAATGTATAAGGATAATGGTATTTCTAAGACATTAAAAACGGTAAAATGGTTTGATTGTTGAATGTACGACCATTATGAAAACAAATTTCCTAAGGGAATATCTCTTGAATAGAATCAACATGGTCATATTGGTGGTATTTATGTTGATGATGATGAAGAGACTAAAATGATATATGATATGAAAGAAGTGTTGAGGAATCAAATGATGAAGCTCGGTCAATGGTTTAGGATTGCAGTGGAATGATTTCATGTTTATCAAGAGTAATGTTGCATAAGTAATTTCATAGTACAATTGAATAAAGAATCATCTAAGGATCATTACATTATTTTTTTTCTTATTTTTTTAAAATATATGTTGAATGGTTCTGGTAACCATGAATGGTTATTAAGATATTTTTGGAAAGAACCTAATTTGCACATAATGAAGTGATACATAGATTATAAAATGATTGATAGTATTAATTACCACATGACTGATATAAAGGAAAAGTGACATAATGGATTGAGTATATAAAAATTTTGGGATTTTGGTATGTGTGAAGAGTTAACTTTTGACAGAAATAATGTTTTCACAATGATTCTATAGTAATTCATGTTTCAAAAGAATACATGATTAAAGAATTCACATGTTTTGAATGTGACCAACAAGATATATCTTATGATATATAGGGGATAAATGATGGTATTCAATGAATGGTATATGAACTTTCTAATAATTGTTTTCTATATACTATGAGATTGGAAAAAAGAATTTTCAATAAGCCTAAAGGTTGAAAATGATTAAGTTGGACATCAGATAGTATTGTTTAAGGATAATTTTTTTTTCTAGAATGTTATAGTAGTATAGTTTTAGAAAAAGGACAACATGTAGGATGGGAGAAAACCCATCACGTCAGGCTAGGACGCGGGAATAGAACCCACAACCGAAGTGAGACAGACCTTTATCACCTACTACAGTACTACACGAAGTCTCTTGTTTGTAGAAATTAGTTTTATTTAATTAAGAGGTATGGTAGATAAAGTACAAGTCAATTATTGGAATCATATATGGTTAATCTCCCAATAGATGTGCTTCTGTATATTTAATTATTTGTGCTAACATTTTTGTGGTAAAGAAAGATGGAATGACCTATCATTATATCGCATGATCTGCTAACACATCAACAATGAAAATTCAACATCGTTTCTTTAAATAAGAGATGAAGTGGAAATTATTACCGGAATGACCAACGATGATATTACACTGAAATCAAGTAAGTATTTATCCTTATGCAGAAATTAATGATCATTAGGGAAATGATCTTGAAAAACAGAAAATGTTGTCCTACTACCCTCATATATGATGAATCATATGGTACCATAGATCATCACCAATTTATGGCTTTGTGATTGTTGGATTTATTTATAGCAATGTTCTCTACCACTCTCCTTCGGAACATGATGGTTAGGTTTCTCTTCCATATCCATAATTTCACATATGTTCTCCTATGTGGAAACCTAATGATGCGTTAATTTGGGTAAATATTACGTTTCATACTTTATTTTTAAAAATTAAGATGTATTATTCCTTTTTATGTAGTGGGTTTCTATGAAAGAAACATTCAAGTTGTAAACCATTTGTAACCCCCGACAAATTTCGAGGGTGAAATTCATTATAATGAGGGTAAAATTTAACACCTCGAGATTTTATGAGATATATTATTTTTAATTTTGTTGATATATTCTATTGTACTCTACACCATGATTTAATTCCAGTATACAAAACAATATTCTTGGCTTGTGTTACACGTAAGAGAGACCATCCTTGATAGCCTGCGTGGTACAAAATACCGAATTTCACTAAACAATGATATATTACAATATTATTATGAACTAGCCATTATAAATAGTATTAACTAAAATATTAATTTTATAACATTATAATTCATCCTATTCATTTTATAGAACATGGTTTGAGAAAAAAAATTAATTTTCCAAATAAAAGACGTATTTTTAAAAAAATGAAGTTTTGTCGCCTTTTAATGGCGCAACCATTTTAAATCTATTTTTTGAAAAGTTTAAAATTTAATTTTGACAATGTAAACTTCTTTATTTTCAATCTGAATATAAAAAATTATGTTGGATAAATTTTCCAAAATATTTCGATAACCTTCTTATTTTGATGAAGAGTAAAAATACGCTAAGTTTTAATTTTAAAAAACATTTTTCATTGATGTAATTTTTTTGGTAAAATTATAATATAAAATGGTTTTAAAGAATTAATATAATATATTTTTACCATTTAATATTATTTATATCATTTTCATTAATTTTACATTGAATTCATAAGTAAAATCTTTTCAATATTTTGTAACGTTTGAAATAAAAACCTATTTTTTCGACAAGGGGAATAATTTTAAATTAATTATTGCATCTTCTGTGTTTTAAATTTTGAAAAAAATGTATTCCATATTGGAAATCATTGTTTCAAAATTATGTTAATTGGAAAATTTTATTTTTGTCCATTATGAATAGTAAATATGGTTAATTTTAATTACCATAGTTAAAGGTAAATCATTTAATTAAGGGTAAAAATAATATTATAAAATTACCCTAACACATGTATCAATATAATTGAATGATTTTATTTCATAAAAAAACATACTTTGATCAGAATGTTATCTATTGGAACACACTTGGATGAGATTAAGGCCTTTAATTTATTTTAGTTAATTGAAAGTGAAATATGTCTCACTCAACTTTAACAATTAAATATATGGTTATACAGGATATAAATTCGATTATAAATACTCATTTTAAAGGTAAAATGTTTTTATATGGTAATTTATTTGTTATTTTTATGAAATATATAATTACCTTAATATCTTATACATTAATGATGCATAAATTATTTATTTAGTGATAAATCAATAATATGGTTTTTATTAAAATAATAATACCAATCAAAAGACCCAAAACATGACCAAAAATTATTTTTCGAGTATATCGACACGATAATAATCCATGTTTTGACTTGTGGACCATTTTTATCCTTCTGAAATAGATTAGGACATTTATATTATTTTTATTAAATGGTGTCAAATTTGTCACCTTCATAATTAAATAAACACAACATTTTAAAAGTTGAGTGTTTTAGAAGTAAAATAATACTAAAAGTATTAATATGAAATATATTAGATTTATCATAATCATAGTATTTTATTTTTAATTTTTATGCACCAAATAATTATATTAAATAATTATACAAAAATGTTCTAGTAATTATTTTATTCACATAAATATAGAATAAATAATTTGAAAAATATTAAAATAAATATTATATGATAAAATTAATGTTATCCAAGAATTTTCTAGACAAATATTACATTTTATTAATATAATATATATTTTGGTTCGGCTCTATCATTTTTCTGGATTTTATATAAATTCAAATAAATGAATAGTGTTAAAATTGACACTATTGATACTTTATAAATATAACATATTATTAAATTGATTAAAAATCTAAATAATATTTAAAAAATTAAAAATTAAAAATAATATGGTCTATAATGTCATAATTTATCTAATTATTGAAAATTAATAACACAAAATTATGTATTTAAAACAATTTAAAATTTAGAATATTATTACAACAAATAAATTTAAATAGATCAAATAAGTATAAATCAAAATGATAAGGTTTCAAATAAATTCCAAACATATATAAATTTTATTAGATGACGAAATTAAATCCCTATATCATATCATATTTGAATTTGAGTCATTGTAGATGTTTTTATGTGGGGATGGTTGTTATTATAAATTAATATTTTTGAGGTTTCCAATAGTGCCCCTCTCCACTCTTATAAAAGGGCACCCCTTCCAACTCTTCTTCAATCAATTTTGAGCCTTAATGATCTTCAAAAACCTGCCAATTACTCTTCTCAACCTTTATAGTTACATTATATAGGTTTTTTTCTTCTTAAAAGATCAACTCTAAGGCCCCAAGAGGAAGTTTAAAAGAGGCACTTCGAAGAAGATGTAATATCTTCTACCGATTCTTTCAAATTTATTTCTTCTTTTACTTCCTCTTATTTAGTTGTTTCATTATAAATTAACAACATAATTATCACTCATATAATAATATGTTATTAAAAATATGAAACAACCCTATTCCACCTTCTATCTATCCTACGAAAAATGAAATCATCACGCGTGTGTACGTACAGAATATCGTGTCCACATCGTGGTGTAATCTATTTTTCATCCCGAATATACTTCGATGTGTATAATGATGGAATAAATAGAAATATATGATTTTTATAACTTGATAATAATTATGAGATATTATATCAACCACTACAATTCCATTCAATAATTAATGGAATGATATCCTCATTCGGGCGTACGTACGGATTACTATCTCCACGACATGATGAGATTCATTCTCCATGTTAATCATTAAAGAATTATTATAAAGTATATATAATGATTAATAATTAGATATATTACATAATAATGTTACTGTATTTATGTATATATATATATCATCTACATAATTTTATTCAAGTCAATAAGGAAAGGAAAACATCGTTCATGTGTACTTACGACCTACCGTCTCCATGAACGGTGTATTTCATTTCATTTATTTATTTATTATATATATTTAAATATAATTAATGTTTATATTATATATAAATCATGTTTTATATTCTGAAACTATGTAAATCATGATAATATCCTGAACAAAAGATCTAAACATATATGATATATGAAACGATTATTACCCAAAACGTTGCTTCAACATGAAATTGGCAAATGAACGAGTAATATAAAGTCATAATTGAATCATATATGATATCATAAAAATGAATATGATTATTGAATATGTAAATGACATTATTTAAATCATAATACAGGATTTTCAGACATGTATAGATGAAATTGGACCTATGGTAAGGGATAATTATTCCAATCTCATTCTTATCTGAGATTGATTATTCGTAAGAATTTAATGGAGTTATATTTATCACCCATGTCCATGTTTTATAAAAATGTTTTCATAATGTTTTTACTATCATCTATGTCTATTTAATATCATGTTTACCATGTGGTATGGAAGGAATATTTAATTTGATTACCAAACAAGGTACTTATTGACTTTTCCAGCAAAAGTACGAGGAGGACGTTTTTTAAACATATACGGCGTGAAAGGATTTTTACGATTTCATAATTCCTTATTTACATAAAGCCTCATATACAAGATTTCATGATTATTTTCAATGAATTTCTTTTCTCTTAAAATTTCGTGACATTTTGAGAAAAGAAAATGATTTTGAAAAAAAGGATATTTTTATCAAGATTTCATTTCAAGTGTTTTATCAAAACTATTTTCCATATATGATGAAATTCTTTAATATGGATATGTTTCATGTATAAGGTACCTATTATTTACATGGTTTTATATTGTTTATGATCAAATTATATCCATTTTTTATATTGATTATGTTATGATGGAGTGATGTATATGAAACCCATTTTATTCATTGGGTTATAATTAATGATTTATTTTTATTTTGTGGAACATGAAAGAATGATCTCATTATAAGATTTGTGGTACCTATATCTGTCTAAAATTTATTGGGTAATGATTTATATATCATGATATAGACATGGCTGGAATGACAGTTAAATACAGTTCAGTAATACATGGCTAGAATTGCAGGTAAACTCGGTTTAGTAATGAACTTTGTCCACTATGATGGTCTTAGAAGCCATGACATGGATACTAGAGAAATAATTTCATGTTCATAATGGTTTTATACAATTACATGTTTTATTGCCATGGTATTTTATCATGATTAATGTTCCTTTATGATCTATGCCTCATAAACTGCCAATATTTATTTCACAACTCATGATTTTGATGTTTAAAATTTATGTTCATGTTTTTAAGATAAAATGTATATAGTTTGTTTTATTTTCATGATGCTTGCCCTTAATGTGAATTTTAGCTCACACATTCTATTTTTTCTTTCCACCAAGATTTAATGATAGAATTTAGGTAAGAAAACATACGTGGAAGAACTTTTTGGCAGATGCTGAAGATCTTTTACCATATTTAGATGATTTTGTTCTGAGTTTCCAAAGAAACTAAACTATTATGGTCCTTGAGTGTCTATTGTTTTATGTATTATGTATTCCAAAAAATTAATATAATGTCCATTTATATCATTCTTGGGTCTCAACAATGCTTCTTGGATACTCATGATTGCAATGATGGTGGACATCGTTGAGTTTGATGCCTGTTATGAAGAAATAGGGTTTGTGTATTCAAATTGAATAATTCTTTTATTTGAAGATGATAAATGTTGAGGTATAGGATTATTATCTATATAGTGGTTGAATAAAGAATCATATAATTTATTGGAATGTTGTTTGAGGTAGAGAGACTTGAGATTTCTGCATCCCACAATTAATTGGTGATTCTATTTTCATGTGCCTCATTATTAAATCTTTTTTAATGGGTTTTGTGAAATAAATAATTAAATTTCCTCATTATATCAATGTATTGGGCTTATATTTATAAAATCGACGAATTATTTGTGGTTTGAGAGGGGTCTAAAGGACATAGATAGATTCTTGGGTATCAGAATTGGTCTCCAGGGATTTGTTCCATGACGATGAGTTGTTGAGTTATGAGATGGGCTAAAGGAACTGTTTTTTATTAAATTTGTATTGGCATTGTTTTTTGTGAACTCCACAGTGTGTGGGGATGAATTTGGTTAATTAATTCTTTGTCTACTTATTAAACTACATGATGGGATGGTTTGATTTTCGGGATTCCTAATGAACATGAACAATGGGTCAGTTTGATTGGATGCCCACCACTTGGTTTAGGAGGATGGGCTTTGGTGATCAAATAGAACTCCCTAAAACACATATACATGAACTATTTTGTATGTTTTACCTCCCTAGAGTCTATTTGGATGGTTCATGGTGACATTATGGACCTTAAAATGTATGTAGGGATGGGTTGGGGTACTTGAAGAGGTCCTAACCAGAGTGAAATAAGGGGGTCATATGGGAGATGTGTTACTGAACACCTGAAATATGCTCTTTATAGAATAGTGTTGAGGAAATTAGTGTATGTGTAATTTTATTGTGTATATTTCAACATAACTTTGATATTTGTATTTTTAAATTTATATTACAAATTTGAATTTGGGATGATGTTGAAGAAGGTACACATGTATGAGCATGTGTGCAATGTTTTTAGTTGGATGTGTTGCATGAGAATAATTGAAATCATTATATATATTGAATTATCATTTTATATAACATAATATATCATAGTTTTTTTGAGGAATTGTGGATACCTATGGGGTTTTATAATCACCCCCAACACACACACATAATACGTGATCTAGTGTTTCTGGGTAGGCACTCATGTACTCCCTCAATGCAGAAGTATTGTATGTAGTTGGACAAATAATTTGGGTCATTAATTCATAGAACCATTTGATACAATAGGATATATATATATATATATGTATGTATGTATGTATGTATGGTCATAGTCCATTTTATTTACTTCTACTCAATTCTTTTCATGTACTGGGAAATGATATATTTATTATATTTGATATCTGTTTTTTTAAGAACTTAATTTGGATGATTCCAAATGTATAATATTTACAACCTAATATTTTGTACTGCGAGGGATAATGGCATACCCTAATTTATCTATAGGATGGTAGAAGATTAGTTATACTAATGGTCCCTGTATTATTTTATATTGGATTCAAGTCTAACCCATTGTGCTTGTTTTAAGGGAATTCTATCATCATAATAATGTTAGGACATCATCACCATTCGGCGGCCTCTTGCATATATAAGGGGATTTGTTATGTCTTGTAGTGGGTCCCAATCAGGTTCCATTTAGGAATCCTAGACTGGGGAATCTAAATGTGTTATCTAAGGTTATCTTGGGATGAGTATAATAGTTTGAAGTGAATATATGACGTCATAACATGAGAGGTAGATCAAGCTTATAGCTGGAGAAGATGAATATAGTTGGAACAAAATTTTCTTGTGTATTTCATGTTTTGGATTAGGAATTATGGGATGAGTGATGTGTTTTTTGGATAAATAATACTCATGTGTGTTGTGGGGTACTACATATTAGTAATATGGATTAAATAGGATCAAGTTAGTTAAACTTGAATTGTGGTAGTGGAATGTTAAGATAATGGTACATTCACCTATGGGAGGTGTTATATGACATTATGTACATATGAAAATAAATTTTAATTGAAAATATTATAAAATAATTAGTGTTTATCACACTAATATTGTAAGGTATGGTGAAAGTAAATTGTCATATGAGAGGCTTTTTCACCGATTGTACTTGTGTGTGTTTGGACACCATAGGCATATTTGTTTTTGAAATTTTTATTTTTGAGAGAATCCCAAATTTGGAAAAGAAAAGATGAATAGTTTTGCGAGTCCTAGGTAATTTTTTTAGTGGTTTTGTTTAAAATGATAATAGATCTAGTGATTTTTAAATTGTTTTTGATTTCTTGGTTCTATGAATATGAATGGAAATTGGTTATAAAACATAATACCATATGATTTGAAATTTAATTTCATAATGGTTATTGATTTTTTTTCAAAATGGATTTCTAAAAATGGAGAATCTTTTGACCATGTGTGTCCAAGACTATAAATTTTTATGTTTTTTTTTGTTTGGAAAACCTTGGATTTCCTAGTGTATTTTTAGAAACATAGGTAGTTACAATGAATGGAAAAGTTTCAGAAACTGGTTATTGAAATTTGGAAACAATTTCATATGAGAATTTACTTTCTTATATATTTTGTGTTGTTTTGGGTGTCCAAAATTATTTTCTTATTATCTTGGTATATATGGTAACAATTTTTGTAAGGAACTGAGTGATATCTATAGGTGTGGGTTCAAGGAATTATGTGGTGACTTGATAGAAATTGTTGATTGTGTTGAATGAATTGTGGGATATCCTATGATGGATTGGGAGTGTCCTTATGGTTGGATTCTTCTTTTATATGGTATGATTTTTTCATTAATGTCTCTAGTGTTAGTTTTCTTGGGAATGTTGTTTAGTGGGATCCTCATGTAGTGTGGTTGGGATTGATTCTTTGTGGGTTCTACATGATGCAAGATCATGGGTGGTTGATGTGAAGAATGTGTAGATATTTTTGTTTTTGGAAGGTTCATGAATTGTAACTATGATATTCTTTAAAATATTCATTATCTTATTCTTGTGGTTTATAAAAAAATGGTCCCGGAGGGAGATTCAATGATGTGTTTTTTTTAAATATGGTTTTTGTCTGGAGAACCACTAGTTTGTATCTTATCTAATTATAGAATTATTATGATGAGAATATAATAAGACTTGGGATATTCTAGATTCTTTTAAGGGTTTTGTAAAAAAGAGATTCTTTGGGGTTGTTGTGAGAATGAATGAATTATAGTGGAATTATAGAAAGACAAACGTGTGGCCAGAGGTCATGTGTTATGAGTGGGAATAGTTAGATTACATAATTTTGAAGTGGATTACTGAGGGTACATTCAGTTTAATAATGATTATATGCATGTGGGAAATGTTCCACAGGATAGCCACTTTGCCTATGGATAAATGGGATCATACGTGTGTATGAATGATTTATATTTTCTGATCGGAATACATAGGAGCTTGGATACATTATGATTGAGTGATATATGGATGTATTGTGGGGGATTACATGAAAGAGAGATCCTAGTATAACACTACACCTTGTAAAAATATATTGAGTCGTTACAAAGAAATTTATAATTTTCATCAACTATAAAGGAACATTTGAATGAGTGACAAATGAGATCTACTTATTTACATATTGGTTTATAGTATTGTGTGGTCCACTAAATGTGGTTCAAGTTATGGATGAACCTGAGTAGGTTTGGAGATTGGTGTACCCGATGAGACACATGTGTATGTGGTATCAAATGTACATTATCAAGAAATGGGAGAATTCCCATGGCAATGAAAGGTGACCTTGGTGACAAATTGATGTATTATTGTACGATGGATCTGAGTATGGTCAATGGAATGAGTATCCAAGAAAAATTTGTAATGGATTAGGAGGAATGATGTCTAGGAATTATTGGGACCGATTGCTGTTAGATCTTTTTGAATGGTATAATGGAATTTATATGGCAAATATCACACCAATGACCAGTTTGAGGGTATAACCCTCCTTGGATGAAATTTAAATAATTAAAAAATTTATGTTTTGGTTAATCATTGAAGGGTGGTGTCCGGAAATTATTGATTACACATAGCTATTAATGAGCTGGAAACATATTTTTATTTTATGAACATATATATTTTTTAGGTTATATGTGATTTAAATATTGGTTTATTTGGTTATGGTAACCATACTACATTAATGTAGATAACAATATCGGTCACGGGAGTGTAATCATTCGATGAAAAGGGTCATGATGGTGAGACCAGTTTTTGAATGCCAGTGTTAGCATTGGGATTATTCTGTTTGGTATGATATGATGTGATATTATTTATTAGTAAAAATAGGTATCATGATTTAGATTCTTTGGTGTTCAGATTCAGTGAAATACCATTGGCCATTGGGTGGTTTGGTGTGGTTCTAGTGTGTGTCATATTAGAGGTGTTTCAGTTATCGACATGCGGTTTTTATGTATGAAGAACATGGATGGTGATCCAACCATGGAAATAATCCCCTTTTCAAACATATTCATTGGGGTTTGTTTTATTATTATGTTACGATACATCCCGGTTTAAAAGCCTTGTGATCTAGGATTGAGGTTTTTATGAATATGGAAAAGAAAGAAATCACTTTGTTAAAAGTTAGCTAGATTCTTGACTGAATATTTTGGATATATTACGAAATGATAGGACTGAATCTATAATGGTAATTAAATATCATATATGATAGTTATAATCAATGTATTAGAACTTTTATTTTTGAGGGAAGATGGTGCATCTAGGCATGGAGTTTCTATTTCACAATGGAAGCACCATGGACATTCAAAGGAGAAACATAGTTGTTATTTTATAAATATACATTTATTATAGGTCATGAGGCATTTATAGAGGTTTACCATATATTCTAGTAGATGATTAGCATTATTGTGGTGATTTTTCAATTCCCCGTGAATTTTTGGTAGTTACATTTTGAGATGGAGTTTGAATTTTGAATTATATGCCATGTAGAATTTTAAACATGGATTTAAAGTTGAATTCTATAGGGTTATCCTCCCTTAAATTATTTTATTTGCATAAGGAGAGGCATGATTTGGTTTTAGAGATTCTTCGGTGATCAATGTAAGAATTTGGAATGTGGGAGGATGACTGCTACACAATGGCATCACCAACCATCTATCCAGTGAGCACCCATTATCAATCTCGTGGGATGGAAATAAATGGGAGATTATTATGAGGAATAAAATTTATTGGGGTTGATATAAGTTGGGTATTTTTAATGGGATAATTTGTTTTCTTTTTTCAATGAGGGGACTGTGAGTTCTATGTAATTTTCATTACTATGAGTGGAAAAAAAATTTCAGAACCCCCGCTCATATTTCCCTAATAAAATCCAAAAACTGGGCGATGCATGTTTATATATTATTCATATGTTTTATGGTTTTTTTTAAATTATTTCTCCAATTTTGGATCTTCTCTTAACATTCCAATAAATCATTTCCATTTGGATTGGTTTAATTGATGGATTGGTTAGAGAATGTTTTAATATTTGGTGGTTTTTTATGATTTTGGTTTTTATTGAAAGGTGGAATTATGAGACGTATAAATAAAAATGTTTTTAATAATTCTTCACATGTTTGGTTTTTAATGATATTTATATTTATTTCAGATGAATTCAGGTTCAAATTTTATTCAACGATAGATTATATTCGGGGGATTTTACTTTGTGGGAGTTCTAGGTACTTCTGGAGTTGAACACTCTTGGTTTCTCATGATACCAACATCATTGGACCACCTAGTTATTTTAGTGCCTATTATGCCAAATAGAAATTTTAGTAGAATTTTTTTTAATTAATTTCATGGTCTATGATATAAATAAATGTGATTTGGACCTGATGAAAGATGATATATGATTGAAATGTGTTTTGGGAATGTTGTTTGAGGTAGGGGGATTGATATTTTGATGTATATTGGTTAATTATTTATTAATTTTGTTTCCTAATTAGTATAACTTTCAAAAAAAATTAATTTGGAATTATATTGTTTTCTCGTTTTTTGATAGTGGGGGGTTGATCGTGACAGAGTGAGGGACCCTTGGTGGGTTGAGATAGGTCCAATGGACATCGAAAGATGCTTTCAAAAATATGTATGCCCCAATGAAAATGTTCCCTAATGACGGGTTGGTGAGTTATGAGATGGGTTGCAATCAATATTTTTTATTTATTATGTGTGATGACCTCGGGTTTTTGTGACCTCCTAGAGTTTTCAATGATGGGTTTAAATATATAATTATTAGTCCTAAAAAGAACCTATAGTAATATCCAATGGGATTTTTTTGTCCTACCAGGAACATATGTGATAGGAAAATGCGATTTTTGGGCCTCCAATGAACTGATGGGATGGTCCAATTTTATTGATTTCCTTTAAATAGTATATTTGGATAGGACTATGTGAAATTTTGTGCCTCCCTATAATGTGAAATGATGAGATTGTCAGTATGGTTGTCCTCTCTCGATCCTGTGAAAATGGGTCAGGGTGACAAGATAGACACCCCATCAGTCTAAAGGGTTAGGTGGCGGTATATGATGAGGTAGTGACATGAGTGATATATGTAGATCATGGGACACGTGTGTTACCAATAATCTAAATATCATTATTCCAATCATGATTCAGAGGTTGTTTGTTTATGGGTTATCATACGATGTGGATTATTGCATGGTGCTAATGTAAGAATTTTTTCATTTAAGGTATGAGATGGATTCCATCATGGTGTCAATGTAGGCATGTCTATATGTTCTTGTGTGCTATAATTTATGTATAGTGTGTTTCAGAGGAATTAACACACGTTATACATGAATTACATTAATATATTTCTTCATCATAATTGTATACATATTGGATGAGGCACTAAGGACACCTACTGGGTTTATTGACACACCCAAAATCCATAAACATGGTTTATGTTTTGGTGTACTTTCATATAATAACACGATTTATCTTTGGGAATAAGTAAAACATGTTTATATAATAATCATATAGTAATGTTGGTCATGGATTACCTGGATATTGTAAGATGTACATGAGTAGTGAAATAAGATATTATATTTATTTTCAATCATCATTTGGAATATAATTCACAGAGTTCCATTCTTTGGGTTGTTTTTTTTTATATTACATAAATTCGAAATTTATTACACATTAATCATATAAGTAGATTACTACTGTATATTTTGGTCTTTGAGGGATCATATTTCTCAATCTTTTTATATATTTTTGGTTCTTGCATTATATTGATTCATCATGTAGTATTTTTCGTAGGATTTGAGAATCACCAAGTGATTTTTTTGATGGAATAGTTTCACCACTATGGTGTTAGTCCTTCACTAGTTGGAAGCCTATAGTGTTGGGTAAGGTCATATGTGGTTATGTGGAAATTCCCACTCGGCTACCATTTAAGAGGACTAGTTATGGAATTTAGAACAAAGTGGAAAAAGTAATTGTTTATTTACTCACATAAAAACGTTAGAGTGTAATATTTTTAACTGATTTCATTATATTTATTTGAAAATTTGTAGTTTGGAAGAGTAATATTATGAAGAATAAAATAAATAAAATTTCAATACATACATTCGAGAGTCGATATTTTATTAGAGATTTTCATTGAAATGAAGTCCATATGTTTACATCATGAAGTGTAGGTCTAACGGATAAGGAAATTATTTTTAGGATAGGTAATTTGGGAATTTTTTGAAGGGAAAATCAAAATGGAATTGTAGACATGGAGGGGTGATGTGATCACCTTTTATAAGTGAACAAAACATCACATTGGGGAGTAGACTTTACACATCCATGGTATTATTACATTATTCATTTGTCATTGAATGAAAAATTTCATGTTGTTGGTGTTTGGGTTTATCATTCATCGTTAATTACTCAAATAATAATTTTCCCAAATGATCTAAACTTGAGTAATATCCTATACCGTAAATCTATAAATTAAAATATTATGATTTTCACCTTGGTAAGTAGTTTCTAAGTACATAATTTATATTTAATTTAAAAACATATGGTCTACAAGAACCAAAACATGTTATGTTTTTAATATAAATTTATTATTTATTTATTATAATTCAATATGTAAATATTAGAGTATTTACTTTTAAACTGAAATATAAAATAATTAAAAAAAATTATCTTCATAAATTAATTTTAAAAATCGTGTATTCTTAATACAATTTAGAATTGATTTATAATAGATTTTTTTTTCAAATAATCATATATAGTTTTTAACATAACATTTTAGTAAAAACATGAATTACATTAATTAAATTTACTACATAAAAATTACATGATATTGATAAAACAGTTCATTCAAAAACTTATTTTACCATTATCATAATAATTAACTTCAATATTACAAATATTATATTTGTACATAAACAGTAATTTGAACATGATAATTTATATTGAAATAGTTTAATAAAATAACAAATAGATATAGTTTAATTTAATTTTTTGAATTGATTGTGTCTAAATTTTAAAATGAGTTATTAAAAATGGGATTTTTTTGTAAAATATTACATGAGTTTTAAATATGATAAAAATGTGTTATATAATCTTCGGAGTATATTTTTATTTTATTTATATCAAATTTTATAAATCTATATTTTTTAATGAAATTTTTTTAAAACACCAATGTATATTTTTTAGTAAAAAAGTCATTTTTTACCAATATCATTACTTTTGAAATTCACCTAATAATTGATTATTTTAGAAAAATAAAAATAATTAAATCTATGTTATGTTATAAATTATGAATTTAAAAAGTAATTTTGTTCTAAAAATTGAATATAAAAAATATTAATTTATCTTATACTTGGAAAATTTAAATTATAATGAAAATTGTAGTTATTGAAATATGGTGTTTTTAAACATTATGTTTTCATAATTTTTTGTATCGGTTTATAATTTAAGTGATTCTAATATATTATTTAATATTTAAAAAATTTATTAAAAATTTATTTAAATTTATTTTGAAACTATCTAAAATACTTATTTAAATATATTTTTGAAATTAAAAAACAATTTGATACTAAATACACCTTAACAAATTACATTATATATTTAATTATATTCTAAAATTTATCTTTTACTACTCCAATTATACTGAAATATGTATTTGAATTTCATATATACAACATATCATTTTTTATTAATAATAATAATATTTATACATAACATAGAAATATATAAATATTATGTTTATATATTATTTATATTTAATTGTGACTTATATATTTAATCAATACACAACCCTAGTATAACTATTGTATTTATATCCATTTCTCACATATGTAATAATGATATTCACAATGACCCTATTTGTAATAAAAAAATTTCGGACATATATATTATTACTAAACTTATTCAATTCCAACATATCATTTCCATTTTTTTAAATTTAGATATTATAATACTCTTTCACTAATCAATATGTTCATCCCAATAATAGGTTTTCGTTTACTATTGGTGATCCTAAAAGGTAATGATGAATGATGATATCTCCTGGTATGGATTTGTTTGTATTCTAGTTATTTTCCCTTTTAATTTATTCACATATAATGGATGAACTTGTACATTGTGATTACCAGTCCATGTTGTGTGATACATAGTTTCATGTTCATTTATTATGAGTTTTTTGAGAAGGGAATCAATTTTCATAAGTTTAATTACTATCATATATTACTTATTTCATATTTTTTATCATTTCCATGAACATATAAATGTTTTTACATGTATAAGCATAAAGATTATGGAAATAATATTGTTAATAAAAACATGGGGTGGTACATTTTCCCACTCAATTCAAATTTTTCCTTTCAAAATTGAAAATAACCTACTAATGGAAATACATATGGGTTCCTTGTAGAGCTGCTACTCAAGATATAAATTTTATAGTGATATCTACTTTAGAAAATTAAGAAATATATATTTTTCCTATGAGTATGATTTTACCTAATTTTTATTTTCACTGAATTATTTTATATAAGAGACTATTATTATTAGGTATTGAGATCCACATTGTATAATTTACTTCTAATTATTTTTCGTAATAAAACGTCCATATACTTTCAGAATTTTATATGAAATGTGATATCAAGAATATAAAAAATATACCCTCTATGCGGAGAGAAAAAATCCATTTCCATAATCACCTTGAATTAATATATTGGAAGGGTAATTAATATTTTCATGAGGAACACTCCCATAATCTTTAACATAGAATATAAAATTAAAAAACTATATGTTTTCAAAAAAATTCATATAATTTGTGTACTTGATTAATTATAATATAAAACATTACATATATATATATTCATATATTAAATTTAAAATATGACTTCTAAAAATATGTAATGAGGGATTTTTCACCATAAATTATCAATTTCATGAAATATACCAATATATTAAAATATATTTCTTTAAATTTATCCTATTTGATGGCTTGTAATACATGAAAATTCAAATCAAAATGAACCATAATAAAGTATAGAATTATAAAATGTACATTAAATTTGTGGGTCTGAGTTGGAATAAATAAAATACTAAATGAAAATAATTTAAATATTAATAAAATAAATTCATTGGTAAACAATTTAAAACTAAACTTAATAACATTTGAATGTAAAATAATGTTTTTATTCACCCAATATAAATTTATCTTAGTAAATTAAACAAATCACTTTTGGTAAATTATTTTAATAAAATTTATATATTTTATATTCAATAAAATATTTTAGCATTAATATAATATTTTTTCACTATATGGGATATGAAAAATCAAGTCATATGCTTTATGATTGTATTTTTTCAAATAAGTGATTCTATTAATTTTTTCATCCTTATTTTAAAAATATTTTTTCCATTTTTAAAATCTTTATTTTCATAAATGATCATAATATTTGATAAAATCTTGTGAAAATTGAATTATAGTGAAAATTTGTTAATTCTATAAAAGTTTTTATTTTTTCAATGAATAATTAAAAATGATAACTTTTAATTGAAATTTATGTTTTCATTTAATGAATTTACTAACATAGATTTTATATAAAAAAAATTTAAAAAATTTTATTAAATTTATATTATTATTAGTCTAGTTATTTTATTTTAATCAAATTTATATTTAAATTTGATATAATTACTTTTTATACTAAATGAAACTATTTCTTTGTAAAACCCATTTTTATAGTGGTTGTAGGTTTAATCAAAAATTAAATTGTGCCACTTATGTGAATTGAATTTAATAAATTGGATTGAATATTTGGATCAAAAATAATTCGCCTTAGGAAGTATGTTTAAATTTATTATTTTTAAAGATTAATAGTAAAAATTAAAAATTAATTTCCGTGAAATAAGATAAAAAGGATTTACTATGTGTTAAACGAAATGTTAAATCCATGATTTCCAATTAATCATGTAGAAATCATATCGTATTTAAATATTTCTTGATTATAATATGTCTTGATCAAATATATTTGAATTTATAAGCATTTTACATAGGAATTACTTTATCATTTTGTATTATTTTATAAATTTTCAATGTTAGTCCCCTCCACCACTTATAAAAGTTTTCCCATCACCTCTCTACTCCACACTTATAGAGCCATTTATTAGTTTCATAAGTTGACCAAATACCTTCCTTACATCATTATACACAATCTAGATATGCTATTTTTGTAAAAAAACCATCCTTGTAAAAGTATAGGTATAATCTTAAGTAGGTTATATGGTGAAAAGATAATATTCTTAACAATGTGTCTTTATTTTATTTCCTCCTCTAAACCATTAAAATTTTATCAAACTATGATAAAATAATAATAAAAATTAATACATATATTTACATGTTATTATTTTAATTTCATATCATATATCCATCTAATCATTCATCAAATGGGAATCGAAACCATTCATTTTGTCTAGAGAGGACTGCCGCCTCAAGACCCGATGAATTTTGTTTTCAGTAACAACTTATCAAGGATGAATACGAATATTTTTTAAGGGTTATATATGATATTTATTTCACAATTATATTCATGGAGATAAAATATCACATCTACTTCCTTACCATTCAATCTGTTATAAATGGTTAAAATCGCTCAGGTGTACGTGTAGAATACCACCTAAATGAAGCGATGTGATATGTGTTTCATTTTATATTGACATGAATTGTAATAATGATTTATTTCATATATTTATATGATATATATTATATAAATATTGTTTCTTAATGTCAATTATTATTTATCATTCCTCAATTCCATCATTTAAAAGTTGAAAAAACGTTAATGAATTTATACGACCTCCCATTTCCATGAATTTCATGATTCTGTTTTCAAACTATAAATTATAAGGATTACTATAAATAATTATATCATGAAAATATACGATATTTATATCAAGATTATGATTAAAGAGATTACAAAACCAAGATCCAGGAACAAGGATTGAAACTACCAAACCAAAGAATATATTAATAATGTAGTAGTTATTACCAGAAACTATAGTTTTAACAAATAATTTTTCATAAACATTTGTTGAGGTATGATATATATATGAGTTTGGGTAACAGACAATGATTTTATGAGATAGATTTTTTATTTTTTATATTTTATATTTTTTTATTGATTCATTTATGTCTTGTTTTATACTTTACACCAATTATAATGACCCATAATAAAAAAATTACATAATCTTGAATTAAATTATTAATTTACAATGAGGATCATTCCAGGTAAATATTTTTAGTGAATTAAGCCGTCACAATTACATATCTACTTGAAATTTACATGTAGACAATACTACTCAGTATCAATTTTTTTATAAAATAAAAACTTATAAAAAGAAACATGTCTAGGTCTAGGTTTTAGACAACATGACTTTTACTTGATCTCATCTTATAACCAATTCATCTTTAAGTCCTATGAAAATCATTTGAAAAACATGGTATTATTATAAAAATCTATGTAAGGGTTACAAATTTTTTTTAAAAATATTAACCCATCAATAAATACAAATCAATGAAACAATAATTTTCAATCAAAACATACTTCATGAAATAATAATATTTTTGAATAACACATGGAAATCATAAGTCATAAAGGTATCTTGTATAATCTATAACATAATTATATTGTAGCTTTCATAACTACATAGGGAGTTACATTTTGTATACCCATCATTTTATATTCTCTAAATCCCTTAGGAGAAACAATCATGTTTACCTCCGTCATGTTACCCAATTCATTGGAGAGAAATTTTGGGCTCAGCTGCCCTAGGATTATCACATATCCACCCGTATTCGTAAACAATTCCAAAGAACCATAATGTAGTCATAAAACATAAAATAAGCATAATTGAAAGATAAAATTTCCCTATTTCTCTCACAATATATTATATCAAGATATTGAAATAATCAATTTTTTATCAAACCACTTTCAAAAACCATTGAAAACATTTAATAAAAAGAAATTTGAATCATATTTTCCCATACCACATTAAAATATTTAATGCAATTAATATTTTTAAAAATTAATTTCCAGATAAATAAATTATAAATACCATTTTTAAACATGTATATTAATGATAAATAATTATAAGAATAAATCATGAAAAAATTTAAAATGATATTTTAGTTAATGATTTTTTAACAAAATGAGAGACGCTAGAATACAAACGATTTATGAATAACATCAATAAAATCTTATAATATCATGATAATAGAGATATTCATGATATAATATATCAATGGGAAGTTTATACACCATAAAAATGTGAATTGATGTGTAACAATAAATATGTTTCAATGGAATGTAAATTTAAACAAAGTCCCATACAAATATCGTATCCTAAGATTAAGGAAAAATCAGTGACATAAATATATGTAAAATATACGAACACACCCAATATAAGTGGTTATTAAGTGTAAAATAATAACAATTCATTCACACATATTTAATACATGACATAATCAATAATTACATGTTTATCTCAGAGAATTGAAATTGGGTTAAAAAGTTATCTTATTGAAATTCAACAGTGTCACTTTAACATTCAAAAAATGAGTTGATAAGAGAGAAAAGGATATCTCATCACTTGGACATAAAACTTATATCAATAAGGATATTTAATAACATATCCCAACATATAAAGATGTAAATTAAAAGACATAATAAAAAGAAGTCTTTTAAAAAAAGGAAGGTGAAAGGTTCTTTTATCGATTAGGTAACTTATGAAACATACACCACATGAAATAATTATCATAAAATGAAAATTTAAATACTCATAAATTAAATTATATTACAAAAATAATACAATAATGGTTAGTACATAAACCACACAAAAGGAAATTGTGGAAAATATAGTATGAATCTCAAGGGAATAAAAAGTGAGATGAATACCCCCTACCATGTCGTAATCAATAATGTCGTATAGAAAATGGTTAATAACCACCAATTCAATCATAGAATAAAATATAATCATGATAATATATATCAAATGGTAGTACATAATACACCACATGAAAGAAATAAGTGGTAAACAATGGAAAACTCATGGAATTAAAAGTGAGATTATAAACTCATTACCTCGTGTTTGACTTGACTCACTCATTCTTAAATCTCTTGAATACAAAAATAAATTTATTTCTACTTGCATAAGAAGATTTTTCATGTTTATTATACCTTTTATATCACTTATTACTATTTTATAAACATTATTAAATCATTTATGTTAATAATGTTCATTTTGTCGATATTTGGTCCTTGAGTCAAAAATGAACTTCTCATAATTATAGATTGTTCATGTGGTCGAAAGTCCATTATATCCACATTTATATTCATGATTTAGTTATCATATATATTATATATATCCAGTATATGTATGAATTTTTAATATTACATAACATTTGGAGATTAGAAATGAAATGCACTGTTCATGGAGATGGTAAGTCGATCGTACGCATGAACACAACATTCATTTCTATTTCATATTTAGTGGAATGAAAAAATAATGATAAAGAGGTATATTATAATTATATTATAATATCATATGATATATATGTTACATAATTTCATTAATTATATCCTTTATACATTCCATGTATTTCATGAACAAATCATATCACCTTGAGTGTGCAGTAGTCTACACTTCCTCAAATGAAATTATCGTATTTATACATATTGGAAATCATAAAGGTATTTTGGTAAATAAAAATTACCGAAGCATAGATAAAAAATAAAAAAAAATATTATATGTAAATAGAGTTCCATCATAATGGTCTCCATGAGAGGTGGTAGGAGAAGATTGAACCATCATCGTTTCGTGAGGTAGTAGTTCACCGTCCAAAGAAACAAAATATCAATTTCCAATAAGATAGAGGTGTGTGTAAGTTTAGATTGAATAATTCTAATAAGAACAACTTATTATACTGATTATACTTGTTTTGTTATAAAATAATGAAATAAAAAGAGTTTATGGGGTTGGATAAGTAAAATAAAACATAAGAACATAAGAGAATATGTTACCATTAAATCAGGTATCTTCCATTGGTTTGAACCAAAATGTTTAATTGAATTGCCTTACCCCTAGGGGAAGGCTTCTAGGAAGAGTAGAGGGATTTATGGAGCTTAATTGGGTAGATTCTGGATGAGCCAAGGGGCTTGAGAAGTGTATGGAATGGGTTAGAAGTGATGAATTTTTATTAGTGGGAATAGGTGTTCTTTAGAAAAGTTTAAAAATATTATTTTATTATATAATGATTTTCAGTTTCTATAGTCCCAATACATATTAAAGTAAAATATAAGATTAATAATATTAGTTATAAAATCATTCTATATTTATTGGATGGGTTTTGGATGTAGGTAATATCTTTATAATCGTATTTATTTAAATCCTTCATTAATGAGGTAATTACTACATCATTTTTGTGTCGTAAATAATTTTATTTATTTTAAGTATAAAAATTATAAAATTTTTATCATTATATATAAAATTATTTTATCATTAAAATTAATATTTATAGTTGAAGGGATAACTTATATAACCCCATGTAACAATTGATTTACTAAAAGCTATATGTTTCTGTCATTTTTGACTTTTCTTTATATTAATTAATATAAAGTGTAATTATCACTCCCATGTGGCTCCATGGGGTACGAAAATTGACCCAAGGATTCCCATGGTCGGATATATATATAAAAATACTATTAGGACACATGTTAGGGTAATTTAAAATTATTATAACAATATTTTGTTACTGTTATTTACCAGATTTACCCTTTAACCATGGTAAATAAAATATTTACTGATGTAAATATTCATAATGTCTAAAAATAAAAGATATCTATTTAAAATTTTGGACCTCATGATTCCAAATACGGAATCCATTTTTCCAAATTCAAATCATAGAATTATAATAAATTAATTTAATATTAATTCCCACTGTCATAACCGAAAGTTAGTTTTTAAGAAATAATAACTATTAAAATATTAACACTTATATATGTCCAATTTCAAAGTGAAATTACATACAATGACAAAAAAGGATTAAATATTAAGAAAATAATAATATTATTCTTTAAAATGAATTAAAAAGATAATCTAACTTTATAAATAAATTAGATTAAAAGGTATTTTTGAATTAAAATACTGTATTTTTCACAATTCGGTAAAAATGAATTTTATCAGAAAAATACCAAAATTTCACCCAATGAAAATTTTGATGTCCTGATTCTAAAGAAGAATTTTATTTTTCCATATATAACATATAAAAGTGACCAGAACAATATTTAAAGAGGGTTCCCCATCAAAAGGTGTCAAATCGACCTTATAATGAATATAAGAATATTTATGATTAAAATTATATTCATTAAAATTTTAAACCTCTAAAATTTATTGGATAAATTTAAATATGTTTAATAAACAAATATAAATTTTTTTTAGTTAGTTCTATTCATATCTGTCAACTTAATGTCTATGTGTTAACCAAGATTTAAAATAATAATTATTTTATATTATTTTTCCGTATGACTCAATTTAGTGTTAAATGTAAGATTTCAATGAAACATTTTTTTGCGTATTTAGTATTAAATCAAACATAGCATCCCATTTGAGTTATCATTAATATTTTATTCTTGAATTTTAATAAATATAAAATAAATATATTCTTTATTTACTTGGGATGTTACATCCTTCCCCCCTTTTGGGAATTGCGTCCTAACAATTTTAAAATTGGGCTTTGAAACATCACTAAATGTTCCATATTAGAAATAGAGTCAATAAAAATATTACATTAAAAGAATGAAATAGAAATACAAGGGTAAACCAAGACAATAGAAACTAGGATTCCATGATAACATGGATATGGAAAACAATCTAAATCTTATAGATTAATAAAGAGTGACAGAGAACTTGATCACATAATGTTAACCACCACAATACCATAAAGTGGTGGATGGGTAAAATATAGATGATAAAAGAGATCTTATAATTGTTTGGATTCAAGATCCATTTCGTCGAATTTGTGAATTTTATTAATAACTAGACTGAGATCGTAAGGAAATAAACTTACTCATCATGTAGAGTGTCATCCTTTAATAAAATTCTTCCAGAAACTCATATTTTCTCCAAACAGTAAGTATTCATGATGACTTGGTCACACCTAAAGCGATAGAATAAACTTCTAGAGTATCAAATAATCTAAAAAAGAGGAACTATATATATCCCATATCTCTAGACATCAACCAAAACAAAAATTGGTTAGTACAAGTTCAGATAATCCACCAAAGGATAATCCTTTATAAAAATAAATACCACTCTTCATCTCTAGAATTCAGAAAAAGAACCAAAAGATCAAGAATGACCATTGAATATATATTTGTTTTTAAAAGTCATCAAAATAATCTAAAATACTATTGAATCCCAAAAATCAATAGGATTTAATCACATATTTTGCCTTAGCAAATCTAAACATTTATCTTCAAAAACATCTATTACTCTTAAAGTATCATATTGAAGTATAATTAAACTAATGAAATATTCTCTATGATAGATTAATCATTTCCAAAAAAAACCCAAATCACCTTATGTCCAAAATAAAAACCTATATTCTTCCAAAATAAAATTTCTACCATTACTCCAAAAATCAAATCCCATAGTATTTTATTTTTCATAAACATTTAGAGTTCCCAAAAGAGAGAATATCATACAAAAATAACCTTTATTACACAATCACTAAATCATTTTCCTATACTAAGTATCTACATTTTATAAAATAAAATATCCCAAATAAACATATCCTTGATCCATAATATCATTTAACTAAAATGAATTAGTTATACTAACCAAGGACTTCATGTAATATAGTGGTAGGCGATGCGCCCTTATCGCCCTTCGGTTGTGGTTTCGATTTATGTGGCCATGTCGGACGTGATGGGTCATCACCCATATTACAGTTTATCCTTTTTATAAAACTCAAAAATATCCCAAACTTTTTTTAACATCAGAATATTTTTATACCTTTCATTTTCATTCTGATACATTAAGGCCTCCACATATTATATATTGTCATTTTCCCCCTCCAAATGATAAAATAAAACTATTCCCAATATAAATATCATCATACCTTGATCATGGTGTCCATAATGTTTTTTAATCATTTTGTTAACGTAGGTAGAAGGTCCCAGAATTTAAATAATTATTTATTGATCTTTAAAAATCATTTTCAACATTTATCCAAATAAACCTTGTACAACATGGGTCTTATAGGTGTTTGTAGAAAAATAATTTTGGAAAATATTCATGTATAACATATAATTTTAAAAAATTTCATAAAACATGATTTTTATAAAACAGTCGAACAAAATTTAAGTTGAAACTTTCAATAAATGGTCCTTTTAAAATACCATATGTATGTTCTGAGAGATTATATTATAAAAGAAATTATAAATAGGTTGCACAATGGGTATCCATCTTCAACACCTTTTTCATAATCATAATATTCTTCATAATATTTTGATAAGATAAAATATATAAAAATGCCTGGATAATTTATACATTTCATGAAAATATGAAAATATTGATAAAATAGGATTTGATTAAATACAACACATGATCCATGATGATATCTAGGTATAGTGGATGTGTTTGATATCTCAAACAACTACTTGCAAGTGAGTTGTATGCTGTAAAAGAATCATAATCACCTAAACATTACATTGCAATAATGTTTTCAAGCAGGTCGTCAGGAAGAGATAAGAATGTTGTTTGAGATCCTCATCCTTCCATTTATAACCGACTATCATTGATCTGAAAATGTTATAAAACAAGGATTTAACTGAATTAATAGACAAAGGGACTAACTATTTGATTAATGAAAACTCCTAATCATTATAGTTATCTAAACCAAAATTTGATACCAACTATAAGGACCCGGACATAAAACATTAAATAATCTTGAATTAAATGAATAATTCACATTGAGTATATTTTATGGGTTATAGTTTTAGAGAATTAGGCCATATCTATTACATATCTACATGAAAATTACATGTAGACACTACAACATAGTATCCATTATTTTCATAAAAAAAATTAATTTTAAAGAAACATGTCTACTTCCATGTTTTAGACATCATGAATTTTCCTTAATCCAATCCTTGAAATTATTCATCTTTCAGTCTTGTGGAAAACATTTAAAAAACATGGGATGAGCATAAAAAGATCAAAAAGGGTTACAAAATAAGGAATGTAAAAAATTAACCCATCAATAAATACAAATAAATGAAACCACACTTTTTAATCTTAACTTCCTCATGAAATCATAAGATTTATGAATAACACATAGAAATCCAAAATTATAAATGTAATGTGTGGAATCCATAACATACGTACGTTGTAGCTTTCACAAAAACATAGAGAGTTACATTTGGAATACACATGCCAATATTTTGGCTAAATCTCTTAGGAGAGAAATTCGCGTTTACCTTTGTCACATTACCCAATGCATTGGAGATCTATCTCGGGCTCACCCTCCCTGGCATTGTCACGGAAGAACCCATATTCATAAACCATTTCGAAAAACAATAAGGTATTCATAAAATAAAAAAAATCATAAAGGAAAGATCACATTTCCACATTTTTTTCACAATATATTGTTTCAAGATATTGACACATTCAATTCTCTATCAAACCATTTTCAAAATACATTTAAAACTTTTAACAAAGATATTTTTGAATCAAAGTGTCCCATACCACGTTCAATCTTTTAAAGGAATTAACATTTTAAAACATTAATTCCCATATAAATAAATCCTAGGAACCAATTTTAAGACATGTTCATTAATGATAATTATTTAGATGAATAAATATTTAAAACATTTAATACGATATTTTAGATAAAGTGTATTTAACAAGATGAGACACACTTTAATACAAAAAAAATCAGGAATAGAATCAATCAATGATTATAATATCATGAGAATAAATAGATTCCTGATATAATATGTGATATAGTATTATATACACCGTACAAATGTGAATTGGTGTATAATAATAAATAAGTTTCAATGGAATGTAAATTGAGACAAAGTCCATTGCAAGGATTATATCATTAGATTAAGGACAAATCAATGAAATAATTATGGGTTACATATAATAATACATGAAATATAGGTTTATATTATGTGTAAAATAATTATATTTCATTCAAACATATTTATAACATGATATAATCAAGAATTAGATTTTTAACGCAAAGAATCGAATTTGGGATAAAAATTTATCTTATATAAATTCGATAGCATCACATTAAAATTCATAAAATTATTTAATGAGAGATAAAAGGGTATATTATCACTTGGAAATAAACTTTACATCAATAAGGATATAGAATAACATATCCTAACAAAATAATATGTCAATTAAAAGACATAACAAAAAGATGTCTTTTAAAAAGAAGAGAGTGAAAGGTTCCCTTATTGATTTGGTAACTTACGAAACAAACACCACATGAAATAAGGATCATCCAATGAAGATTTAATTACCCATAATTTAAATTATATTACAAAAATAATACAACCATGGGCTGTATATACACCACAGAAAAGGAAATTGTAGAAAATATAGTTTGAATCTCACAAGTAAAAAAATTGAGATAAAACCCCTAACCATTTTGTAATCAATGGTTTCATATGGCCAAACGTTAATAACCAAAAAATAAATCATATAATACCATATAATCATGATAATATATCTCAAATGGCATAGCAAAATAGACCACATTCAAGAAATAAGTGACAAACAATGGAATACTCACGAAATTAAATGTTAGATAATAAACCCATTACCTCTTATCAGAATTGACTCTATTATTATTTAATGTAATGAATAATAAAATAAATTTAATTTATACTAGCTTAAAAAAAATTCAATATTTTTATTCCTTTTATATCAATTATTACCATGTTATAATAATTATGCAATAATTTATGTTAATAAGGGTCATTTTGTCGATATTTGGTACTTGAGTAAAAAATGAACATATTATAATTAAAATTTGATCATGTGGTCAAAATTCCATTATCTAAAAAATTATATTCATGATTTATATATAATATATATAATATATATCTATTATTTGTATGTATTTATAATATTACATAACATTTGGAGATAAGAAGTGAAATGAACTGTTCATGGAGATGATAAACTGTAAGTACGCATGAATGCTACATTCATTTTTATTACATATTTAATTGAATGAAAACATAACGATAAATATGTATATTATAATTCTTGTATAATATCTTATTATATATTTGTTACAAAATTTCATGAACTCCACCCTTTATACATTTCGTGTATGTCATTAACGAATCATATCACCTTGAGGGGGCAGAGTCCTCACTTTGTCAAATGAAATTATCGTATTTACATATATTGGAAAGCATAATGATTTATTTGTAAATAAAAATTATAGAAGAATAGAGAAAACATAAACATAATACAATCTTATATAAATACAGTTCCATTATAATTTCCACCATGAGAGGTAATAGGAGAAGATTTAACAATCATCATTTCGTGAGGTAGTAGTGTTCCGTCCACAGAAAAAACATGTTATTTAACTATTTGATGGAGGTGTGTGTAAGTGTTGTTATAGTACTTACCATAAAAACAACCTAGTATATTTAGGATAATTTTTTTATTATAAAATAATGTAATAAAAATATTTTAGGACTCAGATAAGTAAAATAAAACAAAAGAACTTAAGAGAATATGTTACCTTTAAATCAGGTATCTCCCTTTTGTCTGAACGAAAAGGTTTAATTGAATTTCCTTATTCCTAAGGGAATGATTCTTAGAAGAGTATAGAGATGTAGGGAGCTTAATTGGACAGATTTTGGATGATCTAAGGGGCTTGAGAAGTGTGTGTAATTGGTTAAAATTAGGGGCTTTTTATAAGGGAGAAGAGGGGCTCTTTAGGAAAGTTTAAATATATTATTTTATTATATAATTATTTTCGATTTAAAAAGATCAAAAAAATATTAATGTCGAAGATAAAATGACTCATGTTCGAAATAAAATCATCCACTATGATTTGGACATGTTCTGGATATTTTTTAGATTATTATAATCTTATTTCTTTAAATCATTCATTAATGAGGTAAATACTACATCATTATTCTATCATTAATAATTTAATATATTTGATGTTGATAAATTATAAAATAAAAATAAAAATATGTAGTATGTCCTTTTAGATTTCAAATGAATATTTATATTTTAGTTCATAACTTATATAACAATATTTAATAATTGAATTTCTAAACATTTTTTATTTTTTTATTTTTGACTTTACTTTAAATTAATTAATATAAAGTGTCATTATCACTCACAAGTGAATCCATGGCATCCAAAAATAGTCCCAAGGATTCACATGGTTCTAAATGTTTCAACCAATAGTATTAGGACACATTTTAGTATAATTTAATTTTATTATAACAATATTTTGTTACCCTTTTTTACCAAATTTACCCTTTAACAATGGTAAATAATTTTTTTACTAAAATAAATATTCACAATGTCTAATAATAAAATTATCTATTTAAACACTTTTATTCTCAAGATTCCAAATATGGAATCAATTTTTTTAAATTCAAAACAAATAAGTAACAAAAATTAAATTAAAATTAATTCCCGTTGTCAAAACAAAAAGTGTGTTTTTAAGAAATAATAACTATCAAAATATTTACACTTATTAATGTCCAATTTCAAATTGAAATTACATCTAAAGACCAATATTGATTTAAATAGTAAAAACATAATTTAATTATACTTTAGAGCCAATTAAAAATATAATGTATCCTTATAAATAAATTTTATCAGAAAGGCAATCATGAATTCTAATACAGTATTTTTCACAATTCGTTAAAAACTGAATTTGATGAGAAAAATACCAAAAATTTACAAAATATATATTTTGATGTCTTGATTCTAAAGAGGAATTTTATTTTGTCTAATAAAACATATAAAAGTTACCAACACTATATTTAAAGAGGGTTCTCCATTAAAAGGCAGTAAATCGAGTTTTTAATGAATATTAGATTATTTAGGCTTAAAATTTGATTCATTCACATTTGAAGCCTATAACATTTATATTATAATTATAAAAACATTTAACAAACATGTATAATCATATTTTAGTTAGTTATATTCATTTACACCAGTACAACAACTATGTGTTAACTACCATTTATTATAATAATAATATTATATTATGTTTTTGTATAACAAAACATTGTGTGCAATGTAAGATTTCCAAGAAACATGTTATTGCGGATCACGTATTCCATCGAACATAGCATCCCATCTAGGGTAAAATTTATATTTAAATCACATCTTTCTAAAAATATAAATAATTTATATTCTTTATTTAACTAGGATGTTAAAGCAACATAATATTGTGCTACACGCAACATCGACCTAGCTTTTGATATATGAAATAAAATGCATGGCTTGTGCTACAGACAATTTATTTGTTCTTTTAATAGAATTAAGTTCATGAAAGACCAATTTTAGGTCAAAAAGTAAAAATTATTATGTTACCTTATAAACTATTCATTATAATTGTGGAAATGAACAATTTTAACTGAATTATGAAAATATTCTTTACACATGTATATATATAATTAAATCATTTGTGATCAGTTAATTATAAAGAAAAACAAAACCATATTTAATGAAAATGAAATGTTTTTATGAGAAACTATTTAAATGAAAATAAGTGAGTTTATAAAATAAAATAACAACTCTAAAAGGATTTAATATATTCAAACTAATGTTTAAAATTCATATTATATGTTTTATAAACATTACATTAGAACAAATTAATTTTTTTGGATAAAAGATGTATTTTTCAAAAAATACAATTTTCAGTAATCTGATTGCGCAAAAATTTTAAATGATGTTTTTAACATATTTTTATATTATATTTGAAAAAAAAACTTATTGGATGTGAGTCATAAAAATATATTTGGATGAATTTTTGATATTTTTCAGATAAAATACAATTTTTGGTGAATAGTAACAATAAACTAAATTTTAATTCAAAATAACTATTTCATAAAAAACAATTTCATATATATGTTTTATTATTTAATGGTTTAAAAATATAAATATATTATATTTTTATAATTTAATATTATATAGGTCATTGGAATTAATATTACATTGTATTTTGGTGCAAAAAAAATAAATCTTTTGTAACATTTTAGCTTTTAAAACTAATTTTCCCATTCAGACAAAGAGATTTACATTACATTAGTTACTGCAAATATTATTTTTTGAATTTTAAAAATTTATTTTATATTTGTAATAATTATTTCAAAATTATGTAAATATATTTCTTCTATTATATGGTATTATAAATAGTTTCTTCAGTAATTTTCATTAATATGATAAAATGGTAAATATGGGAATTAAGGATAATATAATATTATAAAATTACCCTAAAAAATGATGTAATATCATTGTATTTTTTCTCCACTAATTATATCCTTGGATTGAATTAGTATCTTTTAGAATCCAATTGGATGATATTAGTCCATTTAATATATTTTATTTTAAGAATAGTTAAATATTTTTACACATATTTTAAAAACATTATCGATTTTTTAATAAGGTTATACAGAATATATGTTATAATATAAATACTCATTTGAAATATAATTGTTTTCTAAATCATGGAATTTTTTTATATCTTATGTAATAAATAATGACCCTAAACACTTTTTCATGGATGATGCATAAATTATTTAATTGATGAAAAATAAATAAAATAATTATTACTAAAATGATTATATTTATTAAAAGAAAACAAATAAATTTGACCAAATCATATTAGCAGTGTATATACTTAAAATAATAATTAAAGGTTTGGGTTATTGTCTTTTGGGGTACATATGAAAAGGACCAAGATTTTACTCATGTTTTATTCAAAGTGATGTTAAAGTTGTCGCATTCATGTTTTAATAAAAATAACATTTTAATGTATTATTTTAAAGATAATATATTATTATATAAGTATTCTTATAAATTGTATAATATTTTTATTCATCATGGTATTTTTTTTTTAATTTTATTCTAAAAATATATATATTAAATAATTACACAAAACTCATGTAGTAATTATTTTTTTATGGAAATATCAAATTTATGTTATTAAAAATATTTTAATAAAAATAATTTGGGATAAATAATAAATTCAATAAATTTTGTAGATTTACTTGAACCCATTAAAATAAAATAAAATATATTTTTTTGGATAATATTATCTTGTTAATTTTAAAAATCAATAAATTGAATAGTGTCAACAAAGACACTAATTGTTTTTTTAAAAATAATATATTATTAAATTACTTAAAAATCATGAAACATTTTTAGAAATATATAAAAATTGTTATATAGTGATAAATGTTAAAATGTGATCATTTATGGTATATTTGAAAAAAAATAAGTAAATATTTTACTTTTTAATATTGAAATATGTGTTGCCTTAGTTCAGAATTAAATTGAATAACTATGGGTCAATTAGAAGGAGATGGTTTAAATGGAAATAAAACATGTATAAAATTTATTGGTTTATTATATTAAAACCTTATCTTTTCTGATATTCGAAACTAGAAAATTTTGGATCTATTTTTATGGGTTTTTATTTTATTATAAATTAATATTTTTGATGATTCTATAAGTGCCCAAATACTCAATTATAAAAAGGTCTATTCTCTCCCACATATTCAGATCATATTGAGCCTTCAATAAAGTCTATACCTTGATAATTTCTATTATACCCTACATTATTAACATTCTAGTGGTTATGGTATTTTCAAAAGACTATATCTAGTGCATGTAATAAGAGATCCATATGGAGCTCGTCGAAAAAGAGGTAATCTCCTCTACCGATTCATTCAAACAGATTTCTTCTTATACTTCAAATTCATGATTTTTTTCAATTATATAGTAAAAAATTATAGTATAATATTTATTTGGATATGTTATAATGATTATGAAACAATAATATTGTGCCTTCTATCAATCCCAAGAAAAATGAAATCACAACGCATTTGTATGTATGACTTACCATATCCTCCCCGTGGTTTAATTTATTTTTCACCACCACATTAAATTGATTTGTATAATGATGGAAATAATAAATAATATTTATTATTACAACATTATATTGATTAATTACCAATATATATATGATCCACAACAATACCATTCCATAATTAAGGGAATTCTATTGTCACAGGTGCATAGATATGACCAACCATCACCATGATGCGATGAGATTCATTCTACATGATATTCATTAATAAATTATTAAATAAATTATTAGAATCAATAAATATGATATATATTATATTAAAATAATTTTGATAGTGATATAACTATATCCTATGAATAGATACAAGAACATTTCAAATAAAACAGGGGTAAAAAATATAATTGTTAATACCCGAAGTCGAGTAATAATGTTTTTAAACAACGAGTAAAAATATGAACACAAAAAATTCATAAAATTGAATATGACTCATGAATAAGATAACGAAATTATTTTATCATTTATACAGGAGGTTCACACATATATGAAAGAACCCAAACCTATGGTAATGAATTCTTTTGTCTGATGTTTATTTCTATTTGACACGTGCCTTCATCCCCACCTATTTCTTTCTTGTGTTGTTTATATTGATCCAAAATATTTTTTTTGATAATTATTAGGATGTTTTTAGGATATATATATTCATATAATTTTCTTTTTTTCATTTTTTTATATTATTCAATTTATTATGTGTTAAGGTATAATTTAATAATCTAATTATTATCTAATATTGTTAATAACGTCGTTATTTTCTAGGGTATATTTATTATCCATGTACATGATTCCTAATAATTTATTACAAAATATTCGTTCTAATAATAGAAAATGGTTTAAATTCCATTTCTCCCATTGGTTAATTTTATTAAATGGTATTAAATGAATTTTTATCATTTTATATACGAGGTACTTTAGGACTTATCTAACAAAGTATGAGAAGAATGTTTTCTATTAAATTTTACCGCTTGAATGGTTTATTACATTTTCATAATGCCATAATTACATGAATATTGAATTATAATACTTAAAATTTATTTTCAATGAAATTTATTTCTTTTAAAATTTCATGTTATTTTGAGAAAAGGAAACATATTTGAAGAAGAAAAGATATTTTCCTCAAAAAATATTATATAGTGTTCTATCATTTTTTTCTATCTATGATGGAATCCATTAATAGAGTTATGTTTCAAGTATACTATTTATATTATTACAATTGTTATATGATGTTCATTATCTAATTATATTAATGAAATCCATTTATATTAAATTGAATATGTTATTATGGAATGTTGTTTACAAAACGTATTTTATTTCTTAAGTAATGATATGAGGGATGGTTTATGTTTTTGTATCACACGTAAGAATGATTTCATTATGATATGAGTGGGACATATATATACATCAAATTAATTAGGGAAATAATGATATTTCATTATGTATACAACTATGGAATATTAAATGATATCGGTTTAGTAATATAGGGCTATTAACACAAGTAAACGTGGTTTTGTAAAATAGGGATGGAATTATAACACCCCTGGTATTTTTAAAACAATAAATTTTAATATCTATTATTATTTATGAATAAAATAATTATTTTATTTTAAATAGGAAACTTTTTCCAATATCGTACTCCACACACAACAATATGTTTCTTTGAAATATTTTGTTTCACACAACATTGTTTTATAACAAATGAATATAATATTATTATTATTTTAAATTGTAGTTAATTCCTAGACATTGGATTGTTGAAAATTAAATGTACTAACCAAAATATTATTATACTTGTTTTCTAAATTTCTTTACATTTATTAGATAAATTTTATAGGCTTAAAATAAGAATAAATCTTATTTTAATCATGAAATTCTCTAATTTTTTTAGAATGATATTTTACCGCTTTTTGATGGAGAACCATTTTTAAATTTAGTTTTTGAAACTTTTATATCTTCTATGTGACCAAACAATATTCTTATATAGTACTGGTATATCAAAATATACATTAGATTAAATTTTCAAATTTTCTTATAAAGTTCATTTTTAATCAATAGTGGAAAATACTGCATTTTAAGTCAAAAAACCATTTTCATATTATTTAATTATATAGATAAATTTATGATTTAATTGGATTTAAAATGAAATTATATTATATTTTTTATCATTTAATCTAATTTTGGTTCTTTATAGTTATTTCATATTTAAATTGGTCATAAACCCATGTCATTCTTTTGATAGTTATTACTTTTAAAATCATGTTTTTTGGATTTGAAAACAAAAATTATTTTGAAATTTATTACTATAATTAATGTGTTTTGAATTTGGAAAAATATATTCCATATTTTAAATAAGGAGGTACAAATTTTTAAAATAGTTACCTTTTATTTTTAGACATTATGAATAGTAACTTCATTAATGATTTTATTTGTCATGGTTAAAGGGTAAATCTTGAAAATATGGGTAAAAATTAAAATTGTAAAAATATAAAACTACTGTAAAACGAGTTCTTATCCTATTTCATTATATATTTCCGACCATGGTCATCATTGTGTCTATTTTGGGACCCCATGGAGCCACATTGATGTGTAAATGACATTTTATGGGAATTAATTTAATATAAAGAAAAATGTAACAAAAACAAGTATCTTTTAGTAAAAGAATTTTTATATAGGATTATATATTTGATATTTTATAATATATATATTAATTATAAATATGAAAGTATTTCAAGCACCATAATATTTTATTTATAATTTTTATACATTAAATAAATAAATAAATTTATCAAATAATGATGATGTCGTGATTACCTTATTAAAGAATGATTTAAATAAATTAGAGTATAAATAATAAAATTAATTTATTTGGAACATTTTTAGGACATAAAATAATTATAGTTATGAATATTACTTGCTATATTTTAATTAATGTTGTTTATTTAATGAATCAAGTTGTTATGGATTTTTTAAAAGGCATGATATGAATAAAAAATAAATTGACATAAATGAGTTTAAAAAAATAATATTTTATTAAATGATATAATAGTACGGAAAATATAATATTTTAGTATATTATATAGATAAGTTTTAACATGTACTTAATGAACCACTTGTGGTTTTATTGGAATTTTAAAGTAACTATATTTACCATATAGTACGAATATACAAGAATACATCGTAAGAGTCAAATAAGTAAACTCAGTGTTAATGCTAATTGATATGGATAACATTTTGATCTAGAAATTTATAAAACCTATTTTTTTAGATTTTTTCAGCCAAAAATCATTTTATCTTTGATATAAATGACATTGGGGCTATTTGAACAAAAAAATCATTTTATAATAAAATTATACTTTCAATCATTCTTAATGTGCCCCACATCCCTCTTATAAAAGGCCATAAACTGTACCCATTTAATTAAACCACTAAAGCCTCTAGGATCATCCAATATATTCCCAAATAATCTACCAACATCCCTTTGTTCCTCTTATAAGAATTAAATTAGGCTGAAGGCAATTCAAGGAAACCTTTTTGACAAAAATCAAAGGCAGTTACACATTTTAAGAGGCAACATCTTCTCTGAAGTTCCTTCAATTTTTTTACTTATTCACTCCCTATTCTATTATATTTATTTTATTACATAAATAATTATTATACTCAATATACTAGGATGTTTTTATGAGAATTATTCAAACTAAACTTACAAACACCTCCATCTAATAGATTTACAATATATCATTTCTGTGGGCAGTGAACTACTGTCTCAGGAAACGATGACTGTTTGATTTTCCTATACCACCTCTCATGGTGGAAATTATGATGGAACTATATTTATATGTTATATATATTAAATTTATATTGTCTCAATTATTATTATTTTATTTTATTTATACTTTATTCTTTCAATAATGTTTAAATATGATAATTTCATTTGACGAAGTGCAGACTACCACCCCTCAAAGTGATATGACTCATTCATGCCATTCATGGAATGTATAAATAATGGAGATAATTATATTATGTGACATATATAAAATATGATATTTTACTATAATTATAATAAAAATATGTATCATTTATTTTTCATTTATTTAATATGACAAATAAAAAAAAGTAGTGTTCTTACGTATGTAAGGCCTACCATCTCTGTAAACAGTGTATTTCATTTCTTATCTCTAGATGTTATGGACTATTATAAATAGACATAAAATAGGTATATATGATATTTAAATCATGAATTTTATTCTGGAGATGTTATAATTTTTACTACATGCATAATTTATATCCAAACTAGTTCATTTTTTATTCAAGTACACAATATCGACAAAACGAACGATATTAACTTAAACAATTATCTTATTTTTATAGTGTGTAATTATATGGTATAAAAGAAATAATAAACATGAAAATGTTTCTAAATAATGTAAACATTTAATTATATTTATTATTATTTAATAACAATGAATATACATGAGGAGTGAGACGCAAAGTGATATAACATTTCACTCTCCTCTTTAAGTTAAAAACATCTTTTATGTTATGTTTTATAATTACTATATTATTATGTTAGTATATGTTATTATATATTTGAACTGATGAATATTTTATATACAATTTATAAGTTACCATTTTCTCTCTCATCATCTCATTTTATTAATTTTTTTGTGACGCTGTTAGTTTTTCAATTTTCATAATAGAATTTCTAAACTCAATTTCCTCTCATTTGGTATTACACATAATTTGTTGATTTCACTATGCCATGATTAAGTGTTGAATCACTATTTATTTATTTATTATTTAAATTAAACGTACCATTATTTGGATATAATTTTGCAACAAATTGTCACTCCATTGATAAATTCTTACCTCATTTATATGAACTTTGTAGGGAAAATCATAGATCAATCTCCATTCATTGAGCTAAATATACACATTATCGGTTTTGTTTCCAAGAATATGTGTGAATGAACTATGATTGTTTTAAACATTATATCCACTTCTATTGGGTGTGTTATTATTTGTCACAGATAATTATGTCATTAATTTATCCTTAATCTAGTGATACGATATTTTTATGGGATTTTTTCTCAATTTATATTCCATTGATACCTATTTTTTTGGTATACACCAAATCACATTATATGGTGTATATACCCCCCATTAAAATATTATATCATGAATTTTCTTATTCTCATGATATTATAAGATTTTTTAATGGTGTTCTATAATTACTTTTATTCAAGTATTTTCTCATGTGTCAAGGGACTCTAACTAAAACATAATTTAAAATGTTATAATGATTTACTCACATTAAAGATTCTATATTATGTCCATGTTTTCAAAATGAAATATATGAATTAATTTATATGTACATGAATGTTTTAAAATGGTTATTTATTTCAAAAGTTTCAAAGTGTTATTGTACACATTTATTAATAAAATCATTATAAAATGTTTTAAATGGTTCCAAAAATGGATTGAATAATTCAATATCTTGAACTAATTTATTGTGATTGATGAGTAAAATTTTGATAATTTCAATATGTTAGGATTATGTAATGGTTCCTAGGAATTTTATGGTTGATTATGTGATAAACCAAATAGCTATAGTTCCGTGATAAATTTATAGAGGGTGTGCCCAAGATAGCTTCCCAATGCATTGGGTAACATGAAGGAGGTAAATGTTAACATTTCTCTTAATAGATTTAGGGAATATATAGTGATGGGTATTCCAAATATAAATCTTTATGTTGTTGTGTATGCTACCATGTAAGTATGTTATATAATCCACTAATTACCATTATGTTTTATAGTTTCTATGTGATTTTGAAAAATCTTATGATTTCAAGAGCTATGTTTAATATTTTATGTTATATTATTGAAAAGTATTATTTCATTATTTTAATGAATTGATGAACTAAGGTTTTCTTTTCTCCGTTCATTACCCTTACTAATATTTTTATGATGATCCCATGTTTTTGAAATGTTCTTCGCATGGTATAAGGAATGGTAAATGAAAGGAAGACTTATATAAGATTTATAATATGAAAAATATTATTCTTTTGCATATGGAGTATTATTTTTGTGAAAAAAATTCATAGATTATAAGTGTTTACTTGTAATATTCCAGTTTTTATTTATATGTTATGAACTAATACTATAATGCTCTAAACCTAAAAAGATACTCAATGTGAATTATTAGCTTTATTCAATATTATTTAACATTTAATGATGGTGCCTTATAGGTGGTATCAATGGAATGTTTAGATAACCTTATAGGTTATTGTGTTACATAATCATATGTGACATAACCATAACGGTTAATATATTAAAATGAGTCTTAGTTATTATAGGTATATATAACGAGTTTATGATAACATTAATACATATATCTTGGTGTTTAGACTCCTCATAAGATAGTATACACTAATTTTTTTGATATAATCACACTTACCTTTTTGGTTTTAGTGAATGGATGGATATGGCAAGAACCTGAGAAATAATGTATGTTAAGGAAACCATGGTGGTTTTATGAGTAGGAAACTGAAGTAAATCGGAGCAACAATGATAACTCTTGTTCTTATTCTTAACCAACTACCTACATTCATGATTGACAACATAAACCTTGGTTATTTTTATATGGCATCTTATATGAGAGAAACGAATCCATATGGATGTTCATGTAATAATTATAAAGGTATGTATATTAAAACCCCTATGTGCCAAGGTTTTGGAAAGAAACACCTTGGAAAATTATTCAATGTAATGAGAATATGTTATAGATGTGTTCACAATGGTCATAGAGAAATTACCTATAATTGAAATTGAAATCAGTCATTTGACTCCAGGAACGGGAATAAAGTTATTTCTAAGGGATCAATTAATTGTATTAAATGTGGTGTACATTGTCATTTTTAACATAGATATCATACAAATAACGTTCATTAATGAAATCAACAAGACTATACAAATATATGCTTACGAAATCCTAATTCCATTATAATTGAAGATGATGAAACTAAAAATAACATATGAAAGGTATGGATTATTTCTTAGATCTTTTTTTCACGTTACTGAAAAATTAAGACATTATGTAATATTTTGTTTGTAGGAAATTAGTATAAAATAATTTTATGGAAAAAATGGATAAAGGATCATGAATAATGTTTAATTATTAAGATGTTCACATTTGAGGAATTGATGAGTAATATTTGATCTATGGATGATGATATGTGTAAATGTATTGAAGATAGAATTACATTGGAAGACTTTATCTAGTATGTGTAACCAATATGTTTGATATGTGAAAATGGTATTAAAGGAAGAATTATCATTTCTTATGTGAATATAATGGATAAAACTACACTAGTGATAAAACATTTAACATGTCGGCATTTTTCACGTTGGTTCTATATAACCGACATGCAAAGATGTAAAACTCGATTTATTATATTGGTTATTGTATAAATGATGTGATAAATCAATTAGAATCAATTTTCACATCAATTATTTTATAACTGAAATATTAAAAACTGAGATTAGCTTTATCACAACGGTTATTTTATAATTGACGCAACATATCGAATCTGGGCTATTTATCACATCGGTAATAAAATAAACCACATGATAAAGAAAATATCAACAATTTATCATGTCTTTTATCAAAAGACCCAACATTATAAATAACCATTTATCATGTTAGTTATTAAATAGTCGACGTGATAAATTTTTGTCAATGTCAGTTATTAAATAACTGATGGTATAAACCTTATGAAAATATTTTATCTTATCTGTTGTTAAATAACTGATGAAATAAAGATTTTGAATGATTTATTGCACACTGTATTACGTCATTCTGTTTTCTTTGATCGGGTAACCTATGACTCATCTCTCTCACATGGAAAACCTATAAAATATTCTTTTATTTCATAAAATACATCCTCATTTTTTCAACATCATTGATCATCTTTAATACCATCATATTTATCAGGTCGATTCGCAACACTCATGTAAGGATTACACGAATCAGTTTCAATTATTATTTTTCGTGATTCCCTAAACTAATTTTTTGAGAATTTATTTTTCTAATTTTTTCATGCTATCATTGTATACATCATAGTGTTCATTTATACCATGATAAATTCTATTATGCTAAAATAAACCTATGATATTTATATCTTGAAATTTATGATTTTTCATTCTTATATCATGTTTGTGCGCGCATACATGGTGTTTCCAAGAGGGGGGGGGGGGATATCCAAGTGTGTGGGGGTGTCCATGGGGTGGGGGATGTCAAGGGTATGGGGGTGTTCATGGGTTTGTCAAAGGGGGTGGGGGTGGTATCTGGTAAAATAATCCTATGAAAGTGATATCTTGCAATTTACTATTGTTCTTTGCTCTATCATGTGTGTGTGCGTATACAAGGGGTGTCCAAGGGGGTGGGAGGATGTCAATGAGGGTGGGGGTTTACATGGATTGGGTGTTTTTAAGGGGGTGGTGGTGTTCATGGGGTTGTCAAAGGGGGGTGGGGGTCGTGTCCAGGGTGGTGATGTGGCTATACAAGGGGGTTGGGGGTGTCCAAGGGGGTGGGTTGGGGGTGTCCAGGGGGCGAGGGGGCTGTCCATGTGGGTATGGGTGTCTAGGGGTGTGGGGGTGGTGTTCAGGTAGGTGGGAGTATTGTCCAAGGCGGTAGGCGTGTCCAAGTGTGGGGGGTGCCCAAGGGGGGTGGGGTGGTCCAGAGGGTTCGGGCTACCTAAGGGTGGGGGCTGTCCAGAGCAGTTGGGGCTGTCCAGGGGGTGGGGGCATTTCCTGAGGGTTGGGGGGATGTCCAGAGGTCTGGAGGCTATACAAGAGGGTAGTGGTGTCTAGGGAGTGTCCAAGGGGGTGGGGTGGTGTCTTGGGGGTGGGGTGTCTAGGGGGTGTCCAAGGGTCTAGGGTGGGGATGTTGTTCAGGGGGTGGGGGTGTCCAGGGGGTTAGTGGGATGTCCTAGGGGGTATGGGGTTCCCAGGGTGTGGGGTGTCCAGGGGTGGGGATGGGGGGTTCCTAAAGGGTTTGATGGGTTTTCTAGTGGTGGGGGATGCCCAAGGGGGTGGTGGTGTCCAAGGGGGTGTGGGTGGTGTCCAGGGGGTGAGGTGGCATTCCAATGGAATGGGGGAGTCTAGGTTGCGGGGGGTGGTGTCTAAGGTGTGAGGGGATTTCCAGGGGGTGGGGGTGTCTAGGGGGTGTCAAAACTTGTAGTGGTGGGGTGGTGTCTAGGGGGTGGGGGTGTACAGGGGGTGGGGTGGTTTTTAGGGGGTGAGTGGGCTATTCAAGTGGGTATGAAGTGTCCAGAGGGGTGGAGGTGTCCAATGGGTGGGGGCTGTCCGGAGGGGTTGGGGGCTATCTAAGGGTGGGGGCTATCCAGGAGTGTGGTGGTGTCCCGAGGGTTTCCAGTGGGGTGGGGGTTGTGTCCAGGGGGTGGGGGGATTTTCAAGGAGGTGGGGGTGTCTAAGGGGTGGGGGTGTACATGGGGGTGTGGGGGATGTCCAAAGGTGGGGGTGTCTTGGGGAGTGGGGGATGTCCCAAGGGGTAGGGGGCTGTCCAGGGATATGGGTGTTGTCCAAGGTGGTGGTGGTTTCTAGGGGGTGTCAAAGGGGGTTGGGGTGATATATGGGTGTGTGTGTATTGGGGGGGGGCTTTCCATGGGGTTGGGGCTGTCCAGAAGGGTTGGGGGGTTGTCTAGGGGGTGGGGGATGTCTAAGAGAGTGGTGGGGTCTAGGGGGTGTCCATGGGGGTTGGGTATCTAGGGGGAGGGGATGGTGTCTAGGGTGGGTGAAGGGGTTATCCAGGGGGTGTGGGCGTCCAGTGGGTGTGTGGGTGTCTTGGAGGGTGTCAAATGGGGTAGGGGATTGAAGGTGGTGTCCAGTGGTGAGAGGGCTTTCCAAGGGGGTAGTGGTGTCCTATGTGTGGGGGGGGGGGGTCCAACGGTTTAGTGGGATACCCATGGGGGTGGGGGTGTCCAGATGGTGTCTAAGGGGGTAGGGGTGGGGGTGTCAAGGGGGTAGAGGTGTCAAGGGGGGTGGGGGTTATGTCCAGGGGGTGAGTGGGATTTCCAATGTGGTAGGGGTATCTATAGTGTGTGGGTGTTTAGGGGGGGTCGTGGGGTGTCTAGTGGGGGTGGGGTGTTGTTTAGGGGTGGAGATGTCCAAGGGGGTGGTGGTGTACAAGGTGTTTCAAAGGGGTGGGGTGGTTTCCAATGTGGTAGGGGGTTGGTCAAACCCCTCACCCCTAGACACCACACCCCCACCCCCATGGACACCCCCAACCACGGGACAGGCCCCCACCAATGGGCAACCCCTACCCCCTTGGTCACCCTAGACAGCCCCCTACCCTCATGGATATCCCCTACCCCCTTGGACAGTCGCCCACCACCCCCCTGGATAGCTCCCTCCCCCTTGGACACCGCCTTTGTATATATATATATCCCAACAGTTTCATCAAAACTGTTGGAATATTTATACTTTAGGTAGTCAATACCAACGGTTCCTGTAGAATCATTGATATAGGGCTATTAAAATGACTATCATGCTGACAGTGTGTGAAACTATTGTGGTATTCTATCCCAATGGATTCAGAGGATATCCAAATGGTTTCAAATTTTTGGGATATGTGTAATTTTTAGTAGTGAATGTATACATATTTTAAAATTTAAACATCATATTTCTTTATTATGGATGGGTGAATTTGGTATCCATTTGCACCATGATGTATTCATTGTATTCCTTAAGAAGAAAGGTTCCAAGATGAATTTAAAACTATTATATCTAACTATATGATCTTTTTAGAATCGTTTTCATGAATATTTTTTTCATATACTCATATATCTTTTTTGTATTTCAAAATTGTTTTACATTAAAATTATGATATTTTTTATATAAATATATATTTGTCTTATCTTAACAACATGTAAAATTTTGATATTTTTCATAGGTAATAAGGAGTTGAATTTGGATTATGGCACATTTAATGATTAATGAATATGTGGAAGGTGCTGATTCCATTTTGGAATTTGCTAAACAAAATTTTCCAATAAGTGAATTTTTTTTATCCATGCATTAAATGTTTGAATATGAATATGTTGAATAGAAGAAAGATAAATATTTATCTGATTTTTCATGATTTTAATCTGTCTTATAGACCTTGGATTTAGCAAGGTGAAACTGGACAGAATGTCAGATCTACTGATGATGATGATTCACAAGATGGTAACTCTGATGGATTGAAGAAATGATTTGTGATATTGCAGAAGAACAAATTTAGCAAGAACTGACAGTTGCACGTCTATATGGTGATACTAAGAAACCATTTTATAATGGTTTTATGAATTTTAAAGTTTTTTTAGTGGTGTTATAATTGATTAACATGAAGTAGAAACATGGATGGAGTGACAAAAGTTTTATAGAGATTCGTCAATTGTTGAAATAAATTCTTCCGAAAGGAAAAGATCTTCAAGATTAACATTATAAGGTCAAGAAAATATTGTGCATGATGGGATTGAGATACAAAAAATACATGCCTGTCTGAATTACTCAATGATATATAGAAAGGAATATGAATTTCTGTCAGAGTGTCCAAAATGTGGGGAATCATGTCATAATTTCAAATAAAAATCACAGCCTGATAATGGGATTACAAATATCCCTTCTATTGTATTTTTGTATCTAGCAACAATTATTCATTTTAAACATTTCTTGGCTAATTCACAAGATGGAAAAAGGTTAATATGGCTTGCTGATGAGGGGAAATGTGATAGAAAAAAAATTCATTGAGATTATTTTCCACAATGGACAAAATTTTATGAGCAGTATCCTACATTTGGAAATGAAATTAGAAATCTCAGACTAGGGTTGTGCATAGATGGAATGAATCTATATCGAACCCTCAATAGCACACATAGTTTATGGCCTATTTTATTGGTAATTTACAACCACTCTCGTGATGTTTGTATGAAGTGAAAATATGTCATGTTGATTATAATGATATATCATATAAAGAATCCGGGAAATTATATTGATGTTTTCTTCTCACCACTGATTGATAATTTGAAACTTTTTGTTTAGGATGGTATTAGAGTGTATGATTCTTATAAAATGGAATATTTTCAAAGGCATGCAGTGCTTATGTTCACTATAAATGACTTCCCAACATATGGAAATTTGTCTGGATACAATTTCAAAGGTTATAAAGCATGTCCAATTTGTGAACACCAGACTACATATGCTCAATTGCATCATGGGAGAAAAATAGTGTACATGGGTAATCAATTTTTTTCCTATGGATCACATTTATAGAAGACAAAAAATGGAATTCAATGGCTCACAAGAATTTGATATTTCTCCCAATAATATATCCCCGGGTCTGTATTTTGAGAGGGTGTAAATCCTTTATGTGACATTGGGAAGGAAATATAAAGATTGTAATGATATACATATTTAGAAGAAATGGTCAATATTTTTTGAGCTACCATATTGGAGATATAATGAAGTGAAACATAATATTGATGTCATGAACGTGGATAAGAATATATATTTGCGTTTGATTGGAACATGGTTAGATTTTAAGGGAAAGAAAAAAATATGGGTTGAATGCAAGACGAGACTTACTATCAATGGGAATACGTTTGGAGTTAGCTACCTCTCCTAATGGAAAATGAACATTACTTCCCTCATATTTTCATACATTATCCAAGAGGGAGAAAATTATATTTTTTCAGTGCCTTTATCATATTAATGTGCCTTAAGGATATTATTAAAATGTAATAAAAATTCTCTTTAAAGGATTCGAAGTTGACAGGTATGAAATCTCATGATTGTCACTTCATGATGCAACAACTTCTACCAGTTTCATTGCATGGAATATTTCCCATCCATGTTAGAAATACTATAATGATGTTGTGTTATTTTTTCAATTCGATTTTTAATAAGGTGATTGTTGTTAATCGTTTAAATTTTTTGGAAAAGGATGAAATTTATATACATTTTTAGTTGGAAATATATTTTCCTCCATATTTTATTTTGATATAATAGTGCATTTGATGATTCATCTGGTAAGAGAAATAATGATTTTTGGACCTATATATCTTCATTGGATGTATCCTTTTGAAAGGTATATGAAAATACTGAAGGGGAATGTTAAGAATCCATATCGACATGAACCCTCAATTATTGTAAATTTTATTTGTGAGGAGGTTGCGAAGTTTTGTAAGAGCTACATGGTTGTAGAAAAGAACAAAGGTTTTCCTCCTTCTATCCATGAATGTGTCAATAATGGGGGAAAGGGGACACGTGGCTTGAATTTAAAATCGTTTTATTCTGAACAAATGAAAAAGTTAGAATTATACATGGTGAATAATATAACTAATGCTAAACCATATATCACATTACATATTAATGAGTTGAAACAATTTCATTCAAAGAAGAAAGAAATATCGATTTTCAATAATCACAACAAAACATTTTTGTCATGGTTTAAAAAGAACTTTCTTTGTAGATTAGATGTGTCGGAGACAGTAATATGGTTAGTGGGTGGTCCATGTTAAAATGTTATAACATGGCCCAATTATGACTTTAATGTCAATACATTTTATACAAAATCTTAGGAAAACATAAGTATAGTTCAGAATAGTGGTGTATTGGTTTTTGTGGAAGAAATGTAATTTTCGAGTTCTAATGAAAAAAACCCAATTTCAACATCAAGTGCATATTATAGTGTCATTGAAGAAATATGGGAGTTTGATTTCTCTAAAATTAATGTTCTTATTTTTAACTGCAAATGGTTTATCACTAACAACAATGTCATACATGATGAATTTGAATTTTAATTGTTAATCTAAATAGATTGGAAGACACAAAAGATTCATTTATAATGAAAATACATGCAAAATAGATTTTCCATGTATTATATTAATCATATATGCAGTGGTGTCTTGTTTTACGAAGAAAAAACAAAATGTTGTTAAGGGTCAACTTGACGAATATACTGATTTATGTGAGATCCTAACTTCCATGGAATGATTAGAAGAACATAATTATGAACATGTTGAAGAAATGGATTGTGTTATAAAGAACAATCATGATGAAGGAATTTGGGAAAACAATCCATTTGTACATTCCAAATATTACAGGTATCATATGTTTATTTCTTGATTTCATTTATTATTTTCATAAAATTTTAGATATTGTAATGTTTTTCTAAATTAAGATGCATATTAAAACAATTTTGTAGATGTTTTTGTTTAAATTAATTTTGTTTCGTTTAGTTTATCATCTTTACCATTATTTAAATTATATGTCAATTATTTTTGTTAAAAGAAAATTACTTTACCTTGTTTACCTAGTTTACTAGGTATACCATATCTACCATGTCTACCATGTCAACCATGATTACCATGTTTACTATGTTTACCATGTATACCATGTTTACTATGTAGACCATGTTTACCATGTTTACCATGATTACAATGATTACTATTGTTTACCATAGTTTACTATAGTTTACCTTTATGTAACTTATATATTTATTAATTTTTGTTGAATGAAAATTACTCTACCATGGTTACCATGTTTACCCTCTTTACCATTGTTTAACATGCTTACCATATTAACAATGTTTACGATTACGTAACTTAGTTAAATTTTTCATTTTATATTTATATTAATCTTGGAATATTTTAATTTGTATATTTGTGAACTAATGTTTGTTTTTTTAATTTGAAGGATACTGATAGATCAATCAGTTGAACAACCATATGATTTTGGAGCTGAGAATAATGATCATACCACTAGGGAGGAACATTAACATGCTCTCTTTTATATTCCCCAAATTTCCTCACATGCTCCCATAATGACAATGAGTTCAAGAGTTGGTAATCGTGGGTGAACACATTTAGAAAAATAATCACTTGCATGTACGCAGGACAAGAGGATACTCATTGAGATTAATGAGAATGATATTCCTAGAGGTCTAAATTAAATTTTTTATAGAGTTTGGTATGAACTCAGAGTAAGATAAAAGTAATAATTTTGTATTATAGTTTGAGAAGTGTTAATAAATATATAATATCTTAGTTGTAGGAAAAAAATTTGGTAAGATCATTTGCTATTGATTGACTATTATTTAAATGTTTCCAGTATAATATGTTTTCGCTCTTCATTATCATATGATATTTGATATTCTTATAAATAGTGGAGTTCGGAAGAAATGCTTATCAATGGATTCTCAGAGATGGAAGGATTTATAAAAACCCCTCACATATGATTTCATATTTGGTCCTAAGAGTCATGAAAATCCATCTCATATATATCATTTCATAGATGAAGACAGATGGAGACAGTTTTTTAGAATGTAGAACAAAAAAACATTTTTGGTAAGGGAAATAAAAACATTTATTAGATTTCTTATATAAATGATCTTTTAAATGTTTTGTTAATGATTTAATATTCTTAATTTATAGAAAAAATGGAAATATCATCATTAGAACCGATCTAAAATTGTATATTTTCATATTTTATCTCAGGGAGGGTATAAATTATAGGATGAACAAGTGATGGTGGAAAATTAACAAAAACTAAGTGTTGAGTCTTCAAGCTCTGGATGGATTTTCCATCCACCCCCTCCATCTAGACCTGAAAAATGGAAGAGATCTCGGATAGGAAAAAAGTTGCAATATCTTTCGTAATATTCAAGAATCGAAGCTGAGAGGATTGTAAGATATTTATTTTAGTTTTTTATGTTATCTATATTCTTCATATAATTTGAATCATTACAAAAATGTTTGATTAATTAATATAAGATTCTATTGATGAACATAACTCACATAGGGTATTTACAACTATTGGGAGGAAAGATATTTTAACTACAACATTAGGAAAGCCCAAACATCCTAGTCGTGTACGAGAATATCCAATAGTTATATCGATAAGAAATGTATTTCCACATTCTTAAAATTCTCTCATGGATGGTGTTTAATAAAAAATAGAATCCTTGGAGGCCAAGTTCATAATATTAATGTGACGATGGTCAAAATGATTAGAATACTGGTACAATCTATGTTTGCAGACATGCAATTAAAATTTCCGACTGCAACTCCCACTCCTCCAACTCCCCCTACAAACCCCATTATTTATCCTCCACATCTTCCAGTAGCTCCCACTCCCCCGCCTCAGTCGGCAGACCACATTTTTTTATCCAACTCCACTATCGAAACATCCTACTTATTGAGAGTTGTATGTTGATGATCCTCAACATCATATAGTAGCATATAAGATGGTATATTGTTTAAGAGATATATAACATCATCAATAGTTATAGGTAGAAAGTCATAGGGCCACTCTATGGAATATTATAGATAGATCATCCTGAGTAAAATTTCCTACAAATTAGGTCACGACAGTTGGACATAGTATCGACCATTTTTTAATTTGGCCATTTAGACATATTCAACTCATTAACATAGAGGTATTTATATGATATTATCTATTTTATTGTTTTACTAAAGATGTTTTAAAATTTTAAAACTAATATATTATTCTATTTATTTTTACATGAATACTTCAAGGGTAATGAAATACTGTATAGAAAACAACAAAGACAAATGCCTATGACATCAGATTCTGATTTTAGTTGTCTTGACAGATTGCAAAGATATTCTAATTTGTTGTCAGATCAATATGATATTCCAATTGAAATAAACTACGTGGATGTGCAATAAATGTGGGGATTTAGAAAAATGATATCATGGTGCTTGTTACTAGAGATAAGTTGGGTAACAACGTGGTGAAATTTTTTTCCATGTCAGTCTTAACACCTTTTCCCTATGTTATAATTATTAAAAATGTAAACTTGTATCTGTTTTGTATTATGTATATTTATAACATGTGTGGGAAGAATGAGAATACAGATGTATATGGATTCATGGACCTGTATTTGATTTCACTTGAAGCACATGAATCAGATGAGGAAAAAATTTTATTTTATTTCTGAAATATTTGAACAAAATATAATCACATAGTGTTGAATGATGCCTTTTTGTTAGAGGTATGAAACATATCTCTGGAAAAACATTCCTTATCTTTTAAAATATAAAATACTAACCTTATGTTTTCTTTTATCAGTGATAATTGGATGTTAGTTGTCTTTTTCCCAAGGGAGAAAACACTTTATTCGATATGCTCTTTCCATGGTGATGTGTAGGAATGTTTTAAGAACATGTTGTAAAATTATGTTTCAATTTCATAATAGTTGTATATATTATAATTAATTTTAAAATTTTCCCATTCGTATTATTTTATAACAGTGTATTGGGACTACATTCGAAAAAACACAATGAAAAAAATGCCAAGATCAAATATATAAAAGTAAAGGTAAATATCCAATTATAATATGAAATTTTTGATGTATTGCATAAAAATAATACTTTGAATTTACACTCATTTAAAAATTACTATCATGAACAAAAATCCGTCTTCTAATGAGAATATTATATGTTAATATTTATGTATGAAATAATTACAACTGGAGTACTTGTAAACTTTAACCTGGTAAGATTTCATTTTATACTTTTCCATGATATTTCATCTGATTTATTAATTATACATGTTAACTACTATCCTTTTAAATTGTAGATAGTTTATGACCCTTAACCCTATGATACTCAAGAGGCCAAACACTTAAAAGTGGAATGGTCAAATTATTTTACAGGTTTGATGGGATTTTAGTTTGTTTGTAGTGTAAAATGAAATTTTAAATATAGTCATTATAATTGTGTATTTTGTAGCCAATTAGGTTGGATTTAGTTTTTTTGTTCACATAATATGTTTTGAAGGTTATATATATGAATGTTTAATTTATCTCTAATTCTTTTTTTGGTCTAGTTCTGATGGTTTTTCTGGTATTGATTCTTGTTGGGGGGGTCCAGGGTTGTGGGGGGGGGGGGATATCCAGTGGGGTGGGGTGGGGGTGTCCATGGTGTCCATGAGTGTGGAAGGGTGTCCATGGTATGGTAGGGATGTCCTTGGGAGTGTGGGGATATCCGGGAGGGTTTGGGGGGGGGGGTTGTCGAGGGGTGTGGGGGGTGTGTCCAGGAATGGCTTTCCCGGAGGGGGGGGGTGTCTAGTGGAGTGGGGGTTTCCAGGGGTGTTAGAGGGACGTCCAGTGGGGTGGGGGTGTCCGTGGTTTCCATCAGGGTGGGAGGGTGTCCAGGAGGGTGGTAGGGCCCTACAGGGGAGTGGGGGCTATCCAGGCGGGTGTGGGGGTTGTCCATGGGTTTCTAATGGTCTGTGTGTGTGTGTGTGTGGGGGGGGGGGGTTCCAAGGGTGTGGGATGGATTACTGGGGGTGTGGGGTGTGACTAGGGTGTCCATGGGGGTGGGGGTATCTAGGAGGGTGGGAGGGATGTCTAGGGGCGTTTTCCATGGGTGTTTAGGGGTGTGTGTGTGTGGGGTGGGGGAGGGAGTGGGGGGTGGTTCTAGGGGTGTGGGAGGGTTGTCTATAGGTGGGAGATTCTAGGGTGTACATGGGGGTGGGGGTGTCAAGGTGGATGGGAGGGAAATCCATGAAAGGGGGGCTTCCAGGTGTGTGGAATGGTAGTCCAGTAGAGTGGGGGTCTCCTGGGTGTCCATGCGGTGGGAAGAAGTCCATGAAGGTGGGAGGTCTATCCAGGGGAGTGGGGGGTTGTCTAAGAGGGCGGGGGATGTCCAGGGGTGAATATTGGGGGGTGGGGTTCAGCGGTGAGGGAGGGTTTTCCAATGTTTTGTGGGTTTCTTGGACGGTGGGAGGGCAGTCCAGGGGGTTGGGGCTATACAGGAGGGTGGGGGCGTCCATGGGGTGTCCACGACTGTGGGGTGTCCAAGGGGATTGGCAGGGGGGAAGAGGTGTGGGAGGGTTGTCCAATGGTGATAGGGTGTCTATGGGAGAAAGGAGGGTGTTCAAGAGCATGCGAGGGAAGTCCTGGGGAGTGGGAGGCGATCTAGGATGGTGCAAGGGCTATCTATGGGGTTTCCAGTTGTTTGCGGGAGTGTCCAATTAGTTGGGGGGTTTCCATTGGCATGGGAGGGAAGACTAGTTGGTTGAGGGGGGGGGGGAGTGTTCAAGGTGTCTGGGGTTCCCATGGGGGTGAGAGGGTGTCGAGGAGGGTGGGAAGGCTATCCAAGGGGTTGCGGCTATCCAGGAGGGGGGGGGGGTGTCCAAGGGTGTCCAGGGGTGTGGTGGTGTCTAGTGGGGTGAGGGGGTTTCTAGGGGTGTGGGACAGTTTTTCGGTTGGTTACTGGGATATCCAGGGTGTCCATGGGGGTGGGAGGATGTCCAAGAGGGTAGGAGGGTTGTCCAGTGGAGTGGGGTGCTATCGAGGATGGTGGGGGGCTATCATGGGACATGAGGGGTGTATAGAGTTTCCATGGGGGTGGGGGTGTCTAGAAGGGTGGGAGGGTTGCCTATGGGGTGGGGGCTTTTTGGGGGATGTCTAGGGTTATGGGTGGTGTCTAGGGGTGGCAGTTTTGAGGGGTGTGGGAGGGCTTTCTAAGTGTGGGGGGTGTCCAGGGTGTCCATGGGGTGGGGGGTTCCCAGGAGGGTGGGAGGGATGTCTAGGTTAACGGGGGCTTTCAATGAGGTTTGGGGTTCCTAGTGTGTGTCTAGGGTTATGGGTGGTGTCTAGGGGTGGCAGTTTTGAGGGGTGTGGGAGGGATTTCTAAGTGTGGGGGGGGGTGTCCAGGGTGTCCATGGGGTGGGGGGTTCCCAGGAGGGTGGGAGGGATGTCTAGGTTAACGGGGGCTGTCAATGAGGTTTGGGGTTCTTAGTGTGTGTCTAGGGGTTTTGGGGTGTCAAGTAGGGTGGCGGGGGGGTCAGGGGTTTGGGAGGGTTGTCCAGTGGGATGGGGAGTGTCTAGGGTTTTGGCGGTGGTGGGGTTGTCTAGGAGGGTCGGAGGGCTGTCCCGGGGTCTAGGGGGTGTCCATGGGGTGTCTAGGGGTTTGGGGGTGTCTAGTGGGGTGGGGGGTTTCTTGAGGTGTATGAGGGATGTTCTGTGGGGTGGGTGTGTCCAAGGTGTCCATGGGGGTGGGATGGATTCTAGGAGGGCGGGAGGGCTGTCCCAGGGAGTGGGTGGCTATCTAGGGGGTGGCCTGAGGTGTGGGGGTGTCCAGGTGGTGGGGGTATCCAGAGGTGTGGAAGGGGTTTCCAGTGGGGTGGGTGTGTCCAGAGTGACCATTGGGGTGGGAGGGTGTCGAGGAGGGTGGGAGGGTTTTCCAGGGGACGGTGGTTGTCCAAGAGAGTGGGGAGGGGGGTCCAGGGGTTTGGGAGGGTTGTCCAGTGGGGTGGTGGGAGGGGGTTTAGTCTTGTTTTGGTCTAGTTTTCGACTATTTTGGCATATTTTAGGTCTACTTTGGTAGGGCATATTTATGGTAGAACAGTTTTATTTTTAAAAACTAGTTTTTTCATAGGTTATTTTATAACTGACATAATAATTGCATGGGAATGGGTTTAACTTCGATTATTTAAAAACTGACATAACAAATGCATGAGAATGGGTTTTTACATCCGTTATTTCATAACTGATGTAATAGATTGAATAAAATATCTTTTTTTATGTCGGTTATTTTATAACTGATGTAGTATACATGTTTTCATGTCAGTTATTATTTAACCAACATAGAAAATTCCTGGAAGACTGTTTTATCATGTCGTTTTTTTCAGAACCGACATGATAAACACTTTGGAGGTGTAGTTTATTATGTTGATTATATAATATCCGACATTATAATGTATATACCACATCTGTTATTTAAAAATCTACATAATAAAGCACAATTCTGATGCTTTTTCCATGTCTGTTTTGAGGAACGGAAGTGAAAAATGCTTCGAATTTTTGGTTTTTAAGTCGGTTTTAAAATAACATACCTAAAAACAATGTTTATAATGTTTCTATTAATAACTCCAGCCAAAATACAATGTAAAAAATAAAAAATAACAACCATAATAAACGTTTTATACTCTAGTGTTAGGTGTTCATGTGATCTTTTATTTGTGAGGTTATTAATGGTTATTACATTTTGGGATGCAATATTTATGGTATATGATAACCTTTGCAGATAAATAATGTTATGGTTATTTGTGAAGAAATTATCTTATTTTTGAGAATTTTATAATAACGATATAGTTTTAGAAAATGGAAAACCCGTAGGATGGGTGGCAACCTATCACATCGGGCAAGGCCATGAGAATATAACCCACAACTGAAGGGCGACAATGGCACATCGCCAACAACTATCCTACATAAAGTCTCGAGTTAGTATGACTTATCCATTTTATTTAAATGATTTTATGGATCAAGAATATGTTAATTTTGGTACTTATATTTTATCAAATGGTTATTCTTAATATAAAAAAAATTCTTTGGTGAATAATTGATACATGTTTTTTTGGAAGACATTCACTCTTTTGGGAACACTATATACCTAAGGAAAATGCAATACTCTGGGATTTTATTTGATGAGTAATGGTGGAATTTTATTTCAGAAGAATATATGTTTTTATTGTGGACTTATAGTGAATATTAACCTATCAAAGAGAATACGCAATCAGGTAAAATAAATTTCAGTATGAGACATTAAGAGTAGTCTATGTTATTAGGAAATAAATGTTAAGATATATCGTGGATGACTATGTGATCAAATCCTTCTGAATTTTGTGTCTCTCCCTTTTTTTGGATTAATTTTGAAAACATTAAGGACAACAGTTTATTGAATTTCCTCTGTTGGTATTTGTGTATTGTTTGTTGAATTTTGGATATTAAGAGTAGTATTTTATTTCTTAAAGGATTATTATTCTTGGGGATTATATTATCTTGTACTAACTATTTTTTTTCTAGTAAATGTTTGATGATAGGATGATAAGATTGTTAATCTATTTTTTTGGATTCTATTATTCCTTTGTAGTTTATTCATCTCTAATACACACCGTTTGAAGAAAAAAATGACATATAGGGGAAATTTATTAAAGTATAAAACAATACATTTCATATATGGATATTTCAATATGATTGTGGTATAAGTAGTGATAAATTAATTAAAATCTAGAAAAAAGGACCTTGAAGAAAAAGTTTATACTCTTGCTTTTATCATCAAACTTTTACCCAACCAGAGATTTATTTTATTATTGGGGTTAAATTTCTGTGATCAAGTTCACTATAACACTCTATTAGTCTACAATATTTCATTTTTCTTCCATATCCATGTTTTTATACATGGAATACTTGTATGTGTTATCCTGGGTGACCTTTTTAACTTCTCTTTATTTTAATAAAATTAATTTTATTTTGAATCTTTTTTCGATGATGGATTTTCAATAACGTTTTCAAGCTCATTTTTAAATATGCGAGGACTAAATTTTCGAAAGCGGGGAAGAATGTAACGAACCAGGTATTTATAGAATAATTAATTTCCATATCTATTAATATTTATAAAAAATATATTAACTTTATGTTAAAGAGGAATCTTTTTTTGATAGCGTACTCAAAACACTACAGTGGGAATCTTTGAAATCTTATATTTTACACATCATTGAGTTATACAGAAAAATAATATAATAATATAATTACTATAAATGGTAGTTATTTCTTATCCACTGTATTGGAAGGAATGAAAAGAACTAACTAAAATATAATTATATATATATTTGAAATGTCCTTATATTTATCTTATAAATTTTAGAGACTTAAATTAAGAATTAATCATATTTAAGGATGAAATACTCTAATATCTTTAAAAGGTTGTTTCACCACCTTTTATTGGAAAAAAAATTTTAAATATATTTTTTCTCACATTTATATGTTATATTTAATAAAATAATATTCTACTATAGAATTGGAACATCAAAATTTACATTGGATGAAATTTTGGTATTTTTCTGAAAAAGCTCATTTTTAAATGAATAGTGAAAAATATTACATTTTATGTCAAAACTGACGTTTCATATAATTTATTTATATAGTTAGATTTAAATTTAATTTTTTTTCCAGTTTAATTGGGTTATATTTTTATAATTTAATAAAACATTTGGGATTGGAAATAATTTCTTATTTAAATTGGATATAGACACATGTCAATATGTTGATAGTTAATACTTTTAAAAAACATTCTTTTTGGTATTAACAATGGAAATTAATTTAAAATTAAATACTATAACTTATGTATTTTGAATTTGGAAAAATGGATTTCATATTTAGAATCATTATTTTATTTTTTAAAATAGATACCTTTTATGTTTAGACATTATGAATAGTAAGTTTAATAATTATTTTATTTACCATGGTTAAATAGTAAATCTGGAAAATAAGGGTTAAAAATAATATTATAAATAATTAAAACTACACTAAAACGTGTATTACTACTATTGTATGATATATGGCCAACCATGGAAATCCTTGGGTTGATTTTTGGACCCCATGGGGGAAAATTTATGTGAAAATGACATTTTATAAGAATTAATTTTAAGTCAATAAAATCGTAACATAAACAAGTATCTTTTAGTAAAATAATCTTTATTTATCATTATATAAGTGATATTTTCGACTATAAGTAGTAATTATAAATATAAAATATTTCCTAAATATTTATATTATATTTATAAATTTTAGACATCAAATAATTAAATTTATATATGACACAATGACGATGTAGTGATTACCTTATTAATGAATGATTTAAATAAATTAGATTATAGATATTTAAAAAAAATTTATTTTGAAACTTATTATTCCATACATAAATTTTGGGAAGGAGAATGAACATTTTACTTTGAATTAAAGTTTTTTTTTAATAATAATGTTATTATGGATTATATTAGAAATCATGATTTGAATAGTATTTAGAATGACATAAACGTGTTTTTTAAACAAATACCATTTTATTAAATGACATAATAGTCTTAAAAATATCATATTCAGCCGAAAAAATATGATATGGTTTTAAATGTATATAATGAACGACTTGAGGATCTATTGTTATTTTCTTGTAAAAATATTAACCATATAGTACTAATATTCATGAAGACAGAATAAGAGTCAAATAATATAACTAAGTATTATCTCTAAATGATAAGGTCAAATTAATGACCATGACTTTTTTAAAACCTATTAGTTGAGGGTTTTTAGACTCAATAGAATATTATAATTGAAATAATTTTTTTCACGACCATTTGAGATGGAAAATCATTTTATAACCAATTAACACTTTCCAACATTCCTAAAGTGCCCCTCCTACCAATTATAAAAGGGCATCACATCTAACCATTTAATCACACATATAAAGCCTAGTGGAACATAAAAATCCACCAAAATAATCTCCAAACATCCCTCTTGTCCTCTTAGATTACTTACTTTATGGATAAGGCAATTAACAGAATCCTTCTTGACTAAAATCCAAGAGAGATACATGTTTTAAGAGGCAACGTCTTCTCTAAAGTCACATTCTATTTTTTTACTTCTTCACTAACAATTATATTCTTAATATTTTATTAAATAATAAAACTAGAATCATAAGTATTATATTGTTTTTTATGAGATTTATTCTATCTACACATACACACACCTCCATCAAATGGATTTAGAACACACTGTTTCTATGGATGGTTAACTTCTACCTCATGAAACGATGATTGTTCAATTTTACCCTACCACCTATAATGGTGGATATTATGCTAGAAATATATTAATATGTGATATATATTATATTTATATTGTCTATATGTTTCAATTTTTTATTTAAATCATTCCATTAAGCTCTCCATATTGTGAAATACGATAATTATATGTGAGGACGTGCAGACTACCACCCCCTCAAAGTGATATGATTTGTTCCTGCTATACATGGAACGTATAAAGGATGGGGTTAATGAGCATGTGTAATGTATTTATTACATTATATTATAATGTATTTATAATATAACTATGTATCATTTAGTATTCATTTGATTAATATGAAAAATAAATGGAAGCAGTGTTCATGCGTTTGTAAGGCTTACCATCTTTATGAATGATAATTTTAATTTCTTATCTCCAAATGTTATGTACTATTAAAAATACATATATAATGTATTAATATGATATTTAAATCAATAATATTATTATGGAGATTATATAATTCTTTCAATATGTAAACGTTACATGAAAACATGTTCATTTTTGACTCAAGTACCCAATATCATCAAAACAACCGATATTAACATAAAAAATTATGTAATTTTAATAACATGGAATTATGTGATATAAAAGGAATAATAAACATAAAAATTTTTATAAAGAAAGTATAAATTAATTTAATTTATTATTTAGTAAGAAAAAGAAATATATGTGAGGAGTCAAACACAAGGTAAGGGAACCTTTCACTCATATCTATTAGTCAAAGACTTATTTTATGTTATGTATTTTAATTTCCATTTTATTATATTTGTATATGTTCATATATATCATTATGTATGTAAATTTTATTTCTAGGTGATGAGATACCCTTTTCTCTCCCATAAAATAATTTTATGACATTTTAAGTTATGCCTTTAGGCTGTCCAATTTTTTTATGGGAATTTCTAAACACAATTTCCTCTCATAGGGTTTTATGTATAATTTGTTGATTATAAAATGACATGATTATATGTGAAATCAAATATTTATTTATTAATGTTTTAATTCTCTATTACCTTATTATGGATATAAATTTTTAGAACATAATCACTCCATTGATAAATTCTTAATTAATTTATATGATCTTTGTAACAGATATCCTAGATCAATCTCCATTCTTTGACTTAAATATCCATGTTATTGGTTATATTTTTCCATGAATATATGTGAATGACCTATTATTGTTTTACAATTAATATCCAATTATATTATGTTTATTTCTATTTCCCACACATAATTATGTCATTAATTCATCATTAATTTACGGATATGATCATGGTAAGGGATTTTGTCTCAATTTTCATTCTATTGAGAATAATTTTTTGTTATACACAAAATCAATTTTTATGGTGTATATACCGCCCATTGAAATAATATATCATGAATCTACTTATTTTCATGATATTATAATCATTTTTTAATTTTATTCTATAAATTTTTTTTTCATGAATTTTGTCATGTGAAAAGGGACTCATTAACTAAACCATCATTTTAAAAACCTTAATGATTTATTCATTAAAAAGATTCTATTTTATGTCCATTTTTTTAGAATGGTTTTTATGAATTTATATATATGAACATGAAATTTTTAAAATGATAATTTTTTAAAAAAGTTTCAAATTTTTATGGGACAATTTAATTACAAAATATCATTATTATATGTTTCAAATGGTTTCAGAAATAGATTGAATATTTCAATATATTAAACAGGTTTATTGTATTTGATGAGTGAAATGTTGATAATTTCAATCTATTATGATTTTGTAATGGTACTTGTAAATTTTATGGGTGGTTATGTGATAAACCAAATACATTTTGTTTTGAGATATTCCTAGGGAAAGTGAGCCCTAGATAGCTCTCTAATATAATGGATAACGTGATGATGGTAAAAATTAATTTCTCTCCTAAGATATTAAGGGAATATATTATGATGTGTATTCCTAATGTAACTCCCTATGTAGCGGTGGAAGATACAGTGTAAATATGTCCTATATTCCATAAGTTACTTTTATGATTTATGATATCTATGAATTATTGATAAAAATTATGATTTCCTGAGATATGTTAAAGAGATTCTGTTATATGAGTGAAAAGTATTATTTCATTGTCTTAATAAATTGATGGACTAATGTTTTATTTTCTTATTTTATTACCCTACAGATCTCTTTATGATCATCCCATGTTTTTGAAATGTTTTTCATAGGGTATAACAAAGGTTAATATGAACGATGATTTGAAGAAGATTTATATCAGGAAATGAATTAATGTTTTATTTAAGGAGTAATATTTTTTTGAAAAAACTGGAAAGAGTATAAGTGTCTACTGGTAATATTCCAGTTGTTATTCATACATTATTACCTAATTATCTAAATCTATTAACATAAAAATATCATTAATGTGAATTATTAACTTAATTTAAAATTATGCAATGTTTATGTCTTGTGCCTTATAGGAATGGGGAGTGAAACCAGTTTAGTAATGAATTTCATAACAATGATGGTCTTAGAAATGAGCATTATCTAATATAGAAATGATTTTTTTTATAAAAATGTGTTTTCCAAAATTCCAAGTTTTATTCCTATGATATTTTCATATAGGTTTTTTTATACTATAATTTTTTCCATATTAACTACCATGATTATTTCCATGACTCAATATATTAATATATGTTATACGTTGTATGATTTAAAAAGTAATTTCATATTTTTAAATTCATATGTCCATATTTAGATCAATAATTTCCTTATTATTAATATGACCTCGCCATTTTCATATTTTTTACATTCCCCATGATAAAAACAATGGTTTTAGGTAGGAAAAATAAAGCGTAGGAAGTTTATTAGAGATATTGAAGACCTTTCACAAAATTAGATGATTGTATTCCATGATTCCAAACAAAATAGTCTAATATGGTATTTTTTCATATTTTTGTGTAATTTAGTAAGTATTATAGAAAAGTAATTTAATTTCCATGTACATAAATCATGGTTCGTTAGATTTGGAATCATAGAAAAGGTTTTGTTAACCATTGGAAACTAGTATAAAAATACATTAGTGAGATCCCAAGAAATATTTATAAGGATATATATACACGGATGTATTTATAGAAATGACTAAGTACATGTTACAGTACTAGAATTTTTGTATTGATCATAGATAACATTGTATTAACCCTATGTTGTTATATATTTAATGTAATTTCCCATGATTATATGATTTTTCTAGTATGATTACTACTGCACAAAATTTTCTTTTTTTTTATAAAATGGCTGGAAACAAGATGATTAATTTAAATAGAGAATATAATGGACAATGGAATTATATTTCCCATGAGAAACCAAATTAAATGGTAGTATGAAGGTGAAACATAGTTATTATACCAAACTAGTAATCTAATAATATGATCAATAATCTCAATTTCGGATAGTTTCTTAAACCACCTAATAAGTGAAAAATGCAGTTTCATGTTGACCACAATGGAATGAATGATCAATTTTACTCATGTAAATAATATTGGAAGAGGAATGAAGGATAGTGTATCAATGGTACTAGAAGATTACTTGGGTGTTGAAGATAAGGGCACAACGAAAGTAATTTTAAATGAAAACGTTTAGTTAATACAATGGATAAGAGAAATGGTATTTATAAGGCATCAATGATAGTAAAATGTTTTAAATGTAGAATGTATGGGAATTATGAAAATTGATTCCCTAGGGGGAAATATCACGAGGATAATCAGAAAACATATATGAATAATTTATATATTTCTAATTATGAAGTCGCTTTGAAGTATGTATGAGATGAATGAAGTGTTAAGGAATAAATGGATGAAGATTGGTTAACAGTTAAATAATATATTAGAATTATTCCATGTAAGATAATGAATAATGTGGAAGATGTATAATTATTGTATTATGAAATAATGAAACATCCATGTATTGGTTTACTATAGTTTTTCATAAGTATTTAAGATAATATATATAATGGTATTGGTAACTATGAAAGTTGATTGAGGTAATAAGAAGATAATTTTGGAAAGTACGTGATTAAGGGAAGGATAAAAATTAATATAATAATTATGATGATATAATGCTATTTTGATAGATATATATTGGTTATGAATAAAAAACCATTATAGAAATGATATCCTTAGAACTGATAAAAGATATGTTTAAAAGTGTTTTATTCTATCACGAGTGATGTTTACTTATTTTTGGACTTGATAATAAGGATTCATGCATGTTTTCAATAAGTATGTAAGGTATTTCAGTTTTTTATAATGACTCAAGAGAATAATTGATGAAGGTGACCACAAGTTTAGAATACGATAAAAAAGATATACCTTATGATATATGGGGATAAATGTTACGATGATTTAGTGAAACACTTTATAATGTTTTTTATTTTCATCATTCAGTAGGATCGTAAGGTTATAAATTTTTGGAATATTTGTTCTTAAAAATCAGAAGATTTTTTAGAATAAATTATTATCTCAGCATTGGTGGATTTATGAATATTTTATAACGTTTTCTAACCTTTTTCAAGATAGATTAAATGACATATCATCTTATTTAGGGATCACATGATCTGCTAATTCTTTAGGAATAAAAAATTCAAATTCATTTAATGGAAGAATTGATGAAGTGGAATTGATCATGTCACAATGAGAGGATGAGATTATACATAATCAAGTAAGTATTTCTTCTTATTATTAAACTGTCGAGAAATGATCCTAAAAAAATGATATCATAGTACCTTCTTTTCCGATGAATAAAATGGCCAATTATGTCATCATAGATTTATGGACATTCGATTGATATCTTTCTCCAAAAATTGTTCTTAATTACACTCCATCAGATCTTTATAGGAAAATTTTTGTGCATATCAATGTTTTCACAGATGACATATGTTTTCATATGTGGAAACCCAATTATGAGTGAATTTGGGTAATCAATATGTTTCTAACTTTCCTTTTTTGAAGGATAATTTATTATTCTATTTTGATGTGGTTTTCTATGATAAATCCTTCCATTTATTAATCATTTTATAGACCTGATGAATTTTGAATGAAATATTCAGTTTAATGGGGGTAGATTGTAACACCAAGATATTTTTATGATATAGATCTCTTATTATATTTTATTTTTAATTCTTTTATGTCATTTATTGTATTCTACACAAAGATAATGTTGCACTACACCCAACACTGGATTAGATTTTGGTATATTTGATATGGTTCTTAGCTTTTGTTACACACAATTTAATGTTCATTTGATAGAATTAATTTCTCTCAAGACCATGTTTAATTGAAAAAATAAATATTATTATGTATCTTTATAACCTATCCATCATAATTGAGAAAATGAAAATTTTTAACAGAATTATGAAAATATGATTTACACATTTATATATATAGTTAATTTTTAGTGATAAATTTATTATAAATAAAAATAAAACCCGTTTTCAATAAATGAATTTTTTTTTAAAAAAAATTAAATGAAAATAAGTGAGTTTATAGAATAATAAAATAATTATGGACGTATTCGTTATGTTTAATATAATGTTTAAAATTCATATTCGATGTTTTCTAAACATGATATAAGAACAAATAATTTTTTTGGATAAAACAAATATTATTTGAAAAAATATAGTTTTGCTGTATTTTGATGAGGCCATCATTTTAAATGAATATTTTAACAAATTTTATAATATATTTGACAAAATAAAAATCTTATTTGGAATTGGAATATAAAAGTTTACTTTGGATGGATTTTTTATATTTTTTTGATAAGTTTCATGTTTTGGAGAATATTAATAATATACTAAATTTTAATTGAAAACAAAATTTTCATCAAAATAATTTATATGTTTATGTTATATTATATAATTTTTCTTAAAATATAAATATGTTATATTTTTTATTTTAATATAATCTAGTTTATTGGCATTATTTTTACATTGAATTTTTATTTAATAACAATTCAATCGTTTGCAATGTTCTAACATTGAAAACTTGTTTTCTTATTTTAAAAATGATATTTCATTTAAATTAATTTCTAAAACTTATGTGTTCTAAATTTTGAAAAATTGGTTCTATATTTGGAATTATTATATCCAATTTATGTAAATACCATTCTTTTATTTTATTGGCATTATGAATTGTATCTTTGGGAATTTTTTTTTATATATTTTATCTGTAAATCAGGTATTTAAGGTTAAAAATAATATTACAAATTTACCTTAATTTTTGTCCTAATATCATTGGATGCGTTTTTTTAACCTAGATCATCCTTGAATCTAAATGTTATCCTTTGGAATCCACAAGTATATGATTAGGATGTTTAATACATTTTATATTAAGAAAAGTTAAATATGCCTTACTCAAATTTAAATAACTGTATAATTTTAAATATAATGTTATACATAATATATGTTAGAATATAAAAAAAAAATTTATAGCTACTTTATTTTACTTATAATGGAAATTTATTTTTAATTTTAAATAAATAAATAATGAATTTAAAGGCTTATTCATTGATGATGTGGAAATTTATTAATTGAAAAAAATCAATAAATTTAATTTTATTTAAATGATAATAACCATTAAAAGGCTAAAAAACATGATTTGATGTTATTGGTAGAGTACATATTGAGCATAAGAATTCATGTTCTAGGTTATTGAGTATCTGTAACTATATTGAAATTATTATGATATTAATAATATTTAATTTAATGTGCTGTTAATCATGTCACATTCATGTTTCTATATATATAACATTTTTAATCTAGGAATTTCAAGAATATATATTCAACTACTAGTATTATTGTAAAATATAGAAGATTTTTTTTCATCATGGTTTTTTATTTTTAAATTTTAATCAATAAATAATTTGATTAAATAATTACACAAAATTGATGTTATGAATTTTTTATTACTGGAAATATCAAATTAATTTTTTTAAAAATATCAAAATAAATAAATTTTCGGATAATTTATATATACAATTAATTTTAAAGATTAATGTGACCACATTGGTTTATAATAAAATATTTTTTCAAGGAGAATGATTTTTATGATATTTGTAAAAATAAATAAATTTAATATTGTCAACATTCACAATATTGATTGTTTATCAAATAATAATTTTTCTAAAAAATTATAGAAAAATAATTTATTATAGAAAATGATCTATTTTTTCATTTATGTTCTAATTTATATGAAATAAGTAATCATTTCACCCTTTTAATATTCAAATATTTGATACCTCAGTTAAAAATTAAGTAGAATAACATTGTGATAATTAAAAGGAAAAGAATAAAATTGATTGAAATATTTTCCAAAAATTTATTGGTTGAAGATATTAAAACATTATCTCATCTCAACATAGAATCATTAATGAGATTTTATTATTTATAAATTATATTCATTAAATTATGATTATATATAAGATTATAATTAATAAGTACAATGTATATTATATTATAATAATTATTTAAATTCTATAATTATAACCTTAGAAGAGGAAAATGAGTTTATCCAAAAAAACATGCATAAGAAAATAAATATGTTAATACCTAAAGGATGAGTACTGAGGTTATTAACAAACAGGTACTAATATGATAAATAATGATATCATTAAAATTTATATGATTCTAGAATAAGCTAATGACATTATCTGTACCGTTATATGGGAGGTTAAGACACCTACTTAGGAACCCTGGCCTAATGTTAGGGATTCTTTTGTCTCATTTTTATTCTAGAGGGACATGTTCCTTCTACACCACAACTTTCTTTCATGGGTTGTTCATACTACATATTAATATAGTTATGATTCTTATTATAAAGGTTATGGTATTGAAATATTCATATGATTTTCTTTATTTCATTAGGAATATAATTCTCATTATTATAAATTGGTAAGGGATTATTTTACAATCTCATCATTATATGTGTTTTTATAGATAAGTAGTTACCAGGATATATTTATCATCCACAAACATGTTTCCTAAATATTTATTATAAAATATTCTTTCAATTCTTCGATAACTGTTTAATGTCAAATTTAGCTTATTTTGAATTTTATTAAACAGTTTTAATGGAATATTTTGTCATTTTTGATATGATTTACTTTTTTACTTATCTAACAAATGTAGAAGAAGAATATTTTATTTTATCTTACACAACATGAACATATTTTTACATTTTCCACATGCATTAATTCCATGAGGTTTCATTACAATATTTCTATATTATTTTCAAGGCAATTATGTACATTTTAAATTTCATGTAATTTTGAGAAAAGAATATTCTTTTAGAGAAGAAATTATATTTTACTCAAGAATATATTTCAAGTGTTCTATCAAATTTATTTTACATCTAAGATGGAATTTTTTAATAGGTGTATGTTTTAAGTATGATATACCTATTATTCATATTTCATGATTATGTTTATTATATAATGATATTTATGAAATCCATTTTTTTTATATTAATTATATTATGATGGAATGATTTTTAAGAATTACATTTTATTCCTTGGGTCATACTTTGATGAATTGTTTATGCTTTCATTGCACACATAAGAATTATTTAATTACGAGATGTGTAAGAACAATATCAACAAATAATAAATTGGGTAAAAATTAATATCTCATAAGATAAAAATTATTGGAATGGGAAATGATCTCGGATCAGTAATACAGGGTTGAAATGGTATGTAAACCCAGTACAGTAAAACAAGTCTAGAACGAGGAGTGAACTTAGTTTAGTAAAGGAATTTCCCCATTATGACTGTCTTTCGAATAAGCCTTGGTTAATATGGAAATGATTTTCTATGCTTATATTTTTTCCACAATTCCATTATTCCCATTTCTATATTATCATGGATTATTATCCTTTATTATTTATGCCTTATAAAGTACCTAGATGTATTCCGTGACTCATGATTTTGTTATATGTTATACATGTTATGATTTTAAAATGTTATGTTCATGTTTATAAATTCATATGTTCATTTTGTGTATGATTGTTTTCTTTCTGAGAATCTGAGCTCACCACTTCATATGTTTTATACCTCCGATATAATGAATGATTTTAAGTAGGATAACTGAAGGGGGATATATTTATGGGAGATTTTTAGGACCTTTCACGAAATAAGAATAATTTTTTTCATGTTAAAAAATTCCCTAAACTAATACCATCATTGGGAATCTGTTTTTGTAATGTATTATGTATTATTTAAAAATAATGTAATTTCCATGTTCTTCAAGCTTGGGTACATAGATTATTGTTCTGAAATATATGTATAATAATCCTATATTTACTATATATGTGTGTTAGACACATACAAAAGGAGTCAAACCATTATTAATGGTTTATTTAAAAAAAATCTTCATTATTTTGTAATGTTACTATTTATGCCTCCACTAGAAAATTATTTTATAATTATACCTTAAACACAACATATTTTATTCTCATTTGGGGTTTTCTATAAATTACTGGTTTAACATTCAATTTCTATTCTTTAAGTACAGAAGAATCCAAAATATTGTTTTTATGGAAAACTAACCTTACTTTTATAATCAATTGGGAAAATTTCTCATATGCACCCATATTTTCTTTAAAAATATTAAAAGGATGTTATTATCATTCTAAAATGGTTTATGAAAGGAATTTTTATCCATTTTTTACTTTTTAAAAAACATACTTTAGATGGAATGTTAATTTTTTTCGGATTGAGGTTCTTTTGACCTTTTTCATAGTATTTTGAATGGAATGTTTTTAATGGAATTAAAAAAATTAACTATTATAAAGACCACTAATTATTTTTTATCATAAATTATTTGGTTACAATGTTATTTGAAGGAAAATTTTATACTTAGTAATTGGGGATTATTTTATATTTTAAATAAGTGATTTAATATTGAAAGGGGTTTTCACCTCAAGAAATTTTACTGTGATATTTGTAAAGTATATTAATCAATGTCAACTATATTTGGTGAATAATATTATTTACATTTGAGGTAGAATTTTTATACCTTTCAAAATATTGTTTAGATGGTTTAGGTTTATATTTTTTATTGGGTATATACCATAATTTTTCATGCAATATTTTCAATATTGGTGTTTATTGTAACTCCACATTATTTCATATTATGTATCATCTTTAAAGTAAGTCAATATATTATACTACACGCAACACATACATTGCTTGAAATATATTCAAGATTGTGTTTCAGCAAAAAAATACAGATTGGTATAATAATTATTTAAATGATATATATATTTATCAATTAATTTTTTTATATGAATAATAAAAAAGTAAAATTTTATTGTTATTTATAATGTTTTCACAGAAATAGAACATATTTATTATTAAATGTATGTGTTTTGTTAAAATCCTTATATATTTTGAAAAAACTATTTTTAGACAACTACTTTTTATGTCCTTCTGTGAAGAAAAAAAAAATTAATGTTAGACACTCCTAAAAATTGAATTTCATAAAATATAATTCATTTTTGGATTCAGAATATCAAAATTAGATTGTGGAGAATTTTTAGTATTTTTCTGATATCAACCATTTTTTATGAATAGTGAAAAATACTATAATGTAAATAAAAATAGAATTTTTATTTAAATAATTATTATTTTCATTAAATTTTATTTTAATGTTAAAATAGATACATAATACATATATTAGACCAATTTAATTCATTGGAGTCCTTTTATATATCAGATTAGATATATAAAATGTTTCTGAACTTTTTAACATCTTTTACCCACCTTATATGCACATTTGAAATTTTTCATAAAAAGTTATTTTATCTATTCTAGGAATTGAATTTCAAAACTCCAAGATACATGATTGACATCAATATGTATAATATGGTTCAATTAGATGAAAATAATTTTTTGTGAATAGTATATTCTAAATTTTATTTACCATGGTTAAAATTAAATAGGGCAATTAAAGGTAAAAATGATATTATAATTACCCAAAAACATGTCCTAATTCTATTTGATAAGTTTTTTTGACCAAAATAATACATATATATAAAATATGTTCCTCTTTTATCCACTTGAATTATTTTAGGAAATTTATTATTTTTTTTAATTAAAGATGAGTTGAAAGTGATAAATTCATATTTTAATAACTCGAAAATTTATAATATAGGGATATATATAGGATATTTTCGAATATAAATAATAATAAAATATCTAAAAATATTTTCTATATCATGGTATTTTGTTTATAATTTTTATACATTATATAATTAAATTCATGTATGACACAATTATTCGAAGTAATTACCTTATAATGAAAGATATTAAAATTGATATTATAAATATAAAAATAAATGAAAATTGAGAATTTGGATTCATTAAACGAATTTTATAGGTCAATATGACATTTTAAGGTTGATTTAATCTATTTTTTTCGATTTAATAAAGTTTTGATAAGTTTCAAAAAAACTAAATATTAAATAGAGTCAAATTTGAAAAAAATGATTTTTTAAAACAAAAACTATTTTATTAAATGATACAATATTTTTAAAAATATATTGTTCAGAAAAAGAACATAGATATGAATAGATATTTGAATAATGAACCACTTCGGGTTCTCTTGTATTTTTATAGAATGTTTATTAACCATTTACAATAAACATACAAGAAGACATTGTAAATGTTTTTCTATTTAACACGGAGTTAAATATAAAATATATGGTTAATATAGAGACCCAAAATTGTATAAAACCTATTGTTTGAGATGTTATAGACCCATTCCCACCATATCCTCAATATAAATCCATTTTCAGCCATTAGATACCAAAGAATTATTTTATAATAAAATAATATTTCAAGGTATTCCAAAAGTGTCACTCTCCTCTCTTATAAAAGGGTGCTTCCCATTCTCCAAATTTTACACCTCAAAATCCATTGAAAATAGCCAAAACCTACTCAAATATATTCCCTTATACCCTCACATCAACCCATAGGCCTAAATATGATCATAAATCCAACCTAAGGATCGCCTTTGTTCAAATCAAAAGGAAGAACCCAAAGAAGAGGTAATTACATAATCTCCTCTTTAAATGTTCATTTCTTCTTCCACTTTCACTTTATTTGTTGTTTCCATACCAAAGTAATAAATAGACAACATTATACATACTGTGATATTATTATAAATATGATTGAACTTTATTCATTATTCTATCCATCCTAGGAATGAAAAATTCACCATACGTGCGTAAGTATGACTTACCGTCTCCACATCGTGGCGTAGTTTTTTATTCAACACTTAATTATTTGGATGGGTATAATAATATGTATAATTTCTGAAAATAATAAATATAACACATTAATTATTATTATTATATAATATAATATCCACTAATATAGGATTTCACCATCAATAGAATGATATTTTCGATCGTGCATATGTATTGATTACTGTATAGACAAACACGAGGATATTTATTCCCCATTGTAAAGATTCATGAATAATATTCATTTTATGATTAAAAATAATTTTTATGAACTTAAGATCATTCAGTATATGAATTAAATACATCCTATTCATAACAATCATGACTTATGTAACAAAACATACAAAGGAAAATGAATAAGTTAAAAGATTTTAAAATTAGAAGAGATATTTCTCTCAAATTGTTATGATTTAATCTATGTGAACATCCTTTGATGGATTTTACACTTTTTTGAAGTTGAGTTATTATCCTAAAATCTTCCATATTGTTTTTAAGGTTTTGTGATAGATTTAACTATGGATGTGTTATTTTTATAGGATTCATGGTTTTTGGTTAAAAAATTAAAATTTTGTATGATAGTTTTAATACAAATTTTTATGTTATGTTTCACCCTTTTTATATGAAGAATTTATTGGACTTAGTATGTGAAGGGTGGAGCCCTCTATAGCTTCTTGATGCATCTGTAAGTCTCATGATACAAACTAGTTCCTTGTAATAAGAACCTTATAAAATATTATTTGTAGTCTTGGCCTTAGGCATTGAATATGTGGTTATGTTGTCGGATATTATGAATTCCATCATCATGAAATTAACTTTTGATATGAAATGTGATTATTTTACTAGTAGAATATCCATTTGAATAAATAAATGGAATTATTTGATTTATATTTTCCATATTAGGCTAATTTTTATCTGTAAAAGGCTTGTGTTTAAGTCTTATACATTTCCATACATGTTTATGATTATTTATGATAGTATCCACAATATTGTTATCCTTATTGAGCATCTGAGCTCCACACTTTCTATGATTTATTTTTCCCAGGATGTTAAGAAGTATATTATAATTGACCAACATGGATAGTCTATGAGATATAAATGTGTTAAAAGGAGACACAATGTTGTTGTTTTTTATTTCATAATGTAATGTAAAAATTATGTATGTATCTATTACTTACAAAGCTATTAAATTGATTAGTCTTTTGAGATTTAATCCCATGTGATCATGCCAATATTTTCTAATAATGCACCAAATCTGGGTAACATGGGTCGGGGCATTGCATTTTGTATCAGAAAAAGTTTTTTACAGGCCGTGGAAACTAGATTTAGATAAACTCTCATTAAAAACATTGCCCTAAGATATACATTGAGGATTAGTATTGAAGAACATCCAAAAAATTTGGAGGTGTAAATATTATATTGGTTTTCCAAAAAAATACATCTCTATCTTGATAAAAATTGGAAGAGGTGTCTCTAGCACAGATGTTCCTATGAGTGAAAAATCAGACAAGGTGTTTTGGTCTTGACTCGACGTATCCATATTCACAAAAATGGTCCATTCAACACACTTTTTATTCACACACCTATGGGATATTACTAGAATAATTCACATTTTATTTAAAAAATATTATGAATGATTTATGAGTAAATACTTCCTTAATGAATTTTTTTATGAATATGTATTATATGCATAAAAATATAAATTTACATTCATTGTTTTACATGTTTTTGAATTATTCATTGTGATTCATAAACTAACCTAGTGTATGCCATTTTTTAGAAATGGTGCCTAGTAGAAAGATTGAGATCTCTAGCTATACTCATGATATAAAGAGTAAGAATGATCTTATCATTTATGGTCTTAAACCAACATTTATAAGGGAAACAGTCTTCCATATATTATCATTAAATGAAGAAAATAATTCATGTTTTAATAATATATGTAATGAATTCTCCTATTCATATGGATTTTAAGGTAATCCAGAGAAGAAAAGGATGGTTGATAGAAAGATGTATAAAGGTAAAAAAGGGAAAGAAGGATTTTACCATATGTGATAAAGGTGGATAAATCACCTTCGTAAATGATTGAAGTGAATGTGAGTCTGTAATAAGTGTGGAGAAAAATGACCCAATGTACGAGATTTCAAGGGTATGAAAAATATTTCAAATGTTAAATTCTTTATTTGGAAATAGTTGGGACACTAAGTGAATCAAAGTCTCAATCATCACTGTATATCCCAAATGATGCTGTTGGATATAGTCATGTTATTTTACAACCGCATATGAAGAGGAATAATTAGCGTTATTATATATATTTTTTATTATGAATTATTTTATTTGAGCTTTGAAACAATGATGTACTAGATATATTAATTACGGAAATAAATAAGGATTTTACTACAATACTATTTAATTGAGGATGTTCTATTATACGGTACTTTGAAATGTAACCCAACTGCAAGTTAAACTTTTTATAAAATACATGTTTGAAGGAAAGATAAACCATAATATTATCCTCATACTGAGGTAGTGATTTTGGATTAAGAGATGGTAGATTTGGATAAATTATGTTGGATATTATTGATTGTCTTAGAACTGATTAATGGTTTTTTATTTCATCATTGTTGGTGTATTCATAATTTTTAGATATAAGGAATATATCTAGTATTCTATATGGAATAATGGAGAATGAATGTATTCAATTTTCCTTTATGGAAATTATGGTTAGTACCATGTTTTATGAAAATAAATTATGATGGTACACACATGATATTATTTGGAAAAAGTGATCTTCATTATGTTATAGTGACCTTCCTTATTAATTTCTGGAATTTGATTTTGGACAAAACTATTTTGGATATGTATATAGGTTGTAATGGATAATGATGGACATTGGATACTATGGTTTAAGGGTAAAAAATTTCATAAGATTTTTTTGGAATTTTTTTATAAAAAGGACAACCCGAAGGTCGGGTGACAACCTGAAGGTCGGGTGACAACCCTTCGAGTCCGGCAAACCTGCGATAATTGAAACCACAACCGAAGGGTGACCAGGGTGCATCACCTACCACAGGTATATGTGATGTCCTTGTTTGTATATTTTAGTTTTTTAAATGATCTGATATATGAATTATAAATTCATTTTTGATGGAAACCCTATATATTAGGATAAAAAGAATATTTTTGAGTTATATTATCCTTTGAAGTGAAAGATGAGTTTGTGGTTGAAATTATTTAAAGGATGGAACTCAATTTGTCAAGTATTTTTTTCCTATTAGGACCCATCCCCTTATGTCCCATGTCATGACTACCCCATGCCCGCCTTCCATAATCCAGGTGCTCACGACCATCACCAAAAGGCGTATTCCTTATGAACCGGGGAGGCATTGACTTTATAACCTGTAAACACATGCAACCAAGCACACAAAAAGATACAAAAACAAGTATAATGTATAGTAAATGTATTGTGTATTGTATGAAAAAAGTGCTAGAATACAAGACCAATTTTTATGTAGAAGAAAATTGAAAAGTACAAGATAATTCAAATAGATCCTATGAACTCTCGCCAAGGACCCTTCCTGAATGGTAGGTACAACTCTCGAACGGTCATCTCTATGGTATGGCTCATCTAATGTCAATCTCTGAGATACCTTCCATCCTATTAATCTCGTCCTCATTCAGCGTTGTTTGTCATCTGCACCAAACACAACACGGTGCAAGCATATCTCGTGCAGGTGTTAGTATAACGATACTCAGTAGGGACACCGATACCCTATAAGGTATCAAAAACCCCACAAAGGATAAATCAAAAAGCACGAAAACATCTGGAAACCCTACTTAGGAATATTCACATCTATATAACTATGTAATCATCTATACCAATCTCATTAATGAGGAAACACAAGGCCCAATTCTTAGTTAATGTACAAATGTTCCATGTATGAAAGAGTACAATGAATGTAACACCACAAGGGTAAGTACCACAAAGGTACCACTACACAGAAGAATACCACCAAGGTATCACCACAATGGTAAGTACCACAAAGGTACGGCATATAGAATAATACCATAATGGAATTACCATGAAGGTAAGGACTCAACTCACACCAGGTATAACATAGGTATGCTAGAAACGATGATTAGATGTGACTACTGAATCATTTTACTCTGTTAAGAGGCAGACCCATGTTATATCCTAAATCAATAGACCCGCGTAGGATCCTAAATCATTAGACCCACATAGGATCCTAATACAGAAGACCTATGTAGGATCATAGAGTAGTCCCACGTGGATTCCTAGAGAGGATCCAGGTGAGACACTTGAACATAGAGCCGTATAGTATCCCAATGTATAGACCCACATAGGATCCTTTTCTCATGTAACAGCCAGCTACAGGGTTCCCACACTAAGCTCGCTTGTATTCGGGAGGGTCCACTCCTCAAGAAATAGGATGATACTCCAACTGCCATGAAGTCCCTCAAAGAAATATCTCAAAGGACCCCCATATAAAAGGGGTCTCAACGTGACAGGCAGTGCGTCAATCAGACGCTCGACCTGTAAGTTATTGGCCTTTTAGATCCGAGGGACAAATTATATTCGTTTTCAGTCAAACCCGACAGTATCCCAACATTATACAAAACTCATGAAGAGTATACCAAAAGTAATATCCTGAACCAGGGTTTCTGGCGCAGCAGACGGTTCGTTAAACAGATCCCCATAGCTCAAGACATGACTGAAAAAAAGAAAAGTGGTCCAAGCAGGTCCTGGTTCAGTCTGACCCAGTCAGACCAACCCTACCCGTCCTGACTTGGGCTGAACCGACCAGCGCGATCCATCCCAGACTGGACCGACCCAAACCGAGGGATCCGACCTAGCCCACTGGGTCCAGCGTGGCCCGTAGTGTCCGGTGCGGCTCGCTGGTTCCAGCGTGGCCCGCATGGTCTGACGTGGCCCACTGGGTCCAGTGCGGCCCATGGTGTGCCCCACGATGGGAAGCATGCTCAGCTCGTGGTGGACCAGATGCCTAGCCTTTCTCCTTGTGTGGTGGTCATGCTCTATGCCATCACCACTAGCTAGAAGTGAGTCGGCCACCCTATCATCGCCATCACGACACAATGCCACGACTCATGTACACACGATGGAACAGACGAGCGTCGCCACCTCCCCTTCACACGACCGGCCATGCACTGGACACCGCCCTTTCTCCACCACTGTAGATGGGCTGATGCCCTTCTCTGGTGGCACAGTCACCCCGCCACCGTCATTGCGGCTGGTCGGGGTGCTGGCTGCCGCTCCCGACCCCTTCCGGCGACGTTCCTTGGGCATCGGGCGCGCCCATTGGGCCATTCTTCATTCTATAGACTCACTCGATTTTATCTGGATGTCACCATCGAGTCAAGCCCATCAAAATCCCACAACGGTTGTGGAGATGTCGGGTCGTGTTTGTTTGGCCCGCACCCTCCGCGTTAGAATAGTAGCAAGCGACTTATTTGTTCATGAATCAAGAAAAATATAAATTTTCTTCAATCTAGATGAATATTCAAGAACAAGGAAAGGGTTAATCAAACAACAACCCCTACCTCAATTTCATTTTTGAGGTTTTGTGAGATGAAGTTGATGAAGGTGGTGAGGGTGACAATGATTGTCACTTCCACAATACGAATCTGAAGTCATGCTCATGTGGCATCCTTGTTCTTGATTCCGAAGTATGTTCTTCATTGGAGAGGGAATTCTTCATCGGAGAAAGATTTTCCACAATTTTCTCCCTAAGCATACCTTTCTCCAATGATTTCCCAAAGGAAATGAGAAGCCAAAAATTAAAAAATAATTATTAATTTAATATACACTACCACAATTAATGTTGGCATAAATAAATGGAACAATTAATTGTATTGCGTTGGCACAAGTATATGTCACAATTAATTTTATTACATAGACCGAATTAAATGGGAGGATTCCAAGAGAGTTCACCACATTAAAGAAGGGTTCAGGTGGTCCCCACCACTAGAATTCAAAATGGGGGGTTTCTAGTTTGGGTGGTCCCCACCCCCATAACACAAAAGGAGGGTATTCAAAAGAAAAATAAAATGTTAAACATTCAGTTTTTCTTCTTCCACGAAAAACAAAAAAACTATCTTCTACCCTCAACCTACAAAAATCGAGGTGAAAGTCTCATTATGTAAATATCAGCGCAACGAGTTCAATGGTGCCCTCAGATATCAATTTCAAACACTGTTTCAATGGTTACAAAAACCTTCTTGCGTGTTTAATGAACGTACCTAAAAAAGTTCATAAATTTATAATGGAAACACCTAGCCTTGGAATCACGCACTATCAATTTTCGCAGACTCGTAATATTCAATATAATTAAAAAAATTGCATGGAATTTTATTCTGTTTATTTACAATTTTATGATGAAATTAATTCTTAAACATTAGGGAAAGAATCCTAGAACCAAAAATTAGATATCTTAATACATTATTTTTTGATAAACCAATTATATTATGTCATTATAGATTTACTACGTAGAGGCATTCAATTTTTTATTTATTGTTCACTTGTTTTTTTATTGATGACCTCAATAACTCCCAAAAAATATTTATGGTTTTTTTCCAATTATGTGTCTCAAATTTTCACCAATGTTATATTATTTGAAATCCTAATTTACTGGTGAATTTCCCATTTCCCTTTCCCCGCAATTAAGGCTAAATTTTGTTAACCCTATTTCCGATGTGTGTTCTGCACGAAGGTAATTTCTATTATTAACCTTTTATTTTGGAAAAACAATTTCAAATAGCGAGGACACAATTTATTAAAGGATAGAAAATTGTAACACGATAATATTTAAAAATAAGTTATATATTTAAAGTAAGTTAATAGCTACTACTTCATGCAACACCTACCCCAGTTGCATTATACGCAATATTGAGTTTCTATGAAATAATACATTCGTATTATAATTATTTAAACAATATATTTATTAATTAATTAATTATTTTGATATGAATAGTAACATATAAATTTTAATTTTTTTATAAATTTTCACATAAATAAATCATATGTATAATGAAATGTATATACTTTGTTAAAATAGTTATATATTTAGAAAACTATTTTCCTAAATAACTATTTTTATGTCCATTTTTGGAAAATATTAAAAGTAATATTAGACACTCCAAAATATTTAATTTGGTAAAATATACTTCATGTTTTGATTTGGAATATCAAAATTACCATAAGGTGAATTTTTGGTATTTTTCGGAAAAACATTCAATTTTGGATGAATAGTTGAAAATACTACATAGTACATAAAAACTGACTTTTTAATGAAATAATAATAATATTTATTAATATTTATTTAAAATTTAAAAAAAATACACAATACCTCTATTATTAGAATTTAATTCATTTGATTCATTTTATAATAAGATTAGATATATAAAAATTTTATTTAACTTCTTAATGTCTTTTACCAAGCTTCTAATCACATTTCAAAATTTTCAAAAAAAAATAATTTTACAATTTCTATAAATAAAATTTTAAAAATCCTTGAGTCATGGATGACATAATTAAGTAAAATTTGGTTCAATAAGATGAAAATAATTTTTTGTGAATAGTATAGTTGTAATTTTATTTACTATAGTTAAATAAATATAGGGTAATTAATGGTAAAAATTAAATTATAATTACCCTAACACATGTCATAATACTATTGGATAAACTTTTTTCTACCAAAATAAACCATATTAAAAAATATGATTCTCTTTGATCCACATGGATTAGATTAGGAAATTTATTATTATTTTATATAAAGAGGGGTTAAAATCATTAAATTAAAATTTTAATAACTATAACATTTTTAATATAGGCTAAAACAAAAGATATTTTAGACTATAATAATTATTTAGAAAACTAAAAATATTTCTTTAAATCATGGTATTTTATTTATATTTTTAGACATAAAATAATTAAATTTATATATGACACAATGATGATGTTGTAACAACCTTATTAATGAATGATTAAAATAATTGATAGTATAAATCTCACAATAAATGTGAATTTAGACATTGGATTCAATATTAGTATTTTTTAAAATATTATAACATATTATTTTTGATTTAATGTAATTTTTTCAATGTAATCATTTTTTTCATTCACAAAAACCAATTACTTAATAGTGTCAAAATTTAAATAAATGAGTTTTAAAAACAAATAATATTTTATTAAATGATATATTATTCATTAAAATATAAGTTTCTACCAGAGGGCTCAGAAAAGGTTATATATGCCAATAATGAACTAATCTGGGCACTCATGTATTTTTTAATATTTTTATTAAAATGTATTATAAAAATACAAGAAGACATTTTAAAAGTTAACCAATTTAACTAAGAGTTAAATCAATAAGATAAGGTTAATAAGGTGACCTAATCATCTCTAAAACCTATTAGTTGAGAGGTTTTTGACCCATACCAACCTTAGACTCTAAATAAATCTCTTTGGAGATTTTAAAAACCGAAAGTGATTTTATAATAAAATAATATTTTAAGATTTTCTTAAAGTGACCCTTAGCTCTCTTATAAAAGGGTACTTTCCATTATCATAATTTCACACCTCCTAAGAAATTTGGATTTCCAAACCCAGATAAAATATCTTTCCAGATACCCTCACTTCAACATATATGCCTTATATTTATCATAATTCTATCACAAAGAGCCCTTTTGTTCAAATCAAAACGAAGAACCTTAAGAAGAGGTCATTACATCATCACCTCTGTTAAAGTTATTTTATTCTTCCACTTCCTCTTCATTTATGTTTCCATAAAAAAGTAATAAATATGGTACCATATACATAATTTGATGTAATTATAAATATTTTTCTACCATATTCATTATTCTATCCATCCTCTGAATAAAAAAGTCACCATACGTGCGTAAGTACGGCTTACAGTCTTCACGTCGTGGTTTAGTTTGTTATTGAACACTTCATTATTTGGATGTTTATAATAATGAGTATAATTAATGTGAATAATAAATATATAAATATAATGATTATTTATATATAATATACTATACAATTACATACTATTTAACCCCCAATAGAATGATATTTTCGCTTGTGCATACATACATATTACCATCTCCACGAACGCGATGAGATTCATTCCCCACCACAACAATTCAAGAATAATATTAATTTTATGATTAAAAATAATGTTTAGGAACATAATATCATTCTATATATGAATAAAATACATCATATTCATAAAAATAATGACTTACTTAAAAACACAAAATGGATAATGAATCAGTTAACACCCAATATAATGATACTACTGAAATATTATTAACAAAGTATTATTAGAAGATCATATATGATATCATATTTATGTATTTGGTTATTGTATATTTTAATAAAAATGATTTAACTATTATGCAGGAGGTCTACGTACCCTCGACTGAGGAAATGTACAAGGTAATGGTTAAGTTTAGAGTTTCTTTATTATCCGACGTTGTTTATACTTAAGCATCTAAAGTAAATTATTTATCATCCAAATCCATGTATCTTAAAAATGTATTTCAAAACATTTTTACTATTTCTTAAATTATGGGTTAAACTCATTTAAACCCTTGTTTTACATTTTATCTTTCCATCATTTTCTAAACAAGGTACATTATGTCCTTTTCGAAAAACTAAGGTAAGAATGTTTTTCTGAATTATAAGGAGGGTGTGTCTATTTTCTACCTTTATAACACCTTATAAGCTTTACTTCAAAGATTATAAGAATATTTTCCCAATAAAAGTTTTCTTTTATAATTATTTGGCATTTAAATTATTTCAAAATATGAATATATATTTCTCTCAAATAGTTTTTATTTCATCTATGTCAATATCTATTGATAGATGTTATACTTTTTTGATGTCAATTTATTATTAAATAAACCGCAGTATTGTATTGATTCTTTTCTGTTATGTTTGACTATGGATGAGTTATTTTTATATCAATCATGGTTTATTGTTAATGTATTAACATTTATTATTCTAGTTTTATTATGAATTATTATGTTATGTTTCTACCATTTCATATGATGAATCCATTGGACTAAGTAAGCGATGGGTGGATACCACTATAGATCCTCGATGTAATGGTTGGTTTGACAAGGTAAACTAATTTATTGGAACAAATAATTCAAAAAATATTATTTGTAGTCTGAGCATGAGGCCTTGACTATGTGGTTATGTTGTCCAACATTATGCATTACTTCATTATTAAATTAGCTATTGATATTATATCTGATTATCCGATTTGTTGAATATCAATGTGAACAAGTAAATGACATTATTTGATTTGTCGTTTCCATATTAAGATGAAGTTTATGTTTAAAAGGCTTGTGTTATAGTCTTATAAATTTCCATAAATGTTTTGACTATTTATGATAGCTTCCTATATATTATTATCCTTACTAAGCATCTGATATCACCCATTTCTATAATTTATTTTTCGTAAGATGCGAAAAAGTATATTGTTACTAACCTGAAAGGATTTTATAAGGGATATGAATGTGTTCAAAGTACACATAATGTGTTTTTTTCATTTTATAATGTAATTTAAAAATTATATATGTATTCAGTACTTCCAAGGCAACTAAACTACTCATCCTTTCGAGATTTTATCCCTTGTGATCATGAAAATGTTATGTAACAATTCACAGACTCTAGGAAACTAGGGTAGGGGTGTTACGTTAATATTTATTATGATTTAGTGATTTAAAATCGTGATTCCATTTGAGATTTTATGTTATGGGAGAAGCGCACTATACCCACTTGATTCATCGGTAGGTCTCATGAGACAAACTATATTTTTCAATTTGGCTGAGGCCTTAGCCATTTATGTATGATATTCTTGGATGAATCGATTATGTTAATTTTATGATGTTATTAATTATTAATTCAATCATTAGTAAACTTGTTATTATTATCCTTGTTATTATTTATGTTATTATGGTATCCACGGATTTCATCCCCTATTTTATGGAATTATTCATGTGGTATATTTTATTGTTATCTAGTCCATATTATTCATGTTCAATTTACATGATTCTATATTTCGTTGTATTCATATGTTTACAAATCCTCTAAGATCATCTATTTTGTATGTTTCTTTTCACAATTTTTCAAGGAAGTTTATTACTATTTTTTATTCAGATATATAATAATGTTAATAATGGTGTACTCAAATAAAATACCATGTTGTATCTAATGTTTTAATTTTTAATTTAGGATATATATATGTATCTTGTTTACTAGGACTACTAATAAATTCATCCCTTTATGACATGATTCGTTTTATCTATTGCTAATTTAATAATGTAAAAACTGACTCTAGGCTACTAGTGTTGGAGTTGTTTTAGTAGGTATCATAGTAGGTTTAGTATAGACCTTAGGAAATAGAGTTATGAAACTAGATATAAGGGAATATGACCTTATGTCGATCTTTGTGAAAAATCAATGTATAACATAACATCTTAATTTTTTGTTATCATATATATTATATGGAATCTGAAAATACATCCATGTTCAAACTCTAGAAGTGCATGTAATTTTAACACAAATTTATATAGGGGTAATAAATAAAAAAATAGTTGGTTTGGATATATCTCAACCTTCATCCTAGGGAATGATGAGTGTTATCTATATTTTTTTTGAGACTCTTAGTGTATATTGAATGGGTAATTCACGTTTTATTATAAAATTATTAGGAATAATTTGATATTTTTTCAAAAAATAGTGTTTTTTATTTCCTGAAGATATATGAATAGTTTTTTCAATTTATGTTAAGTGTTACAATAGTATTTGATGTATACATTATGTTACATAATCATGTGATTTAATATAGAGTATGAAAATGTTTTTCAATTGTGCATAAAAAAAGTATTGTATGTCGTATTAGTACAAATAATCCATGTAGGGATTTCCCTATTGGAAATTAAAATGAAGTTGGAGTTGGAGATGGACTTGGAGCTGAACAACTTATAACTATAATAGGGAAGCTGAATCTTCTTATAGTAAATAACCATTCTGTTAATGATAAGAATAATTGATGAAAATTTGGTGTAGAAATGTTATTTGTCTCAATGAATTAGAAACCACCAATATTTAATTGTTCTAAAAATCCATTTTTAGATTACTAATGGATAAGATCCAAAGAGAACCAATTTCTCACACTAGGATGTAATGAATGGGTTATATTATTCATGGACGTTTATTTTCTCCCAGGACATTTGGATCAATAGTGTCCATCAATTCAAAACACAACGGATAAGGGAATAAATAATAAGAATTGAATAAATATATTATATGGTAATATAATTGAAAAAATATTTTCATTGAAATAAATGAGTGGATATAGAGTAACAATTCTATTGTCTAATATAAAATGATGATAAAAATTATTCTGTGAAGGAAAAATACATTACTAAATTATCATGGATTTTTATATACCACGAATATAATCTAAAGTGTATAATTGACCATTTATTATATGGGATAAATCAAATCGTTTTAAGGGAAATAGTCTTCCAAACAACATCATCACATGAGGACATAATAACATGTGCAATCAAGATAGATATTGAAATTTTAATTATTATGCATTTGAAGTTAATCACAATAAGAAAATGGTTGATAAGAACTATTGAAAAGTAAATACAACAAAAGGGATCAAGGGAATATTGTAATTTATCACTTTTAATAAATGTATAATGAATCAACATTGAACATGTTTATTGGGAATGATAGTTTGCTTCAGTTAGGAAGATAATGCACACTAGGACTGTGATATATTTGGGAATAAATAAGCTACCAATGTAAATTTATTCAACAGTAAGTAAATGACGCACTATAAAAATAATTTTCCTAGGTGTAAAGATAATTTTATTATGAAATTTCCAGGTGATAAAGGATAAGATTATGCAATCACAATATATTATGTTAATATTCATTATCATGTGGTGGCAACTACTTTAATAATATTCTCAAATTTCACTAATTATATTTATATTATTTTATATTCACAAAATTTTATATCTTTCATTTTTAAATGAAAATTGTATATTTCCCTAGTACTATTAGAATGTATTTATTATTCCAAACTCCTAGTTTAAGTCTCACTTCAACAAGGATATTAAATTCATTTCCCCTTATGAAACATAAAGGTTCCATATATTCTCACCTTATTATTAAACCTATTGTTTCTTTTGATATAATACTCATTATGAGACTATTTCAAAATATAATTCCAAAATTAATCTACAATAGAATAAAATAAAAATTCATGATATAGAGGTGTAATTTTATATCTTTAGTAGGGATAAATCAACATCCATGTCATGTCATGTCAACCCCAAGTAGATCATCTTTATAAAATCTTTTTTGAAGAAAATAAAATGAAATATAATGTCAGAAAGGGTAATTATAAAACTGATGATTATGGATTATATAATAATACATTGAATTATTTCTTGGGGAATTACCTGAACATTGACAAGATTATAAAGCTCAATTTTCCACTGATTTAATCTCTAATGAATCGCCAATATCAAAAAATACATATATAATGGACACTATAGGATTTTTTGTAATCGACAAAAAAACATTCAGATTTTATTAGTAATTGATTTATATGCCCTAGTGTTTCACCAAGGGGACCCATGTTCATCACATTACAAATAATGATGAATCTATGAGGTAGTGCATTGTTTATAGGGAAATCAATCCTATTATTATGAAGAAAATGTAACATCTACCTTGAATTGATTACTTATATCATTAAAAACGCATAGCTAAATATTTCTAAAACACTGAACATAATTATATGTATAACGAATTATGAGTATATAATGAAGAAATTGCAAATTAAACATTTAAAATCATGTATGAACATTATTTTTTATTTTAATTCCATTTTGAATAAATAATTCACCGTATATTTTTATAGTTCTAATGAACAAAATATTCAAGGAATTCCATGATTATTTTTTTTTGTATTTGTTGATGATATTTTGGTTTATTATTAAATCTATGAGGACCACAAGAATCACATACTGACCATTTATGAGGTTCTGAAAAATAATGTGTTACATGGGTAATTTAGCATGTGTGAATGTAACATCCCTAGTTAATAAATAATATGACATTTTCATATTTATTAACATTTGTGAAAAAAATATAAATTTTTCTTTATATTGGAATGATATGTTCGACGGAATACCCAACATGACACAATGGGTTTCTCTGAAATCTTATGTTTCACACAATGCTAAGTCATAATGAAAAATAATAATATAATATCATTATTTTTAATGGTATTTAACACCTAGAATTTGAATTGGAAGGAATGAATATAAATAACCATATAATGATTAAAGATGTTTTTTATATTTTTTTTACATTTATCCAATATAATTCATTGGCATAAAGTGAGAATGAATCCAATATTAAGCAAAAATACTTTATCATTTTTAAATGTTCGTTTTATGACCTTTTGATAGAAAACGTTTTTTAACATAGTTTTTTTCAATTTTATATGTTATATTGGACAAGATAAAATTCCATTGTAGAAGATGGACATCAAAATTTACTTTGGGTAAATTTTTAATATTTTATCTGATAAATTTCCTTTTTTAATGAATAGTAAAAATACTGCATTATAATTCAAAACTGCCTTTTTATCTTTTTTATTTATATATATTTATTGTACTTTTAATTGGTTTTAAATTGAAATTGGATTATTATTCGATAATTTAATACAATTTTTGTCATTTTATGTAATTTCACAATAAAATTGGACATAAACGCATGTCAATCATTTGGTAGTTTTAATTTCATAAAAACACGCTTTTTGGTTTTGACAACAAGAATTAATTTTAAATTAATTTATGAAACTTCTTTGTTTTGAATTTTGAAAAATTAATTCAATATCTTAAATCAGGATGTCCAATATTTGTAAATAGATGACTTTTTAGACATTAAGAATATTAACTTCAGTAAATATTTTATTAACCATGGTTAAAAGGTAAATCCTGTAAATACGGGTAAAAATAATATTATAATAAAATTAAATTAGCATAACACATGTCCTAATACTATTTGATGACATATATATAACCATTTAAATTCATTGGTCGATTTTAAGACCCCATGGAGCCACTTTTGTGTGAGAATATAATTTATTAATTTTAATTTAAAGTTAAAGAAAAGTATTACATAAACTTATATCTATAAAACAATTATATGGGATAATATATGTTTTATATTAATGTATAAATAGAAATCAGAAATTTAAAATTATTTCGTACATCAGGGTATTTTTTTATTTTTAACCATAAAATACTTAAATTTATTTTTTTACACAATGATGATGTAGTGATTACCTTATTAATGAATGTTTAAAATAAAGGATATTATAAAAATTAAAATAAATTTATTTTGAAATAGTTTATAGGTTGCCCAAAATTTATGGATGGTTATGACTTGTTATATTAATATTAATTATTTTTTTTAAAATAATCAAGTGGTTAGAGATTTGTAAAATGTCATGATATGAATAGTATAAAGTTGACAAAAATGTGTTTTTAAAACAAATACTATTTTATTACATGATATAATAGCACTAAAAATATATGATTCATAAAAATGAGGTATATAATGTTTAATATTTAATTAATGAACCAATTTAGGTTCTATTGTCATTTTATAGTAACTATATTAACCATATTGTATGATTTTACAATAAGACATTGTAAGAGTCAAATAAGTTAACTTTGTTTTAATGATAAATTATAAGGTTAAATATGAAATCATAACTTGTCTAATAAATATTAGATGAAATTATTTCAAAAATTAATCATAATATTTTCGAATAAAATGAGTTTTGGGCCTTTTGAAGCTTAGAATAATTTTATAATAAAATAATACTTTCAAACTTTCCTAAAATGTCCCAATTCCCTCTTATTAAAGGATATCACCTCTACCAATATAATAACACCTCTAAATCCCCTTGGATCCCCCAAAATCAACCCAAATAAGCTTCTAACACTCCAATCATCCTCATAAATCCTTACCTTAGGCAGAAGGAAATTCAAGAAATCCTTTGGATTTAAATCAAACGGAGTTACCTGATTTATAGGTAACATATTTTCTCAAGTTCTTTTCAATTATTTTCATTATGCAATCCCCTAAACCATATTTAATCAATTATTTTATAAAAAATCATATTAATTATAATAGGATGTTTTTATGATAATGATTTGACATACAATCAAATAAACCTATAAATAACAGATTTCGAAAATATTGTTTCTTTTGACATAAAACTAGAGTCTCATGAAACGATGATTGTTAAATTATCTCCCACCGCCTCTCATGATTTTAATTATGATGGAACAATATTTATATGTGATATATATATATATTATATTTATATATTCACTATCCTTCTTTATTTTTCATTTATAACATACCTTTATGGTTACCATAATATGTAAATACTATAATTTCATTTGAGGAAGTGCGTACTACCACCCCTTCAAAGTGATATTACTCCTTCATAACCTACATGTAATGTATAAAGGAAGCTGATAATTAGATTATGTAATATATATTTATATATAACATATTATATTATACTGTAATTATAATATTACTATGTATCATTTAGTTTTTATTCATTTATATATCAAAAACAAATGAATGTAGAGTTCTTGCATACATACGACTTACCATCTCCATGAACCGTTTATTTAATTTTATCTATGAAAGTTATTTACTATTTCAAATACAAATATATACTATATATATATATGATATTTAAATCATTAATACCATTTTATAGAATAATTTTTTTTTACCACATGGACAATTTGTAATTATAACAAAGTCATTTTTGTCTCAAGTACCAAAAATCGACAAAACAACCTATACTGACATAAATAATTATGTAATGTTTAAAATATGGTACTAAGTGATATAAAAGGAATAATAAAATTGAAAAAGGTTTTGGGGCATGTATAAATTAACTTGTGTTTATTAATCAAGAAGAACAAGGATCTTATGTGACAATTCGGACTCATGGTAAGGGACTTTGTCTCAATCTCCATTCGTTGAGGAATTTTTGGATTTATACACGACTTTTGTTTTTATGGTGTATAATTGTATCATTTTTATTTTAATTTGATTAAATGGGTTTCAAAAGGAATAATTTTCAATGAAGAATTTTTCTAAAAGAGAAAAAAATTTCTTATTAACGTATGTTGCGACCGCGACCTTTCTGCCATCGTGATCATTATTTGACATTTGTCTTCCTAAACTGGTAGTGATGTTTTTAAAAAGAAAATAAATACCAAATTCACTTATTACGAATTTTTGTTTTGAAAATGTTTTTAATAAATCATATATTATGTCAATAACTTGAAATTTTGTATTGTGATTGCAATGTAGAAATGTTATCTTTTTCTTTTATGATTGTCTTATGTGTTTTGATTATGTTATGGTTAATGGGAATTTGTTTACATATAAAGGTGGTTTCGTGATAAATTGAGGGAAGGTGAGCCCAAGATAGCGCTCCAATTAATTGGGTAACACAACAGAGGTACATGTTAATGTTTATCATAAGAGATTTAGGGAATATATTGTGATTGATATTCCAAACGTAACTCCCTATATAGCTTTGAAAGATACAATGTTTGTAACTTATGGATGTAAGAAGATACCTTTTTGATTTAGGATTTCTATGTTCTATTCATAAATCATAGTATTTAATGAGGTATGTTATAGAGATTAAGTTTTATGATTGAAAAGTATGATTTCATTGATTTTATGTGTTGATGGAATTATTTTCTCTCTCATTATTTTATAAACCTTACTGAGATTTTTTTTCTCATACCATGTTTTTGAAAAGTTTTTCACATGTTATATAGAAGTAAAAGAGAAAGGAAAAATTCAAGAAGTTTAATATCAAGAAAAGAATTATAGAATTATTTTTAGGAGTTTCATTTTTGTGAAAAAATGGATAGATTAGAAGTATCAAATTTGAAATTATTGAGATATAATGTAATATTTATGGCCTAATTTTCTATAAATATAAATTTGAAAATATCTCTAATGTGAATCTTAACATAACTAACGATTAATTAATTTTTATGGATAGGGACTTACAGTTGGTATCAGAGGTCAGTTTAGACAACTTTAAGAGTTAGGATATTATTAAACTAATATCCAAAAATTATTTTATTATAGTATTGAAATGACATATCATATTAATAATACCTTGTTTCTTCTCCTAAGAGATTCTTATTTTCAGAATGGTTATCCGTTGAAAAAACATGAAATCTATGATGGGATGACATCAAGAGGAAAACAACCTTCTAAATCAGTAACTTGGGATTGTTAGAATCAGAACTAAAAAGTTTGTTATAGTGGTGGTCTTGTTGACTCACACTATAAATAGTGGTGGTATCCATGTATAGGACCGTCTAGATCAACCACATAGGAACATGTCAATATTAGTGAATTTCATAAGGCAACATCCCCCATAATTCATAGGATCATATGACATTGTGCTAGATGAAGGGTGGATTAAAGCACTGGAAAGATTTTTGATGTCATGGGGTGTTTAAAACATCAAAAGGTTAGACTTTTTATTTACCATTTTGAAGGTGAACTGGATCAATGGTGGTCAATGGTTAAAAATATCAAGGACATTGAGTTGATTGATGGCCTTGAATGGGATTAATTCAAAGGTATCATTCTTGATAAATACGTTCCTATGGTGGTTCAACTTAGGATGGTAAAAAAATTCTTGTAATTGAGGTAAGAGGATAACATAGTGAAAGCTTATGAAAAAAAACTAACTAGAATGGCAAGGCATTCTATATATTTTATAAAATATCTTGAAAGTAAAATCAATTATTTTTTACATAAGATTAAATCCAATATATCGAATGGAATTAGCTTCGTGGGGGTTCAAATGTTATGAAAAATGGGTTTGATTTCCAGAGAAGGTGGAAATGGAGTTTGCTGATGATTGGGTGTTTGGTAAAAAAAAATAGAATAATAGGTCAAGGAGGCCGATGAAAGGGAATAGATATTTAAAAAAGTATAATCTTAAGAAACTTATGTTTACAGTCTTTCACAACTATGGTTAAAAGAACATTGGGCAATGTATTTGGAATTCAAGTAAGTGATTTCTATGTGGTAAAATGGGATATAAGGCTCGTAATTGAACTAAAAAATATCAGGGTAATGTTAATAAAATATATATTTTATCATCAGTAATATTTTTTAAGTGCAATGAAATGGTTCATTATGAAAATGAGATCCCAATGAAGAACTCAACTGAGGGAAAGCAGCTAGACTACAAGTATAAAGGGGTGGTGAAATAATTTTCAACAACTTTCTCAGTTGCGAGGCCATCAAAAGAATTAGTATCAGGTACACTATATGTTTTTTCAGATAATTCCAATGTATTGTTTGATTTAGGGTATACACTTTCTTTCATTTATGAGAAATTTTCTAGTAAATTCATAATTCCATCTACAAATATGAATTCTGAACTTGTGGTAAAAACACCTGGTGAAAATGGGGAGATAAAAATAAATTATGATAACCTTCATGTAATTGTGTCAGGAAAAAATCTACCTACAAACTATCGTGTTTTCCTCCAGTATAGTTTGATGTTATTTTTTGTATGGAATGTCTTTCCTTTCATAATGCTAGAATTTACAATAAATCTAAAGAGGATTTTTTCAGTAATTATTTTAGTTTGTTTACAAGAATGAACCATTGCATTTGGTACCATATAAGGAAGCTAAGAAACTATTAAAATATGGAAATGAATGTTACCATTCAAAAGTTGTTGATAAAAAAGGAACTGTTAAGATTAATGATGTTCCAGTGGTAAATGTGTATATTGATTTTTTTCCTGATGAGTTTCCTAATATAATACCTAATAGGGATGTTGAATTTACTGTTGACAAAGTTCTAGATGATAAGCCAATTTCAAAACACCCGTATCAAATGGATCAAATTTAACATTAAGAGTTAAAAAAGAAATTGCTCAAGTTATTAGAGAAAGGTTTCATTTGACCTAGAACATCACCATAGGGTGCTTTTATCTTTATTGTTAAAAAGAATGATGGTTTAATGAGACTCCTCATTAATTATAGATCCCTGAATAACATCAACTTTTAGAACAATTATCATTTTCATCATATTGATGATTTGTTTGATCAACTCCAGGGAGATTGGTATTTTTTAAGGATTGATTTGTGGCTGGGGTACCATCAGTTGAATGTAATGGAAACAAACATTTTGAATACTGCATTTCATACTAGATATGTCCATTATGAATTTGGAGTTATGAATTTTGGGTTAACAACTTCACTTGTTGTATTCAAGGATATTATGAATAGAACATTATATGAGTTATTACATATGTTTTTTGTTGTGTTTATTGATTATATTTTTATTTATTCTAAAATCAAATAAGAGCATGAAAGTCATTTAAGGGTTGTCTTGAAAAACTAAAAAGAAAAGGAAATGTATTGGAAATTTAGTAAGTGTGATTTTTGGTTGCAAAAAATTTATTTCCTTGGTCACATTGTTTCTAAATATAGTATAAATATTTATCCTATTGAATTAATAGTTGTTAAATAATGGACAAGACCCAAAAATATAACAGAGATTGGAATGTTTATTTCTTTAGTAGTTTATTACTAGAGGTTTGTTGAAATGTTTCCATTTTTATCTAGCCCATTGACTATGTTAACTCAAAAAGGTGTTATGATTATATAGAAAAAAGAACGTGATGATTTTTTTAGAAATTGAAAAGAATAATGGGGAATGATTTATTTTTGGAAGTACCTTCCAGAAATGGTGAAATTATTATCTATAGTGATGCATCGTTTAAAGCAATTGGATTTTTTTCTTATACATAATGATCATGTAAATTGTTATGCTTCATGTCAGTTGAAACCTAAGGTGTTAAATTACCCGATACATTATTTGGAATTACCATCTATTGTTTTTTATTAAAAATTTTGAAGCATTATTTGTATGGTTTAAAGAATAAAATATATACTGATAAAAATAGTCGGAAGTATATATTTAGTCAGAAGAAATTAAATATGAGGCGGAAGAGATGGTTATAATTAATCAATTATTATGATTTCATGATCCATTACCATCCATGAATGGACAATAAAGTGTCTAATGCATTGTGTTGAAATAGTATTGATACATTAACCATGAAACATTTGGAACGAGATTCATTGGTTTTTGATTTGATGAATTTTATATTAGATGTTGTCAGTGATGTGAATTGCATTGTTTTGTTTCAGGTGGAAGTGAAATCATCTCTAGAAGATAGAATAAATAAATCCTAAAAATAAGACAATGAGTTGAAAAAAGGTAGATTTGGTTCAGAAGGGTATGTTACCTGAATATAACATTGAAAAATATTACGTTTTGAGGTTTTGAAAGAGGTTATGGTTCGTTATGATTAATAGTGGAAGAAAGATAGTTTATGTGAAACTAATATTTATCTACATTCAGTTCATCATGGGTTTACTAAAATGCAAAGAGATCTACGGCTGTATTAGTAGTGGAATTGAATGAAAAAATATATTACTGACATTACCATTAAGTGTTTAACTTTTCTACAATTTAAAGTAGAATTATAGGTAACAAAAGGGTACCTAATCCATTTAAAATTACATAGAGGAAATGGGAAAATGTATCCATGTATTTTGTAGTGGGATTACCGAATACATATTGAGGAAACAATGAAATTTGTGAAATTGTTGATTGATTGACTAAATGATCTCATTTTTATCCTTTTTGAGATAATCTATCACTATGTCATGTTTCTAGATTGTATATAATAGGGAATGTTATGTTACATGGAGTTTTCCTCTCCACATTATCTGATTATTATACTATGTGCATTTCTAACTTTTGGATGGGCCTTCAGAAGTCATTGGGAAAAAAATTAAATTTTAGTACAACTTTTCATCCTCAATCACATTGGCAGTCAAAATGAAAAACTATAATGTTGTAGAATATGAAACATGATTATTCATTTGATTATGAGGGATTTTGGTACAAACATCCTTCATTGGTTGAGATTTCATATAATAATAGTTTTCATTCAAGTATACATATAACCCCGTTTGAATAATTATATGTAATTTGGTGTCAAACTCCATCTTTTTAGGATGAAGTTGGTGAAAAGTAATTGATGGGGATCAAATTTGTAAAAGATATGGTATAACAATATCAATTTATTCAAAAGAAAAATGGAATAGCTCAGAGCATACATAAATTTTATGTAGATAACCTAAGGAAATATATTTTTTTCATGGAAGGTGATAATGCCTTTCTCGTAGTTTCTCCATAGAAAAGTGTGATTTGTTTTGATAAAATGGGATGATGAGTCTGAAGTTCATTGGACCATATGAAATAGCAGAGAATGTTGGATCAATTGCCTACAGAGTGTAGTTACCCTCATATTATTCTAGGTTCACAATGTTTTTCTTGTTTCAATGTTGAGAAATTATATATCGAATCCATCTCATTTTTTGAATCTAGAGGTAGTTCAGTTGGAAGGGAATCATTCTTATGAAGAACAACCAGTCTAAAATCTTTACTGAATTGTGCATGTATTGCGGAATAAGTTAATTTATCAGGTAATGGTTTTGTGAAAAAACCATATTCTAGAAGCTGCGACAAGGGAATCTGAAAATACTATGATGGATAAATACCCCCCACTTATTTGATAATTGAATAAAATTGCGAGGACACAATTACTAAAAGGGGGAAGGATGTAAAATCATATGTAAATAAAGAATATGATATTTTCAAATTTATTAATATTTTTGAATTATATATAAATTTTACAGTAAATGGGATGCTATGTTCGATGGTTTGCTAGACACGCATCAATGGGCTTCTCCGGAATCCAATGTTTTACCCAATGCTGAGTCATTATAAAAAAATAATTATATAATAATATGATTTTAAATAGTAGTTAACAAATAGAAATTTTATTGGAGGTAATGAATAAAACTATCCATGTTACAATTAATCCTGATTTTTAAATGTTTTTACATTTATCCAATAAAATGATAATGAATTTAATTTTATGCATAAATACAATAATATTTTTAGAAGGTTGTTCTACAAACTTTTGTTAGAGAATCCTTTTTAAAGCTATTTTCTCACTTTAATATGTTCCATTGAAAAAAATAAACTTATTCTTTATAAGTGGGGAATCCAAATTTACATTGGGTAACATTTTAGTATTTTTCTAATAAAGTTCATTTTTTCTAATGAATTTTTGAAAATACTGCATTTTAATTTAAAACGTCATTTTCATCACATTTATTTATATAGATATATTGTAATTTCAATTTTTTAATGTTTAATTTGATTATAATTTTATCATTTAATACAATGTTGGTCATTGGATGTAATTTCACATCGAAATTGGAATAACCACATGGCATTCTTTTGATATTTTTTACATCTCAAAAACACACTTTTTGGTTTTGACAATGAAAATTAATATTAATTTTAATTCTATGACTTGAGAGTTTTAAATTTGGCAAAAATAGATTCCACATTTGGTATCATGAGGGCCAAAAGTTTTAAATATTGAACTTTTATTTGTAGACATTGTGAATAGTATCTTTAGTAATTATTTTACTTACCATGGATAAAGGGAAATCCGGTAAACAAGGGTAAGAGATAATATTATAATAATACTAAATTATCCTAAAAAATCCCCTAATAATAATGGATGAGATATTTTTGACAATGGGCATCCTTGGGTCGATTTTCTGACCCAATGGAGCCACATGTGTGTGAAAATGAATATAATTACATTTAATTTAAGGTTAAAAAAAATATAAAATAAACATATAACTTTTACTAAAACTATTTGTATGATTGGTTATATAAGTGATATCTTAAACTCTAAATAGTCATTAAAAATATAAAGAATTAACCTAAATCATGGTATTTTATTTAAAATTTTTAGATATTAAATAATGGAATTTATTTATTAAACAATGATAATGTTGTGATTAACTTATTAATGAATATTTTAAATAAATCTGATTATAAAAATTAAAATAATTTACTATGAAATTTTTTTTCCATAAAATATTTTATTGATTGTTATTAATTGTTATCTTTGAAATAATGATTTTTTTTTTCAAAATAATTATGTTGTTGTAGATATTTTAAAATTCATGATATGAATTGTTTAAAATTTGATATAAATGAGCTGTTAAAACAAATACTATTTATTAAAATGATATAATGGTACTAAAAATTAAAATGATAAAAAGATGAATTATATATGTTTGAGAATATTATTAATGAACCACTTGAGGTTCTATTGCAATTTTATAGTAACTTTATTAACTATATAGTATAAATTTTCAACAAGACATCGTAAGAGTCAAATAAGTTAATTAAGGGTTAAAGCTAATCAATAAGGTAAAGTTTGAAACCAAAACATGTCCAAAAAGTATTGGTTGAAAGTATTTTAGAAATACACATCTTATCATTGAATTAAATGAATTTTGGAGCTTTTGAAATTGATGATTTTATAATATAATAATATATTCAAACATTCCGGATGTACCCCTCCAACCTCTTATAAAAAAGCATCACCTCAACCCATTTAATCACACCTCTCAAGCCCCTTTTCTCATTTAACCACTTACAATATAAGCTCCCAACATCTCTATCTTCTTCCAAGAATCCTTACCTTAGGTAGAAGGAAATTCAGGATTGCATTTTGGACCAAATCAAACGGAGTTATGCTATTTAGAGGTAACGTCTTCTCTCAGGGTGTTTTCTTTTGTTTTGCTTCTCCAACACCCTAAACTCTCAATATTAGATTATTTTATTAAAATGGTATATTTAGTATACTAGGATGTTATTATGAGAAGGATTAGACCAAGACATACACAAACCTCTACTTAATGGATTTAAGAACATACTATTTCAGTAGATGGTGAACTACTACCTCACGAAACAATGATTGTTCAATTATTTCCTACCACCTCTCATGGTGGCCATTATGATGGAACTATATTTGTATGTGATATATATATTATATATATAATTTTGATCTATTTATATATTTTTCATTTACAACATACCGTTATGGTTTTCATAATGGGAAAATACGATATTTTCATTTGAGGATGTGCGAACTACCTCCCCCTCAAAAGAATATGATTCATCCATTACCATACATGGAATGTATAAATGATGTCATTAATGAGATTATGTAATATATATAACATATGATATTATACAAGAATTATAATATTTATTTGTGTAACATCCTAGGTAAATATAGAATATGACATTTTTATATTTATTAGTATTTGTGACTTAAATATTAATTTTATTTTAAAGGAGATGTTATGTTCGATGGTGTACCCAACACACAATAATGGGTTTCTCTGAAATCTCATGTTGCACACATGGCTGAGTTATACTAAAAATTAATAATATAATATTATTTTAAATAACAGTTAACACATATGCATTATATTGGCTGGATTGAACAGAACTAACTACAAATAAGATTAAACATGTTTGTTTAATGTTTTTACATTTATCCAATACTATTTAGAGGCTTAAAATTAGAATGAATCTGATTTTAAGCGTAAATAAAATACTATATTTAAATAGTCATTTTTCTGCCTTTTGATGGGAACCCCTTTTATATCAAGTGTTTGTTATTTATATATGTTTAATTTGAAACATAAAACTTTTCATTAATAAGCAGGACATAAAAATTTACTTTGGGTAATTTCTTTCTATTTTTTAGATAAATTTCATTTTTTATGACTAGTGAAAAATACTGCATTTTGATTCAAAACTTCCATTTAATCAAATTTACTTATATAGTTATATTTTTATCTTTATTAGGTTTGAAGAGTAATTGGATTATATATTTACCATTTTATCCAAATTTTTTCATTTTAAGTAAATTATCATTGAAATTGAACATAAACAAGTTCCAATCATTGGATATTTATTATTGCATAAAAACACAACTTTTTATTTTGAAAAAGAGAATTATTTTTAAATTTATTTCTACAAATTCATTGTTTTTAATTTGAAATTTTCTTTTCCATATTTGGATTTAAATGGATAATATTGTATAAATATATAAATTGTATTTTTAGAAATTATGATTATTTATTTTAGAAAATATTTAATCTACCATGGTTAAAGGGTAAATTTTATGAATAACGGTGAAAAATAATATTATAATAATATTAAAATAGTTTTACACTTATCCTAACCCTATTGGATGAGATATTTACGATGAAGGTCACCCATGGGTAGATTTGGGGACCTCGTGGAGCCACATGTAAGTCAAAATGACATGTTATATTAATTAATTTAAAGGAAAGACAAAAGTAACAAAAACATATCTCTTTTAGTAAAAAATCTTTTGTATGTGGTAATATAAGGGATATTATTGAAAATAAATATTAATTTGAAATATAAACAGATACCCTACATAATGTTTTTTATTTATAAATTTTAATCATTGAATAATAAAATTCAATTATCACACAATGGTTATGCAGTAATTACATCATTAATAAAAGATTATTAAAAATGATATTATAAATATGAAAATATGTTTATTGTGAAACAATTTATTCCATATAGGAATTTTAGGGATAATAATGATTTTTTATCTTTTAATTAAAGAATTTTGTTCGAAATAATGAAGATTTTATTGTTTTTTTAAATGTATTGATATGAATAATTTATAAATTGACATAAATGATTTTAGAAAAAAAATTAATATTTTATTAAATGATAAAATAATACTAAAAATATAAGATTTTTCCAACTGAAATAAATAATGTAAACCATTATCACTTGATATTTTATAATAAATATATTAACCATATAAGTGAATATATTAGAGGACATGGTAATATTTAAATAAGATAACCAAAGGTTAAAAAAAATAAGGATTAAAAAGTATCCTAATCCTATAAAATTCTTATTGGATTATTTTATTTAGAAATATATTTACCTTATCTTCTAATTCAATATGTTTTGGACCTTTGGAAAACAAAAATTATTTTATAATAATATAATATGTTTGAAACTTCCTAAAGAGCCCCTCCTTCATCTTATAAAGGACCCGAACTCCAACCCATTACTCACACCTCTCACACCCCATAGATCATAACCAATATAATTCAAGATGCTCACAAAATCCCTGTATTCCACCTAGAATCTATTCCCAAGGAAGAAAGAAAATCAAGAAATCCTTTTAGTTCAAACCAAAGGGAGTTTCCCAATTTAATGGTAACTTTTTCTCTGAAGTTCTTTTCTTTTATTTTCCTTCTACAACCCCGTAAACACTTTATAGTCAATTATTTTAAAGAAACACTAGTATCCTAAATATACTATGATATTTTAATGATATTTATTTGAACTAAACTTCCACACTACACCATCAAATTGATATGAACATATTATTTCTGTGGATGGAAAAGTACTACCTCATGAAACGATGATTGTTAAAATATCTCATACACCTCTCATGGTGTCCATTATGATGACACTATATTTATATGTGATATATATATATATGATATTTATATTGGGTCAATGAATCTATATTTTTTCATTTATATCATACTTTTATGGTTTCCATAATGTGTAAATATGATAATTTCATTTAAGGAAGTGTGGTCTACCACCCTCTCATAGTGATATGACTCATTCATGACATCCATGTAATGTATAAACAATAGAGTTAATGATATTATATATGATATTATACATGAATTATAATATAACTATTTATAATTATGTTTTAATTCTATTAAACAATAAATAGAGATGAAAGTAGAGTTCATGCGTACGTACGACATACCGTCTCCATGAACGGTGCATTTCATTTCATATCTCCAATTGTTATTTACTATTATAAATATATATATACTGAATATATATGATATATATGATATCTAAATAATTAATATCATTCTATATATAATTTATGTTTGACCACATAGACAACTTGTAATTATGAGAAGTTTACTTTAAACTCATGTACCAAATATCGACAAAACGACCATTATTAACATAAATGATTTTGTAATATTTATAACGTTGTAATTATTGATATAAAAGGAATAATAAAATTGAAATTGGTTCTTAACCATGTATAAATTAAATTTAGATTATCATTCAAGATATTAATGAATGAACGATTCTAGTCGCACATGAGGTAATGGAACTTCATAACGCAAATTCCATTCTTTGGGTTAAACTTCTACTTCATGATTAAGTTGTGATGTGAATATGTGTGAATGAAATATGATTATTTTAAAATAAATATCCAAATATATTGGGTGTATTTATATATATCAAAGATAATTATGACATTAATATATCCAAAATCTAATGGGACAGTCTTTGTAAGACACATCCTCTCAATCTCCTTTAATTAAGGAATATTTTGATTTATACACAACATTATTTTATATGGTGTATAAAAAACACTGAGTATTCATTTTATTCAAAGGGAATATTTTTCTATGCAGTGTTTCACTAAACGAAAAAGTGAATATTTCTTTTTAACATACGTATTAACAACTACCTTTCCGCCACCACAAGCATTATTTGATATTTGGATTCTTATCAAGTCGTAGTGTTTTTTATGTAGAAAAATTAATACCAAATACTATTTTTATATATTTTGGTATAGGAAATGGAATTGATAATGGATTGATTATGTCAATATATTTAAATATTATATTGTGATTGCAATATGAAAATGACATATTTCCTGTATACTTGTTCTTGTGTTAAGACTATGTTATAGTTCTTGGGAATTATTGATGTATATGTGTGGTTCTGTGAAAAACATTGGGTGGGTGAGCCCAAGATAGCTATCCAATGCATTGGGTAATCTGAAAGCAGTAAATGTTAATGTTTCTTTTAATATATTTTTTGAATATACTATTATGGTTATTACAAACATAACTCCCTACAAAACCATGAATGCTACAACAAAAGTATGTTATAGATTCCACAAGTTATAATTATGATTTATGATTTCCATTTGTTGTTCATACATCTTTTGATTTTTTTGTAGTATGGTAAGTATTGAAAAGTATGATTTCATTGATTTGTATGTGTGGATGGACTAATGTTTTCATTATTTGTTTTATAATCCTTACTGGTCCTTTTATTCTCATCCAATGTTTTTGAAATGTTTTTTCATAGGGTATAAGGAATAGTTAGAGAAACAATTAATTCAAGAAGATTTGTATCAGGAAACAAAATCTTGTTTTCATTAAGGAGTTTTATTATTTTAAAAAACATGGATAGAGTAGAAGTGTATACTTTTTTATTTATAAGATGTAATGTAATAGTTACGCCATAATTCAATAATACTCTAATACTGAAAAGATCGTCAATGTGAATTGCTAACAGAATACATGATTATGTAATGTCTATTGTTGGGGCCCTATAGTTTTCATCAGAGGTATGTTTAGACAAATTTTGAGATTATGATTTTTTTAGACACATGGTTAGTCTCTATGTCTACTCCTTAAGATAAATCCTTCTTTTGTATCTTTTTCAGATCATGTTATTTATGTTACAAATGGAAAGAGTACAATCTAAAACAACATTCCTATCTCTTCATTATGAATTTCTTGTAATAATTATTGAAAATTCATGTCTAGATGACTCTAAAACACATTCTAACATACAACACATTTGCAAGAAGTTGTTTGAGATATCAAACACCTATGATATACCTCAATACCATTGTGGATCGTGGGTTGTAATTAATCAATATTTTGAAAATATTTTTATATTTTCTAGAAATGTAAATATTATCAAGGAATTGTCAAATATGTTACCTTATCACAAGATCTTGATGCATATTATGATTTTGAAAAAGGTTCTAAAGAAAGAGACCCTTGCACAAATTATTTTTTTTTTCTTTTAAATTATAGACATTTAGCACATACTAATGTTATTTTATAAGGAACATTAATTGAATGTTTTAAATAAAACATTGTGTGAGTGTTTTATTGAAATCATGTTTTGCCAGATGTTTTGAAATTATATGTCATACATGATTTTTTCTGAAACTATTTTTCTGTGAGCACACATATGACCAAAGTTGTATGAGGTCTGTTTTGATAAAGGAAGCACATGGTTTTGAATGATATATAAATTATTTTTTCTATTCATAGACTATTTATCTATGTGAACAAGATGACTATGAAACCATGTGGACATCATGATCAAGGTACGATTTTTCATTATTTTAGGAATAATGTTATTTTATAGAGGTAAAAATGGAAATATATATAAGACATAATGAATTTAGATAGCTAGGTCATTATTAGTTGGGATCAAAATGAATGGTATTAGACATCCATTGATGTTAAATATTTTAAGGGATATTTTTTTGTTTTATAAAAATGGACAACATGCAAGATGAAGGGCAACACGGTGCATCCGGAAAAGGCCATAAGAATCGAACCCACAACCAAAGATCGATTAGGATTTATTACCTACCACGAGCATACATGATGCCATAGGTTAGTAAGACTTATTATTTTTAGTTATATTATTTTATTAATCATGAATAATTTGATTTGGGATATTATGTTTTATCAAATAGATATCCATATTATAAGAAAATGATATTGTGATTAAGTGATAAAGGTTATTCTGGAAGACGTTATCTCTTTTGGGAATATTATATACCTAAGGAAAATAGAATACTATGGGATATAATTTCTGGAATAATGATTTATATTTCATTTTGGAAGCATCAATGTTTTTATTGTATACATATAGAGATTTGGGTTATTTATGGAAATTATTATCCTTTCATAGAGAATATGTGATTAGGTTAATTACTTTTCAGTATGAGGCTTTATGAGTTACTAATGTTATTTAGAGATAAATGTTATGATTTTCGTGGAAGACTATGTGATAAAATTCTTCTTTGTTTTGGGTTTCAATATTAGTCTGTATTAATTTGAAATATTTTAAGGAAAATTGTTTATTTAATTGTCTTTGTTTAACATTGGGTATTGTTGGTAAATTTTTGTGATTAAGAGTTGTGTTTATTTTTATAAAATATTATCCTTTTAGGGATTATCTTATCTTTCACTAACAATATTGGTTTTGCTTAATGTCCAATGATAGGGGGAATATATAGTTCATAATTTTTGGATTATGTGATTCTCTAGATGTTGATTCTTGTGCTTCAGGTGTGACCAAGTCATATTGAATACTCATCGTTTGGAGATAATATGAGTTTTTGGTTGTAAATTATTAAATAATGAAAATCTACTAGAAAAGTATGTTTATTTCCTTATCTTATTAGTCAATATCATAAATAAATTCCACAAAATTACGAAAAGGAACTTAAAAAACGTTGTTCGTTTACTTTTCCTATAGGGGAATAAATGACCATTTAATATATCTCATGTTTAAGGTTTTCATGTTGTTAACTTTCTCCTAGTCATGTTTCCTATCACTCTCCATCAAAACATGACACTTAGTTTCTCCTCCAATTCCATGTTTTCATAAATATAATCCATGTATGTTTTATCTCAGGTGACCATTCTACATCCTTTTATTTCTATTAATGTGACATTTTTATTTACACTTTTTGCAATGTGGTACTTTTAATGATGTTTCTGAGCCCAAATTTAAAATTTCAAGGACTTAATTCCCAAAAAGGGTGATGGATTTTACATCTATGGTAAATAAATAATATGAAAATTTCATATTTTTTAATATTTTTTAATTAAAAATGAATTTTACTATAAATATAATGATATGTTTGATGGTGTACCTGACACACAACAATGGTTTTTTCAAAAATCTCGTGTTACACAAAAGGTTGAGTAATACTAAAAAATAATAATATAATTTTATTTTAAATGATAGTTAATTCCACGACGTTGTATTAGAGTGCATGAACTAAGATAAGTATAATATTATTACCCATGTTTGATTAATGTATTTACAATTATCTAATAAAATTTAGATGCTTAAAATGAGAATGAATCCAATTTTAATCATAAATACTCGAATATTTTTAAAAGGTCATTTAACAACCTTTTTATGGAAAACCCATATTAAATATAGTTTTTGTTACTTTAATTTGTTCCATTTACAAAATAAATATCTTATTTATAAGTGTGACCTAAAAAATTACTTTTGGTATTTTTTTGGTATTTTTCATTTAAAGTTCATATTTTATGAATAGTGAAAAATACTGCATTTTAATTAAAAACTGCCTTTTAATATAATTTATTTATATAGTTATATAGTTATTTTTGATGGTTTTCAAGTTTAATTAGATTATAATTTAACCATTTAATCCAATTTTGTTCATTTTATGTAATATCATTTTGAAATTGAACATAAATAAGTGTAATCTTTTGATAGTTATTATTTCCTAAGAACACGCTTTTTTGTTTTGACAATGGGAATTAATTATAAATTAAATTATAAAAAATATATGTTAATAATTTTTAAAAATGGAATCTTTATTTGGAATCAGAATGTCCCAATTTTTTAAATAATTATCTTTTATTTTTAGACATTATGAATATTTACTTCAGTAAATATTTTATTTACCATTGTTAAAGGGTAAATCTTGTAAATAATAGTGAAAAATAATATTATAATAATATTAAATTACCCATACACATGTCCTAACCCTATTTTATGAGATATTTATTACCAAGCTCATCCTTGGGTCGATTTTGTGACCCCATGGAGCCACATGAGAGTGATAATGACACATTATGTTAATTAATTTAATGTAATGTTAAAAGCAACATAAACATATAACTTTTAGTAAAACCATTTTTATATGGAGTTGTAAAAGTTATCTCTTTGACTATAAATATTTATCTAAAATCTAAAAATATTTACTACATCATGGAATTTTAATTATAATTTTTATACATTATAAAAATAATTATAATTATGACACAATAGTGATGTAGTAATTGCTTCATTAATAAAAGATTCAAATTAATGATTTTATAAATTTTAAAATATATTTATTTTTAAACTTTTTATACCATCCAAGAATATTAGGGATAATAATTATTTTTTTATATTTGAATTAATTAATTCTTTTTCAAATAATCATGTAGTATTATTTTTTTAAAATTCATGATATGATTAATTTATAAATTGACATAAATGAGTTTTTAAAATAATTAATGTTTTATTAAATAATAAAATAATACTAAAAATCTAATATTCGTCCAAATATTAAATAATGAAAAAACGATCCTTTTTGGGTGTCTTCGAATTTTATAGTATAAATATTAACCATACAGTATGAATATATAAGAAGAGATGGCGAAACATAAATAAGTTGAGAAAGGGTTAAACAAAAAATATAAGGACAAAAAAATATCCAAAACCTGTAAAATTCTTATTTGATGATTTTATTTTGACTTATATGTACCTTATCGTTGAATTAAATATTTTTTTGGATATTTTTAAATATAAATTTATTTTACAATAAAATAAAACATTCAAACATTCCAAAAAAGTCCATCCTCCTTCTTATAAAAGGCTACCACCCCTAACTAGTCATACACACCTCTCAATCCACTTCAATCATCAAAACTCTAATTCAAGAAGCTCCTAACATCCCTATCTTCCTCATAGAATCCTTCCTTTAGGCATATGGAAATTCAAGAAATCCTTTTGTTTCAAACCAAAAGGAGTTACTCGATTTAAAGGTAATTTCTTCTCTCAAGTTCGTTTCTTTTATTTTCCTTCTCTACCCCCCTAAACTCTATTTATTCCATTCATTTATAACAACACCAGTATCCTTAATATTCCAGTATGTTTTTAAGATAATAATTCAAATTAAACTTCCACACACCTCTATCTAATGGATATGAACATGCCGTTTCTGTGGATGACAATCTATTGCTCACGAAACGATGATTGTTCAAATATCTCCTAATTCCATTCATGGTTGCCATTATAATGGAACTATATATATATATGATATATATATATATATATATATCATATTTATATTTTCTCTTTGGTTATTTATAACCTTTATTATTTTTATATTGGGTAAATATGAAAATTTTAATTTGGGGAAGGTCATACTACTACCCCCTAATAGTGATATGAATTGTTCATACCATATTTGGAAGGTATAAATGATGGAGTTAATGAAATTATATATGATATTATTCTGGAATTATAATATACCTATTTATCATTAAGTTTTAATTCCATTAAATTTGAAATATAAATGAATGAAGCGTTCATGCGTACGTACAGCTTACCGTCTCCATGAATGGTGCATTTCCTTTCATATATCCAAATTTTACGTATTGTTATAAATACATGTATACTGGATATATATTATATATATGATGTCTAATTAATTAATATAATTCTGGATATAATTTACTTTTGGCCACATAGACAACTTGTAATTATAATATGTTCATTTTTGTCTCAAGTACCAAAAAATGACAAAATGACCATTATTAACAAAAATGATTTTTCAATGATTATAACGTCATAATAAGTGATATAAAAGGAATAATAAAAATGAAAAATGTTCTTATTCAAATTGAAATTAACTTTAGTTTATTATTAATGAGATTAATGAATGAACGAGTTAAGTCATACACGAGGTAAGGGAACTTCTTAACCAAATTTCCAATATTTGGGCTAAACATCTACTTCTTGATTATGATGGTCTATGAATATGTTTTAACTACCTATGATTTTTTTTCAATTAATATCCACTTATATAGGGTGTATTTATATTTTTTCACACATAATTGTGTCATTGATTTATCATGAATCAAATGATATAATCATTGTAAGGGACTTCGTCTCAATATACTTTCCTTGAGACATATTTTGATTTATACTCGACTTTATTTTATACGATGTATAAAAACCATTGACATTTCATTTCATCCAAATGGAATATTTTTCTACTTTTAATTTTACTAAAAGTCAAAGGGAATGTTTTTTTTAACATATCCAGTGACAATGTCATTTCTTCCACTGTGAGCATTATTTGATATTTGGCTTCAATAACAAGCCGTAGTGGTTTTTAAAAAGAAAAATAAATACCATATAATCATTTTATGTATTTTGTTGTTGGAAATGGTATTGATAATGGATTGATTATGTGAATATATTTAAATATTATATTGTGATTTCTATATAGAAATGTTATCTTTTTTTATGCCAGTTCTTGTGTTATGATTATGTTATGTTTCTTAGACATTGTATATGTATACGAGTGGTTCTGTGATAATCCTAAGGTGGGTGAGCCCGAGATAGCTCTCTAATTAATTTTATAATGTGTAGGAGGTAAATGTTATTGGTCACCTAAGAGATTTAGGGAATATACTATGATGGGTTTTCAAAACATAACTCCCTACTTAGCTATGAAAGCAACAACATAAGTATGTTCTGGATGCCACATGTTAACATTATGATTTATTATTTCCATTTTTTATTCATAATCTTATTATTTTTTGGTGGTATGGTAAATATTGAAAAATATGATTTCAATTATTTGTATGTATTTATGGACTAATGTTTTCATTCATTATTTTATAACACTTACTTAACTTTTTATGCACATCCCATGTTTTTTAAATATTATCACAGGGTATAAGGAAGGGTAAGAGAAATGAATAATTAATGATGATTTGTATCAACAATATTACTCCTATATTAGTTAAGGAGTTTTATTATTGTCAAAATTTAGGATAGAGTAGAAGTGTCTACTTTATTATTTTTGGGATAAAATGTACTAGTTACGACCTAATTCTCTAAAACTCTAAACCTAAAAATATTGTCAATGTGAATAATTTACATAAATAAATATTATATAATTTTTAAGTCTAAGAGAATATACTATGTATCAACTTGTTTGAATTCATTTAAATATGAAAAATAAATGAAAGTAGCAATCATGCGTATGTACAACTTACCGTATCCATGAATTGTGCATTTCATTTTATATACCCCAATGTTATATACTATTATAAATAAATATATATTGGATATATATGATATTAATATCACGAATATAATTCTAGAGATAAGGAAATTTTGACCACATGGACAATTTGAAATTATAAAAAGATCACTTTTGACTCGAGTACCAAATATCTACAAAATGACCGATATTAACTGAAATAATTATTTAATGTTTATAACATGGTAATATGTGATATGAATGGAATATTAAATTTGAATGATGTTCTAATTATTGTATAAATTAGATTATTTTTATTATTCAGATATAATGATGAACTTATATGACAAGTTGGGCTCAAGGTAACAGACTTCATCTCGATTTCCTTTAATTGAGGCATATTTCTATTTATACATGGATTTTATTTATACGATTTATAATTATACGAATTTTCATTTAAATTAAATCAATGGTTTTCAAAAAGAATATTTTTCGAAGAACCAATTTACTTAATTAAAAAAAGAATGTTCCTTTTTAATATATGCGGAAAAACAACTATTCTGCCACCACTATCATTATTTGACATTTGGGTTCCCTAACATAACGTAATGTTTTTAAAATGAAAATAAATACTATATTATATTTTTAAATATTTTGGTATTTAAAATGGTTTTTTAATAAATTTATTATTTCAATACCATGAAATGATATATTGGGATTACACTATATAAATGATATCTTTAATTTATGATTGTTTTATGTATTATGATTATGTTGTGGTTCATTTGAATTGCATACTTATACTAGAAGTTATGAGATAAAAAAGGGAGGGTGATCCCAATATGGCTCTCCAATTCATTGGGTAACGTGATAGTGGTAAACATAAATGTTTCTCCTAAGAGATTTTAGGGAAAATACTGTTATGGGTATTCCAAACGTAACTCCCTATATAGCAGTAAAAGCTTCAATTTAAGTATGTTATGGATTCCACAAGTTACATTTATAATTTATGATTTCTCTGTGATATTCATAAATATTATTATTACATGATGTATTTTAAAGATATTATATTTTATGAATGAATTGTTTGATTTCATTGATTCCATGTGTTGATGGACCATTGTTTTCATTCATTATTTTATAAACCTTACTGAGCTATTTATTCTCATCCCATGTTTATAAAATATGTTTCACAGGGTATAATGATGGTTAAGGGAAAGGAATAATTAAAAAATATTTATATCCAGAAAATAAGTCTTGTTTTAGTTTTAAGAGTTTTATTTTTGTGTAAATTTTTGATATAGTAGAAGTTTCTACTTTCTAATATTTGAGATGTAATGTTATAGTTATGGACTAATTCTCTAAAACACTAAACGTAAAAAATCATCAATTTGAAATCTTTATGTAACTCAAGATTAATCCTTGCTTATGATTGGGGCCTTAAAGTGAATTATGGACTTATAAGTTTTCTATTCATTGAAATATTGATTCCAATAATATAAATCGAGTTGGTCTTATGGAGAAAATAGTACTCAAAAAATAACCTACACCATTGATCTGAACTGAGGTACATAGTTTCTATTGGTTTAGCTGGTAACTATAAAAAAATTCAAATAACATTACTGATTATCTTACACATTAACTAACATTACTTGTAAATGGGTCAATTTTTTATATAACATTAATGTAAAAAGGTTTTGATGAATTGGTATAATGATGCGTGAGTTATCCAATATTAAACTACCACTATGAAATAAGGTATTTATAATATATCTAGATGCTTCACTAAAGGGACAAGTTTTTGTACTAATATAGGATGATATAATTTTTTCTAATGCATCCAGGTATTTAAGGATTCATGAACAAAACATTGTAACCCATTTATCTTGAGTTGGAATCCATAATTATTTATTTGATGATTTTTTTAAATTATATATATGAAAAATGATATGGGATATACAAGGATCATAAAATATCGAAACACCTTCTTCAATAGAGGAATAGGTGATGTCTTCAGCTACTCAAGGATTATGATTTCCCAAATAACTATCACTAAGGGATGTAAAATATGGTAGTATATGCATTTATAATGAAGGATCATGGAGTTACGACTAAAATGTAGATATATTGGGATCATATGACCATTGATTTATAAATAAAGTATATCGGAAATATTATGGTTGTGGAGATATCACTCCTTTTTAAAATGACGTCAAAAAAATATTTTTTTGAAAATTTAAATAGTCTTCAACAAAATGTTAATACTTTTAAAAAACAAAAATTAAAGGCATAAATGATGTAGAATTATAAAATTTCATTTGAAAAGATATAAATATGAAATTCGGATGAAGAATATGTGTTCTATCTATATATAAGATGAAGAGGGAGTTATTAGAAGATTACCATAGCTATAATTTCACTATATATCCTGGATACACCATAATCTATAGATATTGGAAGGATAACTTGTGGTAGGAATATTTAATATTGGAAATTTATAAATATGTGTCATGATATTTTGTTTTTAAATAGGTGAAGGAAGAGAGATAACATTTTAGAAGAGTTATGAAACCTCAACCTATTATTATATGGAAAATGGTACGGGAGTATGATGGTCCATTTCATTTGATTTCCAATGTCTCCTAGAAAGATTAATTCAGTATTTTTTATTTCTTATCACCTCAAAAAATACTCACATTTAATCACTCTAATAGAAAATTTACCACATCATCACCTAACAAGACTCTATATAAATTACTCTGTAAGTCTTCTAGAAACATATATTTTAATTATGTCTGATCATGATACATGATTCACGTAAATATTCAGGAGATTTTTTCAAAAATATATCAATAAAGATATTAATTTTAGCACTTATTATCACAAAAAATCTAATGGATTGTACAAAATCATTATTGAACCATTAGAAGACATGTTTCTGTAATGATATCCTAAAAATAATTTTATGAAGTATCATTATTTATTTTTCATAAAGTTCACATATAATAATATCTTACATTCAAGTATTCATATGACATCATATAAGGAATTATAAGGAAAGATATGTCATACTCCAAAAAGGTGAGTTAAACATGATGAATGGAATCTTGTAGGCCTAAAAAATTTGGAGTAGACAATGAAACACTTACGTACTATTAAAACCAATATAAATATAGATAAAATAAGAAAAAATATCTGTGTAGATAACTAGAGGAATCATTTGGAATTTCAGGTGTGAGAACATGATTTCATGAATATATCTGCATGGAAGGGTGTTATAAAGTTTGGTTTTAAAGGGAAACTGATCTGCATAAAAATTTTCCTTTATAAATCCTAGATGGATCTTGAGTGGTTGATTACCATTTTTCAAATCTATTAATTCAATCTAATGTAGAGGATATGTATCATAAATGATTTATATGGATGTACATAGTAACCCTAATTCATGTTATCAGATATAAAAATAATATAAATATAACATGATTTATTTTAAAATAAATATCCAAGCATGATTTTTGATATAAGAAAACCAGTTTTGAATAATTAGAAGACTCGGTTGGAAAAGGCACATTGGAAAAATCATAAGATATAATAGGTGATTTGAAGAAATTATGAGGGGAAACTAACCAAATATTTTAATTAAGGAAAATTATAAATTTATATGTTATTTTTCTTGTTAGATGAAATTATGTAACACCATGATATTTTATAATATATTTATTTGAACTTAACCTATTATATATCTTGTGATAGACACAATCGTGAGACAAAATGAATTATAATATATTATTCGATTATAACGTAGTATCTAAATTTTTTGGGTATGAATATAACCAAGTAAATTATGTAATGACTATGGTTACACATTTATGAAATAAATTTATTGGTTAACAATGAATAAAATAAAAAACATTTTAATGAAAATGAATTATTTTTATACGAAAAACTTATTCTCCTTAAATTAAATTTAATTAATCACTATTGGTGAATTATTTTTGAAAAATTAATATATTATTTATTCTATAACATGTTTTATCATTCATGTAATTGTTTTTCTATTCATGGTATAAGAATAAATCCATTTTTTTATTAAACGAATTAATTTCTTCAAAACGCTCAATCATTTTTTTCACACATTTTTAAAACTAATGCTTGAAAATTTTAAAAAATTATATGAAACAATAAACATTATTTTTAAAATAATCATGTAGAATTTATCTTATAGTGAATTTTTGAGAAAATAATAAAAACAATTGATTATTTTTTGATGAATTGTGAAAAATAGTTATTTTTATAGAAATAAAAATTTTCATTTAATAATTTTAAATAAATTTATTTTCTTTTAAAATATTTTCAAAAGTAAAATAATATAAGTTATATTTTTATAAATACAATTTTATGACATTGAAATAAATTTATTTAAAGATTTTTATATAAAAACTCTTTATACTTGAGGAAACCTTGTATTTGGAAGACTATTTTTCATCATGCTTATGGGTTTAATTTTAAATTATATTATTCGACTTGTATGAATAGAATTTTTTAAAATATATTCCATATTTATAAAAATGGTAATTAATATTATGTAATAAGGAAATTTTTATGGTTATAATGAATGTTAAATTTATTAATAAAATAATTACCATGGTTAAGGTTGAAACTAGTTTACCAGGGTGATTATAACAAAATAAAAGGGTACATTTACCAATACAAAATCAGTAAAACCTATTCTATAACCATATTTTGACTATATACCATCATTTAATTGCACATATTTACGATTTTGATAATTTATATTTTGAAAGAATTTATCATTTGGTATTCCTTCAAGAAAATTCAAATTGGGACCCCTCTTCCACTTATAAAAGGACACTCCCATATCTCCCCTTTCGACAATTCGAGTGCCTTTTGGTATGGAAAAAAATTTGAAAAATATAATCCTTATATTAATATAAATGACAAGGATTTCTTTCCTTTATATAAAAATGATCCTAGAAAGGTATCAAGAAGAAACATAAAGAGTTTATCTAAAGAGGAGGTATAGATCGTAAAAATGAATCTTTATTTTATTTCTTCCTACAAAAATTTTATATCATATGATAATATGGTATTATAATTAACATAATATATATAATATACTGTGATGTTATTATTTTTATTTGTAAAACCTATATCTATCCTTGATTCCATTGAATAGGAAATAAAACTATCAATTGTTTGTTTGTTGAAGTATTACTTCATTAATGTACATAATTTGTTTTCCATCATAGGCAGTCACATAAATTAAGAAGAATGTATGTAATATATATATATATATATTATTTGTGAAATAATTATAAATATGGAGATATAATATCACATCTAGAATCTTTCCTTCCAATCCATTGGAAAATGATAACATCCCTTAGGTATACGTTTGAGATACCACCTACACAAAGGGATGCGACATGTTTTTATTTTTATTTTTAAATGACTGGAAAAAATAATATATGTTATAAATATATATGATATGTATGATATAATAATTATTCATTATAATTTTAAATTATTTTTTAACTTTATTTTTCTCAATCTATTGAAAAATTGATACAACATTCATGAATATATACGGCCTACCAACTGCACGAATGGTGCAATTAATTTTCACATCTAAATATTTTAGAAAATTTTATAAATGAATATATAATTAATGTAGATTATATTTTTATAGTGTATAAAATTTTGTAGATTATTCAATTATGATCAATGTACAAGGGAGAAAAATACATAACAAAAACATACCTAAAACACAAAGTAGTTATTACCATGAAAAATAATATTAACAATGAATTTTAAATAAAAGGGTAGAAGATGAATATAAATAAACCATATATGGTTTGATATATGAGATTATGGTTCTAGAATAGGAATATCATAAATAATAATTTATTATACTTGAGTTTCATACACCTTAAAGGATGTCAACATGGATGTAAATGTGTATTTCATAATCCCATGGATATTTAGGATTTTTTATGGTTATGTATCTACTAAAGAAAAATATATTAAATTTATATATTAATTTGAATAAATTTTCATCCTCTACTTATTTCATTAATTTATAAGTTTTCCTTTTACATCCATCTCATTATGGAGTCAAGATACCAAAATTACTTTTTTTAGGTAAAATTGTTATTATTTTTCTACTTAATAGGGAGTCATTCTAATTCATTTCAATATTTTTCATAAAATTTCTATAAAAATGTTCTTATAATTATATAATGTCTTATTAAATACATTTATACAAAATTTAAAATAATTAATTTTTTAAAATCTATCTTTGAATGATTTTCTAAATTAGGTTCATTTTTATAATTTTAGAATAGTGGGAATGGACTATTTTTTATGACATATACAAAATTACCATCCTTAATGTACACTTGTTTATTGGAATATATCATTTTAGTTTTACATTATAATTATTAATGAAATTAAATTCCATCATGTTTTTGAATTATTCTATACTTTAAATAATAGATTTCAATGTTAAATATGTATTTTAGTCCTGAATTTATCCAGTGATATTTTTAATGTAAATAAATCTATTTCAATACACAATGGTAAATATTATGCTTTATTAGGGACGTAATATTTTGACACCATTCTCCATATTACTCCCATTTCATTATGGTTATTTTTATTGTTTTGGGAAATAATTTTCATTTTCTATTATAATTGTAAAATAGAAGTGTTTTTAGTGATTATGTTTCATCCATTTTATAGGATGAATTAATTATACTTTTTAAATAATAAGGAATGGACTAATATATCCCCGTGATATATTGGTAAGTATTACAAGATAAAATATTTTTATAATTTGTTCGATATTATACTCATTTTTATTTACATGTTTCAAGATTTCTCTGAACCCATACCCTTACCCAGCATCTGAGTTAAACTCTTTATTATGCTTCGTTTACCATAGATTACATGATATGTATATTGATTTATATATTGTAATATTATGAATGGAATAATTTTTTCTCCAATAAAATGTTATATTTAATATTAATTTTTTATTTTTATTATTTGTTTTATAGTTTTATATAGTTTTTTGGACATCTAAACTATTCGGTCCATTAGGATGTAATTACGTGTTTCTAGTAAAAATTTAATAATGTAACAATTGAATCTGTTCTATGAGGTTTTAGGTCTTTCCAATCCATTTCTGGGGCAGTGATTTCCTAGTCATTTCATTTTCATATTTTACATGGAGGATAGAGATTTTCATCATCTTTGGTAGTCCGTGGAATAGGGAATTTTCTTAGATAATTTCAAAGTTCCCCAAACATAAGACATTGAATTATGAAACATCCATTATGGTGAACACTATTTAATTAAATTATTTTAACTAAACTATAGATTTTAATATGGTGGTTTGATTCTTGGTGAACACTTATTTCAGAATTAATGAATTTTCCAGTACCATTGAGGAAATTTCTTTTTCTAAATTTCCCATATTTTTTACATGATGGGGATTTATCACTCATTAATTTTTCATGTTATTAATATTTCCATTCAAGAGACTCCATAATTATTTTATTGGGGTTACTCATGATTTCAACAATTATTTTATAGATAATTAGGTTTCACGGTCATTTTTTTATAATCGCTAAATTCCTTTGTTCATATCCCATTATAATATATTAATAATTAATTCAATGATCACCTTTTCCACCACACCAATGGTTCATTTGAATTTTATACATTAATAATACCAAAAAGGCTAACATGAGTGATGAACATAAAACAATATACATGGATTAACATAATCAATATTATAAAATTGATCCAAACTTAAAACATTTTATCATTTTATATCACCATGTTAGATCATAATTTATTTATGTTATCATATAACAATCATAGATTAACCCATGATACCTAAGGCTAGGTTATCATAACAACCCATATTACCCTTCAATAGAACTATAAAATAAATCATTTATAGTAGTACAAATATTGTATATGACCATCTAAAGAATATCCCCTATGGGAATCTATCTAGGTGTGCAGTCTTTGGACCACGTATTACACAACATTGTGATGACTGATTCAATGATTTACAATGAATTTCTTTTGGTGAGTAACATATGGTGAATTTGTGAAATAGAAGTACCAACATTCCAAAATCTATACATGGATGTATTTCTTAAAAAACACATTTTAATACTTTATAAAAAAAGTTGAATTTTATCTTATACATATTCTTACCACTAGGGTATTATGTAAATTTTCAACATGCAAATCTCCTATAGTAACTAGACCATACTCGATTACTAACTATAGATACCCAATCGTTAAGGAAATATTATTTAATTATTTTTCCCAAGGATTGTCCAAAAATAATAACTTTCATCTATAAAACTAGTGTTCCTGTAATAGAAACCCTACGACTACATTATAAAAGGAATAAAAATCTTATTTATTTTAATAATCCACATCATTATTTTAACTTCCATTAAGCCTAAATAACTATATAAGATACCTAGGTGATGATACATATAGAATACTATGATATGTAATTCCCATTAATGGAGTAAATATTTAAATAAACCATAACCTGTGAGTCAAGAGGGATAAAATTATACAATAAATGGAAATATCATAATCATGGAAAATGGAATAAGAAAATAGATTCATCATATAATAAAATTATAAAATATGTTGAATCAACCAAAGACATGAAATCATAAAGATATCTTAATGGAAACTCACAATTAAATAATTATAACGTGTAAAATGTAAATTAGTGGATTGGGTTTGTTCCCAATTCGAAAAAACATATTAAGAAATGTCCCATTTTGGATATGTTTAATTCATTATTCAATTACACAACATATCATGTTATTTAATCTTGATTGATGAATTGGATGAAAATTTAAATGTATCATGATGAAATTTTTTGAGAATGATGAGACGTTGAATTTAAATGTCTATAAGAAATATCTTGATTATGAACACATTATGTTGTTGGGAGTTCCATTGAAGTTATTATCCATTGGGAAATATTTTATGATATTTTTTCAAATTTTGTTAAGTTTTATATTTTTTCCTATAATTGGATTAATGATTCTGCATTTCATTGAATAAAGAGGGGTTACAATATTTTGGGTTAAATTGTAAAAAATGTACATCAGTGGGAAATTTTCTTCTATAACTACCAATTTAATTATATAAAATTTACATTTTACTTATAGAATAACAATATTTATATTCCTACAATGATGTTGTATGAGTTTAATGAGCTTCCAAGGGTGGTTTATCATTATTTTGGATGGTGGTGATTCCAAATAAATCCTTCAGAAAAAATTTGTTTCACCATTGGTAATATGTTTATGTGTAATAATTTAATTAATATTTAATTAATTATAATTAATTAACATTGAATTCTTGATAATGTGTTATTACCATTTGGTTATTTATAGAAGTATAATAGATATTGACAACTTTGAAAATTATACTAGGATTTTCTTGGTTTGGAGTTGTCTCTCATTATTGTTTCTGGACCTGTGTACTCTTCACTATGTTGTTATAGATCATTTATTGGGTTTTAATATGACTTTCACCACATTGGGTGAGAAAACCATAATTTATACATATACAATAAGTAACATGTAATGCATAATTATTTACTAATCATGAATTATTATCAAAAAAATGTAGTGATGATTAATGTAATAGAACAAAGTGGTAAATACTATGATGGACCCCTATGAACTCGCTTTATATTAGATGCCGAGGGTTGTGGATTGACAACAAATGATATCACATAAATACCTGTATTTTCATATGTTTCCCATGATACCATGATTTATGTTTTATCACTTGTATATTCATATATTTCCCTGGAGACCATAGTGGATGGTTGATCAATAATTTGTGGCTATATCATTGGTGACCACGTTTAATATTTTATCACATGTGTGTGATGGTATAGACCCTGAAATCCTAATTAATGTTTGATCACATATGTATATGTGTGAATCCCATCATAACCTTATAATATCATTGATTTCATGAGGGGGTGTATGTAGCTGGGTATATAGTGTTTCACTATGACAACACATATCTATATGAATCAAAGTACTAATTATGTTAACATTCTATTCACATCACTTAAATGATCTACCTAGTTATGTGTTATTACCTTACCTTTAGAGGCATTTCGTAGTACTCAAAATAGTTCTAAAATTGTGAGATGGTTATTACATTGGGGGATGTGTGCATGGTATACAAAAAAATTATGATAGAACTTATCAAATGGTAGGGGAATGATGACCTTGAATCCATACATATGGTAGTGACATTGGAGGCATGATGAAATTGTGGATGGAGCTAATGTATATACAATTTTTAGTGGACATCATTCCAAAATAATTATGAGTCAATATATGATGTCCTTGTCGATGATTTGAGTGATTTTTTTTCAACTATCGAGAGATATGTTCACCATACTTGGGGCATGATCCATGTGAGTGATGAAAAATTCAGGCCTTATATCATCACCTAAGACTCGTTATCCTTGTGGTCATTGTGGGTTACATGAGGTGAATTTGTGGTTGACTATAGTTCATAAAACTAATATTAATACATATCAAATCTTTATTTAATATTGGTATAACTAATGGTTAATGGGATCTTGTAAGGTGAAAATGCTCCACAATGGGTATTTGTTTCTTTCTTGGGCGTGGATGATTATCTCTTATAGTAGTACAATTAATGCATTTCTTATTTACTTTCAACTATGGTTTTCACATTCACATAAACAATATTTACTGGCTAGTAACTAGAAAAAATTTGTGATTATTGTGGATGATATATATTATATGATGTGACATTGAGGTAATGTCTATTTAATGGCTCAAATATGATTATTTTATTGAAATAGAGATATATCAGGTAGAATTAGGGGTCTATGAAGGATGGAGAAGTGAAATAATTATTATCAAATTTGTAATTTTTTCATACTTATTAATTTTTTATAAAGTGTTATTATTATGCATTTTTATTATTTTCTATTTATTTTCTATAATCTTGTGAAATTCATGTACACAACATTTATGGGTTAGGTATTAAAATATGTTTCTGGTTCCCTACTTCATTTAACTTGAAATCTACCTGGGTTTCCATTGAATTTAAATATTTGATAATCCCTAAATTATTGTGTTTCAAGTTGGTATGTGTCCAATTTTGATTATTTATTGGGATATATCAAAATGATTGTAGAGATTGGGAGTATGTGAGGATTGGAATTTGGTGATGATCCAATATTACATTTTTATTTTAATTAATTTAATATGTGAACAATACAATGGGTGATTTGGGTCCTTTTATTATGAAATGACCATTTGATTTGGTTATTTCTAAAATCATTTATTTTAGATAATATGTATTTGTTTTCCATATACTCTAATCATATATTTAACTATTGCAAATTGGGAATTTAATAGCACAATTAAATGGCCATTATCAATGCTATAGAATTATTGATAATGTATGTGATGTAAAGGTTCATATTTAATAGTGTACATAAAAAGCAATAATAATGTACCCCTTTATCAAGAGAAAGAACGATTGAAAATGGGGTCTTTTTTCAGTGCTTTTTTAGCACTAATAAAGGGTATAAATTAGATTTTTCACACCCCCTTATCATCCAACCATCCTTATCATCGCTTACCCCCTTTATCAGAACATCACCCACCCCTTATCAGGGATTTTTCACATTCCACTACCTCCACCGAGTTTCGAATAAGGGACCTCCATCTTATACAAAAATGCCTTTTCCACTCCCCTATAATGTATTGTTCATCATTAAATGATATTCCTATAATTATATATATATATATTGTTATAATTTTTATCCCCATATATATACATATATATTTTTTGAATACATATTTATTTATTTATATTTTTTAAAATGAATATTAACTCAATACACCCTTAAAAACATAGAAACATTATGATACTATGAAAACACTAAATCCCCTAAAAACCATGAAACAAATGTATCATGTGGTCTGAGAGTCCATTATAGATCCATAACTAGTCAATTAAATTAAAATTAAATGGGATTTGATTTTATATTTGGTATTGGGATAATGTAAACCCAAATCGAATGTTATAGAAATTTAATGTCTATGAAACAAGGACAGGTGTCTGAAAACTCGGTTTTGGAGGCCTTCTGAGCTTTTTTGGTGTTTGAAAAATAGGAAAAGGATTATATAAATTATTACTATACAATATTTCACCTATATCTCATCATAAGATTCAATTTGATATGCGATTGATCCCAACAGATACATGGATCATATGCTATGGTCTTTTGATGTTCGATATTAATTTTTGACATTTTTGAAACTGTATTATATATTATTTATTTTCTTATCACATGATATAAGTCTCATGTGGTTTTAGATCGTTTATTAAAAATTTATTTCACTAGATTGGTAGTTGAAAAGGAATCTAGGATCGAATGTTATGATCCTTTTAAGGTTATTAGGATTTTTTGGGATTTAGGGGATTAAGGGTTTTTTTCATTCAATGGCCTTTCAAACGACCATAATGTCTGAACCATGTGGCTTTTTATTCTCTACCATACATAAAATTAAATCTTTTGATGATATCTATGACTCAGTGGCGCACATGAATCCCCAAGAACCACTATTGATGCCATAAAGTCACAGAAGTCCTCTAAATAGTCATATCTTATGGTATGGGAGTACACTAAGGATATATATATATATATATTTGAAATATACCCTCTATCAGAAAAAATAAAAAAGTACTGATGGGGAGGAATTTATAAAATCTTTTAAAAAAGTGTATATAATGAACATCCATTTATCAAGTCTTTCTAAATGAGTGAATAAAGACACCCCTTTATGAACTCGTTTTTAAAAGCGCGGATAAATGGAGTTTTTGAAGCGCTTTTTGACTTGTGTAAAAAATGATGGGAATTTATCTTTAATTTTTTTACAAGTGATGCTAAATGGAAACATTAACAGTAATTTATTAAATCTTTATTAAATTCCACATTTAACAGTCTTACAAAACACTGTTATAGATACCCTTTAACAACACTTTTTCTATTGTTGAGAAAGGGTGTTTTTAAGAGTGCTTTTAGCAAGTTATTTTAAAACCGTAACACTCGGTAAACCCAAGTTTTTAGAAATTTTGATCAATGATTGGAAAATTAAAAATTATTGTGAACTATTATTTGGTATTTATTCTCATCAGGATCTACATATACCCTCATTTCTGTTCATCATCAAATTTAACATTGGGTCGTGTGCCTGGGGTCATGTGTCACATTATCCCGGACTTGGGTATTTGGGTTGTGGTGTTAAAAAATTATATAATATATTATATTGTTTTCTATATATGGGGGGATTACATTGGCAGGCGACTTAGTACTATATTAGAGCACCCGATGAAACCTATTTCATTCACCATAGTACCCTTTTTTGAGGTATGTTTAGTTTTAAAGTGTATGTGATTTATGTTCTTGGTTTATATTATTCTTGTTATATTATTTCACCTCACTTGTATCACATTGATTTTTGCGGTTTTTGAGTTCATATGTATTTTAATAATAACACTTTAGAAAGGATTACTTACACAAATTCTATTCATAACAAATCCTTACATGACATATATGTTTCTTATCTGTGATTAAAATAACCAGGGATGAGTGAAAATTTTTATTATAAAAAGTGTGTACTGTGTTTTCAAAAATAAGTTCTTGATTACATTATATCTATGCAAAAACCAATTTATATGGAATTCCCAATTAATTTTATGTGGGAATATAGTTTTTTACATGGGGGATATGAAAACACCAATGAATTCTATGGTGATGATGATGTATTCCCTCAGTACATAGACGGTTCAGTGCCCCTTGTTAGGTTACTATCCAGTATTAATTTCATCATGGAGGAATATTGTATGATTTTCCATTAGGATGGTTATGATAAATTTTTTTAACAACTATAACCATTTGACCATTATACATATACTAATTAGTGGAATTATTTTTAAATAAACCAGGCATATACAGTCTCTCAATGTGGAACTTGTAATATATAATCCATAATGGGAAATCTAATGTGATATTCCATGATGAAATTTCATAAGTAATGACCCAAAGTGAAACCATATTTTGGGGTATGTGTATGAGATTGTGCATATTGAAATGGAAATCCTCTTACTAGTGAGGAACTGTTTCGTGATGTGAAAATGGAAAAACGATTGAGGTTATTCCATAAAAAATGATAGTCACAAATATTTACTTAAGGCTAGTATTCGTTGATATGGATACTAAATGATTGTGAGTAAACATGGGATGGCCTAGAGGATGGTATTAAATTATTCTTGTAGTCGTAGACTATAGATCGCCTTGATTACTATGACTCATGAAAGAAGTTTGGGTTTTAGAGTTCATGGATACTTTTAAAATGGAGTACAAGAATATGAGATGATTACAATGTTACTTTGGAGGGAGAATCATGATTTTTACCGAATGTGGATCCAAGGTGGGTCAACATAGGAGGGTTATAGAATGGATGTTTTATCATTGGTATCAACAAAAACAGTATTAAAGGTGGGGTGAAATGATTCTTGGGATAAAGTATATTGAAGTCATATTGATGAGAAAAGAATAGTGTTATGGTTTTGCAGAGCTATAGCCTTTATATGTGGATAGATGAAGAGGAATGTGAGTCTAATATGATGGTATGTGACTCATAAAAAATTACTCTATTGAACTAAATGGTTTTTTAATCATGCTATGTTTGTAAATCCTTGATATATGAGACATTATGTATATAGTTAGGTGAATTGTTGGATAAATCAATAGAAAATGGTTATTAGTGAGAAATTGAGAATAATTGAGGTTTTGTTTATGAAATGAAAATGATATCGGTTTTTGGTAAATGAAGAATATGGTTTAGAGTCACCCATGTAGTTAATAACTAGTATGTTGTTGTAAATATCACTAGGATTAGATACCAAGAGGCTATAGTGAGTGGATAAGACTTCATTATGGAAGAAGGAATCATAGTTATATTGGGGCCTAGCGAAGTGGTCAACAAGATTTGTTTGGATGTGGATATTTTAGGGTTTAGTATAATGGAATTGGTGAGGGGACATCACCCATCAAGGATTGTAGTCGTAACACATGAAAGGGGGGTTGAAAGACATTTATTATATCTTGGATATCTAATTTTATGTAGTGATCTATGTTATTGGTAATATTAGAGTGAGTTGTTCTTGATGTTTTCATGAAAATTGCATATGAATAATCCTTAATTCTTAGTCATCATATTTTTAAATGGAACCGTCTAGGTCTATGTAGACTAATGTCAACAATGTGAGGTCATGATAAGGAATCTACTATGGTTTGGATCATCCATATAGTCATTTCTGAAATGAATTAATTATTGTAATTTTTTTGGTCTTGAGTATTATTGACAATGGGACATTAGTGAGGGCTTCAAAAAGAAAATTTGTTGTGTACCCAAACAAAGATAGTCGTGAAATGAATGATCGATGGTTATTTTAGATGTGGCAGTAGATGGATACATGATTTTGAAACTGAACATGGAAAACTATCTATTAAATATAAGTATAATAACCCAGAATTTTCATACACAAATATTATATCATAATAGAAGAATATTTAATATAATTCACCAGCACACGACCAAGGATCAAAATATATTAGTGTCTTTGGAGTCCAGATAAAAAATATTATTATTGTATGAACTAAATTCAACATCTCCAATAAATATCATCCCACATAGTACAATTAATTGGAATACAACACTTAAAAAGATATTCACATCCTATAGAAAGAAAACATATGTATTGGTGAGACTGTATGCTTAGTATGGGTAATCATGAAACATAACAAATATCGATCATATGAAAGCATCAGATAATCATAAGTGTATGTGATAATGAATATGACATAAAATGTTAATAACAAATATATAATTGATCATAAAAATTATTCATGTCATAAACCATTGTTATTTTGAGTAAAATGAACCATTAGGGTGATAAATAATCTTTAACCAATCATGAGATAGATGTTCATGTCATATAATTTTGGCACCATAATTAGTATATAAACCATTTAATGTTTTAAGGTAAAAATCATAGATAATTAAATAATAATAGTTTTATTCTCAAAAACATTTTACAGTCTCATAATGTGTCATGCATATGGACATGTTTCCCACAGTGGATCAAACCCATTTACTTATTTCCCATAGTGGATCATACGCATAGGCATGTTTCCCATAGCTTTTAATGAGATATAAAACATCACACAATACATTATAGGGATATACATAACAAATTAAGATTTTATGAATTTTTTTTCAAATAACACTAATCATTTAGAAATGTCTCATTACAAATAATATCATGTTTAGAATCCGTTACACAAAATACTGAGTTTAGCTTCTATTACATATAACACTGACTTTAAAAAAATGTGAAAAATTATTAATGTGTTATAATTTATTAAATTATTGATCACCTATATTTTGGAATGAAATGTACAAATTTCAATATCCAAATTAATAAAATATGGTTTACACATATATATATATATATTGAACTATTTTGGTGAAAAATTAATTTTAAAGGAAATAAAAAACAGATTAAAATAAAGTAAATGTTTTACTGATAAACTTTTTTATGCATTGAAATGTATTTTACACTAAAAACTTTACAAAATAGAATTTGTATAATAAATTTAATGAAATATATATATTTTATATATATTCAAATATTTTACATTCATCATATTTGTTTTTTATAAAATAGATAATATTACATCCATGTTTACTCTTAATAAAGTTTATTTTAAAAAAATGTATTTTACCACATTTTGGGATTACTTATTTAAAATTTGTTTTGAAAATTTAAAAAAATTTATATAGAAAAATAATCCTTATATTTTATTTCATCATAAAAAAATTATCTTATGGTAAAACATGGAGCTATTTCTGTTTGGAATATTTTATTATGAATACATAAAAAAGTATTGAATGTTAATTGAATAATACATTTTCATTTAATTTGTTTATGAAGTAAAATTATATTTTATGTTCTATTGAATGTAAAATTAATTATATAAAATATATATGAATACAATTTCTGTATGTTTAATAAATTCTATATTAACATTTTATATAAATGACATTATTATCATTTGAACATTTTTTCTTAGAATCCATACTTTCTCATCGGGCATACAAGATTAATTTTAAATAAGAAGTTTCCAATTATGTAAATTTAATTTGAAAAAGTGCATTATATTTTATTAATAACCATAATATATATTATTTTAAAAGGTAAATTAATTTTTTTCCCAATATGATTAGGTAATATAGTAAAAATTAATCACCTTAATTAAGGAAAAAATGGATTCACGAAGGCGTTAGAATAAAAATTAAAGTGTAAAAATGAATAAAAAAACTAAAAAATATATATAATATAAATATTTAGATCATATCATTGCTATGTTTTTATAATAAACCATTTTTTTGACATATTCATGATTAAAATTTTGATACACCTTTTTGTTTTAAAAAATTACAATTGTGAAACTCACCACACTTATAAAAGGAAACACACTCTCCTCTATTATTCACACTATATTACATTTAATGTTCATCAATGGAATTATAAATAAAATTAAAATATACCTCAAATAATTCTAGAATTTTTATTTTGGGCATAAACCCAATCCAATAGGGGTTTTGGTGAAAATATAATGAGGTTACCCAAAGAAGAGATAACATTCTTCAAAGAGCACTTTTATTTTATTTATTCCTCATCATTATTAAATTATTATTAAATAAAGATAATAAAATAATATAATTATATTAAATATTATTCTATGTTTTTAGGTAGATTTAATGAACTAAAAACACATCCACTTTCATAAAATGGCTCACAAAAGCATCATTCATGTGTATGGAAGACTGTATCCTTATGAATAGATAACATTCATTTTTTCCATTATCATCCCCCATAGATGGATTTTATGTTGGTTATAATATATATATATATATATTATTTTTATGGAATAATTAAATATAATTTTTAATTATATTTGATATACCTTTTTTACAATAGATTTAATTTGGGATATAATAATGTCTCTCATGAGTATGATGGATTACAACCTCATGAAGTGATCTAGTTTTTTTTTCACTATCTCATTACGAGGAAGATAATAAGAATTAATATATGTTTTATAAGTGAAATAATTATTTTATTAGGGACGTATTTATATTTTATGAAAGGTAATATATCATTTTCAGACATAACATTTCACTCACTGAATGATGACAGCTTCATTTGTGCACCTGTGGACTACTGCCTCTACGAATCGATGGGACTCTCTTTCAATAATTACATAAAATAGATGATATTAATAATTATATTTAATTAATTATGTGGTATTTATGGTGTTATTATAATTTTTAATGATAATATATTTCTTAACTCTTTTCAATAATGATCATTGGAATCATGGAAATGTTACTCATGTGTTCGTATTTCATATTGTCTTCATGATTGTAACATAGTTCATTTAAAAAACAATAAATTGTGATTATTATTAATTTTTTTATAAATATGATAACTATTTCATAAATATTTTTCTATAAATTAATGATCCATGCTCATTTCAATTGTTTTAAAAATAACTTATAAAGACATACATGAAAAACAAAGATGTTATTAAAAAATGATTTTACTATGGAATTGTTAATAATAACGTTTTATAATAGAACAATTAAATCATATATGGTTTATATATTAAATTATGTTTTTAAAATATATTTATAATAATTTTATATTTTTTAAAAATGATGTTTTCACATATATAAAGGAAGTCATGACCTGTGTTAATGTATTTATTCATCCGTTTTATTTTTATTGAGACAAATTCTTTAATCCTATCATGCATAATTTTGGTGGTTTATATACATCCCATGAATGTATTTTATGAAAAATATACATTTAGTTATTTGTAATTAATTTTAAATACTAGAATCTCTCTCTCTCTGGGGGTTTACAGTTCAATAGATACCAAGTCAATTTATTATTTTTTATCTCAATATTCCCTCTTTAAGTCCTATGATTATGTTATGATCTTATCTTCTTATAAGAGGTGTGTATACACACCCATTGAAATTTATTATGATTAATTTTTTTAACAAATGATATTTTTAGATTAATTTAATGACATTACCTAATGGGAATGCAATTTAAAGATAATAAAGTGGTAAATATTTTATTTTTCAATCTCATCATTAGTTGGAATTGTTTGAGGTTTCATTTTTTTGATAAAATCCTATAATCCATCACTCAAGAAACACTTGTCTTTTCTTATCATATTGGTTTTTTCATGAATATTTTTCCCCCATTAATTTTCTACTATTTTTTAATCAATATTTATAAAATAATGTTTATAAGAAAAATGTACATTTTTGGTCGAACACCATTTTCCCTACAAAACAATGTTATCTAAAATCGATTTAATTTTTTTTTAACATTTTTATAATACTTTTTATAATAAATTTTTAACAATTGTTTTTTTTGTTTATAAATATCAAGAATAGAGTCTTCATGTGATATTATAAATAATGCAAATTTTTATTTTAACAAAAAGCTAAAAGAATTATTGTTTTAACTTTTATGTCATAAAAATAATATCACAAATTCAAGAAAAATGTTACAGTTGAGTATTCCATTATAAATATTCTGGGTAATTTTTATAGAAAATTATTTTCAAAATGTTTTATTTTTTGAAAAAAATTTCAAAGAAGAAATGATATTTTCATCACCAAATGATTCAAATGATTTTTAATGTTTCATTTAAAATTTGAAAGAGATATTTTAAAATAAATACATTAAATAAAACTTTTAGCAATAATAACATATATTAAATGAAATTCAATCTTCATCATAAAAAATTCCATTTTATTTATCTTTTAAATTATTATTCCAAATAATATTACATCCTTTGGTTTGAATTATGATTTAATGGGGATACAAACAAAGGATAAAATTTATATTCTTTCGATAAATGGTTTGTGATGTAAATATATTTATTAAAACTATTTATATTCCATTGGTCATACCATGACTAAATTTTTACGAAACTAATTACTCTTACATGGGTTATAAAATGAAATAATTCTCATGATACCTTCTTTTTTTCACAAGTCATTCTATGATAAATTGATTAAATGGTTGGAATGATTTTTCTTCTATATATTATTTGATATGATGAGGTGTTTAGGAATCTAATTTCCTTTTATGGGTTATGATGTGATAACTGTTTTAGGATCATTTGGAACTCATAAAAATTGTTTTCATTATGATATGGGTTGGTGATCTATCCCCTTCCAATGTATGGGGTATAGATTTATATCTCATGAGATAGAAAATACATGAATGAGGAGTGAACCCAAGTCATTATTGGTTATTGATGGTTACGATGGTCTTTGGAGTTATCATTGATTATTACACTGGTTTAGGGAGTAAACCCATTCCATTATGATTGAATTGTATATTAGAAATATCAATTGTGTAATGTATTATTTATGACTAGGTGTATGATTCAATTAAATAATTCATGTATGTATTATAAACTCATTGACCATGTTATTTGATTTCATAATGATTCATATATTATGAACTCCCAATCACTATTTCATGAATCATGCTTCTAACCATTAATTTAAAGGGTGCAGTTTTCATATGTAATGATAATTTTCTCATATCATTATATTATTTTTATGATTATATGTTTCCTTTATTTACCCTTATGAAACATATGTGCTGACATATTATAATGTTTCTATTCCCTAGGAAATGATAAATAGTTTTGTGTAGGGTATGTTTGTGATGATTATTAAAGATAATATAATTATAGAATATTCTAACTTTCATTCACCAAAATAGAATATTGTATACCTAGTCCTAAAATAAAATAAACAACTATGGTCCTCATGAATTTAATTGGGTAATATTTATAGTATTCAACCAAAAACATGTAACATTCATATATTAAATTCATGGGACACTATATTTGGAATCACTGGAAATGTTTATTTATCATTTGAAAATTAAGAAAATAAAAGATTACTGACATCCATAGGGATAATTATAGAAATATGTAATAGGTTGTCAAAAAGGATAACTCTATTTATGATTCAAACTTGTGGAAAATGTCTGGGAAATTTTGTAAAGGACAGAGTGAGTGGTTTCTATGAAATGAAATCCTTATGTGGATTATGTAATTAGATGTGGATCTAGAATAGAGGTACTTAGGGGTAATAACTCTAAAAATAATAAATGATCATGGATTGATTGTCACATAGTGTATGAAAATGGGACTTGCTGCATACCTATTTTAACACTCCTGGGGCCTTTGAATTGGAAATTCACAAAATCAATATAAACCATTGTGAATGATTTAAATTATTGGTGACTGGGAATGAAGTATTAAAAACATATGATTTCATGTACTAAAATCAAGGTTTCGTGATTTTAAAATCATATATGTTATTTTTTTACAGTTATTTTGTTTCCCAATACGATTAGCGTTGCTCCCACTTTTCTTTTTTTGTTTGCTGAAAATTTTATGAACCAGAAAGAACTTGTTTAGAACTAAATATATCTCTAAATTTTCTATGGATAATCCATATGATATGGTGAATGGAGTAAAATATTTAATTGTTATTCATAATAATTTATCACTAAACATGATTAACAATGTGCACCTTAACCAACTAAAAAACTCAAAAAAACAAGACAAGGATATAGTTCATTGAGTTTTTAGGTACTAGAGAACATATAGAAATGATGATTAAGTATATTATTTTGGAGAAGAAGCACTTAATAAAATGTCTCAAGCAGATGATAATATGTTTTGGGTTTTGAATATAAGGACACAACATAGGTAATTGAAAATGAAAAATGAAAATATCTGTTAAAAATGGAAGAGAATAATGGTCTACCTAAGGTATCATATACTATTTAATGTTTTAAATGATGAAAGTATGATAATTAATCAAATCGATGTCCTAAAGGGAAATATCATAAATAGAATCAGTAATTTTGTATGAGTAATGGTTTTTATATGGATAATGAAGAGACTACGAATGAATTATGAATGAAAAAAGGCATTAAAGAATGAGATCATGAACCATAGTTAATGGGTTTCGAATGAAGTTGAAGGATTTATGTATTTATATATTGGTATTTAATAATTCCATTTTAGAAGTATTTTTTACAATTGTAATTGGGTTATAATAATCCTTAATCATCTAAGTATTATGTTATTTTTGGAAGCATATATATCACCATGTAATATTAAAACAATAGTTATGAATTCCATCATGGGTTTATAAGCCTAAGGTTAATAATAAGTTCAATTTCTAATACTCACCTCTTAAGGATTAATACGATGAAAATATATCATAATTATGAATATTTTTGGAGGAATGTTAGGAAATAAAACTCTTCAATTTTGTATATGTTTTATTGAAAAAATTATTCAAGGATGAATACCTTTATAGTTATTAAGTTGTCACACATCATTAATATCATATCAAATTTATATCTGGATCTAATTTCTATAATATAAATTAGAGAAACGATAAGGTAATAGGGTATTCACATTTAATTATATATGATCAGGATTTTATGTTTTCCATGATATTTTGGTAATGTTTTCTAGAATCTCTTGATAGAAAGTTGAGTTTTAGAACAATACATGGTCAGTCTCATAGAACAATTAAAACCCTACTAGATATTCCAAAATCATGTTATATGGATTTCAATGGGGGATTTTAACAACTACATCTTCAAGATGAGTTTTCATAAAAAACTATTTTGACTTGATAATTTATATGGATCCTTTTGAATCCATTTATATGTACTAGAATGAATTTATTGAAATACATCATCTTTGAACTATGCTAGATGATGAGATGATAATAAATTAAATAACCATTTAACAACATTTGATCACTATAAATGTTGATATTAATGTTATTATGATTCTCATCAACTAAATATACAATTTGATGTCTGTGAGAAGGTTTTTATTTGATTTACTCTAAGGAATAAAGAAGGAGAAAATTATCCCCATGTATATTGGTCCCTTCAAAAAAACATGATCATATTGGGATAATATCTTAACATTTTGTTCTAAAACAAAACCACTTTCAGTTTTATGATGTTTTATATGTATAACTGCAAAGAAATTACAAACCAAATCCATTAATTTTACTCAACTCAATGTTTGTATACTCAGAGAATGATGATTCTTATGTGAAACAATCTCTATATATTCTAGAACAAATATATATATTTCATTAAAAAATACCACTCATCTAGTTAATGTTTTGCAGTAAAAAACCCGTATTGAGGAATCTAGATGTGAGCATGAGGATATAATGAGGAAAAATCAACCATAATTATTTATACCAAAGTGAGGAATATCCAGGGATATTTATTAAGGGGGTATAATTTAACACCCTTAGATTTGATGATTTTTTAATGTAAATCTTTTCTATATTATTTGTTCCATGAAATATCTAATTTAGCTTCTGTCACAAGAAACACAATATAAAGCTCATGTTATAAACAATAGTTATTTAAAAGGCAACATGACATATTAATAATGTATGATTATTTAATATGATAGATTTCAATGGTTATGTCTTTTATTGGGAGGATAATGTCCTTGATGATCATTACCCCACATTTTGGAGAGATTTTTGTAAATCTTATACCTTCATACTTGTTTAACATTTTTATTCTGCTAATATAGGGATCATGCCTTTCTTGGAAAGATCTTAGTTAGTTTACAAAAACCAATATGTTGGAATAGAATACACTAATAGGTTTAATTATCTTATGATAATATGGTTTATATATATATATTTTATTTGATGGTGAATAGTTTATTATTAATGTAATGAATATCTTTATAAAAATAAAGCACACCATTTTATAGAAAATAATTATTATTCACATAATGTTATTTTACATCATTTGTTTCACCAAATAACTTTTGGTTAATGAATATTATGAAATTTATATTTTATAGATTCAATGAAATCTTTATAATTTATCATTATTTTCTATAAAATATATATTAATGAATCCATTTTTTCACTTAAACACCCATTTTTTTTAAAATAAGTTTTTTTTGCAGATTACTTTATTATTTTTAAAACCTTTTTCATAAAATAAAACAACTTTTATAAATAATCACCTCAAAATTAGATTATGTTAAATTTTTTATTATTTTTTATATGATTATTTTATAGACGAATACTCAAAAATATATTGAATATTAATAAAAAAAATTCATTTCAGTTAAATTATTTATAAGGTTAAACTATATTTTAATTTGGTTTTAAATTATATTTTTTCAATTATATATATGTTAATCCAATGTAGTTAATTTTAATTCATTTCATTGTAACTAACCTGACACCAGTAGCCTAGAGAAAGTTCCTCACTTTATTACATTAGAATGGATATAAAGAATCACATCCCCAAGGACTGAAAAATTTTGTAGTTTTGGAGATCCAAATAACAAACAAGATACCTAATTACAATTTGAAAAGAAAACAAAACATAACAAAACTAAACTATCAGCATTCTTGAAATTCGTTCGAAGAATTAATCATCATATCCTAGGGAAAGAAAAAAAAATTAATATAATATCCAATGTTTATTAATGGTTAATTTCCATAAAAGAAATCCAAAATAAATTAGAATAATAAATAATTAAAGGTAAATAAGTAAATACACATACCATTTATACAGCTCATTTAAATTAATATATATCTAATAATAAATATAGGAAGGTTAAAAACATAAAACAAAAGGAAATTTAACAAAAAATAATATGGAAATGAATCCAAAAAAAATTCAAATTGAAAATGTCATGGATTGTAATAATATAATACTGAATAAAGGAAATTATTAGTTATCACATTTCATTTTTTTGGGAACATGATACCTTTACTGTCAGCATTTATTCTCAAGACAGTTGAAAAAAGTCTAGGTAAGGACCCATATGATTGGGAAACTAATCCATCTCACGATACTAAAAATGCATCGTGGGTATTCTATTAACTAGTCATGAACCTTTTTATTCTATTTAATATTAATTCCTTCTATATATTATTATTGATATAATTCAAAAAATCATTTTTATAAAATATCTTTATTTAGTTAAGTGCGTAGTTTGATAAAAGTATCATCAGTATGTCAAATAAATATAAAATTATACAAAACATATAGGGATGGTGTAAATTTTTTTATGTAATAATATCCATCATATAATAAACTATATATTTAAAAAAATAATTTCAAATGAAAAATTATTTCAATAATTTCATTTTTCAGGACAATGTTTTCAATCACAGAAGAATGTTTTGTTACAAAAAAAATTTAACCACTTTATAATTTTCATGAAAAATCCCCTTGGATGGAATAATTCAAATTGAAACATAAAATACCATTAAGAATTAAATATTGAATAAATTACATGTCCAATGGGTAGCATATACACCGTATAAAATTGAATTTCTACGTAGTAACAAATATGTCTCAATGGGTAGAATATTGAGAAAAAATCTCCTAACTCACACATCCTTTTTGGTTGATTGTGATTTATCATCCTATATTTTTATTTAAAACATTTCATAAACATAAAATAGAACCATATTAAAATTCATTGTATTATATATGATCCTTTAATAATATATTATAACCCATTCATTAATAAGCATTCAATATTATTATTGTTTTTGGTATTAATTGACTTTTTTTTTCTTAAGCATGCTTTATCAGTAAATATCCCAGTCCTGAACATATTGAGGATTTTTATCATCTATATAATAATAATCATAAAATTATATTCATATTATTACATCAATAATAACATTAATATAAATTGTCAATGTGGTTATGGAAAATTTTAGTACATTATTATCCTGGAGGCTATATGCAATACATACGAAGGAACACTTACATTTTTCAATGTTCATTATAAAATAGGATTATATAATTGTTTAACATTACTAATTTATAATAAAATCATAAATATTATATTATATAATTTTGTATATCATCTTTTGTGGTGTGGTGATGAATGGAAAGTCATATTTCTTCATGAATTCAGTAATCCTCTTGGACATAAATGATGTTAACATCATTATGCAGGTGAAATGGTAAGAAATAAAATGATATATATTATCCTTTTAAAAGGATAAATTATTTATTAATATCATAATTATTTAATTTTTTAAAATATTATCATCATATTTTTTTCGATCCATGTGGAGCGTTAGTTAATGATGAATCACATCGCTTCATGAGGTGGTAGTTAACTGTACACATGAGTGACATTATTGTATCTCTTACAGAATATAAGGTGAAAATATATACATTATATATTGAATAAATATGGATAAATATATTAAAATTATTATTAATATTATATATATATATAAGAATATATATGTTAGATACATCATTACAACTACACTTGATAGGTACAAATAGACAAAAAAGACATATGTTTGCATGGAGATAGTCCTCCATAAACAAGAATATGATTTCCAAACCCATCTAATGGATGTGGATATGTTTTTAGGCTATATAATTATTATGAAAACATAATAATAATATGTAGGTAATTTATTTTATTATATCATAATGATAGAATTAAAATTTATAGAGGTGGATAATAGAGTAAGATAAAGACGCTTGTTGAAGAATATTACCTCTTCTTAGAGTGTCCTATTTAGTTTTTCCCTAAATATTTAAAATGATGGACTTATGAAAAATCTGAGTTTTATAGTATTAGGGGTGGTAATTTAGGAATTTAATTTTTGGGGTTATATAAACCAAATGGATTGATGTCTATGAAGATGTTTGGGGAGTGAGTCCCCATTTATTGCTATAGATGAGTTATATTCCTATAAATACCAAATATTATTCACAATTGGGTGGTCAATCATATCTATATTTGTTTAAATATAGATAATTAAATATTTATTGGGATGATATGTTTTATAAAAACCTCCACCACACAATATAACACATGTTTTAAAAAATTTTCTTTAACATCAATGTTTCATTATTTTTTATCATTTTGGGACTTCACTCTGGTAACATGATTCATATCCTAGGTAATTTATATTTTAAGACTGAATTAAATTGACAATTATTAATAAAATTATACCCACATATTATAAATATAAAATATAATTTAATAAATGAAAATAAAATATCTATTGACAATTAGATTTAATAGACGGACATTTAACATGTAAAAATACTAATGTTAATGTCATCTATTCTAAGATATTTCGTTCCTTTTAGGGGTCATTATATCAATCATCAAAAAATAATTGGTAGATAAATGAACCATAAAATATGTTTATTATTGTTTTCAAATAAATTTTATGAATATAGTTTATTTATTAATTTTATATTATTTAATAAAATATAATTATTTATAAAATATCATTCATGTCAATATAGAAATTATTCATTTAAATTAAATATAAATATAAAAGAGTAAATTATGTAATTTGTTTATATTATATTCAATCATGTTTATCATGAAATATTTTTTAAGAAAATAATTGTACATAATAATTAATTAAATTTATATTAGTTCTAATATTTAAATATCATTTATTTTATTTTATTATTATCCAAATAAATAATATGTGGGAATTTATTAATAATTTATGGTAATTGTTTCTTCTACAAAATATTAAAATAAGTTTTCATGATTAAAAAACTATTTTATATTTCAAAATAATACATATAATATAACATATTTTTTACCAATACCAAAGTATTATAGATGGTAAGTGTATGAAAAATATTTTTTTCATCATTTTCTTTACATAACTAATAATATGAATCAAATTAAAAATAAAGTGTAAATGAATTTAAATATTTTTGATAAATTTATTTTAAGGGTCAAAATTAACTCATTCAATAAAATTAAGGTAATATTAAGGTTCATTGTCACTCTTACAATTCCAGATTAACCCTAAAGTAAACTAATATTCACCATAATTGTGGTAATAAATTTTTACCATATTCCAGATTTATTTTTAAAAAAAATGAATGTACACCATTTTAAGACATATTAATAATTATTATTAAAAATATGAAACCAATTTTTACAAACTAATTTCACATAATTGTACAATTTTAATTTAAAATTAATCCTGTAGAGGTGACGAGAAATCTAGTTATTATAATATAATTTTCCTATGATTACAATGTTTTTAATCACAATTAAACATAAAAATTATTACAATTACCTATCATTGAATAATGGATATAAAATTGATCTATTTTTACATTAACAAATTAAAAAAGTAATTTACTAGTATAAATTATTTAAAAGAAAAAATAGTTTTCAATTAAAATTCAGTATTTTTCAATATTCATCAAAAAAAATTATGAAAAATCACAAAAAATTACATTAAGAAAATTGTGATATTATAAATCAAAAAATGATGTTTAATTTTAAATATAATGTTTTTAAATATATTATAAATAAATTTTAAATTATGTGTGAAAAGAGTGGGTAAACTGTGTTCTATTTAAACTCGGTGTCACATGCATTCCAATCTATAAGGAAAATTATATTTATTCTAATTGAAATATATTTTAATTTCTTGGGGTGTTAAATTGTCCCATAATTATATAAATTTCATAATTAATGTTTAAATTTTATCTCAGTAATCAATGGATTGATATTTGAAAATACCTTTGCTGAAAAAACCACATTGTAAAAGAGTTAATGAAACATAAAATTAATAAGATAGAATGGGAAGTATGAATGTCATATTAAATAATCACATAACTAGGTTCCCATGTACGAGAACATACGATAGAATTGAAATCATGGGGATAAAATGTAGTAATAATTCCCAAGGAATAGTACAGAATGATAGAGATCAATGATCCCAAAATTGGGTTATTTAGAGAAGGTTACATACCGAAAAACCACTAAAAAATAGGTGCGAAAAATTTAATTCCGAGCAACATAAATGAATATAATAGGAATTTTTTTCAATATCAATTTCCCAGAGTTGATGAATTATTTTACAATATAATAATATAAGGACATATTATCACATGATAGATCTCTATTTCGGAAGAACAACTTCATCCTTTGGTTTTTCTATGACAAATTTTAAATCCAAATCTAACTCAATGAAATAAATATCCAAATATGAATTTTTATGATTCAATAAATAAAATTATCTTTTAACAGATCATATGATCCATAATTGATTAATAAGAAATTCCATTGATATTTAATAAAAAAATTGTTAGAAAAATTTATCAAATAACACTTGAGCATAAACACAATCCATTCCATTAATAGTTAACTTTCAATCATATCAAAAATATACCATAACAAATTTTTAAATAAGGTTTATAAATGATAAAAATATTCTTCAAAAAAATAATGTGGTACATAATCATCATGTTCTAAACTTGTGAATAACTTTATCATGAAATATATTGAATCACGATAATGACATGAATATGAAAACCTGAAATCTTTCATATTTCATTAATAAAACATATATTATTTGATGTATTCCCTAGATCCAAAAATTTTGTTAACTCCATTAATGATATAGAAAACCCTCTTCTTCTGCAAATCATTAATCCATTCCAAAGTAGTCAGTATCACCCAATTTACATTATCCACATCAGTCACCCCTTTATCCAAAAAACATTATGAAAACATTTGGGAAATATTAAGGTTTATATTTCTATCAATCATGTGTTTTCATGATATTAATACTTCCACTGAATCATTTTTCTTAGAAATATGTTTTGTTCAACATATCTTATAAAATTATTAATAAAATAGTATAACTGTAAAATATTTATATATTACATAATTCATCTAACCATGATCTCATTGATTAAATATTAAAATAAAATAACAATTGGATAACAAAATAATCACATTAGTAATTACTCCTTGTATGTGGTAGTTGTATAAAATTTTCCATGATTCTTTATCATCTTTTGAGGATTATTTATTTTATTATTTTGAAATTAATTAATTTAGTATTCCATTTCACTACAGTAGAATCATTGATCATTTGAAACCTTTTTCATACCCTCAAAATCAAGAGCATGGTTTACTTTTTCTCTACACTTTAGGAATAATCATTTTCCTTTAATACATGTACCATGTTGTTTCCTACCAGTGAATAAAATTTTGGAAATTATTTATTTCTCCAGTTCATTTTCACCATCATTTTCTCTGTATTTTTCTTCTTCTCTTGATTTCCATCAGATCCATAATACACGGATTTTTTTTCTTTATCATTTAATCAAAGATTCATTTTCATAATATGATGATAGTTTTTAGGAGACCCTATCCTAAAAATGATTATATTATGACAAAAACATATTTGATGCTTCTTACTCTTTAGATCATGAGTATTGGTGAGGATCACATTCCAATTACAAAAACCGTTTATAAAAATTCCATACAATATATTAGATCATATAATTATAAAAAAAATGTATAATATTTAAAGTAGTGAAATATTTAAGAAATATTTAAAAGTTTATGTGTAGATAATATCATAATAATAAACATGGGTTCTTTTGGTATATCAATTTTTTAAAGCATTCATAATGTTTTATAAATAAAATTTAATATATCCTATGAATATTCCAAGGGATTTTCAAACCAGGTGATAAGTTAGGCCCATTTTTAGGAACCAAGTAACACATGAGTTAAGGCCGACCAACCAATTTTGAGTTATTACCCCTAGGTACCTCCTTTCAAGAAACATTTCCACTTGTAATACCATGATATGGATGTATTTCTATGAAATTATACATAATCTATTGCATAAAAAAAACATTATCATTTTATTATATAATTATCATAAACCTATATAATATGGTAATTGTATTTAATATATATTTTCATAATTATAGTTCCCAATGCTTCTACTAAGCTTATATTGATACCAATTCTAATGACCCCGAACTTAGTAGCTATGATCTAATGCCTTACATTATTACATTGGAAAAGATACATGTAATCACATCTCGAATGACTGAATAGTTTAGTAGTTTAGGTGAAAAATATTACACACACAACAGAAATTTTATATTGGGGAAATAAAACAACTCATAACCAAAGCAAAACAACAACATCCTTGAATCTCATTCCATGAATTCTTCTTCATAACCCTTAGAGAAGAAAAGAACAATTTGTGAGCCCGAATTCACATTGTCGGAAAAATAAAATAGATACTATTTTGAATAAATAATAATAATAAATATTCAATGGTAAATAATTTAACACACATGAAATTATAATAACATGGATGTATGAATAAAAAAATAATAATCAACATGAAAATTTAAATAACTGAAACAAAATGGAATTTAATCATTAAAAGATAATAAAATGTATCATGAGATAGTTTCATAATGAAAATATCCTTGATAATAATCATTTAATATTTAATGAAGATAATTCTTAATTTTCAAAAATCATGTTTCACAATAACATGATATCATTACCATCATGTTCTCTCCACAAGACAATTTAAAACATTCTTGTTAAAAAACCATCTGATTGGGCCAATTGATTTTTCCCATGATTCTACTAATGCTTCGAGGGAAATAAATTATTTGTTACCCAACCTTATTTTAATTTCCAATTCATTCTTAATATAAAAAATAACTGATTTAATTCAAATAAAATGTTCCTTATTATCAAATATCCAAATTAAGAAAAAGATATATATTTATCTATATTTTCATAGTGAATCAAATAAATTTTAAATTAAACACCATATGTAAAAATACAATAAATAATTTGAAATAATCATATCTATTTTATAATAATATTTTTTTTGATATAAATTTAATTTTCAATGAAAAATTATTATAATAATGTTATTGTTTCAATAGATAGATAACATTCACAAATGTACGTGATATTTCAAAATATATTTTACCGCTTGGTAATTTTCATGTAAAAAATCAATGAAAAAATAATTAAAAGTGAAACATAATATACCATGAATAAATTTTTTTAATAATATTTATTTTCAATGGGGTAGTATATTTCAATCATAAAGGAGAATTGTTTCATATGAACCAATAAATCATAATCGGATTTCAATGGAGATGAAATCTCATAACTCATGCTTCTTTTTTTTGAACATGATTAAACCTCATGTATATTGGTTTTAAACATGCGATTTAATTACACCATAACAATATTAATATTTATAATATCATATGTGATCCTATTATAGTAAGTTTTCACCCACTTATTTCAAAACATTCATTATTTTCTTTCATTTGAATGTTAATATCCTTGTTTTCAATCCACGTTGTGTTATTAAGAATCTAGTTTTTCACATATTATAGAGTTACATCATATAAAAAATAATTATTATTAAATAATTACAATATTTATAATTCAATTATAACATTAAAATCATTTATGAATATTTTTTATGAACAAAAAATTATGTAACGATCATGGAAACGGTAGGTCGTATATACGTATGTATAAATATTCCATTATTTTTTTATCATTAGGTATAGGAAGAAAAAAAATTACCATTCAATTATGATAAAAATATAAAATAAACCACATTATATACATTAATATATCATCAATATGGTGTGGTAATTAAAATAGTGTCACATCTATTTGTGATGGTTATATTCCACACATACACGAATGATCTCATCACCATTACGAGAGTGATAAGGTAATAATGAAAATGATATATATTGAAAGTAAATAAAGATAAATATTTCATTAATATAATAATTTTCTTATTTATATCACCTGTAACAATTTTATTTATATTTATCACCTTCAATGGGAAGTGTTATAAAAATATGAATTAGATCGCTTCGTAAGGAACTAGTCCGATGTGCAGAAGAGAAATGTCATCGATCTCCTATGAAATGGAATTTAATAATATATTAATTATATAGGGAATAAATAGGTATAAATATCATATAAATATCATATATCTAAATTATATTAATAATAAAAAAAGCATGATAGGTGGAAATGAAAAAAATGTCCACTATCGCCTAGTGAGGAGGTACACTATTGTACACATGAATGATGATTTCATGGAAATGAATTTGTTTTAAAATTATGTAATTCTTAAAAAACATCCTATTATATTTATGATATTTATTATATTAAACAATAATGGTATAATGAATATTTATGTTGGTTGAGAAATGAGTAAAATAAAGAAGCTTGTTGATGAACAGTACATCTCCTTCGAGTATCCTCCATAGGATTTCATAAAATCTTTCATAGTTTAGATTTATTAAAAAAATGAAGGATTATAGAATGAGGGGTGAGTTTTAAGTCTTTGGATTCATGTTATGGATGGTAAAAATGGCTTTATAGGTGTGAATAAGTAAGAGGAGTGAATACCCTTTTATATTTAACTGGGAGTAACAATAAAGAAATTACCGAAATGTATTCACTATTTGGAGGTCAATCATATCTCAAGTGGATAAAATTTTGAAAATAAAATATATTTAGGGTGGATATGGTTGATAAAATCTTCCATCACACATGTAAATACATTATTTAATCTTCTTACATAACTATAATATTTCCATATTTTCATCATTTTGGCCTTCCACTACGATAACTAGTTTTCTATCCTTGTTTTTATCCTTTATTATTATATTATTGTGAGATTTATTTAAAAATATAGACCCAATAATTCTAAATATGAAATATGATTTTTCAAATGAAAATACTATATGGGGTGAATATAGTTTTAACACAAGTACATGTAACATTTAAAAATAGCACTTTAACCAAAACCACACTAAGAGAGTTTTTATTATTTTTGTGTCAATATATTAATTATTAACAAAAAATGGTTCATTAATATATACTAATTGATATTTAGTATCATATAAAAATAACTTTGATGAGTAATTTATATTTTATTAATTTTAAATCATTTAATAAAATATAATTTATTATAAAATACCTTTAAATCCAATTTGTACATTATTCATTTAAATTAAATATAAAAATTTAATGAAAATGATTGAATTATTATACATTATGGTCACACCTATATATCATGATACATAAATCAACAACAATAATTTAAGAAAATAATTCATTCATTTTATCTATATTTTATTATTTTCAGTATCATTTTTTATTTTGAACAAATTCATTACTATATTGGAGTTTTCTAATCATCTAGTATAATTATTTCATCTAAAAAATTAAAAAAAAATTATAATAAAAATAGAATCTAATTTAGATTTAAAAATAATACTTATAACTGAATTAATTTTCTTATTTTTTATATCTCAATTATTTATATATATTAAATGTAAGGGTTGTTTCTTTTTTGACATTTGTTTACATAACATATTATACGGATCATATAAAATTTAATGTGTAAATTCAATTAAAAATTTCTGAGAATGGCTTAAAAAATTTATAAATAAACCCATTATATAATGTTATGATAATTTCAAGGACATTTTTACTCTTATAATCAATTTAACACCATACTAAACTCATATTTAACATAACTATAGTAAATAATTATTTTTGGATTCACAATTAATTTTGGTAAACAATTATCTTAAACATATTATAAATTAAAAAATATGATTATTAAAAATATTGAATTCATTTATCTAATTTCAATTCATAAAATTTGAAATTTAAATTAATATAGTATATGTGATGAGAAAGTGGGGCTTAAAAATTAAATTTCTTTAAATTTTAAAATGTTTTTATATCAGATTGAACATTAATATTATTCTAATTACCATAATTGGATTAATATATATATATATATATGTATATAATTTATATAATATTACGTTAAAACCAAATAAAAATACAATTTATCATTTTAAATTATTTAAACAAATAATGTTTTCATTTTAAATTCAAAATTTTTTATTGTTCGTCAATAAAATTAATCTTCTAAAAAATATCACCAAATATAACAATAAGATAATTTTGGTATTAATATTTTAAAAATTATGCCTATTTTTCAATTAATTTTTGTAAAAGTTGTAAAAAGTACTTTTAAACTAATTGTGTAATGCTTATGTAAACAATGTTTTATTTAAATCTGGTGTTGTGTGCATCACATCCTATCAAGAAATTAAATTTATTATAATATAAATATACATAAATTTATTATATTGTTATATTTATACTTACATTGGATATAAAATACATTGTAAAAATTTTATCATATTCCATTTGCAACCCATCTTTATTATCGTCTATGTGAGATTAATTTGAAATTAAAATTTTAAAGTTATTTGAATTGAATTTGGAAGAATGGATTCTGTATCATAAAATAAAATAATTTATAATATCTATGATGTTCATTGTATTTTTAATAGAAATCAATTTTAAAAATAATAAAAATTATTTTCCATAGTTAAGGTAAAAATGGTTTGTTGGATGTTAAACTAAAAATATATGTGTTAAATTGACCTAAAAACAGGTATATGTTATATTATCCTTGTAACGCACCGACCCCAGTTACCCACAGTTTGTGCATTATTGCATAACATTGACATGATCACTAATGATCAAGTCTCAAAAGACAGATTAGTTTAGTAGCCTTGGAAACACTAGATACATTCATAAGTCTTACATTACATTATAAAGTAAAACAGAACTACAACAACATCTTGTCTTCATATCCCCTCTTACTATCCTAACAGGTCATTCATAATATATTGCTTCACATCCTAGAAAAATTAAATCGTTGGAAGGGGTGAGATCAGATGCTCAGAAAGGATAAAAATATAACGGAAGCATTCATAAATAAACAATAAAATTTAAGGAAATGTATAAATAAAACAAAAGACTTTTAAACATGATCTTCAGCATATTATGGAAAAAATAAAATGAAATAATGCTATTTACTAATTCACATTGATATTCTACTAGTCGAATAATCACATGAAATATCAATAACCACTTTCATAATGATGGAATGCATAATGCCAGACTATCATTACCACGTAGCCAAGGCCTCGTGCCAAGAATACAAATAAGATTTTGTCATGGCCTCGTTCCAAGACACTAGTTTGTCTCATGAGACCTATCGACGCATCGAGGAGCTATAGCGGGCTCCACCTGTCACTTATTAACTCTAATTCATTCCTCATATGAACAAGTTTAAACATATCATAAACCCTAACATAATCATATCACATAAACCATTCATAAAAGAAACATAAAATTTTCATATTTCAATCACAAGATATCAATACAACACATTGATATAATAAAAACATAATCAATGCCCTTTTCACTACCAACATAAAATAAAATTAAAACATGGTATTTATTTTTCATTTGAAAAAAACTTATGGATTGTAGAGGAAGCCAAACCTCAAATAATGGTCACGGCGGCGGAGAAGTCATTGTCACCACATACGTATGACAAAAAAACATTACTTTTTTTCGTTTAGTAAAACAATTCGTATAAAAAGATTCATTTTGAATAAACATAAAAGTCAAAGGGGTTTATACACATTATAAAAGAATGTTGTGTATAAAACAAAATATGCCTCAATGAATGAAGATTGAGACGAAGTCCCTTACAAATATCATTTTGTAAATAAAATAGATCTCTCATGTGTATTCACTATAAGATCACATGAAGAAATTATAAATACATGATATGATATAAAAATTCATTTCGCACATAATCAGAGAACAACATAAATAAGAACGATATGTTCAACCCAAAGAATGGGAATTGGGTTAAGAAGTTACCTTACATCGTGTCTGACTTGACTCAAACATTATTTAACCTCCTGAATAATAAACTAGAGTTAATTTATACTTGATTAAGAACCTTTTTCAGGTATATTATTCCTTTTATATCACTTATTACCATGTTATGATCATTATGTAATTATTTAAGTTAATAACGGTCGTTTTGTCGATCTATGGTACTTGAGTCAAAAATAAACATCTTATAATTACAAGTTGTCCATGTGGTAGAATATCAATTAGATCCAGAATTATATTCATGATGTAGATATCATATATATCATATATATCTAGTATATACATGCATTTATAAAATTACATAACATTTAGAGGTAAGAAATGAAATGCACCGTTCATCGAGACGGTAAGCCGTACGTTCGCATGAACGCTACTTTCATTTCTATTTCATATTTAATGGAATGAAATCATAATTATATAATGTTATATTATAATTAAATTATAATATAATATATAATATCATTTACTCTATCCTTTATACATCCCACATATGGCATTAACGATTCAAATCACTTTGATGGGGCAGTAGTCCACACTTCCTCAAATGAAATTATCGCATTTGCACAATATTGAAAGAATACAGATATGTTTTAAATGTAAAATACAGAAGCATAGAGAGGAAATAAATATAATATATATCATAAATAAATATAGTTCCATCATAATGGATACCATGAGAGGTGGTAGGAGAAGATAGAACAATCATCATTTTGTGAGGCAGTAATTCGCTATCCACGGAAATAGAATGTTCTTTGACCATTAGATGGAGGTGTGTGTAAGTGTAACTCGAATACTTATCATAACAACATACAAGAATATTTAAGATATTGTTGTTGTTACAACAGATAGTAATAAAAAGAGTTTATGGGGTTGGAGAAGCAAAATAAATCAAAAGAACCCAAGAGAAGACATTACCTTAAAATTGGGTAACTCTTTTTGATTTGAGCCAAAGGCTTCCTTGTGAAGACTTATGCCCAATGTGAGGCTTCTAGGAGTAATATAGGGAAGTTGAGAGAATATTTGGGCAGATTTTTGCCGAGACAAATGGCTTGAAGGTGTGAAAAATGTGGTAGAGGTGGGGGCCTTTTATAAGAGGAGAGGAAGGACACTCTTGGAAGGTCATGAAATGTTACATTATTATGAAGTGATTTTTGGATTTCAAAGGTACCAAAATGATATATTTCGAGGATAAGGTGATAAGTGTTCTAAATCTACTCACCCAATAGGTTTATGATCAGTTTATGTCTTATATTTTACATTATTGTTTAATTTTATTTAAATCGTTAACTAATGAGGTAATCGCTGCATCGTCATTGTGTCATAAAATGATTAATTTATTTAATTTCTAAAAATTATAGAAAAATTACCATGATGTAGGAAATCATTTTATATTTTCAATGAATTTTTATAGTCGAAAATTTAACCTATATAACCCTATGTAATAATTGTTTTAGTAAAACAACACATGTTTGGGACAATTTTTTTTTACATTAAATAAAAAGTTATTAATGCCATTTTCTTACCAATGTGGCTCCATGGAGTCCCCAAGTTGACCCATTTATTTTCTTGGTTGGCCATGACTCATCCAATAAGGGTAGGATAAGTGTAATGCTATTTTAATATTGTTATAATATCATTTTTACCTTAAATTTCAATAATTACCTTTAAAGGCGATTAATAGAACTTAAAAGTTACTATTCATCAAAAATTATTTTAATCCCATTAAACCAAATTTTACTTCCTAATTACAATTATGTATTTATGATTTTGGAAATTAAAATCACAGAGGTGGTAAATTTTCATTTAAACAAAAAATCAGTTTTTTAACTACCACATAGTGGTTTCACTCTTCATAAAAATCGATGTTTTTCAGAACAATACAAAAAATTAACCCTTAGTTATATTTGATATTCCTAATTCAAAAATGATGTCAATTTTACAAAATTAAAACCATATAAGTTGAATTAATTAATTTAATAATTAATTCCCGCTGTCACAACAAATATCGTGTTTTTAAGAAACAATATATATCAAAATATTGACAATTGTTTTTGTCCGATTTCAAATTAAAATTAATTATAATGACCACCATTGGATAAAATGGTAAAAATATATTATAATTATACTTGAAAACCACTCAATTTTATAATTTATCACTATAAATTATTTTCATTTAAAAAGTTGTTTATAAGTATTTTTTTACTATTCATCAAAAATTGGAAGTTCTCAGAAAAATACCAAAAATAAATCATAGGCTTATTTTGATATTATGAATACGAAAATAAAGTCCATTTTGAAGTATAAAATTTATATAATTTCAAAAAGTGGGTATTAATATTCATGACTGCTACTTTGATTGGTTGTTGTGTGTTAAAATCTCGAACATGCGTACAATGCAAGCTATTGCAATATTGAAAGAGTAGCGTATCGTGAATGCATGGGGTGTTACATTCTCACCTCCTTCAATAAATTTCATCCTCACAATTTGAAAATTTTCTTCGAAAATAAAAGGTTTAAAATAGAAAATACCTTTGTGGAAAACCCACATCAGAAATAGGGATAATAAAAATATAACATTAAAATAATGAAAGAGAAGTACAGAGGTCACCCGAGATGTCCCATACTAGGATTCTATAAAAATATGGATATGGAGGAAAAAAAACCATCAAGGTCTGATGGAGAGTTGTAGAAAACATGGTTAGGATAATGTTAACTACAAGAAAATCACAAACATGTGATTAGTTAAAAAATCATTGATTCCCCAGTAGGAAACGTTAACCGACTACGTTTTTGTTTTATGTTACCTTTTATAAAGTTGAGGAATTTATATAGGAGATTTAAAAAGAATTTAAGGGATTATACATACTTGTCATGTAGACTTTCATTATTTAATAAATTTTTACCACAAACCCATCTTTCACTCAATAAGATAATAGAAGTCAAAAATATTATATATATCCTAATCGTATAAGGTTCCAAATATTAACACATTCCATTTAGATTAGGAAAACTATATTGTAATAACCAGGGACATTCTGTAGGCTAGTGGTAGGTAATAATGGCATGTCACACTATGGTTGTGGGTGCAATTCCTAAAGCTTTGTCTGACGCAATAGGTTATCCCCCGACCTTCAGGTTTTCCTTTTCCTAAAACTATAGTATTATAATATTCCAAAAATAATCTTCATAAATGTTTTAACCTTAAACAATACTACCCAAAGTTCAACATAATCCATTCCAACCTTTATAGTTATCCAAAATACCTTTGTCCAGCCTTTTTCTAAAAGGTCTCTAAATTCTAAAATCAATTGTATCATCAGATTCCTCAAACAAAGTAAAGTTTCTCTTATTATCACTTAAAAAATATGATTACCTTCATCAAATTAAAACCATAATGAAAACAACAAGTTCTGCAGTGCAATCCTTAAATATATCACTTTATTCTTATAACAAGAATATAATCCTTGAGTCCAAAATCACCAATACATTAATTATTCCACTTCAACTATAGTAACAGCATAAGATTTTCCTTGCTCCCTTGGCCTTTTCTGAGGTAAGTTTCCTTGGAGCTTAGGGAATTCATTTGCATAATGCGCCATTTCTCTACAATTGTAGAATTCAACATTGATGAACTATTTCATTCCCTTACAATCACGAGCCTGGTGACCATTTTCTCCATATTTATAAAAAACTCCCATTCCTTTTAGGCAAGTACCACGATAACTCTTCCCACAATTATCGCAAAATGGAAAATACTTCTTTCCCTTTTTCCCTTTATCTGTCTCTTGTTCCACCATTCTTTTCATCTCTTTCTTTACTTTATTGTCATAAGATTTAGAGAATTTATTTTCTATCTTGATAGAACACACGACTATATATTCGTACATTGAGAAATATTTTGATATTAATGCTCGACAGAGAAACAGTTTCAACCTATCAAAGAAATGATCAATCTTACTTATTGTGTTACATATATAATCTGCAGCATACCTCGCTATCCTTGTAAAGTTGGACTCCTAATTTGCGACATTATCATCCTCCTTTTGTCTAAGACTCAGAAATTGCCTTTCCATATCTTCTTGATGGTCATGAGGAAAGTATTTTTCTAAGAAAATCTCTTTGAACTCCCTCCATTCCATATTAGATACTTTATCATCTTCCTTTGTATTTTGAATCAACGACCACCATTGATCAGCATCTCTAGTGAGGCGGTAAACTACCATGATAACCTTTTCCCATTCACTACTCCCCATGGCATGGAATATTTTCTCTAAGGAATTTATACATTGCTCAGCTACTAAAAGATTATTACTCCCATTGAATGTTGGTGGTTGTTTCCTCGTGAAAAGTACTAACATTGATCCTCAATGTTGTGGATCAGGGTGCTCCATACGAGTAAGGTTATTATTCATAACATGTGTGAGTTGTCCCAGTATGGTGATAAGTAGATCAACACCTGTTTTATCTTCATCTCCACTATAATTATCTTGAGAAGGAGGGAAATCCCTACATGGAGTGCGTGCATTGATATGGTTTCCATTCCTTCCACTAGGCTCCATTTCTATACAATGGCATAAAATAGATCTTTTTACGAATCAAAATACATAATTCAACACTTGTAAAACACTTAACATAAAATGAACAATTTATTGATATAATTCATAATCATAAACTTTTTTTCTTTAAGGAAGTATATACTCATAAACTTTTTATAATGGCTTGTAAAGAAAATGAGAATCATCCTAATCATATCCCCCGGGAGTGTCGTAACCAAGAGTGCAGCAAGGCCCGTTGTCGTGCACCAGTTCCCATTCGAGTCTAGCTCAAAGTAGTGTTTTCGGGTTTTACCCCTAGGTACATATGTGCCAGAGTCGCCTCTACCTACTCGTATCTAGACAGAGATGTATTTCTCGGAAAACTCAGAAAATCTCCATAATATCAAAATTATAGGAAGTTCTTCTATACTAATCCTCAAAGTATATCATAGGGATATGTGATCTAATTAGATTTTATCTAAATCTAGCTTCCAAGGTTAGTATTAAACTGCCTCTGATACCAACTGTATTTCCCCGACCCCAGTTACCCAGAGTCGGTGCATTATTTCATAACATTGTCATGATCACAAAATTTCAAGTCTCGAAAGACCGATTCGTTTAGTGGCCTTAGAAACACTAGATACATTCACAAGTATTACATTACATCATAAAGTAAAACAAAACTACAACAACATATTTTCTTCATATCCCCTCATATTATCCCTGCAGGTCATTCATAATATACTTCTTCACATCCTGGAAAAATAAAAACATTGGAAGGGGTGAGCTCATATGCTCAGTAAGGATAACAATATAGCGGAATCTTTCATAAATAAACATTAACATTTAAGGCAATTTATAACTATAAAAAAGCCTTTTAAACATAATCTTCAGCATAATATGGCAAAAATAAAATTAAATAAAGACATTTACTAATTCACATGGATATTCTACTAGTAGAATAATCACATGCAATATCAATAACCACTTTTTTATTGATGGAATGCATAATGCCAGACTATCATAACCACGTAGCCAAGGCCTCATGCCAAGACTACAAATAAGAATTTTTCAAGGCCTTGTGCCAAGACACTAGTTTTTCTAATTATAACTACTGATTCATCAAGGAGCTATAGTGAGCTCCACCCATCACTTATTAAGTCCAATGCATTCCTCATATGAACAGGTTTAAACATATCATAAACCATAACATAATCGTATCACAGAAAACATGCATAAAGGAAACATAAAATTTCCATATATCAATCACAAGATATAAATAAAACACATTGATATAATAAAAACATTATCAAAACCCATTTCAATACCAAAATAAAAGAAAATTAAAACTTGGTAATTATTTTTCATTTAAATATAGTCATGGCTTGTAGAGGAAGCACAAACTCAAATAATGGTCACGGCGGCGAAGAAGTTGTTGTCGCCGCATACATATGACAAAAAAACATTCCCGTTTTTCGTTTAGTAAAACGCTTTGTATAAAAATATTCCTTTTAAATAAACGTAAAAGTCAAAGGGGTTTATAAACAGTATAAAAGAAAGTTGTGTATAAAACAAAATATGCCTCAATGAATGGAGATTGAGATGAAGTCCCAAACAAAGATCATTTTGTAAATAAAATAGATTTCTCATGTGTATTTACTATAAGCTCACATAAAGAAAGTATAAATACATGATAAGATATAAAATTTCATTTCTTACATAATCAAATAACAACATAAATAATAACGATAGGTTCAACCCAAAGAACAGGAATTGGGTTAAGAAGTTCACTTACCTCATGTCCGACATGACTCGATCGTTCTTTAACCTCGTGAATAATAAACTATAGTTAATTTCTACTTGATTAAGAACTATTTTAAAGTTTATTATTCCTTTTATATCACGTATTACCATGTTATTAACATTATGTAATTATTTAAGTTAATAAGGGTCGTTTTTTCGATCTTTGGTACTTGAGTCAAAAATAAACTTCATATAATTACAAGTTTTCATGTGATAAAATATCCATTATATCAAGAATTATATTCATAATTTATATATCATATATATCATATATATCCAATATATACATTCATTTATAATATTAAATATCATTTGGAGGTAAGAAATGAAATGCACCGTTCATGGAGACGGTAAGCCGTACGTACGCATGAACGCTACTTTCATTTCTATTTCATATTTAATGTAATGAAATAATAATGAAATAATGTTATATTATAATTCCAGTATAATATAATATATAATATCATTTACTCCATCCATTATACATCCCACATATGGAATTAACTATTCAAATCACTTTGAGGGGGCAGTAGTCCACACATCCTCAAATGAAATTATCGCATTTGCACAACATGAAAAGCATAAAGATAAGTTTTAAATGTAAAATAAATAAGAATATAGAAGAAATAAATATAATATATATCATAAATAAATATAGTTCCATCATAATGGACACCATGAGAGGTGGTATGAGAAGATATAGCAATCATCATTTCATGAGGCAGAAATTCATCATCCACTGAAATAATATGTTCTTTAACCATTAGACGAAGGTGTGTATAAGTTTATCTTGAATAATTGTCAAAAAAAAAATTAGAATATTGAAGATACTGGTGTTTTTAAAAAATATAGGAATAAAAATAGTTTAGTGGTTGGAGAAGCAAAATAAAACAAAAGAACCCAAGAGAAGACATTACCTTAAAATCGGGTAACTATTTTTGATTTGAGGAAAAGGCTTCCATGGGAAGAATTATGCCCAGTGTGAGGCTTCTAGGAGTAATATAGGGAGATTGTGAATGTATTTGGGCAGAGGATGGATGATCCAAATGTCTTGAAGGTGTAAATAAGGTGGTATAGGTGGGGGCCTTTTATAAGAGGAGAGGAGGGGCACTCTTGGAAGATAAAGAAATGTTACATTATTATGAAGTGATTTTCGGATTTCAAAGGTCCCAATATGATATATTTCGAGGATAAGGTGATAGGGGTTCGAAAGCTACTAACCCTATAAGTTTCTTACAAGTTTAAGTCTTATATTTACATTATCTTTTCATTTTATTTAAATCGTTAACTAATGAGATAATCACTGCATCATCATTGTGTCATAAACAATTTAATTTTTTTAATGTCTAAAAATTATAAAAAAATTCCATTATGTAGGAAATCTTTTTATATTTCCATTTAATATTTATAGTCGAAAATTTAACCTATATAACCCCATGTAAGAATTGTTTTAGTAAAACAACACATTTCTGTGACAATTTTATTTTTACTTTAAATAAAAAGTTATTAATGTCATTTTCTTACCCAAGTGGATCAATGGGGTCCCCTAATTCACCCATGGATTGTATTGGTCGGCCATGACTCATACAATATGGTTAGGACAAGTGTAAAGGTATTTTCATATTTTTATAATATAATTTTTTCCTTAGATATCACTAATTACCTTTAATTGCGATTAATAGAACTTAAAAGTTTCTATTCACCAAAAATTATTTTAATCCCATTGAACCACATTATACTTCTAATGAAATTTATGTATGTTGGATTTTGGAAATTCAAATCCCAGAGGTGGTAAAATTTCATTTAAACAAAAAATTAGTTTTTTAACTACCACTTAGTGGTTTCACTATTCATCCAAAATCGAAGTTTTTCATAACAATACCAAAAATTAACCCTAAGATATATTTGATATTCCTAATTAAAAAAAGATGTTTATTTTAAAAAATTCAAAACATATAAGTTGAATTAATTAATTTATTAATTAATTCAGGCTGTCACAACAAATAGCGTGTTTTTAAAAAAACAGTATATATCAAATGATTGACAATTGTTTATGTCCAATTTCAAAGTGAAATTAATTATAATGACCACCATTGGATAAAATGGTAAAAATATATTCTAATTATTCTTTAAAACCACTCAATTTTATAATTTATCACTATAAATTATTTTGATTAAAAAAGTTGTTTTTATGTATTTTTCAGTATTCATCAAAAATTGGAAGTTCCCAGAAAAATTTCAAAAATTCAACATAGGCAAATATCGATATTCCGAATAAAAAAATGAAGTCAATTTTTAAAATATAAAATTTATATAATTTCAAAAAGTGGGTATTACTATTCATAACCGTTACTTTGATTGGTCGCGTTGTGTTAGAATCTCGAACTTGAATACAATGCAAGCTATTGCATTATTGAAAGAGAAGCGTATAATGAAAGCATGGGGTGTTACAATACTCATTAGCTCTACCCTAAAATTCTTATATATTTATTATAATCCTTTTTTATCCTTGATTCACGAGAAAAAAATTATTACACCTTTTTATTTTCAAACAATTTTATATGTTCCACTCACCTCACTTGGAAAAGGATACCCCTCTATTATCTCCTTTAAAACATTATAAACCTTTTGGTTCATTAAATATGTACCACCAATAAATTTCCTATTTTATTCCTCTCATCCTAGAGGTATTATTATTGGCATAAATCAAACATTGTATGTATTTTTTTAAAAACCTATGGATGTTACCCGTAGAAGACGTAACGTTCTTCAATAAACACTTTTATTTTATATCTTCACCCATATCATTTAATTATTAATAAATAATATGATATAATAACATCTATATCATCTATATAATGATATTTTATTATTTACGGGTATTACATAATACCATTTACACTTCCATCAAATGGGTTATGAAGTCATAATTCAAGTCCACAGCGTACAACAACATCACAAACTGATGCCCTTCATTTTTCCAATACCTAATCATATGGTTGGTAATGATGATAGATCTAATATATATATATATATATATATTGTTTATAACATTATTATACCTATATATTCATTATATAATATATTCCATTTTACGTTCTATTATATAGGGGATACGATAACATGTTTAATGTGTGTAATAGACTTCTACCTTATGAAGTGATGTGATTTGTTTTCACTCACAAATTACATAGATAATAAAAAAGATAACTATATTTTATATAAAAGATATAATTATTATATATAGTATTTAATTATAATTTTAAACAGGTTATATATAATTTTCATTTATTTTTATTTACTAAAAAAAGATAATGTTGTTTGTGTATGTTTGGACTACCGACTTCTTGAAGTAATGTGAATCTCTTTTCATCATCACATTACTTGTATCATACATATACATATTTTATAAAAATAGTACCTTATTTATTAAATTATTATGATTCTATAATGATATATTATTTCTTATCATCTTCAAATATTGATTATTTTATGCTGGGAATGTTACTCATGAAAACATACATCGCACCATTTCCAGGATCCTAAAGTAATTCATTTATCAAAACCTACAATGATAATTTGAATTTAATGTATAATTGGTGTAAAAAAATTATAATTATATCATTATTATTACTTTTATTAACCTCGATCAATTTAATAGAAACAAAAATAAAAAATATGATCATTGAGGAAAACAAAGAAGTTTTTCATGGAACATGATGTTTATAAAGAATCGTTAATAAACATGTAATAAATAGTCATAATTAAATAATATATTTTATTTTATATGAAATTATTAAACATTAATAGGTTTTTAATAAAATCATCTATGTTATACAGAAGAATCAAATATATATGATGTAATTTGAGACTACTGGAAACTGAAATCCATCTGAGTACTATTTTAAATAAGGCCAATACTATAATGGAAACATTTTTTTTAATGTGGTTTATATATTACCCCGGAATATTCTTATAAATATTATAATTAAAATAATTATTATTAAAATATCCACATTTTTATCTCTCTTTAATTGGGTGTACATTTCAACAATCACTACGTTGGTAAAATATTTTGGTCTTAATTTTCCTTCACTAACGCATATAATTTTCTTATGAAACTATCTATTTGTACAATATGTTTATGAAAAAACTTTGACATGCAATATCTTGAATTAATTAATAATAATGAAATTTCATGTTAATTAAATTATATTATTTAATGGGGGATATGTTTCATATTTATTAAGTGGTAATTATTTTATGTTACAATCTCATCATTTATCATGATTGGTTATGATTATGTTTTTGATGAGAGAGTATTATCATCCATCAATCAAGAATAAAGTAGAATTTTTTGATTCTATATTTAAGTTATGATAATATGTTTTTTAAAATAATTTTCCTATCTTTATGTACTCACGAGTTTTAATAGACATTTATGACAATTCATTTTTTTCTGTTGAAAACACATTCTAATCTAAAATAATGTTTTCTAAAAATGTTTTAAAAAATATTCGTAAAATGATACAAATTAATTATTTAATACATTTTTACCCATGTTTTAATTTGTTTAAAAGTTTCTCAAATTTAATCTTCATTTCATTTTCTAAAAAATACCCATTTAAATTTGATCAAAATTTTGAATGAAAAATAATTTTTTGCATGTGTGACATGACAATAATGTCCCACACAAATGACCATTAATGGAAATTAATATTTATTTTTTATCTATCATTTTTATTATCAAATAAAATTATTTTCAAATTATTTTATAATTTATCCTTTATTTCAAAGAATAATTTTTATGTTCCTAAAGAATGGTTCTATATCATTTGTAATTTTTTTCATTTATTTTAAATGTTATTTTTAAATGAATGTATTTAAAAAAATTCTTTTAAATATTGATTTTCAATGAAAAGATATCTTACTCAAGAAAAATTAAAAATGATTTATATTTCAAATTCAATTTTTATTTATGATCACATCCTTTGATATATCATTTTTTTCTAGGGATATGGACAAAAGATACTATTATTATTCATTATTCAATTGTTTATGTGGAAATTATTTATATGAAACCCATTTCTTTGCAATGTGTAATACAATTACAAATAGTATATGAATCTTGATTATTTTCAATGCATTATAAAATGATTGAACTCAAATTAAACGTACATATTTTTAAGTGTTATTAAATAATAATATGATGAAATGATTTTGAAACCGATCTCTTTCCCATAGGTTATGATATGATGAAATATTTATCAATATAATTTGATTTCATGGGTTATGATATTATGATTATTTTAATACCTTTTGGAACACAGAAATATGGTTTTTATTATTTTATGGTAGGTACCATTATATTCTTCTAATGCATTCGATAATTATGTATTTCTAATGAGATAGAATTTACTCGAATGGAGAGTGAACCAAATTCTGAAAGGGTATTTATTTAGTATGGTTGTCTTGGGAGTGAACCTTGACTACGATGATGGTTTTTGGAGTTAACTCATTCCTCTATGATAGCATTTAAAGTAATCCATAACTGTTATGTGGATGATTTTCCATTCCTTTGTGAATGCCACCATTTCATGTCCTACACCAATTTTATGCTCTCATATCTCATGTTCATTGATTTCCATATGAATCATGTATTATAAATTGATAATTTTTATATAATAATTTAAGATTATAATCTATGATATATAGGATATTGTTTTCATATATTATTCTCATATATCCATACTGTTATTTTCATTATATTTTACATATCTTTCTCGATTACCCTTACATAAAAAATGATGTCACACTTTATTTTGATCCATTTCCTTAGGTAATGAATAATGGTTGTAATTAGTGTTTTTTTGAAAGAGTACTAACAGAAAATATTTTTCTGGAGATGACGAAGAGATTTATTCAAATTATAATAATGTTTACCTAACATCCAGAGACACTAAACTATTATCGTCCACAATTATTTGTTTTGGTAATTTATTTAATATTCATCCAAAAAGATGTAATATCCATGTGTGAAAAGACTCAGTGACTATAATATCAGTGCCATCCACCACATAAACCATACATTTTTTTAAAACAATATTAAAAAAACATGGAATAACTCATTGAAAGGAATTAGATTTCATAAACATTTCATAATAGAATAACCCCCTTATAAGACATGGGTTTCATAGAAATCACATCAATTCATCACACCATAACTAAATGAAAAAGAATTAGTTTTGAAGAAATCTCTTCATTATAATCATAAAAATACCTTAGAAATTACATTAATAGTATAATTATATCATATACCCTATAAAATAGAAGTAATGTTAAAGATATAATCATAGATAGAAAATTATTTTTAATGATAAATTGGAAAGTTTCTTGATGAATATAACCTGTTAAAATTAAAAATTAAAATTTTCAAAAAAAATAATAAAAAAAAATTGTGAAAATATATTTATTTAAAAAAACGTAGAGTCTATAATGGAATATTATAACTTTGGTGGGTAATTATGGTGAAAAATTATGTTCATTCCAATCATGCTAAATCAATTATTCCATTAACATTTTCAGTAAAATTCACATGGCCCTTTTTTTGGAAAATTCCATGAAGATAATTTTAAAAACATTTTTTAAAAAGTGAATAATGGGAAAATATGAAATTAAACCACCATAGTATAATATTAATAAAATTAATGAAAACATTTTTATAAAGAAATGGATATAAAATAAAAGGAGTGTTTGATCAAAGGTAGAATTAAATTTTCTTATTTTTTTATAAAAAACATGCTTCTAGAAACTTGAGTACATAAATAGTGGAGAATGATGAGAAACAAATTATTTTTTTTAAATAAATATAGGAGAATAAATTTACAGATTTTATTAACAGGTAGATAATAATATGTCATCATTGGGTGAATATCGTAAAAAATCATTATAAATAAAGATATTGTAGAATTAAACCTTTACCAATTTTTATCTTTTTAAATCAAAAGTACCATGAATAAAATAAAATTACATGGTTATTTTTATCCAATAAAATTCATGATAAGAATCATAAAAGATATTAATGGGAATTACATACACTAAAAAATGAATCTAGTGGTTTATAGGGTATGTGTCCCTCAGAAACTAAAGTGATATAAGGATCCCTTACTAATTTTGTAATCTATTGAATTATAAGACACTTTAAATAATAACATAAAATTAAACATTTTACAGCATTAAAATATATATATTAATGATATAACATGTTATATAAAAATTATATACATCATAAAAAATAACTATTATTGATTATGGTACTTGTCTCCCCAAAATAAAAGAGTGATTATAAATCATATACCACTACTATAGAATTTATTTATACTTGATCAAATAACCTATATAATAAATAAATAAATATATATATTATTTATATATTATAATATATATCATATAATATGTTATATACTTAAGATATTTTAGTACCAGTTTATTAATAATTCAATTTTTATGTCACATTTTGGGAAATAATTACATCTTTTGGGTATGTTTTGATTTTTTATTTTGGGAAATCATACATTGATTTTGATGAAATAATAAATAAATATATATATATTTTAAAATGGTATAAATATCATATATATTCAATATAAATTTATTTAAAGTGATTCATAAATGTTAGATATGAAAAATGAAATACACCATTCATGTAGGTGGTAGGTTGTACGTACACATGAATATTGTCCCCATTTTTCCAATCGATGGAATGAAATAGAGTTAAATAATAAATTAAAATTATATAATATTCATAAGTAATTATATATCTCATATATTAATTAATCATATATTTATCACTTTCTAGGTAATGTGTAACTGAAAAAAGAATCACATCACTTCGCATGGTGGTAGTGCACCTTACACATGAGTCACATTATTATTCCCCCCCCCCAAATGGAAGGTAAGAAGGTATATGTGATATTATAATTCAATGGGAATAATTATATAATTAATATAAATTAAAAATGGAAAATACATAATTATACCCGTCCATGAGTGGTTTTGATGGAAAGAAAATTTCATCAGTTCGTGAGGTGATAGTCCGACAGACACACGATTGACAATTTCTTTTCCCACTTAATGAATAATGAAATGGAAGTTGTTAATTCCATTAACATAATAAAATAACATTATATGGGTGATAATAATTTAATTATATCATAATTATTGAAGAATATTTTTAAGGAGATAAATGATTAAATAAAACCAAAACACATGGTTGTGGGCTATACCTCTTATTCAAAGAACCCCTTTAGGTTTAATCACAAAGACCTCTTAAGAGTGTTTCACAATCACACTATTTAATATAGTATGTGTTTATGTAATTATGTAATTGACATGGAATGGTATTTTGAAAATTAAAAGCTTCTGGATGTGGGTAGAGGAGAGGATATGAGGTGTCCTTTTATATGTTTGCGAGTCGACACACATGGATCTTTCTAAAAGAAAATGGTCTACATATATTTTATACCAACAATAAGGATCCAAAATGAATCATTATCATTATTAATATAAATCAATGTAAATATACGGCCATAAAATGGTATTTGGACTATTTAAATGTTTAGTTTACACCTTTTCCTTTTATTATAACCCCCTTGGTAAACTAGTTTTATCCTTTACAACGGTATTTAATTTTTATAGTTTTTTTTCTATACACCATGACAAAAAATTAAGTTGAACATATTATATAATATTAACGATTTTTATTAAAAATATGGAATCCATTTTTTCAATTTCTATTTGTATAAGTGGAAAAAATAAATATAAAATTTAAACTACAAATGTGATGAAAAATGGTTTTCCTAAGAGATAATTTTTATAAGTATATAATTATTTAATTCAAAATTTCATTATAAAATTGATTATAGTCAAAAAAATTGGATTATTAAATACATAAGGTATCTAATTTTACATTTAAATCCACTTTAAAAAAATCATCTTGTAAATGTTTTATATAAAAAGCTGGGTTCTAATAATGATTACTATTATTTAACTATTAATAGAAATATTAATCATTTTAGAAAATTTAGAAGAATTAACACATAGATAATTTTGAAAAATAAAAATAAAAAATGATGTTAATATTTTAATATATATACTTTAAAAGTTAAAAATATTAATTTTATTATTTTTTCACAAAAAATAAATAAATTGATTTTTTATAAAATATCATTTCAAAACATATAAAAACATTACTAAAATATATGAGAATTTTGACAAATAAGATTTATTTATATGAAATAATTATATTTATATTTAAAAATGTTGTTATTATAATTAATACCACCATTTTTCATAGACAATTTATTAAAATTAACTCTGTGATAATATTCAAAAATATTTCACATTAAATAATTTTATTTCAATGATAAAATCTACTATATGCATCATTGTGTTTAGAAAAACCACATAACATAGTTAAAAAATATTTTTTTGAATTTTCACATAGGTTTCATATTGCTGGGTATGGATAGTATTAAATATTTTATAAAAAATATATAGTCTTTAAATTTATAAAATAAATTCATGATTGGAATAAAAAAAATATTTTCAAATAAATATGTTGTTTGTTTGAAAAAATTATTTTATTCATAAAATGAAATTTTTATCAATATATATAATTTATACTTATTTTTTATTTATTATTTTCAAATTTATATTCATAAAAAAATTTAATCTTTTAAGAAATATTTTTCTAAGCATAGAATCAAAATAATTTAGTTTTATGATTAGAGTCATTTGTTAATTTTTTTTGTCAAATTGTTTAAAAATACCTTAAAATTAATTTGGTCAATTTTTATGTATTGATATAGATAAAATTAGTTGATTATTTAAAATCAGAAGGTTAAGATTTTTTTAATTATTCCCCTTTTATTTTTTGATAATATAAATAGTTACCATTGTAAAATTTATCACATCAATAAATGGTTAATCGTGTTTATCTAGATTTAAAATAATTTATCGCCCTAAAATTTAAAAAAAATGTTTTTATTGGATGAATAAGATTAATCACTTAACAAATATGGTTATTATTTTTGTTATTTAATAGAATCCCCTTCATGAAAATTACATATATATTATTTAGAAAAAAATGAGTGACAAAATGTCACACTCTTAGTTTTAACAATCATTTATTTGTTCACATATGATTAAAAACTATTTACGAATAAATAGTAAGAGTAATTTTTTGACAAATAAAATTATATTCATTATTGTATTTTACTTATACATTTTATGACTTAAATAATTTTCTTGAATACTTAAACAACACAGATGTAATAATTATTTAAATAAAGAAAGAATCAATCTCTTCATGCTACGGAAATATAAATTCTATCATGGCCGAGGCCAAAGCCATGCTCACCGGAATTTCTCTTTACCTTCAGTAGAATATTGTTATTTCTCAGGAAGAGACAGACACATTGATTCTTCATAACACCTTGCATGATAAAGGATCCACCCATGGTCCATTTCCTACATTGTACGCCAATGCAAAGATCTCCTCCTTAATATCCAGGTCTCCCATACATGGTGTGAAGGGAATCTGGTTACAGATTACCTTGTTTCTTTGGAAGATCATAGCTCTATCAACACTGGTATCCTGAAACCCATTATCTTAAGGCTATAGGTAATTAATTTGATAAGAGGAGATTCTATGGGCCTGCATTATTTTAGCCCCCCTGACTTTTTTTTCTTTCTTGCTTTGTCCATCCCCTCCCTCCTTTTTAATAAAATTATGATTTAGATGGAAATAATGAATCAAGAAAACTGTATTTAAGATATTAAAAAATATTATAATTTCAGATAATTAAGGTGATATGATAATTTTATAGATTTACATGAAATTTTAGTAATGGTTTTCTATGATTGGATAAAATTATATGTGGGTTATTTGTGTTACTAATTTCAATGTAATGGAGTGTGTCCATTTTAAAATTAATGATATTGTATGAAAATTATATTTTATCAAATTATTTAAAAAATATATAAATAAAAAATAATGAAAATGTGATAATTTGTGGTCTAAAATTTCACCCATTATCCATTTATGAGTAAATATTTACATTATATGTAAAATTATATCCTTTATGAATAAATTTTTTATTTGTATGGTTAATGTTAAAATATGTTAATAAAGGGGTGAAATAAAAAGTTTTCATTTAAAATATCTAATAATCCATTCAAAATATTATTCGATGATATTATTTCAAATATATCCTATGCTAGGTTATAATTCATGACAATTTTGATTTATTTGTCTCTATAAAAGGCATTATATATTTATTTATGAAATTCAAAAAGTGTCTCTCACCTTAATTATTAAATGAAACTTCCTCCTTCATATTTTTACATCACATAGATCATTGTAGGTAGACCCAAAACATCCAATTTTTCATCACAAAAATATATAAAAATTCAATTGGTTACGGACATCCATATAAACAAATGTAGAGCCCACTATTGGAGGTCTAAAAGTGTATTTTGAATAAAAGGTAATTGGTCTAACCGATCTCTTTAATTTTATACTCTCTTTTCCATCCTCTCAAAATATGGTGTTTATCATAAAATAGTAACTTAAGCATCTTAAATATTATAAAATGTTAATATTATTATATAATCCTTGGTAAACCAATTCATTTTAATCCAACAAGAATTGAATGTACCTCTTGTGCATATGTACGGCTTATCGTCTCAACATAGAAATAAAATTTACATTTCATCGCTATATATTTATGGATGGGTATTATGATGGGTCTAATGATTATATAATATATTTATGAAATTATTATACTTTTTTAGGGTAATATCAGATATATGATCTTACTAAATAATTTTTTGGTGAATCAATAACTTCTCTTGTGTGTACAAGTGGACTACCATCTCCACGATGCGATTTAATTAATTTTTTAGTTATATTTAAAATGTATCATAATTAGGATAAATTTTATGAATATATATTATATATATTATATTATAATTATTATTTAATTGTAAATTTTTACCTAAATTTCATTCATTCCATCAGTCAAAAAATTGAAACACCCTTCATATGAATGTATAACCTACTGTCCCCATGATTGATGTAATTCATTTTTATATTTCAAATTTATATGAATGATTATAAATATGTATATAATTAACATATATATATATATATATTCCATGATTAATATTTTGGAGATTATGATTCCGTGATCATTGTTTATGGATTGGGACTGTTGACCTGAAACATGAAAGGAAAACAAAGTAGTTATCACCTAGAATAGTGATTATGATAAAAAATTAATAATAAATGGGTAATGATATATTGTAAATAAATCATAATGGTATTATAAATATGAATATTTCTATGGAGTAAATTTAGAAAAAACAAATTTTAATTTTACTGGTTTTTTTAACATGAAATAAGAAAGGTGATACGTGAGTTATGGGGATTTTATCTCACTTATTTATAGAAGGACAAATTATATAATCACTGCTTTTTTATTTTGAGTGGTGTAAAAAATTACCTTGGATGTATTTTATGAATATAATCATGAAAAAATATTATATATTCCTAACCGTATATGGTTATTTATTAGGCAGGGAAAATTATTCAAATGTTACCACCATAGTAAGGTTTTATTTTAATATCTCATTGTTATTTAGAATAATTTATATTTCATTCTCCATTAGGGAATACTTTTATTCTATATCTTTGTATTATAAATTTCTTTTCAATTTTATTTACTATTCTACTTAAATTTTTTAAAATCATATTTACCTGTGTGTGAATTTTTACAAAATGATTTTAATGGATTTGTTTTTAAAAAAAATGTCTACATTGTTAGTTTTTTAAAAATAATATTTGGATAGAATGAGTGGATTTTCCCACACTCATGGCACATTAATGAAATGATAATTAAATATAATTTTAAATTATAAATTTCAATGTAATATTTCCTATTATATGTTTTCTATTTTTTCTAAAAAAGTAATTTCCAAATTGAAAGGTTATTTTTCGCATGAATTTTTACAAGTGATCAACAAAATAAATAATCCATATAAGTTGAAATAAAGTAATATTATAAGAGTTTCACTAGGGATATTATCTGAGTATAACATTATTATTTTTTCTATGGATAGTTTATACATATGGTGAATAGATAAATATTTTTGAAACCCATTTATTTTGAATTGGTTATTCTATAATGAAATGTCTTGAAAACCCATTTGGTTTCTTGTATTTGGATTTGATTAATGTGTTATGTTCCTATGGAAAAAAATATATGGTTTTCATTATGTCCTAGGTAACACCTATATCTAACTAAAAAAAATTGGGTAATTAGTGAAAAACTACAACACAATGGAATGAAGTTGGAAAAGTAAATATCTAGGGTGATGTTGTGCATAGGGAAATTAAATAGGAGGTTAGACCAATTCTACCAAAAATAATAGAATTATAGTGTTGAAAAAAATTATGCTACAAATTATCAGAATGATAGATAGTTTAAACTGAGTTACAAGGTATTCCTATAAAAATCTCCATATATATTAGTGATGATACTTGGATATAAGGGAATTCTAATACATAAGTATCTCAGTACTCTTGAAATTACTGATCGTATTAAGAAAATTTCTTATCAATTTGGGCTACCACCAAATATATCTAAATATTATGATGTGTTTTATTTTTATATCTAGAATAATTACATACATTAAAAATGAATGGTACATAAATTAAAGGTTATAAAAATATATAAATATATTTTTTATTAATAACAAACTATAGATATTTTGGTTCATAGTGTTATTGTTCTATGAAAGAATACAATCTTATGGGTACTGTTTTATAGAAGAAAAACTAATTTGGGGAAGTAATGTGAGAACCTGAATATGTGATGAGGGTGAGGTATCCTAATGTATTTATAACCATGTGACTAATTTCATGGGAATATTTAATTTTATTGTGTGTATAATGTAAATCCTTTACATTTTAATGTAATATTTATCTTTAAATAAATTGATTTCAATGATAGATTATGTTGCATGCAACAATGTTTTTGAAAATGAATCTAAATTTTTTATAATATTATATTTCTATTGTTACCTGTCCATTATATTTTTAGGTATGAATAATAGTAACTAAATTATGAAGTATATACAGTTTATAAATTTATAATGAAATTCCTGATACAAATTAAATACAAATAATTTTTTTTAAAAACTGTGTTGATTTGTTTGAAAGAAGTAGTTTCCTTCCAACAATTAATTTTATAACAACATATTAATTTAATACTTATTTGGGAATACTTTTAATAAAATTTATATTGATAAAATGTTTTACATATTCAAAAATACTTTTCTAAGCATTTGATGAGAATAATGTAGTTTTTTGCTTCAAGAATTATTTTACCATAAAATCAGGTTTTGTCAATTTTTACACAAATAAATAGAAATTAATTTTTTTCTATTTTTGGGTATTCAAATTGATAATTATAATTTCATATTTATAATAAGAAGGATTAATTTTTTTCCTTATTCCACTTTTATTGTTGTTAAATATGAATAGAAACCTTGTTGAAATTTGTTACCTCCATAAAGGGAAAATTAGATTAATCTAGATTAAAAATAAGTGATGAGTTAATAATTTATCATAACAATTATTATTATATGAATAAATCTATACCCTTAAAATATAGTGTTTTAAATTTTTTCTTTTAATGTAAAATTTTCCTTGAAAATGAGTTATATATTATTTTAACTAATAAAAGTGGAACTATTTCAATCTCTTCATTTTAAATATCATTTTTGTGTTTCCATAAGAGAAAAATAACTTATAAATTAATATTAATATTAATTTTTTGATCAATTAAATTTTATTAACTATAATATTTTCTATAATATTCAAGAATTATATAATAACTTCAAATACTTTCCCAACACAGATGCACTAATCTCTCAATTAATAGAAAACAAAATTAATGATATAAAAAACTAAATGAATTATAATTTTTGGCAATTGAGGTTATTAACGAATTTTCATGATTAAACTGTTATTTTGGATATGTTTTAAAATAATGGGATCTAATTAAATGTATTTTATTGATTTCATTAAAATCAATTTGATAAATTGTTTTAAAATGGACAATAAATTCATTTAATGAATATAATATTTTATTAAATGTTTTAAAATTTCTAATAATATTAAATATGGACAAATGGGATAATATATTGTCTAAAATATTATTTTTTATCAACTTATTAATCAATAGTAAATCTATAATACATTTTATAACCATTTATTAGTGAAAAGTTTGTTATCAGGGATAATATTAAAATATGTTAATTATTCGGTTAAAATGATATGGTTTCAAATATATCGTAAACCAATAATTGTTTTTGATGATTTTTCGACAATATCCTACTCTAGGTTCTAATTTATTACTATTTTCATGCATTTTTCTCTAGATTTTCCCAATTATGTTTTTAAATAAATTTTAAAATATCCCCTCACCTCAATTATAAATGGAAACCTCTTACTTAACTTTTTTTACACCACATGATCTCTTATAGCTCAATCAATAGTTTACAATTTCTATTATAAACAGCACTTGAAACATTTTATATCTTTTTTTCTTCCAAAATAACATCAATATATCCTTTTATAGGATATTTAATGATATCTTTTCAAAAAATATATAATCACTCTAACTGATTAATTTACATTTATAATATTCTTACACAATCCAAATATGTTATTTGTTTCCTAATGTAATAAATTATGTATCATATATTTTCTTAAATTTTATTTTGATTATTAAAAAACAATTATAAACCCAAATTTCTATAAAATAATATGTGAAATTATAGCTCATTCATAAGTATGACTTGCCATCTCCACATAGAGATACAAATAATTTTTCATAACCATACTTTTTGTATGGTTATAATGATGTTATTAATGTATATATATATTATTTATGAAATAATAATTCTTCTTGAATAAAATTATCATTTCTATATTCTAAAAATATAATATTTTAGAAAATGATAACATCACTCGAGGATATGTATGGACTTCCATATCAACAATGGAACTTGATTTGTTTTTATTTATATTCCATATATATGGTAATAAGTGAATTTTTCATAAATACATAATATATATATATCATATTATAATTAATTATTGATGGATAATTATTAATTATAATTATTTTACTTCATTAGTGAAATATGGAAACAACATTTATGCATTGGTATAACCTAACATATACCAGAATGATGTAATTTATTTTTCTATTTCTACTTTTTATAAATGGATATATATATTCATATAATAAATATATATGACTGTTATAAAATAATTATCATTTTGGATGTTATTGGACCATTATCAATGTATAAGGACACGAACTACTGAACAAAAAGATGCTTGGAAAAAAATGTAGTTATCAATCAGAATAATGATTTATATAACATATTATTAATAAACATGTTATAAAATGTTATAAATAAATAATAAATGTTATGTTTTATATGAATATTTTTGTCTAATAAATGTATAATAAATACATATTTACAATAATAGTTTTTTAAATGTGAATAATGAAAGGCGATACCCGAGGTAAGATATTTCAATTTCCCATTTATTTTAGTGGGACACATGCCATATTCACCACTTATTTATATTGTATGGTGTATATACTACCCATGAATATATATTATTATTCATATAATTTATATTATGATATATAAATAACCATATATTCTTATTTATTTCATGGTTTATTTGATTCATAAATTATCAAATTTGTAAGGGTTTATTTCACAATCTCATCATTATCTAAGATTGGTTATGTTTGTGTCTCTTCTGTGGAATATTTCTCTTATATTTTAAAATTTAATAAAATATAATTTTAAAAGGGTTTAAATATTATCCTATGTTTTTTTAAAATTAATTTTTTCCCATGTTTTAATTTTTACAAATTAGTTTGAGTGGAATTTGATTTTCATTTTCCAAATCGGGTACATTTATACTTTTTTGAAAAAAAATAGAAGGAAAGTATTTTTATCATATATGGAATGAAATTATTTTCAATGCATCTTAAAACCTTGATGAATTGAATATTCATTTTTACTTCTAAATTTTTACATTCCAATAAAATATTTTTTATTATATTTGTATAAAATATAAAATAATGATTTCAAAATGGAATGGTTATTTTAATCTAACATTTTTAGAGAGACCTTCAAAATTAATTTTTTATCTATGATGAAATATTTTGATATTAAATAATACTTAATATAGATATAATCTAATTATACCATCATTATTCATTTTCACGAGGGTTTATTTATATGGTGGAAATTAGAAATGTTTATGAAACTCATTCATTTTCAATGGGATTTTCTTTGAAAAAATATTTGTGGACCCCTATTCTATTCATGAGTTGTGATATGATGATATATTATGATAATATAGAATAGATATTTATTATATTCATTATGTTAATGGTTTTACGTATTTATACCTCTAATTAGTTTTGTAAATTATTATATCCTACTGGATATTTACTGGAGACATCTCAATTTTCATAATCCGTTATGGGAAATAAGTCGAAGTTCTTGATATCTAATGGGAAACAAGAGGATGTGCTTCATCTATTACGGTTAATAGGTTTTGGTAAGTTATTCAAGGTTCTTGGTAGTTACCCTTTTCATTTGAAAAAGTTTCTATATATATGATGATTCCACTTGAATTGAGGACATTAGCATATGCTTCAGGTTTTGTTCAATAAATATATGTAATATTTTTTTACAAAATCCTAGGATATTATATAAGGTTCATGTTAAAATAATTATATTAATACTATACCACTGTTCATTTAAAATCATTCTTGTATATACATAAAAATATTCAAGAAATTAATTTTTCAAAAAAATTATAAAATCCTGAGGTGATACATTCTACCCGTGTTAAAATAAATTTCATCCTAAAAATTAAATCATTATTATATTGAAAATATATTTTAGAGGATGTGAAGGATGAGGTATAGGAATTCTAAGAAGAGATACTGGGAACACATCATTAACATGAGATAGGTTTACTTAAATCCTAATTTATAAGCTACATTCCCAATACAATCAATAATTTAAATGGGAGAGATACATCTAGGGATTCATTTTCACATCATTTATGGTGAAATTCCAAGAAACATTATGTTAGTAACATAAAATTATTTCTCATCCTAGTTATTGTATGAATAAATTTCCTACTAAATACGTTCTAAAATTATTTATGGATGAATGGATAGAAAATTATTTTCCATTTCTTTAGTTATATCATGACAAGGAATATTTATTTCTCTAACGTAATCATAGTATATTACAACCAAACAATTATTTCCATTGAGAGATTTATAAGGAACCATTTGAATTCTTGTGTGAAAGTTATTACAATAAAAAACATTGAATAAACTAATGTATGGATCCTAACAACCATTTAAAAACCTAGAACATGATATTAGAATATCCTCTAGAGATTGAATTGTTTTTATATTGACCTTTTATTTGAGGATGATACATATTGATGACACTCTACTATGTGTCTATAGTTTTCTAATGAACTTGTTATAACTTGAAGGTAGTCAAATGATCTCTATCAGATATAGTAAATTGTGGTACAACATGAATCCTTACCTATTTAATAATATATATCCTAGGAATATTATCCAGAGGGAAATAGTATTTCATAGTAATGATGTGTGAAGAAATTATTAGGCGATATACTAAAACCCATATATCATTGTTCACATTAGATATTTTAGTGATTACGATGTCAAATTCCATAGTGATTTTTTCCATTTCCATTCAGGTGTGGAGAATGGTTAAAGAATCCACTTATATATTGCCTCTTATCCTTGACTTACTGGAATAAGGAGCATCATGATACATATTAATAAATAACTCTCCTCATTTTATCCCACTATAAATACACATTTACATAGTCCATTGGTAGTCTATATTACTCTCACACTTTTCAATTTTGAGCTCAAGACTTATGTCCTAGCCAAATGTGATTAGTGTTGGCCCAACATTCAATTATTATTTTCCAAAAAAATATTATGATAATTCCTATCGTTTCCCGATATTTTAATAACCCATAATTACCTAAATATAAAATAAAAGATAAATCTTAAAGGTTACAATTATCTTTAATCTTATATAAATATAATGTAGTGGCAATGCAATTTAAATAAGAGTTTCACTAAAACATATAAAAATAAAAGGGTTTTACTTCCATAAATGGTTCCCCAATTATCATTAATATTAAAAAACAAAAATCATAAAAAACCCTCAAAATTGGTTTTTTAGAATTTCAACATATACATATATGATTACAAAAGATAATTATCCATTTATTTAGTAAATAAGATATTATAATAGAAAAAAATTCTTTTGGATCCTTGATTTCGTACTTGCACTGTTATAATATCAAATAGGAAATAATTATTATATATTTTAGGTTAAGGGATATAATAAATGCTTATAATCACATAAAATTCTACTTAAGGTAAAACAATAATATTTCCATTGATCTCATAAAAAATAATTAAATTATAAAATAATTAGTGGATAAGAAGTATTCCCTAATTATGATGATTCGCATCAATAGATACTACTGTATAGGATTTTATATTATAATTTATTATTAGAGTTTATTGTGTATTATCATTCCCATTAGCCTTTAGATTTTGAATTTATTCTCTTAATTTCATTTCTCTATGCAATTGAATCAATGGAGTGTATGTGGTGCCTTCTGTAGATCTTTCTCTCTATTCAAATCATGAATTAACATCTTCACATCATATCAAAAATCTTCCATTCAATGAAAAACCATTACAATGTCACTAAATTTAGTTTAAACTTCGATAAAAATTCCTCTATTTATCCTTCCACACTTTATATATAAATGAAATATCATCTTCTTATATATATGGTTTTTAGATTTTTCATTGAATATTATATTTCCATTCATATCAAATACTTTATTATTATAGTTAAATCCAATAAATATTTCCACCCTGACTGCACATCAAACAATTTCATATTTTTCAATAAATTTCAATAGGAAAAAATCCCTCTTGATGCATTATTTTATTCCACTGAATAATCGATGAAACGTAATGTTAGGTTTTGAGATAAAACCAAAATTGTAGTTTTAATGTCTTCATAAATTTTTCCCATAGGTACAAAGAGATTCCCATTTATTATACTGTAGCTCAAATAATTCGTTCACCAATTACATATAATGAATATAAGGGAATTACTTAGTAAAAAAATCTTAAACCCTTTTCTACTCTATGAATTTGATTTATTCATATATCCGCATATTCTTGATATGATTCTAATATTGATACAATTATCCATCAATATGATAGGCATATAAAATGAAATTTTCATGTTCTAATAATTATAAAAAAGAAAATAACCTTTCAGTTGTATTGATCCATTGATCAGAAACTAGCAGATTATAAGAAACACTAAAAGAAGATGGATGTTTCCATATAAAGGACTCAACATATAATTGTTCCCTCCTTTTCTAATTTTTATTTTAATAATGATTCATAGATTTAGAATGTGGTGTGAGTAAATAAATGTGAGTTTTCATTCTAGAGACTAGACTTTTAGGTTACTCAGGGGTAAAATCATTTAAGTTTCCATCACACTCATAATTAAAATTATTTTTTAGGGTATAATCATTATATAATACAAAAAGTACAGTGTCAGAAAAAATAATCAATATTCGGAACTATATTATCATAAAAATTACATTTATGATGTCTTAATCATGTCACATTATTTTAAATAGATGAAACCTTATTCATAATATATATTTTTCATACATATTATTCAAATTATTCATGATGGTTCATATAAGTCTTTGTATTTTACAAAACATACACTTGAGAGTATCAAATGAAGTGTGTAGCCCATTTTCATCCACAAGGAGATGATAGACTCTAATTAAATATCCCCTTGTTGAAATTATAACCCATAGGTACAATTATTACAATGTAACCACAACTTTTAGTATCCAAGTAGGGATTTAATTTTTTGGAAACAATGTTCTCTATCCTTAACTAAGATTCCATAATAATTTTCTATATGTTAAATTATCCTTAGATATATACTTAGATATATCCCTCAAAATATCCTTGGATATTTCACTACATTTTTATCACCCATGTCATCAATGACTAACTAAACCATTCCTATGATATAAACAATAAAGACATTTTATATTCATACATATACATTAAATCATAAATAATTAATATTAAATACATATCACAAATACATGCCATAAGACCATAAAGGATTACATTCATTGAATACAAGATACAAAATATTATTATTTCATGAATGACATTAAATATCATATATAAAAAAATTTCCACAATGACTACTTCAAATACAGATCATATATAAAAACATTTCGATTAACTTAAGAATGTGAAACTTAAGAAAGGGAAAGATTAGATGCTATATAAGGGTAAAAATGGATGATATCATTTGGTGATTATATTAAACAATAATATATTTACAGGGGTATGGTATTATCAATATATGCTATAATGTTCACACCTAATCTTTCATGGAACATAATATTGGTCCATATAATAAAACATTATCATTTTAAATTACATTAAACAGAAGAGTGATAAATCATCAAAAATTAATCATGAACAACAAATTAATATCATATTAATATGTAACATTTATAAGTATATACACCATTTCAAAAGTCAACATTTACAATTAAGATATCAAATCATAAGGTATCAATCATAAACACCTATTTTCAATATCATAATACATCAGTCATCCAAACCTGTTTCCCATAATGGTTTAATTCATTGGCATATTTAGAATAGTGTATAAATAACATATTCTTATTCCTCATAGCTATCTCATAAGATAAAAAATATTAACCAATGCATTAGAGGACTATATATTTCCCACCCATCACATAAACCGTAAATTTTTTTCCCAAAAGGTCATCACGGATTCCCCATATAATTTCCCATATAAATGTAATGGGTATAAAAGTTTCATTATAGTATAACCCATATAATTAACTGGGTTTCATAAAAATAATATAAATTCATCATCGAATAATATATGGAAAATAAAATACATTCATAAAAATATCATCATAATAATGATAAAGCATTATTAGAATGAATAAGAATGGAAAAATTAGATCATATCACTATAAAAATATAAGTAACAATAATGTATTTTATCATAGATGAAAAATTGTTTTGAAAGACCATCTATAATATATTTTTAGGAATATATCCTTTTTAAATTTAAAATAATATTTTCAAAACTAACAGTTAAAAAAATTAAAAAATTATTTTCTTTTGAAATTAACATTTCAACCTATAAAAGAGTATTGTAAAAATCTCCTTTCATGATAGTTGGAAATTATGTTCATGTCACACATGTTAAGACAAATATTCCTTTTAAATTCATAATAAAACCCAAAAGGACATTCTTTTAAAAAATTTACGGTAATTCTGTTTTTTTAAATAATTATTTTATGGTTTAAAAATCATTTAAAATATCATTATGGAATCTGAAAAACAATAATTAAAATATTTTTAGGGAGAATGGTTAGGGAAGAAAAATGGTTTTTTAACTTAGTAAGAAAAAATTTAGTTTTTTCCTATAAAATCATTATGGAATATTGAGTTCACAAAAAAATAGGAAATTTAGGATAAAATTTAATTTGTATTAATAATTATATTCAAATATTTCTTCGGGGTTTCTTTATAGGTAGATCAAAATATCTCATCATTTTAATCTTATCATAGAAAATCATAATAAACAATTAAACATTATAAATAAACCATTTCAACTTTGATATATTTTGAATAATAGGACACATAAATTGCATGAAAATTTGATGGAAATGTATATCAAACAAATTTAATGATAAGGATCATAAAATATATTAAGTGGAAGTATATACAACTCAAAATATAAATAAGTGGTGTTTATGTAATTTTACCCACATAAATAAAATCTTGATGAAAATACCATAACCCTTTGTAATCCCTAGATTCATAGGACCCCATAATGAATCAAATAAATTGAAAACTAAATATTCTTGAAAATAATTAGATTAATAATATTACATTTCAATTTAGTATTATATAGACCACAAATAAGAAACGAGTATGATTATGGATTATATCTCCCAGAAATATGAGATATATTTCATATCCCATAAATTATATCTTGAATTCCTTCACAATAGCTTGATCCTTATATACAATAAATATAAGTTAATAATAGATTTATTACTAAATATGACTCACATATACCATACCAAATGTTATTTAATAATGACCTTTTATTACCCATTTATTTATAGTTCCTTGTTAAAGTCACATTTTGGGTACTAATTGCTTTATTTTTCATGTTTCTTTTGGTTTAGTATTTTCAATAACTATATTTTAATCATAGTTAAATAATATCAATAATTTTATAAATCATATAAATATCATATAAATAACATATATATATATATAAAGAGAAAAGAGTTAGATACATAAAATTAACTGCATTGTTCTTTGAGAAATTGGCCATACATTCATGAAAATGTTGTTTTCATTTGCACAATGAATTATGTAAACGAAAGGTAAAAAATAATTTACTATTATAGAATCAATATTATTTAATTTATGTAACCTATATTAATTTAAAATATCCTTATTAAATTATTTGTGAAATTATGTGAAGAATGAATCCCATCATTTCATGAAAAGGTAGTCCGCTATAAACATAAGCAGTGTTATAATATTCTCATGGAATGGAAAGTAAGAATGAATCATTATATTATAATTCCTGATTTATAATTATGTTTTAACTATAATAATAAAAATTTAACCCATCATTATATCCATCCATTATATTTTGTGATGGGAAATAAATTAAATTAGTTTATCCATCATACACATGATCAATGGTTTCATTTACCACTTGATGGAAGAGGAGATAGATATAGGAAATTCCATTAATATGATGTAATATTAGTGTGTTTTAGATAATTATGTTATTATATTATCACGAGATGAGAATATTTTAAGGGGATAGAGAAATAAATAAAATTAAATCCCTAGTTTAACGACTATAACACTTCTTTAGAGAACCCCAATTGGTTCACAAATATATCCCAAATAGGAGAGTAAAATCAAAAAAATAATTATAGATTTTTTTGGAGATAATTAATGATCGTATTTGTGTAGGAGTTGGTTAAACCATTTGGATTTTAATGTTTTTTGAGAAGATTTGATGGGGTGGAATTTATATGTTGTGGGAGGGAACATGTGGAATATTTTAAATGAAAACAGTGTACCATGTTTTTAAACATAATTACGGGTTCAAAAATTACCCATTATTTCACCATTGGTGATATAATGCCGACATATTTATATACAATGGGATTTATAAATATTTATTGGTCATTTAACCACTATCGTTTAATGTTTAACCACTAGTAAACACTTTTTAACCTTAACTACAATAATAAATTTGTATTGTTTCTACAAATTATTATTTTACAAAATTATTTGAATTATTAAATAGTTATAATTATTATGTTTCCATATATGGAAACCAATTATTGAAATTCTATTCAATAAATTGAATGAAAATGAAATAGAAAATTACTCACATACATGCGATGAAAAAATAGTTTTCCAAGAGAAATGATTCAAGATTACTAAATGTTTTAATATAAAAACATCTACATGAAATTGATTTCAGGTAAATAAATTGGAATAATAATTATGTAATTGAACTAATTTTATTATTAAACAATCTGTTGATCGGATGGTTCTTGTAAATTCATTAAATTAGAAGATAGTTTCTAATAAAAATTACCATTTTTTTAATATTTATCCAAAAAATAATATTTTCAGAAAATTATCCAAAATAAAATCAAAGTTAATTTTTATTTCATATATAAATAATGAAGATTATTTTTTCATGTAAATTTTCTATAATTGGAAAAAATAAAATTTTATTAAAAAATAAATAAATACTATTTTTGAGAAAATATGATTTTTAAAACAAATAAATACGTTACTAAAAATTAAGTACTTGTTTTTCAATATGTTTTCATTATATAAAATTAGTCTGCTTAATATTTAAATTTTTTATTACTATTCATGCCCCCAGGTTTATTGAATAAATTATAGAGGTACCATTTAAATTGTTGTATCAATAGTACATAGTGGTTCGTTAAAACATAGTGTTGTGTGTAACACAACAAATAAATTAAAATTACATGAAAAAATATAAAACTATAGGGTGTTACAATGAGTGTGATTCTTATTAGGGGTATATTAATTCATTTCTAAGAATCTTATTTTTAGTGCTTGTGGTTGGAATAACAATAGATAATTTTGCTTCTAATTATATTCAACTTTTATTAAGGATTTTCCATAATTAACGAAATGTCTCCCTGAATTATGGTATCAAGATCTATGGATCAGTGACTGTTTGTTGATATGGACGGGTACCATTGTTGGAAATCCCAAAAAAGGAATCTAATTGATGGTTCCATTTATTATTGATTATGTTGAGTTGGAATATCATCAAGAAAATTATATCATGTAAGATAGAGGTAGTTATAGTTTTCCTTTGGAAGTTAATTGAAATGTTTAAATTGTGAATGTTACTTTGTTTCAGTAGAAGCTCATTGGTTAATATCAAAACATGGGCGTAGTTACTATAGCATGGTATTGTAGCGTTACTATAGGTTATTGTAGTGGGACTGTAGCAGTTGTGGCATTGTCGCAATGCTAGAAAGTGATGCTGTAGTAAGACACTATAGTGGCGGCGGGACACTATAGCAGTAGTGGTACTGTGCAGTTATTGTAGCAAGACATATGGTAGAAATACTATTCATATAATGGGCCTTATTCCCAAAAATTTGTTCCAATGGGCCTTGTAATGGGATAAATTTTCATTAAGCCTTCAGTCTAGGTAATGGTTCTCCCTCTACCTAGTTAAAAGTGGTCTTTCCTTTTCTCTAATAATATAATGATCCTTTAGCCCCAACCATTTGAAAAAAACTGAAAACATGGAATGAGGATTGAGAATCAACTCTTATTCTGTGATTTGCGTTATATGAATCAAGATGGAACTGGATTTCACCATATATGTTAGTTGATTATTATAATATAATTCATTATGTATATTCCTATAGTGGATACTACATTGATAACTTGGAATTAATCCATTGAAGACACTATAGTGTGTTGTGTATGATCGATGCATTGATGATATTCATGATTCATTTTTATAATGAGATTTTGGATTTTCTTGTGTTCCTCATTCTTGGAGTATTATTTTAAAAGAGTAATGGTTATTTATGAATGAGTAGAAACAACAGTAAATGAGATTATTGTCAGGGAAGGAATATATAAAAATTTGTATGGATGATAATAATAGAATATTTAGGGGAATGTTAATGTGATACAAAAACATCTAACGGAACAGATGTATTGTGGTGAGGATATGTAACAAATATAGTGATTGTATATCTTGAATTTCAGTGGAATTTTTCATATTCCAATTTATTGGATGGATAATATAGAGATGTAGGGGATCAACCTAAATGATTCTTATTTAAATAAAATTTGTAAGTATTTTTTGACTTGGAATAAAATTTATTGGTAGAACTCAGAGATTATTTTTTAGTGGAGTCGGCCTAAATGAGTGATGGGTAATGCTACAACCACCTTATTGATATTATCATCCACTTCCATTCAAGTGGGTTCAGTAGTAGCCTTACAAAAAAGAATGAATCATTACCTAGCCAAAGAGCCTGCATCGGGAGGCTGGTGGCCCACCACCAAGCAAGTGAATCGAGATTGGAATGCTGGTGTAGTTTTTCATGCACATTACAATTATTGGATTTTTTGTCATTTTAGCCTGTGAATACCCCTAGAGTTTATATCAAGCATCTCAAATTTTTGAGATCCATATATATGTTCCTAATTGTCTTCTTATTATTATATAGTCCTATAGATATAGGGTGGATATTTGTGGAATCTATTGGTGAATTTTGGTAATATCTTTCATTATTCTTTTATGTCGGTACCCTTTTACTCATGTGGTTGTGGATTTATGAGCCTCTCATCATGGGAGATTCATTTTGATATGATATAACCATTATGAACCATTTTATTACATGTAACTTAAAATATTGTTCTCATTGATTGTCAGGATAATCAATTAATCATTTGATAAAACATGATTAATGAATTGGTTGAAAATTTTATGAGTTCTTGATGGAACAATTTTAGAAACAATGGGTCTTATATCAACATTTCAGGATGATTTCCCATGATGATTAACATGAGTCATTGATTGGAATTTCATTTATGTTATGTCTCATGGGGTTTTATTCTATGGTTGTTGTTTGATTTGTATTTAATCCACTATTATAGAATGTAATTGAATTGGTGATTTCAAAACCATTAAAATTAAGTATGTATCATGAGTTTCCAAACTCAATTGGATTACATAATAGAATATTCAAATCACTCTAAAGTATTTATATAGAGTTTCAAATTAAATTATATTAAATTTTCATTAATTTTTTGTGGTTTTGTAGGTGTTTCTATCAGAATAAGATCATAGAAGTGTATAGACATTCATGGGGTGGTTAATCATGGATCTGACTAGGTGGAGATACATATACTGTCCTTAAAAAAGACTAAATTTTAGAAATGAAATTTTATTTTCATGCAATAAAAAAATTTATTATAATTTTGTTAAAATTAATTAATTAGGAATATATTCGCATGACTGAGAACATTATGGAAATAGATGGATGTTTAATGGTTGTGGGTGAATCATACAAGGCTACTCAGAATTTTCTATTTAAATGTTGACTCTTTTTGAGGCATCTGGACATATTTAATCTACACTATAGTAGTATACCTAGTTTATTGAAATGTTATATGATTTCTTCCACCTTTGGATAAGGACCCATTCTTCATAAATTTTTATAAATAACCTGTAATTTTGAGAAGGTTAATGATTCTAAATTATTGGAATATTGAAGAAAGAATGATAATGAAAAATGAAAAATGATCAATGGGACATGATGAACTCTTATAATATAGCTTCAAGCTATCCAATAATGGTAAAGGATTGATCCCATATGAGTTCCATTGATTTCAAGTGTGTGACTATTTTTTATATGAGTCTATCTATGATATTTTATCAAATGTTTAGGTGTATGTATCACGTGAGACTATTTTTGTGTTTGTTCATGTGTTTCTATATCAGTATCATTGAAGGCCATGATTTATTTTTATCACATATCAGGGTATGTGTAACCTATGATACCCTTATATGATGAATGATTTAATTAGTGTGTTAATTTGGATTATTAAACCTTGTTTTATTCAGAATATAATTAGTTTTATGTTTCCACTAAATACTAATATTGACATGAAATTAATTCCCTTCTATGTTCAACTAGGTAATGTGTTATTAACTATAATTTATAGGCCTTTCTGGTACTAAATAAATGTGGACTATCCGGATACAATTATTCTATAAAGGGGGAGTAATAAAAACCGGTGATTAAGATGATTACATATTAGAACATGTTGTTGGGGCATAAAATCCATGAGGCTAAAAATAATGAAGAAATAACAGTTTATTTTGAAATTGGTTAATGGACCATGGAATAAAAATGATAAAATTACCTTCATTACTATCCCATTATAAATCTATGATATAATGACCTTGTGTTATTATCTGACTTGATGCCTTGTGATAGATGAGTGACATGTTAACTAGTTTTAAGGCTTGATCCAAGTTAGAGATAGATAATATTGGCATTTTTTCCGGATATTAAACTCATTTGATTTATAAATGATATAGTGTACTTGATGTCTCCTCTGATTAGAAATTAGTCCATGAATGTGATATGAATTTATTTTTAGTGTGAAGTAGAAGAAGGTGTAGTTGGGTTGTCTTGGAATCTTGGTATGTACAGAATTGTACATCATATGTGGATTTTTTCCAAAATTATTCATTGGTGATTATATATTATTCTCGTAATATTAATGAAATGTATGATAATTTTCATCTAAACTCATTATATTAATATACTCAACATTTACAATATAGGTTTAGACTACATTGGAGTTTCCCTAAGGAGTTGGGGATCATTATCCATGTGGTCAGTATGGATTACATGACGTGACCATGTAGTCAACTATAGTTCATGAATTTTATATGATGATTTTTTCATCATAGATCCAAATTATTTATTTCTTGAAGATTATAATTGATTATAATTCCCAAAAAAAATCTACATGTAGGTAATTGTCACATACTGGTGTATTTTTTATTATGTGTTATAATTTTTCATTTTATGATTTTCTTATTCGTTGTATGTGTAGCTTATCAGATGGAATAACACTATTTCTACTATTTAAGGCCTCATGTACTTTTTTATTCATTTTTATGATGGATTATCCATGTGGGTGAACAATATTTTTGTATTTATACATTCAGCTTTGAGTGTATTATTCCCACATTCATTCTATATAGATAATATAATATAATATTACAGGTACTCAAACTGCATATGGGTACATGTTTGTATATTAATCTACTATTATGAACTCATATATATGGTGTAGTATCTAGATGATCCATATAGACCCTCATTGCTAATCTTAAGCATCTAGAATATAGGGAGGCATGCATGATGTCATGTGGAACTCTATCTTAGACCTGTCAATTCATGAAGAGGAATTACGATGAAAAAAATAATAATTTAAATTTAAAAATATCAATTTTACAATTAAAATATATTAATTTAAACTACAAAAAATTGATAGTGATTTAATATTTGATTAATCATTATTAATAAGGTTAGTCCTCTCAAAACAAATCTCTGGATCATAATGGTAATAATTAATTAATAATACTTTTACAGTCCATTGTGGTTTGTTTATATTCAGTATTTTATATTAAAAAAATCATATAAATTACATAATGAAATAAGTTCCATAATCATTATGTTTTACCTCACTATGATATCTTATTTTTGTTTTAATGATAATTGATTGAAATATTGCAAGTTAATTATGTTAAAAAATAATTATCACTTGTTCCTGACAATTAATATTTCTTCTTAATAATTTAATATGTTATTTTTTGGATATTTCTTACTGTTTTCATTTTTATGATTCATCGTGAAGCCTACTATAATTGTATGACATTTTTTTAAATGTTTTTTGTTTATGTTTATTTATAATATACAATTTCATAAAATAATAAACACATAAAACAAAATAATGGTTATTTATTATGGTGGAATTACCATTACTTTTTATTATAGACTTGTTTATAGTAAACATTTATTGAAATAATTATTATGGATATCCTGGGTTAGATAATTCCCTTAATATTTTCCATGCAGATAACAGGTTCTTAATGACCTGGTTAATTCAGGATATAATTTACTTTGTTTTTTGATCAATAATAAATTATTGATTATGATTGATCACATCCATTTTTTTTGGGGTCTTGGATTCCTCAATTCTATCATCCTAGGACCCCGAACTATTTTTGATAAATATATTTGAGAATATTTTTTGATCTAAGGAGTTAGAGGCTTGTTTGTTTTTTAGGATGATATTGTTTTGGCTGAGAACCATGATAAGAAAGAGGTGGTAGTCCTAGGTTAGATTTGTTTGAAAATTTATTTATGGATCGATGGTTTTGATGAATAGGTTTCTATGATAGTTGATTCTGATGATAGTATAATGGATTATGATATTCAAAATGGTCTGGGACACCATGGGTGTTAGGATATGTTTTGGGATGTGGTTTCCCATCACAAATTATTAATCATTCATGATTAATTTTTTTAAATATTCATGATTCCATGATGGACTGCTAAATATAAGATTATTTATTTTTATTTATTATTTTACATATATTGGACATAATGGATTCTAATTACTTCAAGTTCATATTTTAGGTGGTAGAATAATTGTAGCCATAGTGCTCCAGAATTTTTAATAAATATTAAATAATAGATAAATGAATGGGGTGGGTCCATATTGTTCACTATATGATTATTGAATAATTGGGAATATATGAAAGTGTGTAAATATTTCCTTTATCACATGGTATATGAATATTATACTATTAATATATTAAATGATTATGTGAATTAATTAATGTTTTATTAATTAAATAATAATAAAGTATATTTTTGATATTTTGATATCTACATTATAGTAATGGTATTCAAGGGGTCTTGTATAATAATAAAAACATATGAGTTTATGCCAAGGTTGTGTTATTTAGATTAGATTTTAATTAAATTTTTATATTTTGTTTTGATTTTATACGCTACCCCACCCATATTTGATAGGAAACTAACCCACAAATATTTTTTTCAGTGTTCTCCTCATCATTCATAAATATGACAGAATATATGGATGTCTTATCCCTCTATCCTATTCTACCTCTATATATATTTGAGTATTCATATCCTGAGTTGTATTAACTCACGATACAGTGTGTGTTCTTACCCGAGAAATGATAGATCCCATTTTTAATGTAAATTCATGTGTAAGTTATACAGTCTTGAGAAATAAGTCATAACTATATCTATATGTGGTTCACATGTATTTCGATGGGTGTTTAAGCACATGTTTTAATGGATTGAGGTATAATTCACATACATAGTTTATATTGGAAACTAACCATACACTTTGTTACCACTAGGATAGGATGAGGATGTGTTATTGGGTTGTATATGATTCAAGAAATTGTTCAAATTATATTTCATGTGTTACATGATTAATTATAGGGGTGAGAATAGGATAATGTAATTAGGGAGTGAGAGAAAAAAATTAATGGAGAAGTATAATTGAGGTACCTTCAATTACATATATGCTATTGGTATAGAATTATAGATTTAATGAGGTATGTGGGATTTAATTCATGAAATGGATGAAAATATTGTATCTCCTATGTTGGTGTAGAGTTATTTTATTTTTTTACTATTATTTAATCTGATTCTGTCATATATTTCTATAAGTAGTTGAAGGAGGATCATACTGAGTGTGCGTTTTATGATCTCCCTACACATATAAAAATATATTTTTATGTTAGTCATATTTTTTTTGTGGTTAGGATGGATATTACTAGTTCTAAGGAGTTGTTGAGAATCATTTAAAATCTACTAGAGTTCAACGATACTACTTAGTTAAGATTTTTTTAAAATAAATTTTATTCTTAGTTAATGTTTAACATTTCATTTATTAGCAATTAATATTTTATTTATAAATAGTTTTTTGTTTTTGGTTCTTTTCATCTTATCACTTACTCATTAATAGATAGAGTGTGTAATTCCTTCCATGTGTTTGACTGATATACCAATAGTATTAGTCACTTACCCATGGCCTAATGGTGGTGGGGTTTAAATTTTATTATATATATTCATTCATTACAGGACATGGATGTGTAACTTTGGAAGGAAAGGGTTATGAAGGAGCTATATTAATGGTGGATATTTGAGATATACGATGGATTATGGAGATATTCCATTTTAATTATACATGGTTTTGTATGGAAACAACATTTTATAGGGTTAATAAGAGTTGTAAACATATGTGATTAGATGGGGTTTGAAAGTCCACAAGTAATCTGAATTAAGTATTTTCCTTTCTCTAGAACATGCTATAAAATGAAACTATTTTTAGGGTAATGACCAAGGTTAGGACCAGGTATCCTGATTTATCAATGAATATGTTGTTATTGATGTTAAAAATATAAAATAGGTTAATTTATATTTATATTAATTAACATTTAAATTATGTTATAGTACTGGTCATAGAGTACATATGATCGATCATCAATAGATATGGAAAATATTTAAAATTTCATTCAAGATAACATTAAGGATGTTCCACAGGATCACCATAGATTGGAGGTCATGAACTATAGAAAATGGAGGAGAAAACTCAATGAGTTTTATCTCTAGGATTGGAATAATTATGAATGTTCAATTTTAGATTGTATGAGAAATTATTGGATAGAGTAAGTGGAGATGTCCTTTAGTTTGATACATCATTTGAAAAAGAATAGGCATTCTTTAAAAATGATAAATTTTCATGGGTTAACATGAAAGTGGTTTCATTTATTCTTTGGGGTCATAAGGTAACGACAGGCTCACGGGATATGTTCAGTGATCTCTTTTAGGGTAAATATTTATCATTGACTTCTAAAGTGGATTACTGATACGAGATTATTACCAATCTACAAAGGATTTATACTGATCATGATATAAGTATCCAATAAAAACCATTATATAATGTTCTTTAGAACAAATTCAAGATAACGATTCAATGGCGTGGACTTTTGAGGAGGTGTTGTTTCTGACGTTCTTTTTCAGATCATATATTTTATATTGAAGAAATATGTTGAGGTATTTGAATGGGAATATTCAATTAATAAGATGTTTTCTAAGAAAAAAGTCCCTGATTTGGAGTCAATAATACCTTTAAAAAGAAGATATATGGGTGGTAATTTAGAGTTCCCCATACCTAAGAATTAGTTTTAGATTAGAGAGAGATGGTTTCAACCAACATTAACTTGTTTCACCTAAGATAAATATTCCAAGACATCCTAGTGGGTTAGGAATTTTTTTGTATCTCATCGATGTCATGTTAATTAAAATGTAGTGTTACTAACCATTATATGAACATAACCTATTTTATATGGAATGATCTGGGACTAATATTTTTAGTTGTTTTAGCTGATTAAACTAAAATAATACTAAATTCCAAATATTCATTAACATGGGTGGGTTGAGTAGTTAGTGGAAAACCTAAGGATATCAATTTTCTCTTGGTACTGGAGGAAGATATGAAAAATAGTGGTTTCCTACATCAAGTAGAAGAGATAGTGGATCCGGACATTCTAAAATCCATGCATTAGTAATTCTTACACATAGATATCCTGATATTCTGAATGTTGTGAACTGTTCAATATCTTCATAATTTTATGATTTGTTTGACTATAGTTCCATGAAATATCAGGTTTCAATGCATCCAATGATTTTACTTTACAATAATTTGGTTATGTGTCATATGTAGGTTCAATCAGGGATTAATCATAGGGTGGTAGATGAGTATACTAATGTCATTCTAAAGAGGATGTTGAACAACCCCAGGAATGTGAGATCAATATTGTGATAAATCTACAATCATGTGTCTCTCCAATGTCAATATCTACATATAAAATATCCCCTTTTGTGTTATTATTGATTTCTATTTATGTTTTTGATATCCAAAAGAGATTATTCAATCAACCTTCTATTTTTTCTTTGGTATATCATGTTATATATTCTAAAAAAATAGGAGGAATATTGTAGTTTTATGTGGACTATATCTATTACCATTAGATAATGTTAAAAAATAACCACTGTATTATGAGGATTTAAAATTTGTGTGATCATTTAAAGGGATAAATATGGTTATTGAATAAAGAAACATGTATGGGGTGTTGTCAAATGCATGTGAAGTATGAGGATACCCCAAAGGGTTCTCTAGGATGATGATATATGCATGATGAGCGAGTTTTTATATCATTAAAAATAATAAATTCTCTATATATAATGATAGGGTTAATGAATATAGTGTTTTTTATTCATTATGGATCGATTCATAGTAGCACTTATAATTAAAATCATTATATTTTAGTGATACTTGAGGGGAATTTATTGAATTTGTATGTTGTGTTTGGAGTTAATTGGTTTCTTATTCTATTCATGGAGTTTTGGAACTGTGAGTTCTCATCCCATGATGAGAATTTATTAGGCAATATAGTATCCCTTGTATTTAGTATAAATCTATCCATCAAAAATTATATTGGTGGTTTCTATTATATCCTCAATGATTGATTCATTGTTGTGGAGATTCAATCTTCTATCTTTATATTATAGGAGTTTCCTGCCCATATTCAACCAGATTGTGGTCTCGTTGTTGATGTTGAAAATAAAAGAGTTGGTGTTTGTTTGATCTATCCATTTCAATGCTATATTAATGTATTTGAAAGAAAAAATGGAAAAAACGTTGGATTTTTATTTACAAGATGATGGCATTTCAATCATGTTTTATAGCGATGATTCAAATATTTATTTTCATTTCATGTTGATATGGTAGAGGAATGTGACCTCTTAATAGTACCAATAGTTATGACCACAATAATGTAAATATTCTACCAATTATTTTGATCTACATATGGTAGAATTTTCTCTTAAATTGAAGAGGCACTACAAAATCATGAAATGTTTTTTTGTCATAAATGTTACCAAAACAATAAAATATTTCTTCTACCAGTCTAACAACAATATGTGATAATTATTTTGGCAAGTGTTATTTCAGGACCATGATATTGAGATTTTTTATACTCCTAAAAAGAGATTTTTTGGAGAGTTTCATTGAGAAAAATATCTTATGGTAGTGTTTTATATGAGTTTGAATACTATTTCAGTGTGATGGAAGAGTAATAAGTGTTTCACCATCATATGGAATTAATTATCATAAAAAGTTTTCATTACCAGATTATAGGACATTCATCAAAAGTGTATAAAGTGGAGGAGTCCCAACTGGGGGATTCTGAGATAAAGGTTTGGCATGATTGAGTTTTATGTGGTGGAACATATAAAGGATGGTAATATGATATCGAAGATCATTTTTATTTGAGGTGAATATTTTTCAATATTCATTGATGTGTGAAATGTTTCTTTTTTTAGTCCAAAATTTAACCCTTAGTTCTCCACAGTATTTTTAAAAGGATATTTTATTAATTTATGAATTCTTTTATGTGGTATGATATAATTTTATTATTTTTAGTGTTTTTATGATACTTGTTGGTATTCTATAAACGGATGGCTAATATTTGTATTCTTGTTTTACTTTTTGACTACTTGATGATCCATAGTGAAAAGGGTATAACAGTTTAATAGAATTCCTCAAAACAAATTACCAAATCATAAGACTATTATTATGAAATATGGGACACATTGGAATGGTGTATGAAGTCAACTAACATTTTAGTAATCAAGATGCCTTGTTCTATAGAGGTTGTAGTGAATGAAATACCTATATGATATAAGAGGCATGTGGATTTTTAAAGATGATCCTCCCTAATCATAATCCCGGTTTACTATGAGGATGTGAAGAAGTCCATAACAGACTTTTAGAATTCATTTACGCATTAATTAATAATCTCTTATAGAATGATGGAGAAATATAGGTAATTATATAGACTATTATGGAAAATATGCATACATCTATTCATGATTTTGGTGATATGTGGGTTTGGAAGATACCCATTCGAGAGTTTTCATAGTAAAAATGTTTTCACTACACTATTTTTAATACACCATTTTATGTTATTTATGGGAAAAAATTTTATCTCTATTGTTATATATTATGGTCAATGATTATGATGTTATTAGATATTAATTAGTGTAGAATATTATATTTAAGAAACATGTGATCTATGAGTGAATTAATGTGGTTCATGATCTATAGATATAATAGGACTATAACCATTGGATGCATCTGTATTTCCATGTAGAAGATAATGTGGTCTTGAAGGTGTCTCCACATCATGGTTAGATAACATTTAGTCATGCATGTGGGATTTATCTCAGGTCTGTGGGGATATTAAATTTTTTATATTAGGTTAGAGTCGTAGTTTATCAATTAACACAACCACTATATGTGATCCATACTCATTATATATTCCATGTATCACATATTTTAAAATATCTCCATGATTCTTCTCACAACATTAATTGGGATTAACATATATTTAAATACAGTGTAGCCTTTAATGAACAACCTATTGGGAATAATTATTGTTAGGACAAGGTGTTTTTTGGGAATAATATTCCTTCAGTTTAGGTCACATGGATATAGTGGTGTAGAATATTCTATTAGGGTTTGAGTGTCACATATGCATACATAATACCATGATTTATTCTGATACCCTCTTTTCCATTTTTTATATAATGTTCTTTAATCATTTTTAATACAAAGTATTTTTTCATAGTCATTTGGTAAAATTAAATATTCATATACTCTTTCTTGGAGTAATTTTGTATCTATTTCTATTATGACAAGATCCATAATAATTATATATTGGGTTGATTGTTCAAAACGCTTTCACATACATTTGGGTCATGTTTTAAAATACCATGGATGAATGTTTTTTTATTTGTATATAAAATATTATATCATATTTTTAATATTTCTTTCATTGGGTTTTCACAAGTCTTGAAGGCCTTATAATTTGTTTTGACATGTTATGGAAGTTATAAAAGGGTGTTACAATTTTTGGGGTCACCATACATATGATGGATTGTATGGATCTAATAGGTTTGACGTTTCATAGATGAATCCTCAAAGATTAGGACTTTCTAGATTTGGGTGTTCGAAGATTGTCAGTGGTTGTGCATGATTTTACCACTATGAGAAAAAACATCGTTAGTCATGTTATAAGTAATTATTCATTTATATTTATTTTTTTAGATATGGAAATAGAAAAATGGCTTGGATTTTTTTACATCCAGTGTAAAATAGTTTGATTTTAGCTTCTATGTCATAATGGAGGATGTAGAAGCAATCAAAGTAGTTTAGTGATCTTTTTAAAGGCATGAGATCCATTTGGATAATATTACATGAAGAACATATTTTATAATGAACCACATACAACAACTGGGTTGGTAGTTCACCTTGTCAGGGTGATGGATTTCTATCTAACTATAATATTAGAATGATGGAGTCATTTTGGTTTAGATTTTATCTCCACATATAGAACCGTAATCAACCAATACACCTCTCACCACTTTCCAGGTATTCCATTAAGAGTAAGAATTGACTATATAAGTAGATTGTTTTCAAAAATCATGGTATTTTTTTTAATCTTTTCATTAACTCAAACACATTTTGTATCCCCTTGTAGAAATCTAATTTGGATGTTTTAGTCTATTTTTGGTTGAGGTGTGGAGCTTATGTTGATAGTGGATGTCACATATAGGTTCTAGAGTAATTTCCCCCAATTTTTGTGGTCCTTCCTTCTGTTTTGGTTGTTCTCGTTTTTCAATTCTTCATGAGAGAACATTGATATTTTAATAATGGTAGGAGATTATTTATTTCTAAGTGTTTTATTTTCTTGGTTGTATTAATCATGATTTATCTTCATCTCTAAATAAGTGTGATATAAATTTTCTGGATAATAATCCATAAAATGAATCAAATATTGAAAGACGATTTAAATATATTGAAAATTACTAGATAAGAATTATTTTCTTAGGGTCTTCAGAGTTTACTATATTCAATGGAATAATTCTGTTATTATTAATTCGAGAATAAAATTTGAACTTCCATAACATCACATAAGAAAAATAGATAATCATTCTTAAAATCATCAAATAACAAATAAAAATGATGTTCTCTTTCAATAGAATGTCATCTAGGTTTTTTATTATATTTATAATTTTTTACGTTTTCTGTGTTAACTAATTATGTATATAATTATCACATGGAGAATATAAATACTACTAAATTTTAGGAATAGAATTTATGATTTACTTTTTATAACTCTTGTAGAATCATTATGATGGAAGAAGCTGTTAATTACGATATTGTGATATATATTTTGAAGTGTTTCTATTATTTCGTATTTAGAATGGTTAATTAGTCAAATATATAAAATTATAACACATAATTGTTGTAAAAAATTTGGAGTTCTAGGATGTTTGGTAACATTTTTACTGGGTTTTTTTGAATGATAACTTATATATTATTTATGGTTATCAATGGTTAAAAAATTCCTCTAGTTATCCTTTTGTGGATAACATATGGTTATTGAACTAGTTATTTTAATATAGAATTATTTTCATTGAACAATAATATATATTTGGGGCTGAATGACCATGTTTATTATTACAAGAGCATTCATTTCCTTAATAATATATGTTTAGTACCCTCTACATTGTGTGGAAAACAAAATCTGAAATCAATGTTTCCTAAATAGATTTTTTGCATTGTTTTATTTCTAATGAACATATTATGTATGAGAACCGTGAAGGAAATTTTACTAGAGTCCTAGGGAATTTTTTTTGATGAGTGATTGGAAATGATACAAATCTATAGAGATATTCGATTTTTATATTAGTGGGATATGTTATGCTGTCAATAATGGTGGGGGACACATGAGATGTGGGTATGAGTTTAGAGATGTTCTTTTAAAAAGATATATAAATAATATTTCATGATGTTTTAATTATTCTTGATAATTAATTTTTTTTCATCTTGTATAAATATACTTTTATGTTATGTGTTTAGTTTGAAAATGTGTTAAATATATTATTTTATAAATTATAATTGAATATTTTTTATTGTAGATTTTGTTGAGTCCTAGAGTACATGAATTGTGTAAAAATAATAAATAAAAAAATTAATGAATGATTTTTATTCAAATTGTTCACCAGATGATAATTAAATACTTCATAATTGAAAAAATATAATATATATTTCAATTAATAAAATTCATATGATGAATAAATTTTATGTCATGGTAAATTTTAATTTTAATTATTTATTTGTAATTAATCGATAATTATTAAATTGGATGAATGTTTTTTATACTATAGCATAGAAGTGTCATGTTGGGGTCCTCTAGAATAATAGTGATCAGTGAATATATGGAAGGGTTTCTTCCATTAGTGTTGATGTGATTGAAATAGTTCAATATTTTTTTAATTCAAATGCTACATCACCCATGTCGGTAGTGTAATGACACAAACCTCTCTGGTCCATTTCTTATGTAAAATCCAGTATTTGAGGTGTTATTGGGATTATCAATGAATTATTTCATTATATTTCCCTAAAAAATGTTTTCTATGTATAATTCAGGGTTTTGGTAGGCCAGGAATGGGTAGTTTTGAGTATTGAATGTTTGGAAAGACTGTTTGGGGCATCAATAGTTCGGGCATCTGTAGGTTAGGCATCGGTGACAAAAGTCAGTGAGTCAGGCATTGGTGAGTCACATTAGTGACTCACGATGGACGGGTCACAACGGTGACGTGCTGATAATGCATTGCATAGGAGAATCATGGTCGGTGTTTCTCATCGATTACTCGCTATTGGTGGGTCGCATTGTTGAATCACTGCCGATGATCGGTGTTGATGAGTTGCTTCGGTGAGTCATGCCGGTGAGTCATACATCCATGACTTGCATTGGTGAATCAAAAATCAGTGAGTCATTCCCCTTTTTCCAAATTATTCTAGTTTAACCTTTCTTTCACATTAAACGGGTTACCTATCATGTTTTACTATTTCAAAATCCATTTCCACCGACTTTGAAGAGAATTATTATATATTCAGTATCCTAACACCTCAGATACTTTTAAATGAAAAAACTAGGTGGTCTCGACCATGATCTAAAATTTATGTACATTGTAATCATCTGAAATATGTTGATATAGGATCTGGCACTTCTATGTTGAGATATTCTCTACCCCGTATGTCTCTGTTTTCTCTTAGTGGACCTAGAACCTTTATTCCCCGTGGAGTCACACATGTGATGTAGATATCGATCATGTTTTCCCTTGGATTCATTCCTACTTCTTGCACAACCCTTTTTTGTGAATGAAGGAATTGTTATTCTTCAAGGTAAAAATTATTCTGTCTCTAATTGTTTTGTGCAACATGAGGGGCGAGTATGATTATGTCTATTTTTCAATACAGTCAAATTTAAATTTTAATTAAGGTTGTTATTTAGGTAATCAAACAAATACTAATTGATAACCAGACTAGTTACGATAATGAGTTTTCTCATGTTATTAATAAATTAGGGTTACGGGTGATGTTGATTAATGTTGCTATTTTTTATCAATTATATTTTATCTATGTTGTTTTTTAATTCTAGATAGTAGTCTTTCTAAAAATAATGGTCATTGGTGGTCTTTTATTACAAATTGTTGATGCTTTATAGTTGTAATTAATCATCTATTACATGTTTGTAAATATTATAATATGAAAAATCATGTACACTTTGTTAAATAAATGTCTTTCCAAATATTAAACATGTTTTGTGATTACCCATGTTAATAAAAGTCGAATTAAAGAACACATATTCCAAAAATATGAATACACATTATTGTTGGTGTGGTTGTGTAAAATATTTGTTTCTATTAGGTCTAGTTCCTAGTGTGGGTTGTGTGGTGATGAGTTTATATTTATGGGGTGGCATGGGGTGTAATGGAATTTATGGTTGAGAGATTTATTGACTATAGAATAGAATAATTTTATAGTATTGGGACTGTATATGGGTTGTGTTATGTTTGTTGTGCAGTTTTGTGCAATGGGATTGAAATCTTGTTGTGTGTTGTATACCATGTTGGATGTGTTGTTAATGGTTTTGGTTTGTATATTCCTTGGTAGTTATGGAAGGAAACAACTGAACTTATTAGTAAATAATGAAAAGTGGTTAATCAAAATGGATGGGATTATGATATACACTACAGTTGGTTTTCATGTTGCATCTAGAGGTAGCATCAAAGGTGGTTCTATGTTGGATGGTTGGTTGTTTGGAAAACCCATAGGTTTGGATTAGTGGTTGATTCCTATATATATAAATGTATTTCATTGTTATTTCTATACACACCCATATGTTTTGAGCACTATGTGCTGAACAAATCCATTTTTACGGGGGATAGTGTCTTTCCCAAACATCCTGAAATGAGGATGGATAGTTGGCCACCTGATCTTCCAAACTCCCACTTCTAGGTGGTGATAGCCTACGATCCTTTGGGTAGGATGTGGTTGTGAGGCCCAAGTGTGAGCCGGAGAGACGTTCCATCCTAGGTGTCTTCGGGATGAGATGTTTCAGGCTTCTCGGGTCTGTTCGTAATGAAATGTGATGTGGGTTGTAGCCTAGGTTTCTGCAAGCGGCATGTCATGTGGATAGTGTGCCTCCTATTATTGGTTGTATATTCAGAGAGGTTGGAGTGCTAGGACTTCTTTCGTTAGTGTGGGATACAATATATTCAGTGGGAAAGTGGTGAGGGGTACCCTATCATTGATGTGATTACAAATTTTCCTCAACTAAATTGTATGATTTGGTGAGTGTGGCTTGGTGAGGGTTGGGTGGATAGTATTACATATTTGTGTCTTCTGAGGTTCTAGAGTTTTCTCACTGGGGAATTTTGTATGCCTTTCCCACATATTCATGAGATACATTGGTTTTACCTAAAGATTATACATTTATTCTCACCCTATATATATAAAAATATTTTCAGGTTTCTAGTGGGAATACGTGGACAAGGTTTGGATGTACTAGCTCAGATGTTTGGGAATGTTTCTGTGTCGCTACTTAGATTTTCTTTTACTTTTACATTAGAATTTGTTTTCATTTATGTCAGTTTCATTTTGGACATTCATGTGTGATTCTTTTCCTTATTGTTATCTATAAATATCAGTCTTGGAGTTGTTTTAGGCGGTACATATTATCTTTTTATCATGGATACTATGAAATGGTTAATGCCTATCATTTTTTATATTTATATATCAATGATACTAGTTGACACCCTGGGGCCAAATTGAGGTGGGACTAGGGGTTATTATTCATCTTCCTTCATTCCAAACTTAGGTGGGGTATTTTTTTGATTGAGGGGGTCATGACATAATGGAATCAGAAGATGGTTGAGAGATTGGATGGAGTTTTTAGATTATAATAGTTAGTATTGAATGGGTCTGTAGAAAAATAGTGTTAGATTATCTTCATGCATGACATAATCCAGGGTAGGCTGGCTAGGAAATAGGATTTTAGGGCCCCTGTGATCCGGTGAAAGTAATATGAGCCTATGGAACCATTGTGTGAGGCTACATAGAATGAAGGGTAGAGACCCTAGAAGAGGTACATGAATCACAATGAGCTGTATCCATGTTTGATTTGGTTTTTTTGGAATTTAATATAAATAATGAGTTAAAATAATTTTTAATAAAATCCCACACTACTCGGGATTAGGAGTTCCATGATTACTTTTTGTCTATAGAACCCAGTCATCATCCAAGAGTGTCTCATGCAGTGGAGGCTAAGTAGGAAGATCATGCTGATCAACCGAGTGTTGATCTAGAGTATGAGGAAAACCAATGGAAGAGAATGTTACATGATTTTCAAAGGCACACCTTGGTAATGTACCAGAGTAGTGTCTGAGACATGGAGAAAGAGAGTTGGATCGAGGAGCTTGAGATCAACATCAGCCCAATCTGGGCTCTGATTGAGTACAGGGTTCTTATTGGAAGTTAGTCAGATGAGGGGAGCTTCTCGTTAGTGGTGTAATCTATACCTGGGTGATAGAATTGAGGCTCGTGTTCTATGGATTTATTCAAGAAGGTTTTCCAAATATAATTCCATTCTTCAATCATGAAGGATAATAAGTTATAGGAGCTACTCTCCCTTCAGTATTGGATTATGTCATTATAATAGTTGGAAATAAAGTTCTAGGATCTCCCTCACTTCAATATACTTCTCTTTCAAGATGAGGAGTCTCGAGAAAGACAATTAAAGGTGTCACTTCTTCTTTCACTTCAGTATATAGTTACTACCTTCACCCTATCAATTTACATTGAGGTCTAGAGGAAGGAAGGTGTATTGCAAAGGATAAACTCGTAATAGTGTTTACTATAAGAGTTGATTCATAATATCTCATCGAAGGGAAATGCTTCCTATAGTAAGACTTAGGTGCTAGGTCCATTGACTTTTTAGATAGAAGGGAGTCGACCTCAATAGTTCTTGTTTCAACCGTTTGTTCCTCCGGATTTTCTGACGGGAATCAGACTAAGGATTTTTAATTTTATTGGTTGTGGAAACCTTCAAATTTAGTTCCCTATTTCAACTTGACATGTTGGAGGTGGGGAGGTTCCACACCCTCCTCATCCATAGTTTTCATTCAAGAAGCAGCACAGATAGCAGGATCCTGCTCCACCGAGGGGAGATGTAGTAGGTGGGGTTTGACCATAGGTTATTCCTCAGGGACATCAACATATGTGTGGTTGTCAGAGTGGTTTTCAGTATAGGGGAAGAGGAGTTGGGCATGGACAGTTTCATGCCCCAGATGTTGTAGTTCCATCTATGTCAGAGATTTTTTTAGGTATAATCAGTTTGTGTAGTAATATTGCTTTTTATTTGTTTGATTTGAGAGATTCTCACTCCTTTATCAATCACAAATAGTCCCATACTCTCAGACTCTGCATACTAAGTATTTACATTCCTCTAATGTTGAGTATGTCAGTTGGAGGTCATACTATCTTGTTTGATATATTCTTGAGATGTAGATTGATCTTGGGGGAACATATGTCATGTGGGGATCTCCTTCTGCTGTAGATGCAAGCATATGATGTTATTATAGAAATGGACTAGTTTTTTTTGTATGCATGATGTTATCAATTGCTTTGGAAGGATCGTTGTGTTTTCAGATGTGGATGGTCATCGTGTGGATTTCATTGGCGATAAGAGTGGTTAGGTGGGACTAAAATTTATAGAGCCTATTCTTTCCGTTTTAGCCAAGATGTCAATGGAATTATAGGATTATTATATGTTGAAATCTCCCATAGTTGTTGTGGATTTCATGGATGTATTTTTTATGGAGATTGCGACTCCGTCCCCATGACTTGATGTTGATTTCAGGATAGACCTACATCTCTGTTCCTCTTCGATTTCGATGGATCAATTTTGGATGCCACCTTCTGAGATGGGGGAGTTGTGGATCATGATGGAAGATATGATAAATAAGGGATTTATCTGGCCTAGTGTGTCTCCCTGGGGAGCACCGGTCTAATTTGCAATGAAGGAAGATGGTGTTCTGAGTAATTTTATAGACCAGTAGAGGTAGAATCATGTAACAATAAAGAACCATTACCCTATCCCAAGGATATATGATCCTTTATAGAAACTGAGCGTCAAAGGATGGTTCTCTATGATTGATATGTGGTCCAGGAATCACTAGATAAGGGTGAAGGGTGTTGATACATAAAAGACTGATTTCTGGTGTAGGTTTGGACACATCGAGTTCTTAGTTATGCCTTTCAGTTTTATGAATTCACTGGCCTTGTTCATAGGACTTATGAACTCTATCTTTCATGAGTTTCTAGACTGGTTCATCATTGTATTCTTCGTTGACATTATTATCTACCTGATGTCGGATACAGAGCATATCAAGAATCTCAGGACTATCTTTGAGGTTCTTCGACGACACCGTCTATATGGAATGACTTCCAACATTATGTTTTTGGACAGGAGAGGTGCATATCTATAGGAATTTGGTGTCTCAAAAGGGAAAATTAGTGGACTCATTGAAGGTCTATGTATATTTTTGTGGGCAGAACCCAAGAATGTGGTAGATATTTGCAGATTCTTTTGTCTGGCATGTTATTATTTGATATTCATACCCGAATTCTCTCGATATGTAGCTCTGTTGGATTCTTTGACCATGAAGGACTAGGACCTTGTGTTGAGTGAACCATGATAGTCCTCTTTCTACTATATAAATTGGAATATGGTCAGTGCACTAGGGATCTGGTTGTGATAGAAAGGGGTGATGTTTGAGGTGTTTCCTAAATCTTACCATCTGGGCCTAGGATTTTTTTTGATTTAGTAATGTGGATTGACCTCTTCTGGATCTAGAATTTTATGCCCTATTGATTATATCTATTCCACCCATGAACTAATGCTTTTAGTGATAATGATTTAGCTAATGTTTTGGAAGAAATACCTCATTGTGGAGTTCTTTCTGGACTTCATGAATCAAATGAGATTTAGTTATATCATTTTCTAGTGAGACCTAAACTTGCAGCAGTATAGCTGGAAGGAACTTCTATAAGATTATAACATCAATATATATTATTCATCAAGAAATGATGACATTGTGGAAGATGTTTTGATATTGAAGTTTCATAAGGATGTGGTTCAGGAATATGTAGATGAATTGAAGGTGATGGGGGAGTTTGATTCCTTTTACCTAGATGCATGAATATATGGTGGAAGAGGTTTCATTTTTCATAAGATGATGAAGTCTTCTCTAATTTGGTAGGTGGATGAATCTCAGTTGGGTTATTTTGATCTAGTGGTGATGCATGATCATGTTTTCCAGGGTAATTCTCTAGAGGGATAGTCAATAGATTGTCAAAATCAGATGTTGTTCCATGGGAGGCTATTATACCCAATGGTGATGCACGAGGGAGTTCTCAGTGTGTTTCATAGATCGCCCTGGGAAATAAAACCATGAGTTTCGATGATTTCCTATGTCTTGAGGTAATACTTTCATTTGAATGAGATATGGAGGGTAGTGGTATATTTTATTGTAATGTGCCTAGTATTTCATCATGTGAAGGTTGAGCACCATATTTCAGGAGGGTTTTTGCAACCCTTATATGTACCCTAGTGTAAGTGCGATGGAAAATTTATGGATTTATCATGAGAACTAATTTGGGCTCAGGGAGGTTGTGAATCTTTCTGTGTAGTGGGAGATCAACTGATGAAATTTTCTCATATATTAGGGATTAAGGATTCCAACGTCACGAATTCCTAGTTGAGGAGGTATATGGATTATTTCGTGAAGATAAATGGTATTCAAAAGTATATCATCTCATATCGTGATGTCTAGTTTAGATAATGATTATGAAAGGGTTTACAACATGCTTTGGAACTCATTTACAGTTTAGAAATTCTTTTGACCATCATAATGATGCAATGATAGAGCAGACCATCCAGATATTGTAGGAAATGATGTGGGAATGTGATCTGGATATTAGAGGGTCGTGGGTATGTCACAATACCTTAGATATTTTTTATTATAGAAATATAATTAACTCTACCATTAGAATGAATTTCTTTCAATACATGTACAAGAGTCCGTGTAGTTCCCCTTTGTTGTGGAAAGAGGTTTGAGAAACATATGTTCTTGTTTTAGAGGTAGTATAGTGCATGACATAGAATGTTCAGAACGTTTATGATAGGATGAAGGCATTCCATGACCAATAAAAGTCGTATGATGATCGTAGGAGGATGAACATGGAGATCTAGGTTGGAGACCACATGTTCCGGATCCCCCCCCCCCCCACAAAATTTGATGTTAATGTATAGTAAGGTGTGTAAGATTTCTTCAACGCTCATCAGACCTGTGAGGTACTAGGAAAAGTTGGTGAGGTGGCATATCAACTAGAATTTCCACCATAGTCGGAGAGGATTCATGATGTCTTTCATGTCACAATGATTCGTTGGAATATTCAGGATGACTATCATGTCATTGACTAGGGATAGTTATATATCAAGGATGATGTAGGATTCATTGATTGACCAATGGAGATTCATGATCATCGGGAGAAGGTGATACATGGAAAGACCATTCCCTTGGATCGTGTGTTGTAGAGGCATGTTTGTCGTGAGGAGAGTACATGGGAAAGGGAGAATAAGATTTTTTCCTTGTACCTAGATTTTTTTTGATATTTTATTGTTATTTTTTACTTGTAATGTAATCCTTGAAATGTGTTCAATATGAAATGAGATTCTTTTTTACACTCTAATGTGTCAATTTCCTGACATAGGGAGATGGGAAGAACTGATACCTATTTGACACGCATTAATGAATATGTGATTAAAATCATGCTGGTGATTCAGTGCTACCCAAAGAAGACACTATCTTGGCATGGAGGAACCAATTCCCTGATTCTTGTGTCAATAGTGTCTGTCTACTATGCTTGTTTAGTGGTTCTGTGGTAGTTTGGGGTTGTAAATGTAGAAGGTTGTTTTCTTGGATGTCAAAATTTCACATCATATTTCGAGAAACAACGGGTGGTTATCCTTGAGAGATATCCTACAGGGTTATTTTTCGAACCCCTCTTTCTTTAGGGTTTGGTGTTGAATTCTTGAGGATAATAATAGTTCGAGAGGTTTCATATGTAAGGGAATGGACCTCTCAACTCCATTCCATTGTGGGAATATAGTTTCTGAGGTTTTATGTATAGTATTGGTGACTCATTTCATGATTTTTATAAAAAATTGTTTTCCAATGCTTGGTTCTGGTGTCGCATGGTTGGGTGATAGTAGTTTATAGAATCAGTTGGTCATGGGTTAGTAGGTTGGTTGAAAATAGGTAGAGCAGAGGTAGTTTAGGTCATCGATTGGTATGGCATCGATTGGTCAAGTGTTGGGGACTCGCATTGTTGGTTCAGGTGTTGTTGACTCATGTCAATGACTCGCTATTGGTGGGTTGTATCGGTGACCCACTATTGGTGGGTTGTGTTAGTGACTCGTTGTTGGTGTGTCGCGTCAGTGAATCCATGTTAGTGGGTTGTGTCGATGACTCACATTCGCTGGGTCACGTGGGTGACTCAGTTTCTAGGAGACGCATCGGTGACTGGTATCGGTGATTTAGGCACCAGTGATTCACTTTGTTGACTCACCCATCAGTGAGTCATTTCCACCTTTTCATAGTTTTTCCAATTTCACCCCTCTTGGATGTTAAATGAGTTACCTATCATTTTAAACCATTTCAGAAGAAGGTTCCACTATCTCTAAGGATTATTATTGTATCATTAATATCCTAATGACCCTATCAACTTTGAAACGACCAAGTTGGGTGGCCTTGACCATGAACCAACATTGATGTACATTTAAACCATCCCACTTATGTTGATATATGATCTGGATATTCTAAGATGATATATTCTCTTCTCTGTGAGAATCTATTTTCTAGTGAGACGACAAAAACCTTTCTTCACCGATGAGTTGCATCTCTGTTGTTGCGGTTAGTTGAGTTTTTATTTAGAGTTTTTAATGTTTCTTGTGTGAACCTCATTTTTTGTGCAAGAAATAATTGGTGGTCACGAATTCTTCATGGGAAATATTATTATTTCACTCTTTTTTTGTGCATCATGTGGGGTGGGAAGCTGATGTGTATTTGTAAATATAGTCAAATATCTATTTTAATTAAGATTATTTTTAACTTAATCAAACATATTCGAAGAGATAATCAGATTTTTTTATGATAATGGGTTTTGTAACCTTAGTAATAAATGATGGATGGGGAATATATTGATGATACTTGTTTTGTTTCATCTTTTATCTTTGATCTATGTTTTGGTATTATTCTGGGCCGAATCCTTTTGAAATTAATGGTTGTTGGTGTTCTTTGATTGTGAAACCACGATGCATTATAATTATTGTTGACCCTATACTACAGGGATGTGAATAGGAAAATCTGACTCATCACATAGTTTTGGTTAAATAAATGGATTCCCCGTGATAAAACTTCTACTATTATCACCCATATTTATCAAATTGTAATTAACGAATGAATGCTTTCTAAATCTGAAAACACAATCTTATTGGTGTGGTTGTGTTTTGTATGTGTTTTTTTGGCCTTGTGCCCTTGTGTTGTGTGATGAAAATGTGTATGTGGTGGTGTAGTGGTGAAATAGAATATCATGTAGAGATTTTTGTTGACTGTGTAATGGATGACTATTAGAGATGTGGAATTACATCTAGGTTGTGATATGATTGTTGGGTAGTGTAGTGTTGTGGGATTGCAATCTGGTAGTTTTTTAATTGTGTTATTGGATATGTTGTGTATTGCTATGGTTGGTTGTTCCCTAGGTAGTGATTGAATAAATTAAGTAAAAATCATAACAAAAAATGATTAGGGGTTAAGAAAGAGGTCTGGGTTTGTGATATGTGTTGTGGTTGGTTATGAGGTTACAAATAGAGGTAGAAACAAATGTAGTTTTGTATTGGATAGTGAGTAGTTTGGAAAATCCATAGGTTGGTATGAGTGTTTGATATTAATATATATAAATATAGTTCCTTGTGACTTCATTACTCACCCCACATTTGTTGAGAACCATGATCTGAACTCCCCCATTGTTATGGGAGAGGGTCTCTATCCTGAACATCCTAGTGGGAGGATGGATGGCTAGCCACCCACTCTTTTCTGGTCCATCTTTCAGGTGATGATAACCCAATATCCTTTGGGCAGGTTGTGGTTGTGGGGACCAAATGTGTACGTGCGAGTTGTGATTTTTCTAATGTATTTAGGATGAGATGTGTCTTGCTTCCTAGGTTTCTTCTATATGATATGTGATGTGGTTTGTGGCCCAACTATCTAATGGAAGGATGTGATGTGGATAGTGGCCCATGTGTTTGTAGGTAGGTGGTGTGGTGGTACATTCTAATGAGGTGGGAGTGCCAACATGTCTGTCGATAAAGTGTGAGAGAGTTTAAATAGTGGGAAATTGGTGCGGGGTACCCTATCATAAATGAGATTAATAAATAATATTATATTACTTGCATGATTTGGTGATTGTTCCTGGGTGAATCTATGGTGGTTAGTATTCCTTGTTAGGTTCTTTTTGTGGGTTTGATTTCTTATCACAGGGGGTATTAGTATTAATTTCCAATATTAGCACTAGATAATTTTCTTTTTTCCTATATAGTTTACTTTTATTCTCACCCTACATATATAAAACTTCTTTCTGGATTCAAAGGGGACCACATGGACCTTTCCAAGAAGTAATATCTTGGGCGTTGGGGACAGTTTTTGGGTCACTACATATATTTCCTTTTGGTATTTACATTGGAGACTTTGTTATTTGAATGAGATTCACTTTGAACATGCATGAGGGGTGGTTTGGATTTTATTTTATCTATATTTATCATTCATGGTGTTTTTTTAGTTTGGTACAACTTATCTCCTGATCATGTTCATAATAAAAATGGTAATGACTCTCATTTTGGGAGATTTTGATTCTGATGGTGTTGGTCACTGCCTTGGGGCCTACTAGAGGAGAAATTCTAGGGACATTATCACTCTTCCATTATTTCCATATTTGGAGGGTATTTTTTGATGCAAGGGGGTTGTAAAAGGAAGGGAAACCAAAACCAAACAATTGTGGTTGTTGTTTTGGAAATTTTCTAGGATTTTAATGGAATAAATGTATAACTTATCCCACTAACCCATTACTTTTAAAATCTGTGATGCGTAGTCATATCCCATTATATAATGGCTTATGGTATTAGGTTCATTCATAAAAACGGAGTAATGGTTCATATTTTTACAACACAATTATGTGCGTTTTATAACGTCGTGAGGAATAACACTTACATATTTCTAGATTTGGTGGTCACAACTTCCCACTAGTGTATATAGATGGATTATGGTGGTATGATTATTAATGCATGTAAACATGATATATTGGATTCTATGCATAGTATTTTTCACTAATGGAACATGATGATAATGGGGTATCAGGTTTCACAATTTTACATAATTCCTCAAATACTATTACATAATTTGAAATATTATTCATAGGTGGGATGAGAACATTTCATAGTCATTGAAGCATGAGGGAAACTATATTATGGAAAGGTTGAAGAGGTGTACCCTAATATATATATATATATATATATTCTATTGATATTAAATTATTTAATTATTCAATTTTTGGATAGTAATACATTGTGATGAAATGAATGTAGTATTTCCTCTTTTGTTGGGGAGATAGTTTAATATTTAATTATTTGGATTTTATATGAATCATTCACATTATTCGTGTGTGGTTTTAGGTAGGATCGTATTTACATTACTTGTTATAATGACCATATTTATATATAAACTCTTCATCTACATAACAAGAACATGTTAATACTTCAATGAGACATTAATAACTGGAAATATTTGTTGAGAAACTTCAATGATATACTAGTTTCCATAATCACTACTTTTTTAATTTAGTATATGTAGTTTTCTTTCTAATTTATGTTTGAAATTAATTATATTATTATAAGTTTTTTAATTTATTCATTGTTTTAGTGGTTGTTCTGATGATATTATCTATTACCCTAAAATATATATAGTGGGTAATGCCTCAAATAATTGTGATTGATATACCCTATGTTCCAGTGACAAACTCATTTCCAATTGGTTGTGTTCTTTATTATTGATTATCTATTAAACATTATTGATGGGCCTAGTGAGGTACCTTTTTATACAAGGCATTATGAAATTACTCATTTGTCAGCTTCAACTACCACTTCTTGATTGTGATTTATAAATATTATTACAGGCCTATAAAATCACCATTTTTATAAAAAAAATTATATTATTTCTATATAGTGTTGTATTCTTCATCATTTGATCCTTAAAACATGTTCCAGTTTGATTCAGATTTACCAATTGTATAAATGATGTAAAAATATTTATTCCATGAATTATAAATTAATGATAAATATTTATAAAATTATTTTTAATGAAAAATTTATTATATTATCATGATTATAGAATAATGAATTTTCAATCAAAACAATGAAGTTAAATGATAATAGTAAATGATATTTTAATATGTTGGGAAACAATCAACAAGGATGATTCAATGATATATAACCAATAAATAACATATTGTAGTCTATTAGTTATATAAAAATAGAAACCACATACCCCTACACATCATGAAGATATAGAACAATTTGTATAGGAATATTTATATCTATGTGTACACAAAATTCATTTTGGATATTTTGAATAGAATAACCCAAAACTAATTGTCATAAAGTAAACTGATTTACTAAAAAAGTGAAACATGATAAAACATTTTTTGTAAAAGGTATAACAATAAATGAATTTAAAAATTATTATAATTTATTTAAAAAATTAATTTTTTGTCATTCATGATTGTTGATATCTAATGGATCTATTCTGGACTCAAGGTAATTGAATTTTTTATAAGTTATATTATATTTCGTGAGGTACTTATTTATAATTTTCACATCGACATACATATTATTTCAAGAAAGTTGTACTTCAGACATAAATTGTTTCTTAAATTTATTTTATATTGAATTCATATTTATTTAAAAATACTTGAAAATAAATATGACTAATATTTTATATATGATTCCTTTTTTACCAAGCATTACAAACGTATAGAAAGGATTTTTTATAATATACTACATTAAAATATTATACCACCATCATTTCCAATCATTTTTATGAAACAACTTCTTTATATTATAAAATTTTTCATTTTACATTCAATTTCTGTTTTTATTTTAATTAACATTATTAATTAATTATCTATGAAAGAGTGGTATCATCTTATTTTTAGGTGATAATAACATGTTCTTATATTTATGTGATTAAATTATTTATTTTAATGTTTTATGCTTTAAACTATGAAAAAATATATGTTTTATTAATTTCATGATTCTTTGAAATGTTATATGATGATTGGTGAGTCAGATAGATAATGTTAAAGAACATTTAAATTTGGATGGATTAAATTACCTATATGGTAGTCCTATAAAGATGATGGAATTTTCAAGATAAGTGATTCAATTATGATATGAAGTTATTAATAACCATTTTGGTAATTAAACTATTAATGATTTTGTAATTTTTATGATAATTATTCAAATATAAGAGTTAAATAAAAATGTATCTAATATAAATGGAATGATTCTATTTTTCCTTTGTGATTCCTCATGTGGTTTTTTGTTCAATGTTTTTGAAATAAAATATTTTTCATGAGTAAGTGACTTTTAAAAATAAATAATTTCCCATGAGTTAACTTTTTTGAATAATGTAACTTATTTCTAGTATTTTTATATCTCTTTTCTATAATTATATTATAATTTAATTTTTTTCATATGTTTTAATGAAATTATGTTCTGTGTAGGATATATCAAAATGTTAATCTTTTAGTTATGATGACTCACCTAAAACTAATGTGTGATATGAATGAAATATGTCTATATATTTAAAGAACAATTTTATAAAATATATGTACAATGTGTTAAATTTCATTTTTTTTAATATAATGGTTGTCCTAATCCTTTAAAACACTAAGACAGAAATGTCCAAGTAATGCAAGGAATTAAAATTAATACTATATATTAATAATTTTTTTATTTACCATATACAACAGGTTAAAAAATATACGATAATGTGTTCACAATACATTATTCCATTATATGTATTAAAAAATTATTATTCATGTAAACCCCATAGAATGAATGTAAAACCTTTTTTTTCAGGTACATTATTTGTATTGATCGATAACCTTACTCTATAACTTATTATCTCTATTGTAGATAATAGCTTATTGAAAGTACAAGTGACAATATAAAATTAGGGGATAAAGAATCTAAATTTTTTTATATCAATATTAACGTATATACTCTATAGGAGACATATCAAAGGAAAATGTAATTTTGAAAGAAGAACTATAACAAGTTAACTATGGATTATTAATGTAAAAAAATGAAAAATTATTAACACTCATTCAACACATCTTATTCTACATTCCCCCAATTCCTAGATAAAAAACATTAAATATGTTAGGCTAATTAGATTAATGGTATTTTATGTAATTTATTTTTCCTCATGTTTTATTTATCTATTTATTTAGATATACATCAAAGAAATAAATTCAGCTAATTGAATCACAAGACATTACTATATGGAATATATGTAACTATAATTTATTACAAAAAAAGTTTCTCTATATATATTTATAAATATATGTGATGATATATTTACCATAGAATAAAATTATATATTTTTTATTAATTAATTTTTTTATATGATTAAATAATAAATATCAGGGCATTCTTTTTAAGAAAAATGGATATATTTTTTAATTAAAATGTTTTATATTGGATTTTAATTAATAAATATGTTTTTTATATATGATGATGAGATTATTTTTCATAAATAAGATTGATAAATAATCATATAAATTATTGTCTTAAGTTCATATGAGTTTATTAATGTTTTATTTTAAATAAATAATTAAATAATTGGATTGTACATTGTTGATTTGAATGGATATATGGTTGCATAAATTAATTCACATATAAATAGATTAAATTGTGTAATGACTTTAAACAAAAATATTGTTTTAATTCTAAAGGATGTTGATTTAATTGGGATTAATATGTAATAAAATTTAAATATGTTAATTTGGACACAATCAGATTAATAATGGATATTTACAATACTTTTACTGTGGGATGAGGTTTTGGGCTTTTTATTTTTCAAAAAAATATGTGTATAAAATTAAAAAAACATTTTATAGGATATATATATATAATCTTTTATTTTAAAATTATATGACTATATAAAAATTAATGACTCAAAAAATAGAGGTGAATATTTCATTATTACGTGCTAAATGTGTGAATAAAAAGCATTGACCATTATTGGGGGAAAAATTCTTGTATTATAATATGAATATTTTTTGAGATCACATTGAAAAGTGAAATAAATTATTATGATAATAAAGTCTAAATATAGGTAGAAAACTTTTTTTTTAGATAGTTTTAAAAACAATAAAATTATGATGTAAAATGTAGGATAATAACTTCCACCACCTAGAGAATGGTGACTAACATTATTATAGAAATTTAAATTAAATATAATAGAAAAAATATACTATATTTCATGAAATATTTCGGAATAATTATATTTTCATTATGATAATTACTTATAGAATATTCCTTTATATGAAATTTACTATAAATATCAAATATATAACAAGTAATATCATGAGGATAAGGTATATTCCTTTTAGATGAAAATTTTTAATAATAGTTTTGAAATGTATATAAACTTAGAATTATTATCATGATAATTTTCAATTACAAGCCACATAATATATTTTTAATTTTCTGTAGAGGATTACGTTTTGAGTTGAAGTTTGAACATTATAATAAATTCAACCATAATTATTATTTCATTTAATGAGATAATGTACAAAATAATTCATATATGACAATATAATCAATTAGTAATATGTATATAATATTGGATTGATGTTTTATTAGTTAAAACATGACAATTTTAGTATTATTGTAGATTCTGTTTTGGTTGTTATAAATTATTTCAAATAACTATTTATTATTTGAAGTGAGTTTTTGTATATAGTAAATTCTACTAATGGTTTTCACAATAGGTTTGGGAAATTACAAGTCATAAATGATAGAGATGACAATTATTTAATAAAATCAAGTCAAAATCATTGAAAATAATATTTTGGTCATAAAAAATGATATATATATATATATATATTAAAAAAAATATATTTTTGATTAGGATTTATAATTGGGAAATAATATTTTGGAAGTAAAATGATGTTGAAATGTTATTATAAAGATATTAATATTATAATATAATTATTTTAAGGAAGTGTAAAATGTGAGTTTATAATTATTGTATGTGTGTGATCTTATTTTTGATGATATATTGATTTCTAAAACATAGTGTATTTATTTTATTGAAATATATAATCTAATACAACATAACAGAGTATAATTTCTTTTGAATAATGAAAGGGAACGCTTTTGATATAGTAAATAAATATTTTATAAAATTTTCAAATATGTATTTCAAAATTTAATTTTAAAACTTTTTCAATAGATATATTTAGTATTAATTCAACATATATTACAAGAATGAAATTAATTTCAAGAAATTTTTTTTAATATAATATTTAGATAAAATTTTCCCATTATAATTTTATGATTCCTGGAGTTAACCCTGTAAATTATTAAAATTGTATTTTATATTCTATTTTATGAATAAAAATTCGTATTTCATGATTTAATATAATAAGAGATTTTAAAAATCATAAAATGGTAAATTTTCTTTAAAAATATAATTTATATTATTATTTCTATATTTTTGATAGTTTTGAGTTTATTTGGTCAACACACAATTTAATTTTCATAATTCTAGACATAAAAATTATTTCATTTATAAATATCATAAATATTTTTAATAGAAATACCATTTTATTATTCAAAATAAATTTATTATAATGGTGATTAGTAGATATAAAAAATTAAATATATTTATTAAATCACATACGAAGTGAGTTTAATAATTTATTGAAAAAACTATTAATGTTTTAATCAACATCAATTTAGTGACATTAAAATATACTTTAATATATATATATATATTAATTTATTATAGATGATTTCAATTATTTTTATCACATTTTCAAATGTTTTTGTGGTAAAATCATTTTATATGTTTACTTTTTGCTGTAAAAAATGATTGAATGTTATAATAACTAATTAAGAGTGAAACATCCCTTATAAATTCTCAAGATATATTAATAATGAAAAAAATTAATAGTGGAATGAGATGTTCTAGATTGGTTTGGATTCTAATTTTTTTTGAAAAATATTCCATCATATTTCTATAATGTGGAAAATAAATTTCAATAGAATGTGTCTAAATTATTTAATTAATAAATAAATATGGTTATTAATGTATTATTAAATTCTAATTATTAAAATTAATTATTAATATTTTTTTTTATTTTTGATGGGATTGATAATAATTTATATTTCCTAGGCTAATTAGGTTAACACAAAATTAATTATATTAAAATAATATTTATATATGAGTATGGAAATTTCATTCATGAATTTCAGATATTTATATTTAATTGGATTAAATGTGTACCCTTATTGTGATGATTTTTAAATTTGATGATGTATATAATTTCATTGTGAAAGATTTATATTTTTTATGGGATAGTGAAATTTTATATTTCTATAAAACATTATATTAGGGTTTTACTTCAATTAGAGATCATTTTCTAATGATATGTTATGTTTTTTTATTTGAGGGAAAATTAAGTAGAAAAATGAATATTTTATAATGTTTTACGGTACATTACTAAAAAATACCACATTTTCCTTATTATGGAAAATTTTTTATGGTATATAAAGTAATGAATTTAATATTGGATTGTTTTTTTATATGTATAAAAAAAATCAATAGAAATTTTAATCCATATAAACCAATTATAATTTTTTATGATTGTAAATTTTCATGAACATATAAATAATGTTATTTTATGAGGATATTGAATAATTATGTAAGAAACATTATGATTCAATATCTATAGTTATAACAAAGTTAAAATAGTTGAACAATTGTTGATATATATTCCATACCCTTATTAATTTTCATTTCTATTTTTTAAAAATGGATAATAAATTTTATTTTTTATTACTAAGGATATTATATACAAGTGGAATATTTTTATTTATTTATTAAGGATAAATGTTTACAAACATTTTCTTGGGTCATATATTGGGTATTGTATCATGTGGAAAACACAAAGATATATTGTAAAATGAATATGTTAAGTCCTTGATCAAGGGAGATAATTAGGAAACAAATGAATACAATATGTTGCTGGCACCATTCTATAGAATAGGTATATTAATCACCCATGTAGATAGTCATAAAATAAGAATTTTAAATCAATCCAGTAATGGTAATGTATCCATTCATTTCATAAGGAATTAGAAATATAGTTTATTGTGAAAATATTTTATATAAGTATATTAGTATTGGAAAAAGAGTCACCATAATGGAGAAGTTTTTTTAACATCCTAATAATAAATTTAAAGGTTTTATATACAAATTATTTGTACAATATTTTTCTGATTTTGTATGTTATGATAATTTTTTCAATTTTTTAATCCATTTTCATTGATTTATTAATTGACTAAATTCATAAATTAATATAAAATACATAAGATAGTTTTATCAAAACAATCACAAGATAATTTCTAATATATTAATCCATATTTTACCTAAATATATATTATAACAATTCTAGATCATACATTCTTAATAACTTATATTACGTAAATATAATTTTAAAATAATGCAATATATAATATTATATGTTTTATTTAAATTTTAATATTCTTCCAATAAATTAAAAATTAAATAAATAAATATTTCAAATAATAAAATATTATTAAAATAACGAAATTATATATTAAATTACAAAACATTTATATATATTTCATAAAATTGTTCTGTAATTACAAAATTATATGAAATATTCATTTAAATATGGGGTTGAAAATGAAATTTAACATATATAAGTAATAAAAACAAATATATATTAAAACCAAAATAAAATGTACATTTTATAAAATCATAAAATATTAAAAATAAACATTTTAAATATCATAAATACGGGATGAATAGAAAATTTTATATAAAACATTATTATTCCCTTGGGTATTAGTGGAATTAATTGTAAATGAAAAATATAAGTATTAATGGTGAAAAATATTGTGGGTTAGAAGTCTATTTCCAAAATATAATTACCATTGATAAAAAGTTATTTAAGATTGTAAGAAATATATTATCATAAATTGAATAACCATGAAATAATTAATAACCATCTAAAATTTCATGATATAATGTCAAATAAACATATTAAATTTTAATCAACATAGTGATTTTTATTATATATATATAAGACATAAAAACTATGATAGAAATTAATTAGTCTTTGGTTATAAAGGCCACTATACATAATATGAATAAAATATTGTTGGATGTAAATCCTATGTTTATCCAACATCATCTGCATAACACATTACATTAGTGGCCACATAATATTACTCAATGTGTCATAAAAATTTTATATGCATAGTATAAGATGAAAGAATTATCTATAAATAGTGACCAACTATATATCATTATATATCCATGTCATTCTGATATGTAGTATAAAATAGATAATTTTCTTCACTTAATCGTTACTTATAATTTTTCTACCATTTACTATTAATAGTTTTTATATTTATATAGTTTCAAGTTATTGATTTTACCCATTAAAAAAATAACTAGTTAGTTATAATTATTAAATAAATTGAGAATAAAATGTTTTTATTGAACATATTAATACTAAAATAGATGTAAATATTTTGTATAAATTTGGGATCACCGAAATTTACGATATTGGATCATTCCTCGCTATATTGGAAACTGTTTATGATTTTACAGTAAAGATAAATATCACTCATTAATATTTTACTTTTCATAGAGAACATGACATCACCTATTACATTTCAATGTTATTTAAAAAATATAACAATTGTTTAATTATTAATCATTCATATCCTTCTCACATCATGTCTAAATTACATTTTTTTTCATTAGAGTTGATTTCATCTCAATACATCCATCAAAGATAAATTCCAAATATTTAAAATTATATGTTTTATATCATCTTATGTGATAATATTAAATATTTTTATGCACTGTCATTTCATTTTGTACCAAATTTATTACATGAAATTTTTAAATAACCCATTTTCTAATATAATTATCTACCATTATTAGATACAAGGAAAATTATTAAAAATGTGGTCAGTAAAATGATTAAACTCGACTTGTGTATCTTTATGAATCCACTATATGTAAAACTACATAATATTCATAAAAATATCTATTGAAGATTAATAATATATATATCGGAATATATATATTTGTAGTATTTTACGTTTTTAAGAAATTTTGATTTCACAAATAATGATTACATATAAAAAATAAAACTATAGAAAATGAATCATATGTTTTGGATTAAAGAACTATGATATAATATAAGTTATTAGAATAGTAGACAAACATTTCTACCACACAAGTGCATTATTATAACAAGAAGCTCAGAAAATAAAAATATGGAATAAATGTTTCATTTTTACTCTAACACACTTAAAACATAATAAAAATCATGAAATATATAGTAGAAATTATTATTGGTGAGGAGAGTGTGTTAAAAATTCCTAAAAAATGAAAATATATTTTCTAATATCATAATATGATATTGGGGTGATGAATATGATGTTGGTCCAATAGGAAAAATTGTATATTATTTCAATTTTTACTTCTGTCGTATTAAAAATATTTTTATTGGAGAAGTAGATATTAGTTATATTATAGGATTAATATTGAATATTTATTCTAACTAACCAAAACACCAAAAAATTGAAAGGGGTAATGAATTCATCAATTGTAAAAGTTTTATTGTATGGATGGATAAAATTTTGTATACTAATGTTCAAATCAAGTGATATAAATGATGAAAATTATATAGAAAAATTTTAATTGAGGGATGATATATAAATATTTAATGTATTAAAAAAAATTCACAAAAGTGAATATGGTTGGGTATATATTTTAGAAGTTAAATTCAATTTTTATGTTACCAATATCTAAAATGAGTAAATGTTTAATAAATTAGAAGTGGGTATAATGTGTTACTGAGGAGGAATAAAATCTATTATTTAAAGGGAATATAAAATAAACCACATTTCAAAATGTAGTGACTTATCTAATATTTGTCATAGATAACATCAGTTCATGGAGTCATGATCCATTATATAATGAATAAATAAGGAAAAATTCCAAGTAGTTCATAATGTTTATTATATATAGGTTACCAATATACAAAATAGGAATATTTATATTGTTAACATGTATTTTTGTTTGGATAACACACACTTATATATCATGATGTGTGACTTCAAGAACATGATAATAAGATCACGATACTCACGTCAGGGAATTCCACAAATAATAAAATATATACTCTACTTTCAAATATCTTATGACTATTTTTGTGGGAAATGAAATGCATTTGAGAATTATACAACCCTGATTTAATTACTTAAAAATGATATATAATGAATATTTAAAATTTATTCCCAAATATATTGTTTTGTGAAGAAAAATATTTATAAAATAATAAATTATACCAAAACTAAACAAGTAAAATTAATATGTATACTATAATTATTAAGTAATACATTGATAATATAAAAATACATATCCATCCTTATATATTTCTAAAAGGACATTTTATTCCCTAATAATAATGAATTTAATTACCATTTTTCTTGAAATTTGAACAATAACATGTTCTAATAAAAAATATAGTATATGTATTGTGTAATATGTCAATAATTTAAAATATCAATACATTAGAAAAAATTCCAATACTAAACACTGAGCTTAAACAACCCATGAAATAATAATATATAAATGTTTTAGTTACAACATAGATGTTAAATTAGTAGGTATAAATATGATTAATCAAATTATGAAGTATTTATAACATTTATTATATATAGGTCACAAATATACACCATAAGTATATTCATAGGGATAAAAAGAATTGTTTTTTGAATAACACACCCTTATATACCATGATGTGTCACCTATTAAACATGATATTTGGATCATGATACTCACGTTAGGGAATTCCACATAATATAAAACATATATTATACTTTATAATGGATTTTGACTATTGAATATTGACATAAATATCTTTTGAAATTTATTCAACATTGATTTAATTACTTCAAAAAAATGATATGAAATGAGAATTTAAATTTTATTCCAAAATATACTATAGTCTGACAACAAAATTATGTATAAAATAAAAAATTATATATCAAAACCAAACATGTAAAAATAGTAAGATCAATATAATTATTAAATAATAAAAATAGTATATAAACATCCATATCCATCAATATATATTTCTACAAGGACTTGTGGTGCTCTAATAATAATGAACGTAATTATCATTTTTCATTGAATTTTACCAATAACATGTCCTTATAACCAAAATAATACATATATTTTGTAATATCTTAATAATTTAAAATATCACTATGTTTGATAATATTACAATTTGAAACACAGAGCTTAAAATAACCATGAAATATTAATATATAAATATTATAGTTAAAAAATAGATGTTAAATTGGTCGGTATGAATACGATTAATCATATTATAATATAAATATACATGTCTATCTAAAAATTAATATTACTTATTAAGAAATAAAAATCTTATTTTTGAAATGTATGTTTATTCTTCAAAAATATTTTTTCACCAAATTAAATTTTTTATTTATTTTTTAAGGGAATATTACAAATTATTTATGAAAATTAATTGCATTAAATGAAATTTATTTTTTATATCATTATTTAAAATTAAAATTGGTTTTTATTGAAAAGATTGATTTTTAGTTGAATAACATAAAATAATGTTTTTATATAATAAAATTTTCCTTTAACGTATATAAATATACCTTTATATTTTTTATTATTTTTAAAATTAATTAGTTAATTTCAATTAAAAATAATCCCATCATATATATCAAAATCAAAATTATGCTTCAAATTTATAATAACATTTTCATAATTAAAAAGACACTATTATGTGAAATTACCATTCACCACATTTTGTGGTTTTGATTTCAAATTAAATTATCCCAATTCTAATAATGGTCTTTTATAAAAAAAATCAATATTTTAATTAATATTAATTATTATTAGTTTACCTGTTCTCCATAATTTTTTGTCGTTATGTATAGTAATCATAGTAAATTTTTGTAACATCGGTAGTGGAAAAATGGGTTTGTTAGTGTTAAAAAAATTTGATAAGGTTTCAAATTTATTAAAACATATTCTATAATTTCATTTTATGAGAAAATTTAATCCATAATAATAAAAACTAAAAAATATGACCCTCTTTCATTTACCATTTTTTACCATTATAATATTCTGTGTCACAGATAACCTCAAAAAGTCATTTTATTCCTTTCATATTTATATTTTTTAAATGGATAAAGAAAAATTATTTTTAATGGTTATTTCAAATAAAAATTTGTTCTTTCATAGTAATTAATTTTTATTTTTTATAATGGAATAATAAGCATAAATTCTTACTTAATAGTGACATAGTTCTTCTATAAGAAACAAAAAAAATTGTAATTGAATTTAAAATTATAAAAATTAATTTTATGGTTTCATTATGGTGTCACATGAGTTTAAATATTAATAAAAATTTAATATTGATGCTTAAATAGATTATATTTTTAATTAATTTATTTCTTATTGTTTTAAAGTCAAATTATTTATATATTTCTTAAAATGAAATTAATAACATTTTAGGATAATATATATTTGTTATATTATAATGAAATCACAAAAAAAACAATAAAGAATACATTTGGGGTTATAAATGTGAATAAATTTAATATTATTTCCATTTTTAATGAAAATTGTAACTAATAATTAAATTTATAACCTTTAATATATAAAAAATTATATTCTACGATTTAAGTAAAAAAGTTTAAGGGAGGGTAAATATAATAGGTAATGTTTAAAATGATATAAAAACCTAAAAAATTGATTAGGTAATTATATAAAATTAAATATACTCCTTATCATTGAATAAATTTATTTTCGAACACTTTACAATTTATGAGAAACATAATATATTATAATATTTAATTTATTTCTAAATAAAAATTTAATGATATTTTAGAATAAAAATGTTTCTATTAAATGACATATAATTAATAAAACTAAAATATTCAGACATTTTATTTATATATGGTTTAATATATCTACCATGTTTTATTTATGGGCCTCTTTTAATTTACTGTAACATTGCTGACCCCAAAATATTGAAAATAATTGATATGATAGTAATTGTGAAATGGGTTAAAATATAGTCATAAGGATTAATAAGTCCACTTAAGATAAAAAAAATTATAATGTGATATTGATATATAATTTAACTCATACCATCTTATAAATCAATCAATTTTTTTCCACATGCACATTCATATGAATATTAATATATACTAATTTATTACATTACTAAATTTTATGAGTTCCCCTACCCTAACATACAAAAGGGAACCTACTCTCCAACCTTTATCACCCATTATGAGCACTCTATTTAGGAAAATATCATATAAAATACATCACAATCCTTAATCTTCTTGAAATAGAGTCTATTTCTTCATCAAAATACCAACATAGAGTGATTAAGGTTTTATGAAAAAGATGTTTTCTGAATAAGAGGTATTGAGTTTAGCTGTCTATTTTGTTTTATTTATTCATAAAACTCCTTGAAAACTCTTATAAACACTATGAAATAATAGACACTATATTACCCATAAAATTATATGTAATTCTGGTAATTTAATTATGTATATACATTTCTATTCCATTAAATGGTAAATTAAACCATCATTTGTGTGTATGGAAGACTACCATCATACGAACATATGTAATTGGTTTCCAATAACAACATATCACAATTGGATATTATAATGTATTTAATGTATATTTATATTTTATTCACGAAATATTTATCATTCTATAAAGATACAATTAAATAAAATTTATTATTTTTCTATTCATTTAAAAATTACAATGTCGTTGATGCGTATGTGAGAATTAACACCTCGATGAAGTGATGTAATATATTTTCCATATTTACCACACATTGATGGTTTGTATTATTTAAAATAAAAAATAATATTATATTTATTATTTTATAACCATTTTGTTAAGGTTTATGTTTACTTATCATCATTACCTAATAGACTTCGAAAAATGAAAATATTAATCATCAGTATATATGACCAACCGTGTATATGAATGGAACATAATTCATTTTTATAAACATCAATAATTGTTGGTTTTAAAATTATAATTTTTTTATAGAATTGATAACTATTTAATTATTATTATTCTACTAATTTTGAAATAATTCCCCATTTGACCATTTTTATCATGCCATAGTCATTTTAGAACAAAGAAACAATTGTTGTCCAAACACCCGATGAAAACATAACATATTAAGTAATTAAAATATTATTTACAATAAGTGAAATAAATGGATATAAGGATACGTTATTAATATTGAAAATATTTTCATGAAATAATATAATTAATATATTTTTATTTTATAATTCTTAAAGGGCATAAATTTAATGTTTGTTCTTAATGTAAGATATTTCTTTTCAATTTCAAATAATTTATATATTTTAATGTTATACATATAAATCATTTTAAACAGTACAAATAATATCCATATTTCAAGTTATATCATGAATTTTAAATACTTCATGGTATTCAGATTATAATTGAAATTAATTTTTATAAGGAAAGATGACTTGTTATTTTTCAAGTGTTAATGTTTTTCATAATTTAACATCCTTTTATTAGGTTACATCTACTCTTAATTGACTCCATAATATCATGATTTTGAGTGAATTAGTCTATAAATTATTCCTTAATGTATTTATGATTTATTTATTTGTATTAATATTATTCACATAATGATTTTATGGATTAATTATAACTCCAATGATGTGATATTTCCATGTTTTTTATTTCTCTCAATCTCATTTTGTTGAGTCATTATTCATGTATTGAACCATGATTTCATTGTATAAGGAACATAGTAAATCATAAATTATTTTTATCAAATAAATTTATTAAATTAATAGTATTTATATTTCTATATCTTATTGTTTCTTTCATTGAATTTATATTTCTAATTATATCCAATTATTAGAGGATTCATGATACAATCTTATTACATTTCAACATTATTTTGGTTCAAGGATCCATTAATGAAAATTATTTTTACCTATTTTCCAGAACCAATTATCTTGTCTTATTAACTAGTTATCTATTAGCATTAGTTTTTGTAGTTTTCATATGTAACGTTATTTAATAAAGAAACATAATCAATGTGGTTTGTAAATTATATGGATCTTGTGTCTTATATTATATTATTAATTATTTTATTCTATTTTCATGTATTAAACAAAATTTGAAAATCTTATTTAAAAAAAATTATTTACTAATTTTATTTTACATTATCTTTTAACATATTTTTAATATATTTAAAAATAAATTTCATATAATTTAGTAAATGGGTATCTTTTGACTATTTTTACAAATGTTTTAAATTTATTTTTAATTTTACTATTTACATCGGGAATATAATTTCCCAGAATGATGAATATTATTTTATTTTAAGAATCCTTTATAATTACTTTGGTTTATTATCATAGAAAATTATGTTCACAATATTTAGATGTTTATAGGTTTTAAAAAAGTGATTTTCTATGATGAGAAGTTATTTTTTAATGAATTTATTATATTCTATTTTATTATATTTTATATTCATTAATGACAGTAAACTTTGAAATTAATTATTATCCACTATTGATATTTTGAGAAAATAAAATTATTATTCTTCCCCTCTATGGATTTTTATTGTTTTAAAATATTTTTATCAATCCAATTCCATTCCCCTGGTTAATCTATTTTTTATATGGGGAGTAGTTTTTATTACGAGTATTATGATTTATTGAAATCACTATATTGTTTTATTGAGGATTATGATCCTTTTTCTTAGCCTAATACCATACTCCCATATTCAGTAAAAATTATAATATTTATGTTTTTTGAATGAAATGTAATTGAAAAATACAAAGCACATTATATAAGTGGAGATATTTCCTGGTCCATGTTAAAAAAATTAGATAAATACCTTTCTTGAAAACATTCTTTAAAATCATAATATTATTAAAACATATTTTGGGGCTAATGTGCAATAATTCTATAAAAAATACGTTAATTTAAAATCATCAAAGAGATCAGTTGAAAAATATTTAAATCATGGGATGAGAAAAATATTTTCTATTAAGGGGTTTTGAAATTTTTTAAAAAATTCATTGAAATACCATGGAAAAAATTTCACATCAAATAAAAAATATTTTATATTATATAGAAACCTTCCAAAATTGAAGATCATGATTAAAAAAATTAAAACCATTAATAGTTACATTTCATTTTGAAAATACAATTTAAAATATATCTCTGAATAAAATTCTGATTTCTCCTAAAAAATAATTTCAACATTTTAATTCATTTGTAGATTAAAATGATACTTGAGAGATCATATTAATCCATTATGACCACATAGGAATATCACTTATAAGTCGATGTCCCGTCGAGTTCGTGGGTTCAATCCCCATTCATAATTATATCATTTGATATTCATGCTCAAAATTAATTTCTAAAAAACATTTTTGTAGATCTTATTTTCTCATTAATAACCAATTAAAACCCTTTTCAAATAATAATTTTATTATTTTCATCGATAAAAATAATATAATATCACATATTCTTGAAAAAATGGATTATTTTAATCCATTGGACAAATCCATATTTTTAAAATGAATAGTTTAAAAAAACATAAATATAAAGTTATTAAAATTGAAAACATTGCTTGTATTAAAATGAATAGAATGTGATATATAAATATAGAATGTGACAATATGTGAAAACACGTATGAAATTCATTAAAATTCATTCATTATTTGAAATTAAAAATGTACTTTTAAAATTATAAATATTTGGATAAATTTATATCTGATACTATCTTGAAAATAAAGTATTTTAAGACATCGTATAGGTATATATATATATTAATTAAAATCATTTTTTTTGAAAATATTTAATTTTTCCCTTACCATAAGATAATAATGAATAATGAATTTATTATATGGAGAATCATTCTTATGAAGAAATATTCTACCGAAGCAAGAACATCCAAAAATAAAAGATGAGGTACGAAGAAGAGTTTTGGATAATTATATTTTTTATAAGTGAAAATTTTATTATTTTTATAGATCTTTTTTGTAAATTCCCACTCCTACAGAACTTAATGTAATAAATTTAGTTGACATTAAATTTTTGTTTTAAATTTCATTGTTTAGTAAAGTATGTAATAATGATATAATGATGATTTCCAATATTCATTGCATTCTTATATAAATAAAGATAATATTATTTTTTTATATCCTATCATTTTTCCATTGAAAACCAAGAGTATTGAAGAAGGTAATATTTAGGTAAATGAATAAAAATTAAATCATGTGTATTCTCTAATGTAAAATATACGTCAATAAATTCGATTCATCATGAAATTCCTAAAAAATTAATATACACCAAACCATCCATGGATTGGAGATAAAACATTAAATGACATGGAATGGAGTTATGTATTAAATTTTTAATTTTGAATTTTAAATTTTGTGGGACTGTGGAAGGTCGAAGAGGTGGTAGGGATAATGGAAGTGGATTTGTAATTTTGAATTGTATTTTGTATCATATTTGTTGATTTTAAAATTAGGAATTACTAGACCACATGGATCAGGCCCCATGAATGTTTTAAAGATGGAAGTTCATTTTTTGCATTGCTTTTAGGATGGCGATGTTTGAGAGGGGATGGTGTCAGCCATCAGATCAGGCTTGTTCTTTGACACGAGACACTTTCTATCCAAACAGTCTTGCAACGGTGGAGAGTATCATCATTATCACATGATGGGCAGGGGAAAATCTGTTTTGTTATTCTGGTTTTACTCTCTAATACATTCAGGTCATGTTATATTTTTGTTCATGAAGTCTCTTTTGGAATATCCCTTCTTCCCTTAAAAAGGGTATTTATTATTAAAAAATACAGGCCTTCAAGAATTTGGATGGATAGAATGGAGTAATCCATTACACCTAATGGAAGTAGAAAAAAACTAGATCGATAACTATGACTACTGAAATCAGCCAAAATACTAGCAAGAAAAAAATTCAATTTAATACCATTATTGAATGTATCCATAGTGTTAAAAAAATACAATGTGGTGTAGAAAAAAGAAAAATGATTAACATGGAATTATTGAATAAAAAAATGGATTGCGAAAAAAATAAATTAATGAATTGCATTTAAAAATATTATAATCATGATTTATATTAGGAGAAAGACAATGCGGTCTCTACTATGAATAGTTTGAAGTTGATCTGATTTCTCTTATCCATGTTTGAAATCATCCCCATGCTTGATTTATTTTAGTCGAACCCAAACTCATCACCATAGGAAGATCCAGAGTTACCTCATCTAAATCCAAACCCCACTTTCATGTTTGAAAGTTGAATCGATCCCATATATGTAATAATGTTCTTCTAATGCGTAGAAGCCCCCACCTCGGTTGAGCCCAACTACGCTCAACCTCCAGAAGTGAATCCCTCATATTACACCCTTATTAGATTATGATTTCATATTTTTATTCTTTAAATAACATTTATATATTTCATAATTCAAAATTTGTAAAATTTTAATTTTTATTATTATTATATATATAATTTTATAATATATTATCTTTAATAATCTTCACTTTATAAAATTAATTTTATAATGTTTATAATTTAAATATTGAAATATTCATATAAAATATTAATAAATTAAATATTTTGCTGATATGAATATTCTTATTTCATTAAATTTAAATAATTATTTTTTATATCATATTTCAGCTAAATTCAATATATTTTATATTTATTTTACATTTCAAATATAATGAAAGTAAACAAATATATACACATATATAGTAAAATTAATTTATATTTTAATCAAAATAATAAAATTTTTATGTATAAAATTAAATGGTAAAATTATCAAATAAAAATAAATTATAATTTAAGTCTTTTTATTAATAACAAATTTAATTATTAGTTTTTTAAATTATTTAAATAAATATTTTAATTTATTTATAAATTATTATTCATTAACTTTTTGTTTTATTAATTTTATTATTGATAATTTTGAATTATTTTTTAAATCATGAAATTTGTAAAATAAATAATATATATATTAAAACCTTAGATATAACACTCTCACATCCCCTTTAATAGAGTTTTGACCATGCAATTCATTCATTTGACAAAAGAAAAATCTAAATGTCCAATTTTAAAATTAATAGAAAATAAAATGGATTAATTTATATATTGATAATGGCACTTAATTACCCAGATGTTCGAAAAAAATTATATTGCTTAAATTTTAATGAAATATTAATTCCTAATATCGAATGATGTCTAGACCTTTCCACTGATACCATTGTTATAACAGGAACGTGCACATCCCTGTTATGTACAAAAACATATTGTTTATTTTATTAAAATGAAACTGAAAAATATAAAATAAATTATACAACCAAGGTTCATTTATAATCCATGATATAAATAATTATGAATATACCTTTGATAAAATAGGAGTTAAAAATTAATAAATAAAATATATTATGTGATATACGTTTGATAATATTGTAAATGAAGACATCCAACAAAAGTCTTCTAAACTTCAAGTGAATGTTATTTAAAAACACCCGAACCCCATAAATTATCCCATTAAGTGATTTTAAACATGTGAAAAATAAATTCAAATACAATTTTATGGAATTTCATATCATATAAAAAATATTTTATATTATATATAAATTTTCCGAAATAGTATCTAGGGGTTTCAAAAAATTATATCCAAAACCTTTTAAAAAACTTATAAATTTGAAATTAGATTTTAAATATAATCTTAGAAAAACACATGGATAAATTGTAAAACATATTTGAAAATAATACTTATTTTGTTTATTTAAAAGATAAATGGATGATCATATTATCCCCTTGTGGCCACAAAATAGTATCAATTATTGGACAACATCCAATTGAGGTCCCTAGTTTACTATCCTTTACCCATTCTCTAAGTTGATATTCTAGTGAAAAAATTTAAGATACCTTTTTAAAGTACTTCATTTCTCATTTACATTTAATTTTATATATTTCCAAATCATACATATATTATATTCTTTGAAGTGAAAAATTTTAAAACATCCAATCATAGAAAAATAACATTTCAAAAAATTTATTAGAGAAATATGTGTTATAAAATAACTATTTTCATTAAAAATTTAATATTGATACATTATAATTAAAAAATATTCTTGTATACAATTATATAACATGTCATAAAAAATATAAAATATAGTCATATCTACTTACATGTATACAATTCATCAAAAAACTATTATTTTTTTAAATAAAAATAATATTTTTGAAATAAAATCTTTGGAGAATAAATATTTTCCATATTTATTTAAAAATAATTTTTTGGGAATTTTTTTAGTATATAAATAATTTGGGGAATAATATTTTTTAAAATAATTATGTTTTAACATAGATTAGAAAAATAATGACTATGTTATCCTTCTTCGTGAGTAGTCATCTATTAAAGCGTCGTTTTACTAAAGCCAGAACACACAATAATATACATTGATGAAGGAATAACAGTTTTGGAGAATTTAGTTTTAGATGGTGAAATTTATTTGTATTCATATAATTTTGGGTAACTGTCTACGACCACTTCACTTAATATAATAAATTAATTCGACAGTGCATTTTCTATTTTAAATACATTTTTTGGTAAAATTGGTACTCGAGGATCCAAAGTATCTTTCCAAGGTTAATTGAATTCATTTAGAAAAACAAAATATAACATTTCTATATATACCATCATTATTTTTTTCATTGCAATCATAGTGTATTAATGATGGATGAATTTTAAATAATGATAGTAAACCAACTTTACTGCATAGGAAGAATAAAAATACTTCATAATTGATCTAATTTGACTTCATTTCCCACAAAATACTATATACACAAATATATAAAGATATTTAAAATAAGACGTTAACTAACATAGAATATATTAATTTTGTTTACAAATGATGTAAGGAGGAAAAAAATATTGATAACATAGGCTTTTTAGGTTAATTTAAATCATTGAAAAATCAATTCAATTTTAATACTATAAGTGAATACATCCATAATTCTAAAAAAAATTTATAATGAAGTAAATGTTATTAATAAACTGAAAATAATTGATTCATACACCAAAAAAATAAATTACATAATTACCTTTGATGATCTAAAAATAATAATTTTTACAAGATCTATAAGTTGTGGTCCCCACCTTGATGTGTTCAAAACTAAAATAAAATCTTTTTTCGAGTTCAAAACCTTGTCCATGCTCGATCCCTCAATTTATATTCAATCCCAAATTCATTTCCATATAGAGATCTATAAGAAACCCAGTTGAATATTAACACTCATTCGTTGTTCCAAACTCAATTTGATCACATACATGTCATTCATTTCATTTACTACGTTAAATAACTATCAATGGTGGAACCCTAGTACCATCGAGATCTAGTTGTGAATACCTCAAAATAACTATCTTTTCTGATTATTATTTAATATATTTATAATTATTATTTTTTAAATTAATATATATTATTTTACAATCCATTTTTTGATATTTTCATTAGTTCATATATTATTATATTTATAGTTTTAAGATATATTGCCTTTCATAATCATAATTTTATAAAAATAATTTAATAAATTTCATAATTATTATAATTCATTTATTAATATATACTAATTAAAATTTAAATAAATTAATATTTAGAAATATTAAAATTTATATTTCATTTAATTTATATTTTTTTCCATTCCTATACACTTTTTATTTTCAATTGTGATTATGAATCATTTATATATACACTATTTTTAAAACCTGAGTACTATATGTTTTTATTTTGTATCACATGTTAACTTAATTATATATATTTCATAATTATTTTACATCTCAAACACCATCATAAATAATTTTTATTCGAAAATCAATGATTATGTGATTAAATTAATAGATTTATGTTTCTAACTATATCATTTTTAATGTATCAATATAATTGATAAAATTATCTAATAAAAATAAGTAATTATTTAAGTGTAACTTTTTAATGAAAATTTAATTTTCCATTTTATTATAATTTCATTATTTATATATTTAAAATATTATTAAATTGTTATTTATTTCTATTTTATTAATAATATTATTATTTCTATTATTGAATTAATTTCTAAATCAAGATAATATACAAAAAAATAATTATTCTACAGATACATGGGATGTTACATCCCGCTCAAAATAAACAGTTCACTTGCAATTCCTTCATCAGACATACAAAAATTCTAAATTTCCATCATTACAATTAAGAAAACTATTTCAGAAGAATTCAAATTTTATTAAGGTTATTAAATTTCCTAGAAGTTCAAAAAAAGATTCTATCATTTATGTTTTCCTAAATTGATAATTCCTAATCTGCAATATTTTCTAGACCATTCCTTGGAAACCACTATTATAGCTTGAACAAACAATCCAAGATTTACTACTAATAACATGTTGTATATTTTTTTAAAATAAAATGTTATTAAAAAATATAGTAAATTTTAAAAGTGAAGATCATTTCCATTGTAGGTTATAAAAAACATGTAAATTCCATTCATAAAATGATAGTTTTAAAAATAATAATATATCTATTGGGAATATAATTTTCTAATCCCCTAAATGAAGACAACTATCATATATCTTCTAAAAGTCAATTGAAAAATGTTTTCAACAAATGGATGAGAATAAAATTATCTAATATGGGGTTTTAAAAAGAAGGAAAAATTAATTTGAAATACCATTAAAAAAATCCTATAAACTAAAAAATGTTTTATACTATATATAATATTCGCAATATAATATATATGATTTTAAGAAAAGACTTTTCCAAACACATTAAAAATACTTATCATTTTAAAAATCCATTTTAAAAATATTTTTTTTAAAAAGTGGATTTATCCTTAAAAATAATTTTAAAATAATAATTTTTTATGGATTAAAATGATACATGAAAAACCATATGAAAACCTTATGGCCAAATACTTATATACCATGTAGGAAAACACCTTGTTGAGGTTATGGTTTATCTCCACATTCCTCAATATCTCATTTGATATGACCACACCAAATTAATTTTAAGAATATTTTTTTAAAAGATATCTCTTTTTCATTATCAAACCATTAAAACCCATTCCTAATATTACATAATTTTTTTCATAGAGTAAAATAATATAATAACATCTAATCTTATGAAAACTGTTTTTTATATAATCCATTTGATAAATTGTTATTTTTCAATAATTATATAGATTTTATAAAATGTAAAATAAGAATGATTTAAGGTTATAAGAATTTATTGTATTAGAATTAAATTCGTTTCATAATATATTACATAATATGTCCATATATTTTAACATGTAATAAATTCATACCAAATCATTCATTTTTGGAAAATTAAAATTCAATTTTGAAAATCTAATCATTTTAGAATCATAATTTTCCTTATTAATTTGAAAATAGATATTTTTAATACATTTTATATATTTATAAAGAATTTAAATAAAAAAAGTTAAATTTTTTAAGTAATACCTTTCCTTAAAATAATATTAGTTCAGGAAGCTTCAGCCAAAGTAGACTTCAACCGAAGCATCCATCCACTAATGTAGAAACACAAAAAAATAGAATACAATAATAATTTTTTTTGGGGAATTCGGTTTTTATTAGTGTAAAGGTTGTGTGTCTATAGTAGTTTTTGTTACAAAATATTTTGGATACACTGAATTTATTAAATGAAATTATCACTACATTTTATATTTTAAATCCTTTTTTGACAAAATGGGGCTTGTGGATCTGATGTAGTTTTCTAATGATCATTTCAGTCATATCTAGATACAAAATATATTATTTATATATATCTTATATTTTTAATTCCACGATACAATGGTATAAAAGAAGTAATCATTTTAATAAAATAGAATTATCCAAATCCATTATATTCAAATAACAGAAACACATGTGAATAAATTTTATTCAACATCATGTTATTCAAAAAAAATATTCACCCATCCAACCACAGATTTTTTATTAGACGTTGACAAACATAGAATAGGGTAATTCTGAATGCACATGAATGAAGAAAAAAACTGGATTGAAAACACTGACTACTAAGATATATATAAATTTTTTAAAAAATTATTTCAATTTAATAAATTCATTGAATATAGGCACAATGTTAAATAAAAACATTAGGATGAAGAAATATATTGAAAAAAGATGAAATTTTTTTTAGCAACAAAAAAATGTGGATTCAGAAAAATAAGACAAAATACACATAAAACATTACAGATCTAAAAAAATAAGAAATTTAAATACTAAGGAAAAGGATTCATTATCTTATTGAATAGTAATAAATTGATTCAATTTCTCCTTTTAGATTTCGAAACACTCTCCATGACCAATAACTAAGTTGATACATGTACCCAAATCAGTCATCATCAAGAGATCGAAATCCACACAATCTGAATTGGATACCCCCTACAGTGATTAAAATTTTACTTGATCCTAGATCTCATGTTCATTTCTTCTCATATATTAATTCCCTCCCTATGGTCAAACAAAACAATGCTCAAATTCCTTATGTAAAGCCCATGGATTACCATATCACGACCCATCCTTGAGGACTATGTCGTGACAACCCCAAGCCCTCTTTCTAGAGGCCATGGGATGGAAACTAGGACCGAAGGTGTAAATACCTAAACTAAGAAGGAATTTCCATTATAACATGAAAATGCACCTTATAGAGTTTGAGCTGGAAAAAAACACTAAATACAAATGTATACAAAAGGAGTGCTGAAAAGTAAAAGGGGTGCTGAAAATACAATCCCAACTATAAACTACAAGGAAACTGAATGTACAAGTACTCGAGAAAGGGAAAATGGATCTTAGATCGTCCACTATAAAATCCTACATGAAGGGTAGTTACAGATAACCTCCACAATAATCCACATCCATCAGTCTACTCTATGTACCATCAAACCATGTGGTCCACCTCCGGGTACCGACTAGTCCCGGTTCACTCATCCTCAGTCAGCGTCGTTCGTCGTCTGCATCCAACAAATCGATGTGCAGGCGTAGCCTGTCCAGTGGTGAGTATAACAATACTCAATAGGTACCCCAAGACTATCAAGGTCTCACAAATACATCAAGGATAAACCAAAATTTATGAAAACAATAGATAACCCTACTTATGTATATGCCCATACACATACCGAAGTTATTAAGTAATCCACCTCAATCATGACGTAAACAAAGAAGTTACTGACTCAGCTCAAACCAAGATTTTATTCTAGGGGTACTATCAAGTAACATCCCCAGTCACACTTTCGAAACCTCGGCTGCTGGAGAACTCCTCTACAATCGAGTGTAGTGGGCATTCCGCATCACCAAGGCACTTCCCACTGACCATTGACTGATTATGTACTCCTCTTATTGAGTACCGTGGGTCTGGTGCATCACCAAGGAGCTCCCCACCGTGGGTATGCCGCTTCACCAAGGCACTCCCCCTCATAGCTTGCAGAGGTACTCCACCTGTCGAGTACTGTGGGTCTACCATGACACCAAGGCACTCTCCATTATGGGTCTTCCACGACTACAAGGAGCTCCCCACTGGGCTAGTTGAATCACTCCGAGTCGAATCGGTCAGATGTTGTCAGGTTTCAGCCAGCTACTTGGTCTCCGCACTAATCTCGCTCCACTCTGGAAGAATCCGCTCTACGAGATACAGGTCGATTCTCCAACTGTCTGGAAGACCCATGTAAAAGTATCTCAATGGTCCTCCATTTCGTAGAGGTCACAACACAACAGACGACACATCAATCAAACGCCCGTTCTGTGAGTTACTAGTCTTTTATTCTTGGTGGGCCTGTTGGATTTGTGCATGATCCAACCTGACTGTATCTCAATTCTACCCTGAACTCTAGTGGGATATACTTAAAGGTACTTTCATGCTATATGAATACTTGTTCCACTATCGTTTCGTCAAACGGTCATCTGGTGCCAAAGATATGTCCAAAGAAAGTAAAGGGGTCGGTACTGGGCCCGGGTCTCTTCTGAACCGGTCGGTCTGACCTGGTCTGGGTCGACCCGGTCATACCAGTTGGGTTTTTTCTGGCCCATTTTGCAGGCCAGCCTGTTAGGTTCGACCCGGGCCTCTACACCCATCCCAGCAGGCTGTGTTGGTTGTTTGGCCCGAGCTCGGGGTCGGTTCGGCCCGGAGCACCATGAAGATGATGCCTGACGTGGGTCATCCTGGAGGGCATGGACGGGCATGTTCGGCCAGGGTGCCACATAGGGTGGCGGGATGGCTCAAGAGTCCGGCATGTTCAGGGTTCTAGTTCAGTCAGATAGTGGCTTAAGTGGTCAGGCGGGCCAGCAGGCGGCTGGGAGGCAGCCGGGAAGGCGGCCGGGGAAGCCGACGGTGGTGCGGCATGGGGTGGCTCAGCTGGTTCGACCAGTGGATGGTGCGGTTGGGGCACGACACGGCTCGTGGAGGCCGTGGGAAATGTGTCCTTTTCTTGTTCCCTTTTTCACCTTCAACGCCGCTTCTTTGATACGCCTCCATGCTGAAGATCATCACAAACAAGAACGGCGGAGGTGTCGGGCCATGTTTTTTTGGCATACACCCTCCACATTAAGGGTTGTAACATTTGACTCATCAAGAAGTAGGAAAAATGAACTTCAATTGTTTCACCACCTCTGAAACAATTCATTTCCAACCAATGAATAGAATAATGAAGGTAATATTTCCCAAATTAACCCCCGCCTTGATTGTTGGCCATCAACGGAGTAACGAGGAAGAAGATGGAGGAGATCATCATTCGTCGCGTCCACCACACACTTTCAATACTGAGCTTCTACATCAGTTCATTGATGACGATGAATAGGGAAGTCAGTCATCAAAGACACCCCATGTCGGTTGTCTCCGAGGAAGAAGTCGAAGACGCTCCTTTTCGGTGTTCTTTTTCAGAATAATGTGCTCTTCATTCATTTTTGGGAGATGGGGTTCTTTGTTGGAGAATTCTAATTCTCCCAATCTCTCCTCTCCCAAATATTCCACCCAAATTCCAAAATTGAATAGATATCCCCTCCAAATAATAGATTGTCTATTATTTTGTATTTTTGGGTTTAAAATTCAAAATGTTTTGTTAAATTAAAAGAGATGGCTCAATTAATTAATTGTTAGGATTTGGAATAATAAATTAAGCGTTGGATAAAATAATTAAAGGGGAGGTGGTGGCACCATAAATGGTTGAGGAGGTCAAGATCCCCCTCCCCCTCTCATTAATAAGGTGATTTGAGAGGTTTTCTCTCCTCCCATTAATAGGGGTAGGGTTTTCCCCACCCCTATTACTCAAATTGGGAGGTTATGTGGTCTTGGGTGGTCCCCACCACATTAACCCGACATGGGAGGTTGAGGTGTGGTGGTCCCCACCACCATAACCTCTCATGGTAGGTTATGGCCTCTTGGCCCCCACTTCCAACCTCCCCAAGGAGGTTATAGATCCAGTGGGACCCACCTCCACACAACTACATGATGACTCCAATTAAAATAATGTGAATATCACTTTACTTGATTATTTTCCAGGAAAACCCAAAAAATTAACTTTTATTTTCAACCAACTGTCTTCAAGAAGAAAGTATTCTTATGTGAATATCGGTGCTTCAAGTTCAATGATGCCCTCAGATTTCAATTCTGAGCACTGGTTTAAGAGCTATAAAAACCTGCTTGAATGATTACTAAACATACCCAAACAAAACATCAGCAATTGATTTTGGGCACACCGGGCCTCAGAATCATGGGCCGTCAATTTTTGCAGACTCGTAAAATTCCCATGTATTTATGAAAAAAAATTACACAGAATTTGAGGTCTTTATATTATCCCCACCTCATGGCTTTACATCCCAGTAAGCTACATCTCGATCTAAGGGAACAAAAGGGCGTACTGAGCATATTTCCTTCAGCCTCTATGTAGTCGTATAATCCCCTAAACATAGAGGTGTCACAATCTCTCTACTGAAACATGCTCTCTGATCGGTAGGAAGTGGGCCGACATGGTGAGTCGGTTGACAATCACCCAAATCGAGTCATGACCCCTAGATGTACATGGAAGTTAGGTCACGAAGTCCATGGGTATCCCATACCACATCCACTTCGGGACCTCTAAAGGCTGACCCAAGCATGATGGTACCTGGTGCCCCACCATCACTAGCTGACAAGTGAGGCATCGAGAGACAAACTCTTATACTGCCTTCTTCATAGCTGGCCACCAGTGCTATCTCCGGAGATCCTAGTACATCTTCACCACTCCAAGATGTACTGCTAAAGGGAATTTCTGTAACTCCCTCAAAACTCCCTCCTAATGTGAAACTGGTACCATAGTATCTCTCCTAAAGAGGATTACGTGCTCCCCACATTCATAAAATCTATCAGGTGACTGCCCTGTGGATATCTGAGCACAACATGTATCACAGTCAGTGTCCCCTTGTTGTGCGTCACAGACTTGATGAAGAAGTGGGGGAGTGACTATAGGGGTCTGAAGGAAATATGCTCCATCGGTATGCACAATGGATGTCTCCATAGAGGCCAACAGCTCTGTTGCCTCACCCAGAAGATGTATTCCAGATCTCTGACTGAGTGCATCTACTACAATGTTGCCCTTTCTAGGACTATAGACTATGTTGAATTCATAGTCCTGTAGGAACTCAATCCATCTCTGATGTCTTTGGTTCATGTCCTTCTGAGAGAAGATATACATGAGACTCTTCTTATTAGAGGACACGGTAAACAATTCACCATTAAATACTGTCGCCATATCTTTAGGGTGAAGACCACTACTCCTAACTCCAGGTCATGGGTAGCGTAGTTATTCTCCTGATGTCTCAGCTACCGAAAACCTTATGCGATCACTGCTCGCTCTTCCATCAGGACACACCCGAGTCTTGCCCCTAATGCCTCACAGAAGACTATGTACCCTATGCCTTCCTCTAGAAGCCTCAATATGGGGGCACTAGTCAACCTCTGCCTCAGCTACTTAATGATCTACTGGTATCTCTCTTACCACATGAAGTTTTTACCCTTCTTCTTCAAGGCTGGTACTGGGGCTACAACTATGGAGAATTCTGGAACAAACCTCTTGTATTAACCCTCAAAACCCATGAAACTTCATACCTCCATCACATTTTCGGGTAGATCCCAAGTAAGTACCACCTCAATCATTTCTGGATCCACTACAACTCTAGCCACTGAGATGACGTGTCCCACGATGTGAACCTATCAGATCCAAAACTGGGACTTCAAGAGCTTACCATAAAGCTGGTACTCTCAGAGTGTGTCCAGTACTACTTCTAAATGGTAGGCATGCTCTTCCTCTATAGTCGAGTATATTAGTTTGTCACCAATGAAGACTATGACAAAGCAATTAAGGTAAGCTGAGAAATCCGGTTCATGAGTCCCATGAACACTACTGGATTGTTGGTTACACCAAAAGCCATAACAAAGAACTCATAGTGGTTGTACTGACATCTGAATTCCATTTTTTTGCAAATCCTCGTCTCGAACTATGAGCTGATGATAGCGTGATCTGAGGTCTATCTTCGAGAACCACCGTACTCCCTTCAACTAATCAAAGAGGTCATCAATCATCGAGGGTGGGTACTTTTTCTTCTTGTTCACCTAGTTTAGGTAACAGTAGTCGACAAAAATCCTCAATCTCCCATCTGCCTTCTTGGCGAACAGAATCGGGGCTGCCCAAGGAGAAACACCGGGTTGGATGAATCCCTTCCCCTACAAGTCCTCTAGCTATTTCTGTATATCGTGATGCTATGCGGGAGCCATCTGATACACTGGTGTAGATATTAGTGCCATCCCAGGGTATAGGTCAATTTAGAAGTCCACCTCTCTGCGAGGAGGTATACATGGGACATCATCCGGAAAAACATCTACGTATTGGTCCGCCTCTACAGAATAAGTCAGACTCTCCACATCAACTGATCCGAGCGTAACGCAATACAACTGATTAGAGATCGGCTATACACTCCTCTGAAAAAGTAAACCCTGTGCTGCAGAGGCTCCCTTCTCTCCATTTAAGGTGAACATGGTCCCATCCATGCAGACACACAACACTTTTCACATAATACATTCGATCTGAGCATGGACTGTAGATAACTAGTCCATACCCAAGATGATGCCGTAAGGCCTCGACGCCACTACGAGGAGATCATAGCTGAATATCTCGCCTCCTCGAGTCATCTCACACTACCGGAACTAGTGTATAATCATTGAGTCATCTCCCGTTGGAGTCTCTAGCTGTAAGGATCGAGCCAACTGCTTCGTCGGAATCTCTGAGCTCCAAACGAGGACAGTGGCAATGAATGAGGGACATGCACCAATGTCTATATGTACAGCAGCTAAGGTGGTGTAGACACATATCGTACCTCGAATCATCTCCGGAGCACCTTTATAGTAACCCTCAGTGGCCTAGAGTTGAGCTATCGCCAGTCCACCTTCTCCCTGCGGTCATGGTGGACCCCCTGGTGGTGGTGGTGGTAACACCTTGAAATGTCGCCCACCACCAGCTGCTCGACCGGTTCCTATGATAATTCCTTATGCACCCTGTGGAAAAGCTCGATCAAATCTCTGTCATTTCCTAGGCGGTTCTTCGACCATCTCTTGATCATCCAAATGGCAGGTTGGATAGTCACGAGCCATGTGACCTTGCCCGCTGCATGAGAAACACTGCCTACTCCTGGAATGTATGTCTCTACCTCGAGTTCCCCGCACAACCGATCCTGAGTCATGTGGTCATCCAACTGTGGGTATGTTCCTATTGGACCTCACAAAATCTATCAAATTTCTAATGTAGAAGACTCCGATGCATGTCGACTAGTGGTGGGTCTCGCAGCTAGAGACTGATCCGCAAGGAAACACTCTACTAAGAGGGCTCTCTCCAACACCCTAGTCTACGTCGTGATGCCAAGGGAGATCATCGAAGCCCTGATCTCTTGACTGATCCCCTGCTCGAAGGTCTGGGCCCTGAAAATGGGTCCCTTACCATATATGTGGTGTAGCACGAGAGATTGGTGAACCTTGCCGTGTACTGTGCCACCATCATGTTTCCCTACTACGGGTGAAGTAGCTCTTGTATCCACACTACACATTGGGTGGCTGGGACAAACTCTACCGGAAACAGGCTCTTGATGTCTTCCCAGAGTAGTGTTGCCTCGTCATGCACATAGAGCATCAGGCTCCACCATCTGCCAGCCGCTTCCTGATGGAGACTTGCAGAAATGATCCACATAAGGTCAGGTGGTGTCCCCACTAGTATGAGGACTCTCACCACAGCCTCCATCCATTCCTCAGCTGCTTGTGTGTCCATCTCTCCGCTGAACCTGGGTGGCCTCTGGCGCTGGAACTCATGCAACAAGCACAAGTTGTAACATCCCAAGTAAGTAATGAATAATAGATATTTTTATCTATGTCAATTAATGATTAATATAGTGTTTTAGAGGCTTAAAATTAAAATAAATACAATCTTATGCATGGAATACACTAATATTCTTAAAAGATTGTTTTACTTCCTTATGATGGAAAACCCTTTTTAAATCTCTCTTTTGACAATTTTATAAACTATGTTTGTCAAAATAAACTTATTCGTTATGATTGAGACATCAAAATTTACTTTGTGTGAATTTTTGGTATTTTTCTGACAATGTTCATTTTTAATGAATAGTGAAAAATACTGCATTTTACATCAAAACTGCTTTTAAATCTAATTTATTTATATGATTAGATTATCTTTTTAATTGTTTTTGAAGTGAAATTAGAATATATTTTTACCATTTAATCCAATGGTGGTCATTGGAATCAATTTCACTTTGAAATTGGACTTAAACTGGTGTCAATCTTTTGATACTTATTGTTTCATAAAAACACGCTATTTGCTCTGACAGCGGGAATTAATTATTAAATTAATTAATTTGACTTATATGTTTTTAATTTGTTAAAATAGACTTCATTTTTGAATTCATAATATCAAATATATCTTAGGGTGAATTTTTTGTAATTTTCTGAAAAACTTCAATTTTTGATGAATAGTGAAACCACTAAGTGGTACTTATAAAGACTGATTTTCCGTTTAAATAAAAATTTTCCATCATTTTGTTTTGAATTTCAAAAATCCGACATACATGGTTGTCATTAAGAAGTAAAATGTGGTTCAATGAGATTATAATAATTTTTTGGTGAATAGTAACCTATTAAGTTCTTAATCGCGATTAGTGGTAATTAGTGTAGTTTGAGGTAAAAATAATGCTTTAATAAAATAAGATGAGCTTGACACATGTCCTACCCTCATTGGTTGTGTCATGGCCGACCAAGACAAGCCATGGGTCAACTTGGGGACCCCATGGAGACACTTTGGTTGGGAAATGACATAAATAACTTTTTATTTAAGGTAAAAGTAAAAATGACACAAACATGATATGTTTTAGTAAAACAATTTTTAAATGGGGTTATAAAAGTCAGATGTTTGATTATAAATAGTAATTGGAAATCTAAAAAGATTTCCTACATCATAGTATTTTTTTTATAATTTTTATAAATTAAATAAATTAAATTATTTATGACATAATAATGATGTAGCGATGACATCATTATTTGATGATTTAAATAAAATGGAAAGAAAATGTAAAATCTATGAACTACACATGTACAAAACCAATTGTATGAGTGGATTTCGAACCCTTATCACCTTATCCACGAATTATATCAATGTGGGACCTTTTAAAACCGAAACACATTTTCAAATAAAGTAATATTTCTTTACTTTCCAAAAGTGCCCCTCCTCTCCTCTTATTAAAGGCCCCCACCTCTACCTCATTTCACACACTACTCAAGCCTTTGGATCGGCCAACATCTGCCCATTTACTCTCTCCACATCCCTCTTCTCATCCTAGAGGATTCCCTTTGGGCAGAATCCTTTCAAAGGAAGCCTTTAAGCTCAAATCAAAAGGAGTTACACTTTTAAAGGTAATTCATCCTCTCATGTTCATTTGTTTTATTTTGTTTCTCCATCCCCCTAAACTATTTTTAATTACTTCTTTTGTAACAAAACCAGTATCTTAAATATAATAGGATGTTGTTATAAGATTTATTTGAGCTACACTCTCACACAACTACATCAAATAGTTAAAGAACATACGGTTTCCGTGGATGGCGAAATTCTGCCTCCCGAAACGATGATTGTTCAATACTCATTTAACACCTTCAAAGGTGGCCATTATGATGTCACTATTTTTATATATGATATATAATATGTTTATGTTTTCCTTAAGCTTATGTTTTTTTCATTTTGGGCATACCGATATGGTTCCCATTATGGGTAAACACGATATCTTCATTTTAGGAAGTGCGGACTACCGCCCCCTGTAAGTGATTTGATTCGTTAATACCATATGTGGGATGTGTAAAGGATAAAGTTAATGATATTATATATGTTATTATACTGGAATTATAATATACTTATATATCATTACGATTCCATTCCAGAAAATACAAAATAGAAATGGAAGTAGCGTTCATGCGTACGTACGGCTTACCGTCTCCATGAACGGTGCATTTCATTTCTTACCTCTAAATGTGATGTAATATTATAAATACATGTATATGATGAATATATATGAAATATATGTTATCCAAATCATTAATATCATTCTGGATATAATGAACCTTTGACAAAATTAACAACATGTAAGTTTAAGAAGTCTATTTTTGACTTAAGAACCAAATACCGACAAAATGAACATTATTAACTTAAATGATTACATGATGTTCATAACATGGTATAAAAGGAATAATGAACTTGAAAAAGGTTCATAATCAAGTAGAGATTAACTCAAGTTTATTATTCAGGAGATTAAAGAATGGTCGAGTCAAGTCGGATACGATGTATGGGACTTCGTCTCAATCTCCATTCATTGAGGCATATTTTATTTTATACACAACTTTCTTTTATACGGTGTATAAACCCCTTTGACTTTTATGTTTATTCAAAATGAATCTTTTTTACGAAGAATTTACTAAATGACAAAAGGGAATGTTTTTGTCGTACGTATGCGGTGACAACGACTTCTCCACCGTCGTGATCGTTATTTGAGTTTCGGCTTCCTCTACAAGCCATACCTTTTTTTTAAAAGAAAAATAAATACCATGTTTTACTTTTCTTTTATTTTGGTATCGAAAATGGTTTTCATAATGTTTTTATATCAATGTGATGTATTGATATCTTGTGATTGAAAGGTGGGAATGTTATGTTTCCTTTATGCATGTTTTATGTGATATGATTATGTTATGGTTCTTGGGAATTATTATGAAGACGGGTGGTTCCCTGATAAACTAAGGGAGGGTGAGCCCGATATAGCTCTCCAATGCATTGGGTAACGTGAAGGAGTGAAACGTTAAGGCTTCTCCGAAGAGATTTAGGGAATATACTGTGATGGGTATTCCAAATGTAACCAAGATGGTTACTCCCTACATAAGAATGTTATGAATGCCTCAAGTTACCTTTATGTCTTATGATTTCTATGATTTATTCATGATTTGATGGGGTATGTTAAAGTGCTTATGTTTTATGGGTAAAGTATGATCTCATCCTTATGTACATATGTACCCATGTTTCCTTTCCATATTTTTATAACCCATACTGAGCTTTTTATGCTCATCCCATGTTTTTTTGAAATGTTTTCACAGGTCAAGGGAAAGGTACATGATATGATGATAGTGTCAAGGAAGTGTCAAGAATGAATCCATGTTTTATTTTAAATATGTTTCCTTTGATGGGAATGAAAAATACTATCTTTATGTAACCACTTTGTTTATATGTAGAATGTAATGCAAGTTTTATGATCTAAATCTCTAAAACTCTAAACCCGAAAAGATCCTCAATGTGTAATCTTGTAATAACTCAAGATTAAGTAAGGTTTAAGGGTCGGGCCTTATAGTTGGTATCAAAGGTCAGTTTCGATAACATTATGAGTTAGAATTCTATTAAATGATTATCCAAAAATATTTTTTTTATGGTCCAATTGAAGTGATATAGCATTTGAAGATTACCATGTTTTTTCATCTAAGACATGTTTGTTCAGAATGGTTTTCCGCAGAGGAAACAGGGAAGTAGTGCTAGGAAGGCATACAGAAGGAAATAACCTTCCGAATCAGAATCCAGAAATGGTCGGAATTGGAACTGAACAGTTTGTTGCAGTAATGGCGCAGTTGACTCAAGCGATAAATGGCGGTGGTATCCATACACAAGATCAGCCAGACCAACCGCAGAGGAACATGTTAGTGGTGGAACATTTCATGAGGCAACATCCACCATCATTCATAGGATCATCTGACCTTGTGCTAGCTGAAGGGTGGATTAAAGCACTGGAGAAGATTTTTGATGTCATGGGGTGATCAGACAATCAAAAGGTTAGTCTTGCTATTTACCGTTTGGAGGGTGAACCAGATCAGTAGTGGTATGTGGTTAAAAATATCAGGGACGTCGATGAGACTGATTCTCTTGACTGCGATGAATTCAAAGGTATGTTTCTTGAGAAGTATTTTCCTAAGGCTGTTCAACTTAGGATGGAAAAGAAATTCTTGGAATTGAGGAAAGAGGAAGACTCAGTGGCTGCCTATGAAGAAAGGTTCACTCGATTGGCAAGGTATGCTCCAAATTTTATCTGAGACCTTGATTGTAAAATCAATCGTTTTTACTCATGATTAAAGCCAAAATATCGAAGGGCATTAGCTTCTCATGAGTTTAATAGTTATGAAAAGCTTGTTCGATGTGCTGAGAATGTGGAAATGGAGTTTGCCGATGACCAAGTGTTCTATAACAACCAGCAGAAGAAGAGACCGAGGTGGCAGGAGAAAGGTAAGAATTCTTCAAAAAAGTCTGATGGTAAGAGAACTATGTTTCCAGTTTGTGATAAATGTTGCAAAAGGCATGCAGGGGAATGTCTTCTGAATTATGGAAAGTGCTACCGATGTGGTAAGATGGGACATAAGGCTCGTGATTGCGCTGAAAAGGATCAAGGTGAAGGTAAGAACAAATTTGATTTACAGTTAGTGAAATGTTATAAGTGCAATGAGATGGGTCACTATGAAAACGAGTGTCCGACAAAGAGCTTGAGTGATGGGAAGCAGTTAGACTACAAGAAAAAAGGGGTGGTGAAATCCTTTGCAACTACTTCAGCAGATATTAGGCCATCAAATGAAGTTGTATCAGGTACTTTGTTTGTTCTTTCAGATTATGCCAGTGTGTTGTTTGATTTGGGGTCTACACATTCTTTCATCTCTGAAACCTTTTCTAGTAAAATGGGAATACCATCTCAAGAAATGACTCCTGAACTTTTGGTAAAAACACCTGGGGGAAATGTTGAGGCAAAAAGAATTTATAAGAATCTTCCTATCCTTATCTGTGGAAAGAACCTGCTTGCAAACCTTATTGTTCTACCTCTAGTAGAGTTTGATGTTATCCTGGGTATAGATTGGCTCTCTATTTACCATGCTAAGATTGACTGTAGAGCTAAAGAAGTTTCTTTTCATAAATAATTTCAGTTTGTTTAAAAGAATGAACCCTTACTTTTGATAACATATCAAGAGGCCGAGAAACTTGTAAAAGATAGAAATGAATGTTACCTTGCACATGTCGTTGAAAATAAAGGAAATGTTCAGATAAATGATGTGCCAGTGGTAAATGAGTATCCTGATGTTCTTCCTGATGTGTTTCCTGGAATAATACCAGATCGGGAAGTTGAGTTTACTGTTGACTTAGTTCCTAATGCTCAGCCAATTTCAAAACCCCCTTATCGAATGACACAAATTGAACTTTTAGAGTTGAAGGAGCAATTGCAAGATTTATTAGAGAAAGGTTTCATCAGACCTAGCACATCACCATGGGGTGCTCCTGTTTTGTTTGTTAAAAAGATATATGGTTCTATGAGACTTTGAATTGATTATAGAGCCTTAAATAATATCACTATTAAGAAAAAATATCCTTTGCCTCATATCGATGATTTGTTTGATCAGCTCCAGGGGGCTCAGTTTTTTTCAAAGATTGACCTGAGATCGGGGTACCATCAGCTGAAGGTAAAGGAGGCAGATATTCTGAAGACTGCGTTCCGTACGAGATATGGCCATTATGAATTTGTAGTAATGCCTTTTGGGCTAACCAATGCACCTGCGGTATTCATGGACTTAATGAATAGAATTTTCCATGAGTTCTTGGATATGTTTGTGGTGGTTTTCATTGATGATATTTTGGTGTTTTCTAGAAGTAAAGAGGAGCATGAAATGCATTTAAGGGTTATCTTGCAAACCTTAAAAGAAAAGAAATTGTAGGGGAAATTCAGCAAGTGTGAGTTTTGGTTGCAACAAATTTCTTTCCTTGGTCACATTGTTTCTAAAGATGGAATAACTATTGATCCTGCAAAAACAAAAGTTGTGGAAGAATGGACAAGACCCAAAAATGTAACCGAGATTCGTAGATTCCTTGGTTTGGCAGGCTATTACCGAAGGTTTGTTAGAAATTTTTCACGGTTATCTAGTCCAATGACTAAGCTAACTCGGAAGGATGTTAAGTTTATCTGGACAAAAGAATGTGATGATTGTTTTCAGGAATTGAAAAGAAGATTGGTGAATGCTCCAGTTTTGGCACTACCTTCCAGGAATGGTGAGTTTGTTATATACAGTGATGCTTCATTGAAAGGACTTGGTTGCGTCCTAATGCAGAATGATCAGGTAATTGCTTATGCTTCACGACAGTTGAAAACTCATGAGGTAAATTACCCTACACATGATTTGGAATTAGCTGCTGTTATTTTTGCTTTAAAAATTTGGAGGCATCATTTGTATGGAGTAAAGTGTGAAATATATACCAATCACAAAAGTTTAAAGTATATATTCACTCAGAAAGAGTTAAACATGAGACAAAGGATATGGCTAGAATTAATCAAGGATTATTATTGTACAATTCATTACCATCCGGGAAAATCAAATAAAGTGGTTGATGCTTTGAGTCGAAAAAGTAATGCTTCATTAAAAATGTTGTGTTTGGAACGTGATCCTTTGGTTAAGTATTTGATGATCTTTGGCATAGAAGTTGTTGGTGCAGAATGTCCTTCTGTTTTGTTTCAGGTATCAGTGAGATCTTCTCTATCAGATCGAATCAAGCAAGCACAGAAGCAAGACAGTGAGTTGCAGAAAAAGGTAGAGCTAGTTCATAAAGGTAAGTTGCCTGAATTCAACATTGATAATGATTGTGTTTTGAGATTTGGGAAGAGATTGTGTGTGCCTTGTGATTCACAGTTGAAGAGAGAGTTGTTATGTGAAGCTCATAGTTCTCCGTTTTCAGTTCATCCAGGCTGTACTAAGATGTGTAGAGATCCGCAGGAGTATTACTGGTGGGATGGAATGAAAAGAGATATTGCTGATTTTACTGTGAAGTGTTTGACATGTCAACAGGTTAAAGCAGAGCGGCAGTTACCGAAAGGGATGCTTCAGCCTTTACCAGTGCCAGAGTGGAAATGGGAGAATATATCCATGGACTTTGTTGTTGGATTACCGAAGACATCTCGAGGTAATAATGCAATCTGGGTTATTGTTGATCGCTTGACCAAATCTACTCATTTCCTTTCTATACGAGATACTTTCTCTCTTGATCAACTTTTCCATTTGTATCTTAAAGAGATAGTCAGGTTACATGGAGTTCCTCTCTCCATTGTATTGGATCGTGATCCCAGGTTTACTTCTAACTTTTGGAAAGGCCTTCAGAAGTCGTTGGGTACTGAATTAAATTTTAGTACAGCTTTTCATCCTCAATCAGATGGGCAGTCAGAACGAACAATTCAGAAATTGGAGGATATGCTACGAGCTTGTTCTATGGATTATCAGGGAAGTTGGGACCAACATCTTTCTTTGGTTGAGTTTTCATATAATAACAGTTTTCATTCCAGTATACAGATGGCACCATTTCAGGCATTATATGGTAAGCGGTGTCGAACTACAGCTTTCTGGGATGAAGTGGGTGAAAGGAAGTTGATGGGACCAGAATTGGTAGAAGAGATGGCAGAAAAAGTTCAGCTGATTCAGAAACACATGAGAACAGCTCAGAGCAGGCAGAAGAGATATGCGGATAACCGGAGGAAGGATCTATCTTTCGAGGTAGGTGATCACGTTTTTCTCAAGGTTTCTCCTTGGAAAAGTTTGATGAGATTTGGTAAGAAATGAAAGTAGAGTCCAAGGTTCGTTGGACCATACAAAATTCTGGAGAGAGTTGGATCAGTTGCATACCAACTGGCTTTACCTCCGAGTTTATCCCAGGTACACAATGTTTTTCACGTTTCGATGTTGAGAAAGTATATGCCAGATCCATCTCATGTTTTGAGTCCAGAGGTAGTTCAGTTGGAAGAGAACCTATCTTATGAGGAACAACTGGTCCAGATTCTTGACCACAGGGAGCAAGTGTTACGGAATAAGGTGATTCACTAGGTAAAGGTTTTGTGGAAAAACCACATGATTGAAGAGGCAACATGGGAATCTGAAAATTCAATGAGAGATAAGTACCCCCATTTATTCGATAAGTAAATAAATTGCAGGGACGCAATTTTCTAAAGGGGGGAAGGATGTAACATCCCAAGTAAGTAATGAATAATAGATATTTTTTTCTATGTCTATTAATGATTAAGATAGTGTTTTAGAGGCTTAAAATCAAAATAAATACAATCTCATGCATGGAATACACTAATATTCTTAAAAGATTGTTTTACTTCCTTATGATGGAAAACCCTTTTTAAATGTATCTTTTGACAATTTTATAAAATATTTTTGTCAAAATAAACTTATTCGTTATGATTGGGACATCAAAATTTACTTTGTGTGAATTTTTGGTATTTTTCTGACAGTGTTCATTTTTTAATGAATAGTGAAAAATACTGCATTTTACATCAAAACTGATTTTAAATCTAATTTATTTATATGATTAGATTATCTATTGAATTGGTTTTGAAGTGAAATTATAATATATTTTTACCATTTAATCCAATGGTGGTCATTGGAATCAATTTCACTTTGAAATTGGACTTAAACTGGTGTCAATCTTTTGATACTTATTGTTTCATAAAAACACGCTATTTGCTCTGACAATGGGAATTAATTATTAAATTAATTAATTTGACTTATATGTATTTAATTTTGTAAAATATACTTCATTTTTGAATTCGTAATATCAAATATAGCTTAGGGTGAATTTTTTTGTAATTTTCTGAAAAACTTCAATTTTTGATGAATAGTGAAACCACTAAGTGGTACTTATAAAGACTGATTTTCCGTTTAAATAAAATTTTTCCATAATTGTGTTTTGAATTTAAAAAATCCGACATACATGGTTGTCATTAAGAATTAAAATGTGGTTCAATGAGATTATAATAATTTTTTGGTGAATACTAACCTATTAAGTTCTTAATCACGATTAGTGGTAATTAGTGTAGTTTGAGGTAAAAATAATGCTTTAATAAAATAATATGAGCTTGAAACATGTCCTACCCTCATTGGTTGTGTCATGGCCGACCACGACAATCCATGGGTCAACTTGGGGACCCCATGGAGACACTTTGGTTGGGAAATTACATAAATAACTTTTTATTTAATGTAAAAGTAAAAATGACACAAACATGATATGTTTTACTAAAACAATTTTTAAATGGGGTTATACAAGTCAGATGTTTGATTATAAATATTCACTATAAAGCTAAAAAGATTTCCTACATCATAGTATTTTTTTTATAATTTTTATAAATTAAATAAATTAAATTATTTATGACATAATAATGATGTAATGATGACATCATTATTTGATGATTTAAATAAAATTGATAGATAATGTAAAATCTATGAACTACACATGTCCAGAACCAATTGTATGAGTGGATTTCGAACCCTTATCACCTTATCCACGAATTATATCTATGTGGGACCTTTTAAAACCGAAAAAAAATTTCAAATAAAGTAATATTTCTTTACTTTCCAAAAGTGCCCCTCCTCTCCTCTTATAAAAGGCCCCCACCTCTACCTAATTTCACACACTCCTAAAGCCTTTGGCTCGGCCAACCTCTGCCCATTTACTCTCTCCACATACCTCTCCTCATCCTAGAGGATTCCCTTTGGGATGAATCCTTTCAAAGGAAGCCTTTAGGCTCAAATCAAAAGGAGTTACACTTTTAAAGGTAATTCATCCTCTCATGTTCATTTGTTTTATTTTGTTTCTCCAACCCCCTAAAATCTTTTTATTTACTTCTTTTGTAACAAAACCAGTATCTTCAATATAATAGGATGTTGTTATAAGATTTATTTGAGCTACACTCTCACACAACTACATCAAATGGTTAAAGAACATACGGTTTCCAGGGATGGCGAAATTCTGCCTCCCGAAACGATGATTGATCAATACTCATTTAACACCTTCAAAGGTGGCCATTATGATGTCACTATTTTTATATATGATATATAATATGTTTATGTTTTCCTTAAGCTTATGTTCTTTTCATTTTGGGCATACCTTTATGGTTCCCATTATAGGTAAACACGATATCTTCATTTTAGGAAGTGCGGACTACCGCCCCCTGAAAGTGATTTGATTCGTTAATACCATATGTGGGATGTGTAAAGGATAAAGTTAATGATAATATATATGTTATTATACTGGAATTATAATATACTCTTATATCATTATGATTCCATTCCAAAAAATACAAAATAGAAATGGAAGTAGCGTTCATGCGTACGTACGGCTTACCGTCTCCATGAACGGTGCATTTCATTTCTAACCTCTAAATGTGATGTAATATTATAAATACATGTATATGATGAATATATATGAAATATATGTTATCCAAATCATTAATATCATTCTGGATATAACGAACCTTTGACCAAATTAACAACATGTAAGTGTAAGAAGTCTATTTTTGACTTAAGAACCAAATACCGACAAAATGAACATTATTAACTTAAATGATTACATGATGTTCATAACATAGTATAAAAGGAATAATGAACTTGAAAAAGGTTCATAATCAAGTATATATTAACTCAAGTTTATTATTCAGGAGATTAAAGAACGGTCGGGTCAAGTCGGATACGAGGTATGGGACTTCTTCTCAATATCCTTTCATTGAGGCGTATTTTATTTTATACGCAACTTTCATTTATACGGTATATAAACCCCTTTGAATTTTATGTTTATTCAAAATGAGTCTTTTTTACGAATCATTTACTAAATGACAAAAGGGAATGTCATTGTCGTACGTATGCGGTGACAACGACTTCTCCACCGTCGTGATCGTTATTTGAGTTTCGGCTTCCTCTACAAGCCATACCTTCTTTTTAAAAGAAAAATAAATACCATGTTTTACTTTTCTTTTATTTTGGTATCGAAAATGGTTTTCATAATGTTTTTATATCAATGTGATGTATTGATTTCTTGTGATTGAAAGGTGGGAATGTTATGTTTCCTTTATGCATGTTTTATGTGATATGATTATGTTATGGTTCTTGGGCATTATTATGAAGACGGGTGGTTCCGTCATAAACTAAGGGCGGGTGAGCCCGATATAGATCTCCAATGCATTGGGTAACGCGAAGGAGTGAAACGTTAAGGTTTCTCCGAAGAGATTTAGGGAATATACTGTGATGGGTATTCCAAATGTAACCAAGATGGTTACTCCCTACATAAGAATGTTATGAATGCCTCAAGTTACCTTTATGTCTTATGATTTCTATGATTTATTCATGATTTGATGGGGTATGTTAAAGTGCTTATGTTTTATGGGTAATGTATGATCTCATCCTTATGTACATATGTACCCATGTTTCCTTTCCATATTTTTATAACCCATACTGAGCTTTTTATGCTCATCCCAAGTTTTTTTGAAATGTTTTCACAGGTCAAGGGAAAGGTACATGATATTATGATAGTGTCAAGGAAGTGTCAAGAATGAATCCATGTTTTATTTTAAATATGTTTCCTTTGATGGGAATGAAGAATACTATCTATATGTAACCACTTTGTTTATATGTGGAATGTAATGCAAGTTTTATGATCTAATTCTCTAAAACTCTAAACCCGAAAAGATCCTCAATGTGTAATCTTGTAATTACTCAAGATTATGTAAGGTTTAAGGCTGGGGCCTTATACAAGTGGCATGCATCGTCTGTTTCTGGGGATGGTGGCATCAGTGGCCAAATGGGTAGTGGTACTATTGGTGCCTTCGCTATGAGAGGGCCTTGCAATGAGGCCTCGTCTCTCGGTGGGCTATCTCCGCTTAAAAATATCATGGATCTACATTTTCATCCATAGGGAGGCATCATGAAAAAAAAAATATGTGACACGGTCCAAATATTTTACCTGATGAGCTGACCTGGTTGATATGACATACAAAAAACTTCTGAAAACACACAGGCAATCATTGTTTTCATGCACTGAGTCGGAAATTAGTAGTCAGGGTCTTGGTGTATGGATACGTCGGCTACCACAACAACATTGGACTTCCTGAACTGAAAACCAAACTCAGTACCCATTACACTATTGCATCACAGAAAAGAAAAGAGTCCTAAGTTTTTCGGTAGAACTGAATATACTGATACCAATTTGTCACGACCCATCCCCAGGGACCCATGTCGCGGCTACACAAAGCCTGCCTTCTATAGGCCAGGGGCTGGTGACTAGCTCCAAAGGTGTAAATCACTAAATTGGGAAGGAAATTCCTTTATAACCTAAAAACAAACACAAAACAGTATGAGCGGGAAATAAAACAGTAAATAAAACTGTATAAAAAAGGAGTGCTGAAAAGTAAAAGGGGCTTGAAATACAAGACCAATTGTAATGTACAAGGAAAATAAAAGTAAAATTACTGGAAAAGGGGAAAAGTGATCTGGGATCATCCACAGGAAAATCCTACCTAAAGGGTAGGTACAGATAGCCTCCACAGTAATCCACATCCGTATGTCTCCTCTATGTACAGTCACGTCGTGTGGTCCACCTCTGGTTACTGTCCAGTCCTAGTACACTTATCCTTAGTCAACATTGTTTGTCGTCTGCGTCAAACATAATGTGGTGCGAGAATATCCCATGCAGGGGTGAGTATAATGATACTCAGTAGGGACCCCGAGACCCTCAAGGTCTCATAAATCTAAAAGGGATAGAACAAAAAGTATGAAAATAATAGATAAACCTACTTAGGTATATTCCCATACATATACCTAAGTTATTAAGTAATCCATCTCAATCATGAGGTAAACACAAAAGTTACATACTCAGCTCAAACCAGGATTTTATTATAGGGGTATTATCATGTAACATCCCCAGCCACAATGTCAAAACCTCCTCTGCTGGAGAGATCCTCCTCTATCGATTAAAGTGGTCCTGGTACATCACCAAGGTGCTTCCAACTAACCTTAGACTGCTGAGATATTCCTCCTGCTGAGTACTGTGGGTCTACTACGTCACCAAGGCACTCCCCACTATGGGTCTCCCACGTCACCAAGGCACTACCACACAAAGCCTGCTGAGGTACTCCTCCTATCGAGTACAGTTGGCCTGCTACGACACCAAGGCGCTCCCCACTAAGGGTCTTCCGCGACACCAAGGAGCTCCCCACTGGGCTAGTCAAATCACTCCGATTCGAATCGGTCAACAGTCGTCAGGTCTCAGCCAGATACTAGCTCTCTGCCCTAAGCTCGCTCGACTCTGGGAGAATCCGCTCCATGAGATACAGGTCGATACCGTGACTATCATGAAATCCCACGTATAAGTATCTCAAAGGTCCGCCATGTCATAGCGGTCTAAACACAACAGACGACGCGTCAATCAGACTCCTGGTTTGTGAGTTATTAGTCTTTTAGTCTTGGGGGCCCGGTTGGATTCATGCACGATCCAACCTGACCATATATCAACTATACCTCAAACTCTAGTGGGATATACTAAATGGAACCGTCACGCTCTATGAATACCAGCTCCACTTATGGTTCATCAGACAATCGTCTCGTGCCAAAGATATGGCCAAAGAATGTAAAGGGGTCTGTAGTGGGCATGGGCCAGTCCGACCAGGTCTGGGTCAACCGGGTCAGACTAGTTGGATCCGGCCTGGCCTATCGGGCGGCGCAGCCAGTTAGGTTTGGTCCGGACTGCTGGGCCCAACCCAGTAGGCTTCATGGGAGGTTCCGCCTAATCTCAGGGCTGGTTTGGCCCGGAATGCCACGAAGATGCGGCCCGGTGAGGCTCTTCCCAGAGGGCGCAGCCAGGAGGGTTCGGCCAGGACACCGCGAGGGGGTGGGAAACTCAGGAGGTCGGCGCGGCCAGGGTGACGGTTCGGTCTGGTGGAATCTTGGGAGGTCGGGGGGGAGCCGGGAGGCGGTCGGGCAGGCGGCCATGCGGGCCAGCATGTGGCTAGGAGGCGGTTGGGGAAGCTAGTGGTTGTATAGCCCGAGGGGGGGGGGGCGTTCGGCTGGCGGACGGTGTGGCTGGGGCGCGGCGCGGTGCGCAGAGGCTGCGGGAAACACTGCTTTTTCTTGTTTCCTTCTTCTCCTTCAACGCCGCTTTGTTGATACGTTTCCATGTCGAATATCATCACAATCAATAACGGACGAGGGTTAGGGCCTTGTTGGTTTTTCCTGCACCCTCCACGTTATGGGGGGGTAACATTTGGCTCATCAATATGTAATAAAGATGAACTTCAAATGTTTCACAACCACAACAAAAATTCCATTCCAACTATAGAAGAGAATATGGAAGGTAATATTACTCAAATTAACCCCCTACGTTGATCGTTGGTCGTCGATGGAGTCGTATGGAAGAAGACGAAGGAGATCTTCATTCGTCACGTCCGCCGCACACTTTCAATCACGAGCTCGTGCATCGGTTGGTTAATGAAAATGAGGAGGGAAGTTGGTCGTCGAAGACATCCCGCGTTGGTTGTCTCCAAGGAAGAAGTCGAAGACGCTCTTTTATAGCATTCTCCATTGGAAGAACGTGTTCTTCATTCGTTGTTGGGAGATGGGGTTCTTAGTTGGATAATTCCAATTCTTCCAAGCTCTCCTCTCCCCAATATTCCAGCCAAAATGCGATAACTGAATAGGTAGCCCCTCCAAATAATAGATTGTCTATTATTTTATATTGTTGGGTTTAAAAGTCAAAATGATGTGTTTAATTAAAAGAGATGGGTCAATTCATTAATGGGTAGGATTTGGCATAATAAATTATGTGTTGGCTATAATAATTAAAAGGGAGGTGGTGGTTCCATAAATGGTAGAGGAGTTCAAGGGGCTCCCCCTCATTAATGAGTGGAGTATAGAGATTTTACTCTCCTCCCATTAATAGGGGTCGGGTGGTCCCCACCCCTATTATTCAAATTGGGAGGATATTTCCTCTCAGGTGGTCCCCACAATATTCACCCCACCTGGGAGGTTGATGTGTTGTGGTCCCCAAAACCATAACCTCTCATGGTAGGTTATGGCCTGGTGGTCCCCACTTCCAACCTCCACGAAGAGTTTGTAGATCCTATGTGACCCACCACCAAACACCCAAATGGAGTCTCAAATAAAAATAAATTTAAGGTCAATTTATTTTATTATTCTCCATTAAATCAAAAAGAAACTAAATTTTATTTTCCACCAACTGTTGTCGAGATGAAGGACTTTTTAAGCGAATATTGGCGCTGTGAGTTCATCAGTGCCCTTAGATTTCAATTCCGAGCACTGGTTCAAATGTTATAAAAACCGGATTGTATGTTTACTTAATGTACCTAAACAAATGTCATAAATTGATTCTGGGAACACCGAGAATCAGAATTACGCACCATCAATTTTTGCAGACTCGTAAAATTCCCATTTATTTATGAAAAATCATTCATGGAAATTCTGGGTATTTACAAACCCATCTTATCCATTTATCATTTAACTTCATTTATTATTATTTTAAAAATGATTTTTTTTAAATTTTATAATTCCAATTTTATAATAATTTTATCAATTTTTTATTATTATATATATAATTTTTTAATATTTTACCTTCAATAATAATAATTTTCTAAAAAATAAAAAACAATATTCAAAATTATTATATTTAATTTATTAATATATTCATATAAAAGTGTATGAAATTTTAAATTTCAATATATTTATATTAAAATTTCATTAAAAATATATTCATACCAATATTATACCCATTCAATTTTGAATTATTTTTATTCACTATAAATGTACCCTATTTTAAAAACATCAAACTCATTGATTATTATTTAATATCACAATTCAACCAAATCAAAATATTTCGTAATTATTTTACTTTTAAAACATCGTAATATGTTTTTTCATAAAAAGAATTCATTTTTATAGTTATATTAATATATATATATATATATGAATCAAAATATAATATTTTTTAATGTTTAAAAATAATTAATTAAATTAACTAACATAAATCAACTATTATTGAACTTTTATTTATTAACAAACATTCATTTATGAGTATTAATATACTTTCACTATTTATTTATTTACATTGTTGATAAATTATTATTTATTTACATTTTTTTATTAATATTACTATTTTGTTTTAATAAATACACTAAGGAAATAAATATTTCTTATATTTAATTCCCGGATGTTACATATTTAATAATTTCAATGACGATTAAATATTTCGTTATAAGCCAATGATGGTTGGTTCTATTATAATCTATTTATTTCTTGTTGTGTTATAAATCATAGATGGGTGGTTTTGTTATATCAACCAGTGTATTGGGTAAAGTGACAGAGCAAGCCAATTTTAGTTTTCCCCAATGTGATTATTTTAAATTTCCCAGAAGGTTATTCCATTTTTAACATATATTTTTAGATTGATAAGATAAAAATGTTTTAATATACCAACAAATTTCCTTTATAATTTATTTTAGTTATTAAACATAACATTATCCATTTTTGACATTACAAGGCTCATGATTGTTGATTTTTATGAAGATTTACATTCATAAAAATACAGACCATTTCACTTGTTTAATAATAAATGTTTTCATGGGAATGAATTTTATTATGTTAGGTTCACATATTAGGATTATGGATTCATACACTTTAGAACATCATATTCCCCCCCAATGAAATTTAGTTTCTAATGAAAATGTTTATTCTCACTATTCAAATGAGATAACCATTCCAGTCATTATTATTTCACCAGGATATGAAGACTGAGGTAAAATTAAAGTTTTCTACAACTCATTCATGTGTGATGGGATTTTTTAGATATTTTTAAATATATATTTGTAATATGAAAAGATGGGTATGGCAGGAGGAATTCACACTGAATGATAGGGGTATTGTAATTTTAGATTTTTTCCTGATTTTGTAAAATAGTAATCTAAAATGGCTATTGAGTATATATATGATCCAATACTTATTTATTATGTTGTATGATTTAGAAGACTCAAATTGGGTCACAATTATTAGTATCAACAAATGAAATGTAATAATTATTATTTTTATCAAGATCTAGGATTATGGGTTTAGGACTATTATATTTGGTATTAGAGGGATGGTTTGGATAACATTAGTGATTATGATGATTTAATGTGAGGTTAACATGATAGTTATTTTTACGGTAAAGGGTTTAGTAGTTTAAGGTTGATCCTAATTTCAAAGTAATGTACACACCATTTTGACATATTATGTGATAGTATTTTTGGGTTCATAGTGACATTTAGTGAGATGCATTATTTGTTTGGGGTATTTTTAACACTCATGATTAACATTAATAATTATTTCATAATAATTCTATTGTTTATTTAAGTTTAAGTGTATGATATAACATTTTATTGTATGAAATTATCCTTTATTTAGGTTATTGTGAAAATTTGGTATGTAGGTTTTTTGTGGAATGAACTAATTATAAGAATTGGTGTAATTATAGAAATTGTAGAGTAAAATGTATTATTTCTTCGTAGAAAGGTTTATAACTTTTGGATATTATCTTATCATTAGCCAACTATTTAATTGTAGATTAATATTTTATGACTGGAGTTATAGATTTTGTCCATTTTTTGTATTATGTGATATATTTAATGTTTATTTTTGTGCCCAATTAATATAGAAATAACCATGAGTGCTGATAATGTTGAGAAAAGGAAGATATTGTGATACAAACTATATTATTTAAGAAACTATACATTTCATTTATTTATATTTCCTTAATTTCTTATTCAATATGGTTTTTAAATTCCTCATCTCTAGAAATATGATCTAAAAAATGTCCTATTACATTAATTTTGGAGGAATTAACGAACTCTTTCAAACCTCATTTTATTATTTTGTATTCATGGGCTTTCTCATGATCACTCACATTCATTTGAATGCTGTTTTCTATCACACTCCATAATTAATTAAAAAATATATTTTTCTACAATGATAATATTTTCACTTCCCACTAATATTCTTTTATTTTCAATCTTAGTTATCGGTTATTATAGATTTCCTCCATACTTTTGTTTCCAAGTTTTCAAGAGTATTTTTATGAATCATTTTTATGATATAGCTTTTCAACAATTTTATCTTCACATTTAAAACCCTTGATTGGAAATACAAAGATAAAATTGTGAGGATGAAATTTATTAATAGGGGGCCGTTAGAATATAAAATCCCAACTATTTAAAATTCCACATTTTTTGATAGCCTATACAACATGAAAAACTAATTATAAACATACCATGAAATATAAATTTTTAAATGTTATAGTTATATACTACTTGTTAAAAAGGGATGTACAAATTGGATTAAAACCACACATATATATGTATACATAATATTACTACTCCATAAAAATTTATTTATAAATGATTAAGATATAACCATTAATTTTTTTGGTAAGGTTATTTTACAGAATGAAAATATGATTTTCATAAAAAAATTAGTTTATTATATGTTTTGACAAAAAATTATAATTAATAAACATAAATTTAAGAAAATAGATTTTATAAAATAAACTAGACTTCTGATATCATCATATAACAATTATCTTAGTTTGATACTTTTTTTCTGAGAATTTAGAATTTTCACGGAAAATTCAACATCCAATATCTTTAAATCCATATTTTTTCAAATAAATAAAATTTCACATTAAATTTTAAATTTTTTTAAAAATTCATTTAATGTTTTTGTTAAAAAATAATTAAATATTTTTTAATCATCATTATATTTTATTTTTGTATAAAAACATTTATATACATAAAAGGCATTATTATGGAAGGTCGGATTTTTCATGTATTACATGATTTATATTGAACAAAATTATGAATAATCTATGAATTTAGTTTTATAAAATTGATTTATTTTTTAATGAAAATAACTAATTTGAGGTAATATTTTCAACTTTAGTTGTTGTCAATATTAATAGTAACCCTCAGTATTTTTTTACCATGGTAAAGATAAAAAGTGTTAATTAGATTAAATAATAATTTTATAATGAAAATAAAGGAACTAAAAATTTTGTTAAAATTTAATTTGATTAGTTTATTTGGTGTATAATCATAAGAAATTTGAAAATATTAACTTTTATTTACAAGTATATATTTTTACCTTTAACATATTTATAGTAGAAGATAATGTCCAATATAAACATAATCATACCGTATCATTTTTGGTAAATCATTTTCATAGAAGTTATTATTATATAATTATTTTCCAATTGATCTATAAATTCATTTATTATATATTTTAAAAAAATTAATATTGATTTAAAAAGGTTAACATTGTGACTTTATAGATTAATTATCAAATCAATGATTTGATCTTTGGTAGAATTTTATTTTTTGTAATAATATTTTCTTGTGTTAGGATTCAGGTCGTCCACTATGATTTCCATTTATTGTTTAATTAGTAAATCATAAATGGGTTTTATCATTTTAATTCTTATAATTCATGGTATTTACATTAAAATATCATATACATTCCTTCTTATGATTTCATTTTTCGAATTTCCCAGAATGGAAAAAGGGATTACATTACTGTCTCCTTTTAGTATTTTTTATGTTCATGCTTCCTTTATGTAAAATAATACGTTATTTTTTTCTTAACAAATATCTCATTTATTTTATTAATTTTTTGAATGTGTTTTACATGTATTGTTACCATTTCCTCTATTATTTGTTAAGGAAACATCAATAAATTTGTAATAGGTGATACTAATCTTGTATCTTAATTTAGTTCAACAATCTTCCTCTTACATATCAATAATTTCAAAAATGTTTATAGGAATTTTATTTTCTAAATATAAATGATTTCATAATTTTATTTCAAATGATCTATGACTTTACTTTAAAATAATTTAAATGGTAATTCTCTAATTTCTTTCACATGGGACACTTTTTCCTATTAAAATATATTTAAAAGTATGTTTATTTTAAAATTTTACCTCATGAATGGTCTTTCCTTCTGTAATGACCATTTTTCTCATTGAATATTTGATTAAAATTTTTAGTGTTTTTTTAGAAAAAATGACATTCATAATATTTTGATAATATTTAGATTTTGGAAATTGATCCCTTATGTGTAAATGGTATATTTCTCAAGAATTATTTACTATTAATTTAATATTATTTATGTTCATCAATGATAAAAAACCTTGATGTTACTTATGATCTATTTGGGATATATTGAAATGATACCATCAATTTTATTTATCTGTATAACAGATCATATTTTCATGAAGGTGAAACACATTGTTTTTTAATACATTTATGTTATATAATCATGGTAAAAGTGAAATATAGCCTTACGAAGGTCCCAAGAGTTTCCCAGACTTGTTTGTATTCTAGAGTTTGAAAAAATGTGAAAACAGGGATGGCCTCATGTTTACCACAAGTTTAGTACTAATCATGTGGGGTAAACATCCAGGGTCCCTTTCAGAAGTAGGGGGAACACATGTTGTTTACAACTATGTGATCTTAGGAGTACTCCCATGTAGTAAATAGTAGAGTTTGTATTTTCGGATTTCACATAGTTTGTGCAAAGTTAGAGAAACTCTTTGACTTAACTGTATGACGTCTTTTTATTGGATGTGGGTTGAGATTGGTTAACAGATGTTTTTTCTAAACCATCCGGGTGAACGGTGCCTCCCCACCCCCCAATGTTTTGAGGGTGAAATTAAAATTTTAAATATAATGACTTAAAATATAAAAACTCCCTTTCTCCTCACATTTCTCTAATGTTAGAAGGTGTTTTCTCCTATAGTAGATATTGCAATAGCCAAATCTTAAAACTTTTATATCTCTTTTATCCAAACTTTATATCAATTTCTATCAGAAGCATTAGATATAAAGTGGTATTATATAAATTGTATTACTTATATTCTAAGTTCATCTTTTCATCTGTTATGTGATTTTGGTCTAATCTCAATCGTTGTATTTTCAGGGTGTTTGACTATTCAATTTATTTATCCCAACATAAATTGAATTTGTCACAACCATCAGATGTGGAGTCATTAACTGACCTAAGGTAGGTGGTCTAATTTTCTACATTAAAAGAGACTCATTTTAATATCTTCTTTATTGTTCTACATGATGTTATTTTCCACATGGTGCCTTAAAATATATTTCTCCATTACAATTTTATATACACGCCTTGTTATATACTTATTAAGACTTGTTAAGTAACTAAAATATGGCAAGAAAATTGTTCACACCCCTTGGGTGTTCTAGATTGAAATTAAAACACTGTAATAAAATTTTTAAAGGCCCTTAATTACTTCTACAAGTTTATCTTTGATTTTAAATGAATTTTCTATTTTTTATATAAAATATTTTAAGGCAAAGCAATTCATATGTGCTCAGCGTGAATTATAAACAAAATTTCTCCTTGTATGTAATTTCGTATTTGAATATACCACATCATATATTCTTTTTCAAACCCTATAATCTAATTTCAATTCATTTCTTATGCAACTAGTTTGAATAAATATAATGGCTTTCTTCATGATGGGTTTCATTCCCTAAATAAATTAAATAGTCCCATTGAATTATTTGTATAGGTCGGTAAGTCTACAAAATAATTTTTGTTCATAATTACATATATTATATGGATTGTTACACACTTGTTATATATAATGGGGATGATGATTATATTGGTTATCCAGTGATCAATTTTTTTAGTATATACTTGTTATTACACCATATATATTGGGAGGTGAATGATGGTTGATGAGATATTTAGGAATGATGTTTCAATGTCCCAAACATCAGTTATTGAGTATGATGTCTCACACTATTGAAACTATTTATGTAATGTGAATGAAGCACCACATTCCATGCTTTAGGTGTTGAAATGATTAATCAACCACCAACTTGATTGATGATGATCAAGTCTCACATTTATCATGAGATGTAGAAATTTTACAATTGATTGAGCTTATAGGGTAATTTAGAATGGTAATGGATAATTGAGTTATTCCCTGGTCATGTTTGAACCTAGTATTTATGTACTTGTCTACATACATTTTCACTTACATAAACCATATAGGTTGTTACAATATATAAATATACTATATATATATTATTACCATATATATTAATACTGATCAGTCACTCATTTTGGACACAAAATGAAGTAGGTTGAGACACCATGTGTCATTTAGGAACCCAAGTAGGTTGGTACATATTTAAATATCAATTTTATTACCCTATATACCTTAACACTATTGTTTCTATGTACACAACTTGGATCACTTCTTAACATTATTGGTGGTGACGAACATAGATTTTATATCACACCCTATTGAGGATGGCTTTCGTAACAGAGTATATCTTATGTCTTCATGAATGGATAAGGCAAAGCACGCTACAACATATATCTGATATGATTTACATGTAGTTGAGTCATAAGATCTAAAGACTGAGAACATGCATGTGATTCAAATGAGGTTTCATTTTTTCTTTTTACTGTTTTATATAATTTTGTATATAACGTTCCCCAAGACCCCTTTTTTATATCAGCATAAAATTTCATCATGTATATGAAACATACTAGTGTATATTCATTTTATTATAATTTTTTTAGTTATTTATGCTTCAAAAGATTATAATTATATCTGATGCATTCATCATTCATCTAGGGTGGGTTACTCATCAAGTATTTTGGTGTCTGTTTATGTTATTTGTGAACTTTTTAGTGCTTATTATTTTATCCCTTATTCACTCTTATATATTGGTTTTTTATACCCACTATACATCTTTATACCATCTATACACATCGAAAAACTCTAGTCCATAGGAGGTGTTTTTAAGGCCATTTGATATACTAAAATTTCCCCAATTTATAATACGTGGGGTCAGAACATTACGAAGAGGTATTGGAGGTATTTTTACCTTATTTTACTATTTGGGTATTATAATGGAGATTAAAAGTTAATTGGATATATTAATAATCCTTTCACGGGCATAGAATACCTATTTGTAGGGGGGATATTAATTACCCATGATGAGATATTGTAGATATTTATTATTCATGTTATAGTTTATATTACATCACTATTTGATTACACAATAATTTTAGGGTGTTATTATTATTGTTAATATCATATGGGGGTTTTTTTACGTTCCTGACCAAATTAGAGGGTTTCATTACATTCATCATTATGGGACCCAAATGAATAATATGAAATGCATTTTTCATGCCATATTTTCCTTCTGTGTTCATTTTCCAATTTCATGTTATTGGTATTTAATTTATTATATGAAAAATGTGATGAAATTTTTTCAAGGGGATTTTAACACATAATTGGTAATTAATGTGTCTTAATTAATGTAACTATTTTTTACAACATCGTTTAAACATGCACCATGAGTATTCAAAATGGAATGTTGAGCAATGGATCCCTGGTTTAATGGGATTTGACGTTTAATTGCTAGGATTTAGTGGATTCCATAAGGAAATTTACAAGCAGTATGGGACCTTATTGTTTGGAAATGTAGATCCATCTAATTCAATTATTTAATGATATACGACTACATAAATGAAAAAAATTCAAAATATATATCACTTTGACAATAAACGGGCCATCTTATACATGTTATATGATACACAGGCACAGAATCAGCACTAGTAGAGGGTAGTTATCGTGTTTCTATGATCTTATGGAATTATTTTTTATTTTCTATACAACCATGAACTATCCCTTATAGTAGGTAGAGTGGGGATATATTTTCATTGGAATCCCTTTCCTGTGTCATATTTTTCCTTTTGAAATCTGTAAAATATGAAAATATTTTTGAAGGAGTTCCTTTTTCATTGTAGCATCATGATTCCAGGAAATCCACCTGTCATGCACCCTTAAGGAAGTGATGACCATGAACGGGTGGTGGTGGAACATAATACATTGGTGTATCCTTATGTAGTTCCACTCTAGGATCCTTTTTCTATTCCTAATATGGAAATTGGTTCCATGTTTCGTGAAGGATTTTTCAACATCATTCCATTTTTTAAAGGCGTCACCCGACCTTCCCCAACTATAGATGAGTTGACTCAGGAGTTACACTAGTTGCAACCACTCTTTATTTATGGGGATTATGGACCTCATGCGTCTAATAAATCAGTCATAGTGATTATTTCTATAATAAATCAACTATAGATGCCTCCATAATAGAGGGTTAATATTTCTACATATCTGCAACATAACATTCCATGGGAGGGATGTATGTTATTACCCAGGATGATCAATATCCTAACTTGGTTTTGGCATATTTACAAATTATCTTAAATGAATATTTCATTCCATGACGTTTGATGGATTATCAGGGTAATGATTTCAGGAACCTCTAGTAGTGGGCCAAGACTGTAATGGCATATTTCACTCATTTCACTGGATTTCAGGGTTTTACTCTTACACTATTGGGTGATGATCTTATGACCTCCAGGTTATGAGAGAATGCAATGGTATACACCATACGGTAACATATCAATTTTTATTGATCAATTAGTTTTTTTGATATCACTAACCAATCCCATATTTTGGATATTAATTTGATTGAAGATGATATTACGAGTCATAGTGAATTACCTCAGAGGCCTATCAATGGTCCTTCTTGTGTATGCAATCATCACATTTATTTTTTTCAAGGGGTAGTTGTATTCAGGATCCTTGTGTTAACAGATTGTTTATTTATAACATGTAAAAGAAGTTGATACATACTAAAACATAGTGTTTATGTGATCCAATGGAATGTTGAGGTTGAAATAGGATCATCCACACCTAGTATCTCTACTAGAACATTCAATTATAACATAGTGAGTGGGGATTTACACCTAATCCATGTTCAGGAGCATAAAATATAGTATATAGTTAGTTGGGCTATTAAAATACCACCATCCACTTAGGATAAGGAGGTGGTCTAGGGAGAGTTACTCAGACTCAGGATTTTCAGTGCTTGCAAAGTGGTATTTCTCTGGGAATTGAGACTATGACACTGGTATGATGTACACAGAGTTACATGCAGTGTAGCGTATTCCAGAGGGGATGATTTATAGACCTGGTAATGTTTGATGCACTATTTTAGAATCCTCCACATTATTATTTTATTTATTTCATAGAGGAATATATTAGTAGTTCTTATTTGTGTCTATTATTGAGATTCTGGAACTCAAAATAGAACACTTATATAGAATGATTATTAACGATACCTTGTTATGTATCTGATCAGAGTGTGTTCATAATTATAATGACTTTCCCCTTAACATAGGAGGATATCCATTCGTATGGTTTCTTTTCATCCTCAACATGATGATCTTTGATGTAATATTTTTAATGGAATTTTAAATTCCATATTGGGTCTATATAGACTACTGTCATGAAAGATATTTGTTTAAATAATTGAAGGGTGATAAAAATTTGTATAAGGGAGAGTGGGTGTTCATTTGACTCGAACTGAACTTGAGAAAAATATTTTGGATAATGTGGTATCATAGATTTACTATAATTCTTAGATAATTATGGTTTACGCCTCTCTATTTTCCCTTAAATAGTTGATCATATTATCGATATATTACCTGATGAATTTTATAGGATACCTTCCATAAGTGTTGTCAATGATAGATTTGAGGTCAAGATTTCATTATGTGTGTTTCATTTTCTGATACATATCTCATTCAATAATCTAGAGTAGGTGTGGAAAATATTAGTACCTCGTCATTGCATTCGGTCTCCTAAATGCATATGTATTATTCATGGCTCCAATTAATATCGTTTTCCAATAGTATCATGAATGATTCATGGTAGTCTTTATTAAAAATATCATTTTGTATTATATTTCTCAAAATGACCATGTAAACCATTTTGAGATTGTTTTGAATAAACTAGGAGAGAATTATCATTATTCTATTCTTCTTTACTAACACTTTTGGGTTAATAATGTCCACTTCCAAGGTTATACCATCTCAGAGTTATGATTTTTAGAAGATCCAAATAAAGTGAGGGGCATAGTTTCAAAGTAATAGCCCATGAATTAATTAAAAATAAAAATTTCCATGAAGATAGAATGGTATTAATAATTCTTAAACTAGTATTTCACATTCGATGAAGATCATCTTAAGACCTTGACAATTAGGGGTGTGAAATTCAAATGGCCAGAATATTGGGATGTAACCATTAAGTAGTTGAAGGGTAATTTGACATCAGCTCCAATACTTATTGTTCCGTAGGGTGGCATGGCCTATACGATAAAATATAACACATCAAGTATCATGTTTGGAATATTTCTAAGGGACTACAATTGAGTCATCATGTATGGGTCCAATCAGTTGAGGCATCCCTAGCAGAATTACGAAACACACGTCATATATATAGATATTATAGTTCATGAATTATTATATTGGAGAAACTATTTATTGAACAGTTTCTTGTGATAATAATGTATAAAAAATACTCAAGTACATCATTACACTATCAAATCTGATTCTCAAGAAATTCAGATGGGATGAGTTCATACAATCCACTGATTTTGAGCTTGCATACACACCTTGAAAAGGTAACATCGTAGATGGTGATCTAAGCCAAAATACTAAAAATGTATTTTTTAAGGAGTCTATTTTCCAATTTAATATCATGGTATATATTTTATAGAATAACATTGAGGTTACATAGGATCATGGATATACTATCGTCATAGCCTTACTAGTGACATATGCCCTTCTAAAATTGGTGTAATTGAAGAATATTTATGATTTGGAGGGACTTTTACTAAGGGAAAGTGTCTCAGATGATGATACATAATATATTCAGACCATGGATGGGGAATATTATTTAAAATTCTATTTGTGTGCTTGGGTCCCAACATACATAAGTTAGATGATAATGTAGAAATTTTATGGATCATTTTTGGAAGATAATCCTAGTTTCATTAGGATGTGTCAATACATACATAACCAATAATTGTGGCATGGTATAGAACATGACATATCTAGTTTCATCACTCATTATTTCACCTTTTTTATGTTATGGTCGAAAATCAATGGCTAGTTGGACTTTTATATATGTTGTATATTCCACCATATAAATGGTATATTGTTTCTATAGATTTGATGACTTATTTACCAATTCCACCTCATGGAAATTATATATTGTGTGATTTAATCGATAGTTGGTTGAAGGTCACACATATTGGAATGTGTGAGAGACCTTATATTCATACAAGTTTGGGAGTCTATACATCATGGAGAACATACATCTTTGTGGGGATTTTTATTTTATAGTTTCTGATATTGTTTCTCATTTTATGTTATGGTTCTGTAATGAGTTGAAGAAGTCCTTAGTCATGAAGGTACTTTATAAAATGATCTATCTCAATAATAATGATGAAAAAATGATTTTATGATCCATAAGTAAGAGGAAATTCACCATTCATGTGTTCTCGAAATCATGGTTTCTTGAGAAAAACATATACACTTTGTTGAGTAACATTATAATAATATTATTTTAGGCACCATAGTGATGGATTCTTATAATGACTAATATGGTAGGATTATCCATTCACCTCTATACTAGCCGTAGGTAGAGAATCCATATTTTATTAAACCACGTCCCATTTCAGACATTACAAAGAAGGACCTGTAGATAGCTGAGAACTTGATGAAAAATCTGTCCAGATAGAAGTCATGTGCCAACAGACATTGAGGACCTCTGCAGTTAGATGTATGATATTTGGTTTCATTGATAATATTTTCTCTTTTGGGTAGGAAACATATTCATAGACATGGTAATCTCTCACCTAGGTTAGTTGGACACTTATATGTTAAAAAATAGATCATACAATTGGATTACCAAATATCACTTCCTTCATGATACCAGTATATGCAAGATGACTTTAACGTATCACAACATCACTGATACCATCCAGACACATCAAACGCCTTTCATCTGTATGAGGTTAATTTAAAGGTATATATATTATTTGAGGAGTATCCAGTGTGTATTGTAGATCAATGACTCAAGACACTATATTATAGGTATGTTCCTTTCGTATGAGTGCTATGGTAGCACAAATGAGTATGGGATACGACCTGGGAATAAAAATCTAATATATGAGGTTAGTGGATGAAACTCTTTACTAACAATAAAAATTTAGCTATAGATAACCATATTATGAATTTTTTACTTTAAGAATAGGATATTGTAATGAACCATTTTTTCACAAATATAAATGTCATTTTTTCCAAATCATTCATTTTTCATTCTTGTTAAACATTCACTACAGCCTAAGGAAGCTTCCGAGATCCTTCAAGGCTCGTTTGAATCCTGGAGTTCAGAAAATGGGAAAAAATAGTTAGGTTGAATTGTTACCACATGATTTATAATAACCTTGTGGGGGCCATTTTGAGTATCAAGGGGCCACAGACATTTTCATAAATGTTGTGACCCCAATTGTAGACCCATATAAAAACTATAGATGCTGAATAATGGGATTTCACATGGTTTGTTCACAGTTAGGGAAACTATGTTCCTTAAAAATGTGGAATCTCTCCTTTGGAAGTGGGATGAGCACAATTTGATCCTTGTTTAGGAAAACCTTAGCTAAACCATGCATCCACAGTTTTTTGGTTTAAATTTCAATTTTAACAATAATGAGTTAAAAATAAAACATACATTTATCCTATATTTTCTCTAGTAAATGGTGGTGTGTTCTCTTCTCATATCTCTCCATCAATACCAATATAGTTATTGTGCTATTTCATCAATCTAAACACAAAAATAAATATATTTTTGAAGAATTGAATAGGTAGAGTTATTTTCTCAAATCATGTACCTTCTATTTTATGTTAATCTACAATGTTGTAGTGCTACTTTAGTAATTCCACATTCACCATATCTTTTCTATGTTGGACCATATAGTTCCTTTATGTTAATCACCATTGAATATAATGCCACTATCATATGTGTATTCATTAATGGTCGTACGACAAGTTCTATTTTGTATTTCTAACAAATGGAACAATTTTTATTACCATGCTATTTTGTTGAACACTGGTATTTTCCACGTGTTTCCATAAAATGGATTTATTCTTTCTAATTTGATATACACACCATTTTATACTCTTTTTTACTATTATCTAGTAATTTGAGGATGTATATCTCAATTGTGGACATCCATTGTAAGTGATAGATTGAAATGACCATTCATAATAAAAATATTTTAATACCCAGAACAACTTCTAAGTATTCTTCATGGATTGTAAATGTAATTCACATTATAATATTATTGTTTTTGAATAAAATCACATATTAAATGAATTATATAGATCATTTGAGTAAATATAATTGGATAGTTAGGCCACAAAAATTGTTTTTCTTTTAATTAGATAGTTATATGAATTGTAACACCCTTATTATATATGATGGGTATGATTATTTTTTAGTTAATAGTTGACACTGCATTTTATAATATTATTATGACTACACAATTGATATTCACTATGGAATGATGGTTAAGTGATAGTTTGGGAATGAATTTTCACACTCTCTTATGATGAATGTTTTGAAATAAATCTCACAACATTGATACTACTTGAATGGTGGGAATGACACACCATATCCGTTTCATCACATATTGACATGAAAAATCCACCAAAATCTCAAATGATGAGCATGAAATATTTCATTCATTATAAGATGAAGGGATTATACCATTTTTTGAACATATAATCTTATTCAAACTAGTTATAGATGAATTAGTTATTCCCCAGTCTAGCAAACACATAGTATTTTAGGTGTATATATTTTATGTATGAATGTACATAGAAAAAATAGGTTTATGTTGTATATAAAATATAATATATATATATATATATTCTATAAAAATAGTTACCGATGAGTTACTAATTTTGACCATTTGTCGAATCGAATTAAGTCTCTATGTGTCACATAGGAACATGGGGATGACTAAACTTATTTATATATAATTTATTGTAACTCCAAATACATTTACACTATTATTTCCATGTACCCTAGTTGGATTACTTCTTGAAATCATTTGAGGTGGCTTACTAAAATATTATCTCACACTCTACGTGGGCCACCTTTAGTAAATGAGTAGATCTTATGTTTTTAAGTATGGATATGGGTAGTCACATCGGATTAGATTCACGATATTCAATATTTATAGATATGGAATATGAGAAGAGGTTCGATAATATGATCAAGATAATATTAGAGAATCCTTTTCACTTTATGATGTTTTTTTATTTCATGTTGTATATGAATTTCGCCTATTCCAATTTTATCTATAAGCATTTGATATCATCATATATATAAATCTTACCAGTCTATTTAAATACTATTATTTAGTTGGTCAGGTATATATTCTTCTAATGAATATTATTATATCAGTTGAATTCCTAATTTCCCTATGGTGGTATACCCTTATAGTCTTTTACTTTCTATTTTTATCATTCAATCATTATTGTATGATTTTTGTTTTTATCCCCTATTCCACTGTAATATGACCCTTACTTGTAGTTGGAAGCCTTTAGCATACAAGGAGGTGTGACAGAGGAAATATCACCCACGAGATTGATTCCCTAGTCTAGAGGATATCGGTTTGGGATGCCACACTATAAATTTTTTATGATTTAATCAAATATATTTTCATGGAACTAATTCATGCTAATGGGTTAATAATTTTATGAAATGAAAATGACTTTTTCTGTGGGTTTTATCATGAAATGAACAATATATATAAATTATTCATGTTTTGGTACATGTAAATTCTTTTTGATGATGGATTTTCCATTTTAAAATAATAAATGGTAGTTATATTATTAGACAAGGATTGGTGGAAATGTTATAAACCATGAATGGGTGGGTCAGTTATATCCCTCCTTTATAATTTGTAATATGATATAGTGGACGAGTTATAGAAATCTACTATGTTATTATTGGAATTTAATACGTAGGATATTTTATATATAATAGTGATAGTAAGAGTGATACGATAATGATGTTATGATAGAACTACCATTTTTTACTTTTATTTTTCAAAGGTACATTGGATAAAGATTAACCACATGTGTCTCGTGGTAGTTTTTTTATGAATCTTGATGTTTTTCAAAGATGGCTTCCATGTGAGATATATAATGATACTTGTTATAATGGATTTTAATTCTTTATCCTATGATCATACACTATGATTATGTTATGATACCCTTATTCTCATCTTATTCGAACTTATGATATTCAATTGTTAATTATTATGATTACCCTTTATGGTTGTCCGATCTCCCCTTATTATGTTTTCATTTTCCAAATGCTAATTTGATTTTTAATAAATGATTTGTTTTTAGAAAATATTCATTCATAAATAACATAATAGTAGATTTAGAAGAGTTATTGAGTAATAAGAATAGAATTTTATAGTGGAAAAAATTCTCATTAAATGTCATGTGTATTTTTATTTAAGAGGATGTCCAAGTTCTATACAACTATTAATATAAAATATCATTTTTGTATATAAATAATAAAATATTTTTATTTTATGTTTTGTTATGATTTAAATTAGATAATTTTTTTGTATTGATATTAGAAATGTAATGATTATGTTTTTCGCAATAGATCATGGAGTATAGGTTTGGTGATTTCATATAGTAGGTGTGTAAAGATCTCAAATATGTATCCTCAACTATTTTCATATAATTAATTTCATGGGTGGTAAAAAATATTCAATTACAATGTGAGGAAAAATATTTTATAATATGTTGTTTATCATAAGTTATCCAAAAACATTAATTAAAACATAACTTAATTAATTTTTTTTGAAAATTTAATTGAAAATTGTAAAGAAACAAAATTTTCATTTCTATAAATATATTTTATAATATATTTCATATTAACTTAAAATGTATTATGGTGATAAAACTCATGTTATTTAATATATCCTTACAAAAAGATATAATTGATGAATACCTTACACTATAAGATTACCCACATGTGATAATTATAAACTCATTTTAGAAAAATATTATATTTGGATTTTCTTACGAATCAATGTTAGAGTTTATAAAATTCAAATATCTATTGATTTTTAGATAATATATGAGAATAATGAATCATTTGGTGGATATTTATAAAATATTAAATGTAATACGTTAATTAATTTAGTGATTAAATTGTAGTTATATTAAATTAAATATTTTAAATAAGAAATTTAATTATTCGTATCATTATTTAAGTTCCATTTTTGACATAAAAATATGTAGAAGTGTTTTAGGATGAAATCTGAAAAAAATGTTGCATCATAGTAATGATTGTGAAACTACATAGACAAACTCCAAAAAATTAATACACTAATTATGAATAAAAATTTGTAGCAAATTTTTATAATAAAATAGTTTTTTTATAAACGATGAATTATAATATTGAATAAAAGATAGAAGTGATGATGGTATATATATATGTAACAGAATATATAACAAAATTTTTAAATTATATGTTTTCATTTATAACCAAGAGTTTTTAATATATGTCAAATATATAATTGGAATTATCTATATTAATGGATGAGATGTAATTTTTATTCTTTATAAGTGTAAATTTTTTATAAAAATCTCATATAATTTGTTTTAGAGCTATGATGTATGTAAATATAATCAAATTTTAAATAAATATAATTAATTAAAATTCATCAAGAAAAATTGTTATTATTAATGTAATGAATAATGAAATGTGGGTGTCCAATAAAGGGGGAAATAATATTTTTTTGTTTTGTAATTCAAATTATTATTATCTTAATAGAATATAATTAAAAAATCAATCTATGAAGAATTATAAATAAAAAATTATTCCAATATATATATATATTAAAATTAACAAAAAAATCTATTTAATACAATAAAAATATCATTGAAAATGATTTAATTATTCTATCAACAAATATAGGATAAGATAAGCGGATATGGTGAGTTTTTTTATAATTTCCTTGAATAGCTAAATTTAATGAATTTATTGATAAATGAAAACAAAATTCAATAAAATTTTTATTGAAGAGAAAATCACTTGAAATATTAGGGTTTATTATGAAAGAAGGAATGATACATAAGTATTTTATCATAAAAAATGTATTTTTTCCAATCTCACTTATTCTAGAAAGTGATAGAGAAGAAGAATTATAGAGTCTATGTGTTAATATTTAATTATAATGAAAGTGATCGTAATATTTTAGTGGTGTTTTATATATTATGTTACCATAAAATTATTATCATTGCTCATAATTTGAGCATTAGTCACAAAGTTTCTGTATCCTCTTTCTATGTTCACCATTTATAATTATCCATGAAAATATTTTGATTGTGTATCTTATTTTTTTAATAAAGAAACATTATTTAATTTAATGGATTAGTTTTTATGGAAATCATTAATATTCTAACAAACCAAACCATTAGTTATCTAATAGGGTGTTTAAACCAACAAAAATTATCAATATACCTCTTAGAATGCCTATAAACCTTTTATTGGTTAATGTTTCAATAATATATTATTCTGTTAGTTCTGAATAGAATCCTATTTTTTTGGGGAAAATTTTTTTGCTTGGATAAAATTTGAAATCTTGGATATGATTTATTAGGATTTATGTTCATTTTTTACATTTCATGGAAATTATATCTATGATTCAATGAACATTAATTAGAAACAATTTAGTTGGTTGATTTTAAATTGTGATGGTTGGGATACAAATTAAATACAAGAAGTTAAAAAAATAGTTTTTTTAATTTGTTTTGATATAAATATAACATATATCAGTTGGATGATTTTTAAAAAACCATTGAATTGTATAATATAGTGATAAAATCATAAATCCAATTCAATTAGAATTATATGTTTTATTTTAAATTGATTCCAAATATAAATATGTATCGTTTTCTCAATTAGAATAGTGAAGTTAAAAACACTATAAATAATTTTCTTTTCAGAGATATGAATATTTTCAAAGAATATATAATTATTTAGTATAGTTATATTTTATTACATAAAAAATATTACAAAAACATAACATGGTTTTGTAAATAAATTTCCATGTAAATATTTCTATTATTCAACAATAGATTATGATATGAGAGTAAACACCAATGGTTATTTCACTCTTGAAACAATATATGTAGTCATTTAATTTAGGGATTTATTCTACAAGGTTGATTTGATTAAAGGGGATGAAATTATTGAGGATTTTATTACAATAATTTAAGGCATTATTATATGCTTTAAATAATTTGTTTGAGTGTAAGTGACTATTTTAATTATTTTAATTATCATAAGTCATATATTTTGAAAATAATATATCAAAGATTATATAATGATAATTATTTAGATAAAAACTCATTACGGTATTGATAAAACAGATTTTAGAAATATATTTATGATAAATTAAATTTTAATTTACATTGTATAATAATTATAGAGAGTGAGAATTGATAGATTGAAAATAATGATTTAGATACATCTAGTTAACAATACGTAAAAAATTCGATCATTATATTAAATAAGTCATGGTGGGTATAATTTCTTATAATTCATATTAATAATATTTTTTTAGAACATAATGGTAACCATATTATATTTTTTAATGGGATTGATATATAATTGTCGAAAAACATGAAAAATTAATTTTTTAAATGAAATATTAATTTTATATAGAAGAGTACGAAGGTAAAATTACAAGACTACAATATGTAAATAATGAAAAATTATTCCAGTAATTAAAATAAAATATTCATGTTATACTTTAAATTAAATGAGGATAAAATTAATAATATTAGTGAGAATCATTTTTATTTTATTAAATAAACATTCTTGAAGAATGAGTAACATTATGGGGATTTTGTTGATGTTGAGAGGTTCAAGATTATGTAATAAATATTTTAAAATATTTAATCAATCATGGTCATCACAACTATATGAATTTTGAGAAAAAATTAAACATAATAATAATATATTTACATATTGTTGGATAATAAAAATTGTTAATATTTATTTTTAAAATATAAATGTTTTTTTATTGAATAATAATTATATTATGGTTTTCAAAAATGGTAAAAAATATTATTATAAGAAATTAGAAATATATATTTAAAACTACACATTAATAAGTAAAATTTATTTATACATATAAATATTTAAGATTTTCTAAATATGCATGATAAAATTAAAAAAGTGAGAAATTTATATATATGAATCATTAATTTTTCATTTTCATGGTCGATTAATGATTCAATGATATATATATATATATATATATTATATAAGAGAAATAACATTATATATTCTCAATAATAGAGAAAAATTTAAAATAATTTATAAAATAGAATTTATTCTATCAGATATTGATTTTATTGTTACAATTATTGATATATTACATTTAATTATAATAAAAGAAATTTTTTATAAAATTCCCATGAATCTAATAAGAGTCCTAAAACATAAAGAAACCATTCATTTTTTGATATGTTTTGTATTCTTTAAAAATATTATTATGATATTACAAATTTTACACAATGTGATTAAAATTTTAGAAATATATGAAATCTTATATTTATATCATAATAGAAAATAATGAATTATTCACAAATAAATATTGAAAATATATTATTTGAGTGATTAAACAGAAACTTCATATATAGACATATTTTCCAGTTTTTATCCCATATGAATAAGAACATATATCTTACAAAAAAGTATAAAAAATATATTTAAAAAAAATTTCATTTAAGAACATTAGATCATTTAAATTTATATAATAATGAAAAATTAAAATCCCTTAACTCATTAGACAAATTATGAAGTGTTTTTTTATAGATTAAAATATAATAATTTTTATATGACTTAACATGGTGTATCGATTGTGAAAATAATATTGAATATGATAGTTTGATCAGTTAAATGAAATTAGAATCACTTTAAATAAAATGAAAGTCTTATGATATTATTTTTCATGCTAATAGGAAATAAAATTCATTTCTATAAATTATTGATGTGTAAAAATAGATTATGATATGTGTGGTTTGTCTATATTGTCCGATGAAATATATTCAAACAATTAAAATATAATGTTTTAATGTATATACAAGTTTTTAGGTATGAAATGTAGAATATTTTTAATTCATATACGAATAGAAAGTATGCATTATATCCTTTCAAACTAGATTTGTAAATAGCATTTAATCTTCTTGTTCTTTTCTATATATAAGTGTCAAACCTTATAACATAAAAATGTTTTAATATTAAAATATATATGTTTAATATTATAGTTATTATGGATGAAAGAAATGTATATTTTTAATATTTGAAATATTATATATAATGGGATATATAAGAAAACTTATACGACCAGCTAAAAATCACTCATGAATTATTATATAAATACGAGAATAGATAATGGTACTAAATTTTCCCTGATTAAACATTGAAATAATCATCAGAAACATAGTAAATAGATTAATGTATTATGGCCATGGATTCTATAATATAATGTAGGTTCAAAGAGTAAAAATAATATTTTTATTGTGAGGATAACATTTTTTCTTTTTGGTTGTGGAATGTAGAGATATTATTTAAATGACTTGTGAAAATATGATTCAGATATAATTAATAATATTTTTACTTCATCCATGAAATGATGTTACACCATAATTTAATATAGTATAGTAATATTTAAACTATAAATAACTTGTGTTTTTAATTGAAAGGTCCTTGTTATGAGTTATAAAGACAGTAAATGTATGTTTTTTCGTGTTGCTAACGATGAAATATTTAATTTTTATTTTGGGAAGACAATATCATACAAATATTTAAAAAGAGGTATTATATGGGTTTTAAAAATAGTGATATGAAATATATTGGGTTTTAGTATAAGATAAATAATGTAATTTCTAATGGAATCAACATAATATTGGGATTATGATATTGCTTCTGAAAAAAAATATTCTGCTTATAAATAAGACTTAAAATATTACTTATTTGATGATTAAAATGAACATAAATAATCTATAACTCAAAAAAAAATTAGAATTAAGGTTGAACTTATTAAAATTAAATGATATTAAAAACTTTTAGGGAACTAAAATATTATATCATGTGGTGCATAGTTTGTTATAATATGGAAATATAATACTAATGTGTTAAATCATAGATTAAGGATAATAATTTGATAATATGGAATATGACATGGAATTCAGAAATGATGCTAAATAGTTTCCACGTAATTGATATTATATCAGAGTTTTTAAATATAAATAATTAACTAAAAATAGTATAATTGAACAACTTATATATGGTATTCATTAAATTTCTATAAGGGGGCTATAAAGACCCCGACACTAGTAACCTGGTGCCCGTGTTTACATTATTAAACTGGTATTAGATACAATGAATAAAATACTGAAGGACTAAAGAGTTTAATAATATGAGTAAACTATATACTTTCTAGACTCCCATATTAAAACATACTATAATAATTACTATGTTATTTTTTAGAGAAAATCAATTTTCACCCTTGTATATTCCAACATATCATTCATAGTACAGTTCATAGATTCTTTGGAAAGGAAAAAATAATGGTGAGAAAAAATTCCCTGTAAGGGTTATGTCAACATAGGCTATCATGAATAAATATTGAATAATCAATATAGAGAGGTAAATAACAGAACAAAAATTCCATTGAATTAAATTTAATTCATTATTATATAACTCATAATACATATATAAAGGTAAATAACTTAATACACATTTTATTTAACCAATCAACTATGAATGAAATGCATCCATATATAATATCATTATTAAAATGAAATGAAAAATAATAACAGAATTATTAATGAAGGAAATTATTAATTATAGGAGATAATCTCACAGGATTTAGATTCTTCTACCATAAAGAACATTCAAAAAACGTTTTGAAACTACAAGGTATAAATGGATCCAGTTTGGCCACTATAATTATATTATTGCTACCTCTCCCAAAACAATTTATAACTATTGGGTAGATACTCATAGTGTTTTGTCATCTTATTTATCTCATGAGAACTTTTGATACATCGATGAGATATATATATTTTTCCCACCTATGTAATCATTTCCAATAAATTCCTCATAAATAATATAATTGATTTAATTCATGAACAATCAAAAAATATCTGTATTGAGTAAAATGGGAAATTTTTTCAATATTTCCCCAAACAAGAAAATAAATTTCAATTTAAAGTCCACCTAAAAAATAGTATATATTTTATCATGTAATATTATCCATTATGTAATTATATTTATATTTTATTGAAATGTAAGTTCTAAAAACAATTTATTTAAACTATGTGATTGTTGCAAGAGAAAGTTAACAATCAAAAAAATAATTGATATTATACAACTACTTTTACAGCATGGTAGTTTTAAATTAAAAAATTCATTAATGATGTGATTGAATGTTAAACATAAATTACCATTAATTATGAATGATTAATTCTATTACATGTCAATGGGGCAGTATATACACCACAAAAGAAGCCAATTGGTTCATAAAAGAAATTCCCAACATAATGTAACCTGAAATGAAATCAATTACCACATGGTAGTATTCGAGGAAAATACATATTGATGAAAAAATTTACATTGAAACATAAAATAATATTATGTAAGAATTTTTAAGGATATTACATGTCAAATGGGATGTGTATACACCATATAAAAATAATTGGTGCATAACATAAAAATGTTCCTTAATGAATAGAAATTGAAATATAATCTCTTACCTCACACTTCGCATTGATTGAACATTTTTCAACATCAATATAGGGGTTTCAAAAACACTATTAACTAACACCAGATCTATATTAATATTCATTAAATCATATATTATCCTTTCATAACATCTTATCACAAATTAATTAAAATTATACAATATTTTTATTGTTTCATGTATTAATTTCCTTGTTTTATTATGCATTTTTTGTGATTAAAGATTTGATTCTTTTATAGAATACATAGATTATTCATATATATAATAAAAACACCGAAATAATTATTATATTTCACAAAAATATTAATTTTACTACCAATCATGGAAAAATGTTAAGAAAAATGAAGCATGTAGCGATCGTCGAGATGAAAGGTCATACATACCAAAGAGTAAAATTTTCAATTTCCAATTATTATTTTGGAAAAACTAATAGTAATATATTATATTAAAATAATTATATTAATATCATATATTCAATATTATATACTTATATATATATTTTTCATGTGGTGTGGTGAAGATAAAAGTGTTACATCTCTTGGTGAAGGTGATAGTCCACACAGACACGAACGATGTTATCATCATTAACAGAGTGAAATCTTATCAAATAAAATGATATATAATAATTATTTAAATATATATATGTTATTAATATTGTAATAATTTCATTTATATAAAATATAATAATTTAAATTATTTTTATCACCTTCCATGTGAATAATTATTGAATGATAATTCACAACGATTTGTGATGAGGTAGACCATCGTACACACGGCCAATGTTATCATATCTCCAAAGGAATGGAATGTATATAAATATAAATATATGATATAATTAATCCACTGTAATGTATATGTAATTTTTATAATATATATACTTTATATCCATGATCATACCCAACTATGAAATGTGGTAATGGAATAACGAATGGTATCAGTTTGTGTGGGAATAGTCCACTGTACATGAAAGCAATGATTTCCTAACCGATTTCATGGAAATAGACAAAATTTTAGGAAATTAAATTTTTATAAATCATCAAAGTATATGTAATTAAAGGTTCTTATAATACTAACATGGTTTAATAATAATTTAAGAAGGTGGATAATGAAATAAAATATATATGATAATGGAAAAACATTTCCATTATTCATGTATCCTCCTTAGGTTTTCACCAAAGCATTTATCTGATGGATTTATTTTCAAAATATAGAAAATATTATGAAATTATGGATTTTTATAAGTTATTTGGGAAGGTATTTGATGAATCAATGTGGTTTGAAGGTGTAAATATAAGAGGACATGGGGTGGCATTTTATAAGTGCGGTGAGTGGCTCACTTTTAATTTTTTTGAAATAATAAATCATACCCACGTTTTTTTACAGCCTAATTCTTCCAACATAAATTATTATAAAAAATTAAGATATATAAAGGAAATATCTACAGATAATTAATGTTGTACATTGTTTTTTGTACATTTATCTTTTTAATATAACACATGGTAAATCAATTATTACCTCAACTGTGATATTTTTTTTACTATATTCAGTATTATGTTTTGTCAAAAAATATGTTTACATTATTATACATTATAAATAATATTTATTTCAAATATTTTATCAATTTCTATAAATTAATTTCAGATTTTTGTAAAAAAATTAAATAAATATTAATCACATATGTGTGATGAGGAAAATAATTCTGAAGAGAAAATGTTTAAAATATTTTTATATTTTTATATCAATGTTAAATATAAAAATTATTACATTGATAAAAATTGAATTCATTTATATATAATTGAATTTATTTCACTTCAAAACAAATTTAATATATAATTATAGATAATAAATAAACTAACTCAAATAGAACTATTCAATTAAAATTTATTATATTTCATAATTCATCTAAATATAAAATATTTCAGATAAAAAATTAACCATAATTTAATTTTGATATTATGATTTAAAAAATGAATTAATTTTATCAAAAAAAATATTTAAGAAAAATTGATAAAAACTAATATTATATTCTATGCGTAAAATGTGACAAATATTTCATTTTAATGACGTACAGTTTTTCCGAAAAAAAATCATTTTCTTTTATATGATTCATATATTATTTATAAATAATATATAAAAAAATAATTATATTTTTTTAGTACTTTTCATACCCTCCATTCGAATGTAAATGTGATAACTATAATGTTATATAATATTATTTTTTTATTATATTACATTACATTTAAATATGGTGTTGTATGTAACAGAAGTAAAATGACTACTCTGTGTAATGTAATATAAACTCAATTTTGTGTGTAATGATAGAAAATTTCAATGTTTAATTAAATTAAATATATTAAATATATTGAATTTATATAGGGAAAATTATGTAAATTCTGAGAGTGTTATTTTTCCTTCTAAGTTATGTGTCTCCTGTCAGAAACACTATCAAATACAATGTTATTATTTTAGATGTTCAAGGTGTAACATTATCCCCACCAAAAAGTAATATTATCATCACAATTTAGAGTTAATTTCATAAATCAAGGATTTTCATTTTATATACCTTTTTTTTGGAATCCTAAATTTTGAGAAGGGGTAATAAATAATCCTATTAATATGATTGAATTTTATCTAAGTATGAGATTTGGAAGAACACATACTAGGTTTGAAAAAAATGAGATTATTGGTGGGTGGTGAAAACATGGACATAGAGTGAAAAGAAAAATGAAAAAAATGAATAATGATAGATAACATTGATGACAATGAAGTTAGTCATCTGGAGAAGGGTAATGGACATAAATCCATAAACCAAAGAGGCATGAAAAAGGACATCAAAATTATAAAAAATGATGAAATCATAAACATATTTATTTCTTGATCATATTTTCCAATATAGGGGAATTCATTTTACATATAGGTTAAGAACATAAGAAAACATAAATTCTTAATATAGAACTATTACATATAACACATGTCATAAAATAGTTGTACTTTAATCATTTTCATCTTTATTTCATACTGTAATAAATGAATTTCCTAGAATCAATTGTTTATTCATGAAGCACTGAATTTCACTATAAATGTATTGTAAGATTCATAATATAATGATAAGTAATTTATTTTATATCTTGTTATTATTTTCAAGGATGGTATTTATAAGTTATCCAATATGAATAAATTATGATATGGTGGAGTATTAATATCTAAAACCTCATCCAATGTTCATATTAATCCAATTCAAAAAAATTAAACTTTTGAACATTCAAAAAGATCAAGATTTTAAACATTATATATATAGTTACAATATTTACAAACTGAACGTATCATTAATCCCCAATATAACATTAAGTTGTTTTTAATCATTCCATAGAAACCATGTGAATAACATCATCTTTTATTCTATTGAAACATGTTAATAACATGAATAATCATAAAACCGCGTTGAAAACATGCAGTCTTTGTTTATTAAAGAAGTAAAATATATATTTTTCAATATATACCGTAAATAAATTAATATAGTTGTATACTAAATTCATAAACCACTTTGTCAAAAAATTCAATAATCACTTCCAAGGTATCCAATAAAATCCAATTTTTATTATCTCTATCATTCATATCTTGATCAAAACAATGTTATAATAACATCAATAACATATTGATGGTTATCGTTCCCTCGATCATCTATATTTCAAAAAAAACTTTCCAATGAAACATTTTTCATATTCATTTGTCATATTCCACATTTTATTTCAAATCGTTAATGAAATAGTACTCTAGTGCAATCCTTATGTATTTCACATTTCTTATAAAATGAATATCATCAATTAAATAACATTAATACTTATTTCAAATATCCAAATAAAATAAAATATTAATCATTCCTATTAGGTTTCATAAACAAAAAAATCTTGCCCAAAACCATTATACTTTTATGAGGAATATCCACTTGAAGCTTGGGGAATTCATTTTCATTGTCCCCTATCATCTTATAGTGGAAGAATTGTACAATTGAAATGTTTTTATTACCCGTAAAATCACAAGAATGGGGGAATTTTTCATTATACATGTATCAAGATCCCATTCCTTTTAATTAGTCACTATGGTGTTTCTTGAAAAAATTATAGCATGTTGGAAAATATACATTTCTATTGTTCTCTTTATCCATATTTGTCCATTCCAGCCTTCTTTTCTCTTACTTCCCATTAATTTCATAATACTTATAAAATTCATTCACCTTTTTTACAAAGTGATACAACAACCTAACATGAATATAATATTTTGTAGATTAGTTACCTTCAAAATATTGGCTCAAGAAACTCAATGAAAAATCATTCCTACTGTTTGGATTATGTGAATTTTTTCACCTTTCTTATTTGGGGTTCAATTTATGAATGATGTAATAAACTAGAATTGATCATATCATTTTGAATCATAATGTATGTTATCAAAAATACTTAATTAATTTAAAAAATATAAATGTTTATACATATCTAATTTCATAATCATGTACATGTTTTATTTTGGGTCTATATATTTTCAAGACATTTAAAATGTTTTTTAATGAACTTATGAATTATGCTAAATTTATCCTGCAGGTCTATGAATTGAGGCCCATAATAATGATTTTTACCATGCACTAGGCAATGATTGGGTCCATCCCATTCCAACCATTTCAAATTTATTACCCCTCGGTTCTTCTAGTCATCCACTTCCAATTTTATTATCTGGACTGGTTTGTATTACAAGAAAAATAAACATAATATATTCCATAAAAAAATTATTATGTTATTATAAATTTATAGTAAATATATATCACATGGTTATGGTAACTAATATATTATTCCATTAATCTAGTTAAAAATTTGTTTACTAAACATCACCTCTTACCAACTATAATGATTGTAACCCTAGTAACCTACACCTGTTGTCTACATTATTACATTGGACTAATATTAATGTTATCGAATCCTAATGGGACAAATAATTTAGTTATATTTATAATGTAGACACATATGTGATTCAGATATTATATTTGAATACAAAAATATAACATTATATTTTATGAATATCATTATTACTAATAGAATATTCTTGCATATACCTCATAGTGTACATCATGGATTCTTATGAAAGTGAATAAAATAATGGATAAATCAAATCCTCAGTAAGGGTTAATTATATAGGAATCTCTCTTGAATGAATAAAGAAAAATCAATATAGATAGTTAAATTATTTAACAAACATTCAATTTAAAAAACATTAATTCATGAATAGTAATCGAATGATTAATATGGAATGGTAAATTAATTAAAACTCATTTCATGTTATCAATAAATTGGAAATGAAATGAATATATATATAATATCATAATTAAAACATAATGGATTATAATAATGATATTCATAATGAATCAAATACTTAATGATTATATTCCATGTGTCAATAACATTATATATCTACCATTAATAACATTCATGATGTATTTTAAAAATACTGGGTAATAACTAATCTTGATTGGCCAACTATACTTTTCCTCTTATGAATATTCACAATAAATTTTAAAACTACATGGTAAAAAATCGTAGGATTTGACCAAATAATTTGTCTCATGGGACATGTCGATGCATTGAGGGACTATCTATAATAGGCCCAACCCATTTCATCATGTCCAAATCATTCAATATATATCTGAAAATTCATTTAATTCATGACTAATCATCAAATATCTATATTCATTAATAAAAATGGATATATAATATTTTAATAGAAAAAAATTAATTTTCAATGTAAACATTGTATGCAAAAATATTATAGAATTTAAAAAATAATAATATCCATCATGAAATATTATCCATATTTAATATTAATTAAATGTATAAAGAAAATTTATTAAAATAAAGTTATTCATTCAACATAAATTAAAAATCAAAAAAGAGTGGGAGATTATAAAATAACTTATACAACATGGTAATTTTCAAGTCAAATCCCCTTAGATGAAATGATTCAAAGTGAACCATAAAATACCATATAATATGAATATATCATGATATTAAATGAAAAATAGGTTACATATACCACACATAGAATTTATTTTGTTAATAATAACAAATTAGTCCCAATAGATTGAAAATTGAGAAAAAGCCCCTTACAACTTGGTAATATTTAATCCAAAAATAATTGGATGAAATAATTAAAATTGAAACATAAATAAAATAAATAAGGAAGTATTTATTATGTAAAATATTAATTTTTTAGTTTAAGAACCATATAAAATAAATTGGTTCATAATATATAAATTTTCCTCAATGACTTGAAATTGGGATTAAATCAATTTCCTCATGCTTTATTTTGATTAAAAATAATTTAACCTTATGTATATTGTTTTTAAAAATGTTTCTAACTGAAAAAAATATATTAATATTTATAATTTCATATATAATCCTTTTATAACATTTTATAACCCGTTCAACAATGATCATTTATTATTTTCATGTTTTCATGTGTTAATTACCTCGTTTTCTTAGACATGTTTTTTCATTAGAAATATTGTTATTTCATATATTACAAAATTTATTCATATAAAAAACAAAAACAATAAAATAATTTAAATACATTTACATAATATTAATTTAAAAAAAAATATATAACGATGTTTATGAAAAATTATTTATTTATTATCATGTAGATAGTAGGTCATGTATACGAAGGTCTAAAATTTCAATTTTTCAATGATCACTATAGAAAGATGTAAAGTCGTATATTTTCATTCCATAATGATATTAATATAATTTATACCATATTATAAACTTATATATATAGATATATCATCACTATTTTTTGGTGATGAGAAGATATTTATATCGCTTTGTGAGGGCAGTAGTCCACCCTTACACAAACTATATCATCATCGTTATGTGAGTGAACCTGTAAAAAATGATATATTATATGTCTAGAATAAAAAATCTCTAATTAAAATAAAAATTATTACATTTATAGGACACATAATCATAATAATTATCCTTATAATATTCCATGTGCATCCTTGAAGAAAGACGAATCACATCACTTTCTGAGGTGGTAGTACTCCGTACACACAAACGACATTATTATATCTCATACAAGATAGAAATTAAAAAACAAATATAAATTATAATGAATCAATGGGTATAATTATGTTATAAATATCATATATATACTTTATATATATCGTTATACTCAGCCACAAAAGTGAGTAATGGATGAAGGAATGACATTAGTTTGTGAGGTGATAGTCTATTGTACACACAAATGACGATTTAATAAACCAGTGTATGGAAGTTTATTTTTTTGTAGGTAATTATATTATTATAAAAAATACAATTATATGGAATAAAATTATGTTATTATATCATAATTTTTTAATAATAATTTAATGATGTAGATAATGAAATAAGATATTGATGTTCCTTGAAAAACATTACCCTTTTTCTAGGTATCCTCCTTAAGATTGTACCAAAGCATTAGTAGGTTGGATTTCAACAAAAATAAATCATTTTGGAATATAGGGTAGATTTTAATATATTATTTTGGTAGTTCATGGTCAAATCAAAAAGGATTTATTGAGTGTACAAGAGAGGAGAGTGGGTTACCTTTTATAAGTGTGGTGAGTGGCATAGTTTTAATATTTTGAAAAGACTCAATAATACCCATGTTTTTAACATTCCACAAGATTCTAATATCAAAAAATATCAACATAGATGTTATATTTTAGAAATATGGCTAGAAACGGAGAGATTTAATGTTTTGTTGGTCACCTTTAATCTTTATTTTATTAAAATTACCTAATAGTTAATCCATTTTTTCATTAACTATGTAAATTAATTTCTACTATTTTCACAATTCCTTTTGGTGTAAAATTCTATTTCAATTATTAAAAATTATATATTATAATGAATATTAATATTTAATCCATTTTTTAAAATTGAATTCACCTATGTGGGAAATTATAATTTAAAACTAATCCTGCAGATGCGACGGTAAAGGAGTTTTTAAAGGGAAAATGTTCATATGTTTACAAGGTTTATATATCCAAATTAAATATTAAAACAATTATTATTAAATAAATTGTATTATTTGATATATAATTGAAAATGTTTATATAGGAAACTAATTCAAAATATAATATATCAGAATAAATAATTCAAATTAAAACTTAGATTACAATTAAAAAATAGTATTTTTCAATATTCATTGATAAATAAAATATTTCAGAAAAATCCAAAAAAATATGGCTAAGTTAACTTTTATATTCTGATTTCAAAAATAAATTTCATTTTATCAAATAAGGTTTAGAACTATTTTTAAAATTAATTTAAAATTATTTTTGTAAATGGTGACTAATCTGGCTTTTATGAATAATGTTTTTTCCAATGAATTTTTTTTAATTTATTCATATATTATTTTTTATTATTAAATATCCATAATATTATTTGATTGTGTAGTATGATTAATATACTTACATTCAATGGATATGTCGTAACTATTATATTAAATTTTAATATTTTAATAATTTTTAACATTTTGTTTAAACTCGGTGTTGCGTGTAACACAAGCTAAACTAAGTGTAACATGTTACACTAACCAAAAATAGTGTACTATTTAACCAAATAAAAACATATTGTTTAGGTTAATTCATTATATTATAAATATTGAATTTATTTAACAAATAAATATATCATAATGTCTCGGTACAATATATTTTTTTCTAGGGAAGTTGTCGCGAGTAAATTATGCTATCAAATATCATGTTCTTTTTTTTTAATTTTGTGGTGTTCTAGTAATGAAATTGATTTAGAAGAAATATTTATTATATGATTATTCAATAATAAATTATATTTTTTCTAGTATTTTTTGTTCAAAAAATATATATTTTTTCAAATGGATGGTGATGATCTAAAAATAATGTTCCAATACTCTCATTAGAGTGATAATTTCTACTTTATATCTTAGTTGATAATTTTCATATGATTGTTATTATTTTGTTGTCAAGAAACTTTAAAAGATTTGGAAAATTTTTTATTTTAATTCGTTGTTATTGAATATGGTTTCTTTCATTATGACACTTCAATGGAGGTTGTGGTAGGAGGAAGATATTTAAGTTATTTAGATATGCTAACAATTGTTCATCCATGATAAGACAAACCAGTATCATGTTTATGCTAACATACTGGGGCATGAATGATTATTACAATGTGTATTGATGGTAAAAACATCTGAATTTTAGAATTTCTTTTATTTTTCAATGATTATGTGAGAGATCCCATTAAACCCATAAAATATATCTATCTTGACTAAAAAATATTGAATTATTTCATATGACTAAATAGATATTCACTGAAAACCTACAAGGAATCAACCTAATTATGATGATACAAAGGTAATTCCTATAATGAAAGAATTATATAGGCTAAAGAAAATACATTATCCTATGTATTCCAAAAATGAATAATTTTTTTTGAATATAGACATTAAAATAGGTGTGGATCATAATATCCATATTAAAATAAAAAATAAAAAATATTTAATGTTATTGGTCAATATTATTAAATAATATTTTATATAATCAAAATTAAATCATTTTATAAGTTTTCAAATATCATATAACAATAATTATTTATTTCTTTGGTAGGATAACTAATATATTACATACAAATACATGTATATTAAAAAAATAATTTAACATTTTTATAAAAAAATTAATTAAATGACATTTTTAGGAAATTTGGAATGGTAGAAAGTAAAATATAATAACCACCAATTATAATAGGAAACAAACACCAAATTGGCATATATATACTGAATGTGAAATCAATATATTCATTGATAATGATTATCAACTTTCTAATACTGACAAAAACAATCTTGATAATGTGTTTTAAACCTATTTAGATATAAGATATCATTAATTCCTAGAGTATAAATATTCATGAAATAGAACATGATTCCCTGGTATGATAAGAGAACAATTAAATCTTTTTTTTTGAATGTTGAATGATGGAAACAATATATAATAAAATATAATTTCATTTGATATATATAGATGTATTGGAGAAAAATATAATAAGTCTATGAAATTTTTATACCAAATAAAATAAATTAATATATATATGAAATTATTGGTAATATATGTCACATTCTATAATAGTTAGGTGTTATAAATCTTCCACTAAGACTTGTACAAATATAATGTTTTTGATAAAATAATAATAATATTGTGGATAATATATGACACTACCAATGATGATTTTATAATAAAACATAATGATATTGATCTTATAAAGAATGTAGTTTAAAATTCGTAAACTAAATATATTTATATACCATATAACGTAATTAAGAAAAAGGTAGGACATGAAGTTATAACACTTGAATATATTAGAATTAGAAACCAATTTGGTATATTTTTTCGAAATAAATATAAATACATAAATTTGAAATACATATCTTAGGTCATGCTATTAAACTATTTTTATCCATGGGAGGAATGATAGTTTATAACTCTCACGAAAATTGTATTTTATTTTATCAAATTTGGATAAAACTATTTATATATTGAAGGGAGATTATATCCAATTGTTTTGAGTCATGGAATTTCATGAATAAAATGAGTAAATATTAAAATATATTTTAAAAATGATACAATATATTACATTTAGAAGTTAGAAAAATTCAATCGAAAATGTAAAAGTAGTTTCAAAATCATTTTTCTCCAATTTCTATATAGTTATTTTAATGATTTTTTATCATATAATATGAATAAAATTCATTACCCTAGAATGGATTTTGAAAAAAATATTAATATTTATACATTGAATTTGGCTATTAAAAGTGTTAATGAGTTCAGAGTAGTATCACTCAATCCCAATTCTATGAAATGTGTCATTAGAAAATGTTGGAGGTTTTTAGAAATGGGATATTATTTAAACAAATAGTGATATATATTTTTATGGTAAATATTCTAAATTAAAATACTGAAAACATTATTAGAAGGTTTTATAAGTTTGAGTGGAGTTTCCAGATTATAATTTCAAAAATTTATTATAGATAATATTGATCAATATTCTATGCTATATTTTTTTGGAAATGGTGCAATAGTTGGTGGAAATTTTGTTGTATTTTATATTAAAAACTTTAATTTATTGTAATCAATAATTTTAGGTGCCTGATTTTATTCTAATTAATTTTGGTTATTTTGTATGTGTTTTATGAAATATGAGGTTTTTATTAATTATTTACATTATGTATAAATTATTTTTCTAAATAATATATTCAACAAATGATTAATGTTATTTTGTTTATGTTGTGGATGATTAGTCAAATAGATTTATATGTGAAATTATGAAATTAAATTTCATATATAAATGGTTATGTATTATAAAAGATAATATGTATGTGATAATTTTGGTATTAATTAGTTGTGTAACATTAATTTCATGAAAGTGTATCTATAAAAGTGATAATTGAAATTTAAATTCTAGTGTATATACAAGAGGGGTGATGAATGTTCTATGTATGAGTTAAAATATAATGAAAAAGAATAATCAAGTATGATCTAATGTTGAGAAGAAACTTATGTTAAAATCCATTCAAATTTTTATAATTAATTCAAATTCATCCAGTAATTTTCAATATAATATTTAATAGTGGCTCATGAGAAACTTTAATAGGGATTTAAGTGAAATATATTTTTTCCATGTATATTGGGTTTTTATAAATAATATATCTTAAATATAAACAATATATACGAATTTTTATCTAGATATCTATTCCATATTCTATATGTATTTAATATCCTATTTAAAAAAATAAATAGAAAATTATTAGTATTTTTTAAATAGTAATGTTGTTATTCTTTTTTATTTATACATAATAAGTCAATTATAATAAAATATAAAGTCGGTGATGGTAATTTCCCCATATATTTTATGTTATAAAATCAAAATATCAAAAAATAATAATTTCACTATTTCAATGACCTAAATATAAAATATCTTTACATATTGATCTGTATTATTTAATTTTCCATGATCATTCATTAATTTCGTGGGAATATAATCGTTTTCTTCTCTTTTAGAATTGTGGATTTCAATGGTCTTTGTTTTGGTACTTATCAGATAACATTGATATAGAATTTTATATTTATTCTAAATCACGCACTTAAAGTAGTTGTTCATATCATTTTCCAAAATGGAACACATTTTAAAGAATCTATGACGATCAATTTTAGGGAATTAAAATTTTATTTTTATTAGAGATGATTAAGGCCTAAATGTTTTTAAATTTTCTATATAGTCATTACATACATATTATGTGCTTTTCCTAGTCATGTGAAATTATATTTTAAACATATGATATCTAAATTTAAAACTAAAATGTCATGAATACTATACCCTAGATAATAATGTTTTTTATAATGGTTAGATAAGGAAATGTTTTTTAAAGTGTATTTGATTTTTTGGGGGCTATGGTGGAATTAAAAACAATGAAATACTACCCCAATTTAAATATATTCACATAAAACAATATATTTAGGGATACTGGTGTTTATAAATCCATTTAGTACATTTTTTATGAGTAATATATTGTTTTATATGAATATATTTAAATTGGGGTAGTATTATATCATTCTATGAATCATGTTCTTTTATATTGTTAGTTATAATGTTTCTACATGATATAAAGAGTCTAGTTTGGAGAAACGTTTAACAACCTATATTACTATAAATGAAATTTTCCTACTTAAAATTATAGTCTAGATCAAATAAAGTAACATAGAAAACATAATGAAATCCATATATATGAGGAACTAAAAAAATACGAGGATTTTTCTGAAATTAAAGAACCTATAATGATAGAATATAAATTTAAAGACCGGTAAATTTCAAGGAAACGTGTTTTCTTTATTTTCTTTTGAATTTTAAAAGAACGCAGTTTGTGACGGCACCTGATTCCGAGGCCCGGTGTGCCCGGAATCATTTTCGGAAGTTTAGCCCAGTACGTTCAGTGAACGAACGAGCGTGGTTTTCTAACTTTTGAACCAGTGCTCAGAATCAAATTCCAAGGGCACAGATGGAATCACAGCGCCTGTATTTTCTTAGAAATACCTCTTCCGGAGTTGCGTTTTCTTAGGTGTGGTTTTTAATTTTTGGGCCTTAAGTTAAGAAATAAAATAATGTGGTATGGCAAACGTTATTTTATTTTAATTAAAGCTGCTTAAAGCCACTTAAAGCTGCTTAAGCTGAGTTGAACCGGATAGGGTGGAACCCAAAATATCCTACCCTCTTGGTAGGATTTTGTGAGGTGGGACCCGCACGATCCCCACAGTTTCTTTTCCGCTAAGTAACGCACCAGAAAAAACACTTATTTAATGAAATTCAACTAGGGCGTTTTCTAAAACTCTTAAACACTCCTATTAATTGGGTGGTTAGCTCGTTGCAATTAATTCTATGAATTAATTTGTTCACTACTTATCTTTAATTTTTGTTTGTTGGCATGTAATGAAATAAGACCAACACATGTCTTCTTGAGGATTGTTCGTTGATAGGATTTGACAGAAACATTAAGTCATTCATCCTCCTTTGCAAAGAACGCGAAGAACGCGAAGAACACGAAGGGAGACAAAGAAGGCCAGACCCTCGGAGAACGACGCGACGTGACGCCAACGATTCTCCTTCCCTGACGTCCTTCTGTGACGTTTCTCCTCCCCGCGAAAATCTTTGATCGACATCTTGAGGTAGGGGATTGTGGTCCTTTTAATTCTTTGTGTATTATAACATCAACATGGATTTAATTGTTATAATTAAATATGTATGTTCTTGATCCTCAGAGTTTGTCTACGCGACGCCGAGTACCACGCGACAGCGACGCCCTTCCGCGACGCGACGATCACTTTCTTCCGGGACGGTCAATTCCGTGACGAATTTGCATCCGACGACGACGTTGAGGTATGGGTCGTTTTGAAAATGATAATACCCATGTTTGTTTTCCTCTAAGTAAAGAACACGGACCAACCAATTAACAAGTTGGTCCGCGGATTATTATTGCGGGTCGAGGTTTATCAATTTCTGGAATTATGGTGTTGTTTCAAACCACTAACGCGGTGGGTGCGGACAAACAAACAAGTTCAAACCCACTGCCCTTCTGTTCTTGGTGTGCAGAACGGCAGACGATGACAAAACGGGCCACAAAGACGATTTGTTGATTCCGCAGTGAAGAACGGGACTCGGGATGAGCTACGGCGCAGAAGGAAATGAAATCGGACCACCGGAGCAACTCCGATGGCCCGCGGACTCCACTGGCGGCCCCCCGGCGCACCACCGGAGAGAGCCGTCGCGGCTGAAGCCACGGCGGCGGGGTGCGGTTCCGCATCTGCGCAGAACCGAAGGAAGGACGCGGCCTTGCCGCGTCCGTTGGCGAGAGTCGACCCCCACGCGGGGCCGCAGAACTTTCAAGGGGGGTGGCGCCCCCTTGCACCCGCTCGGCCATCACGGCCGAGCCGCCAGGCGGCCGGGCCGGGACGCGCCCAGGCCGGGCCGGGCCACCCCGGCCGGGACGGGCCGTGCCGGCCGGGTCAGGTTGAGCCGGTTCGGGCCGACCCAGGTGGGGTTGGGCCGGGTCGGTCCGGGCCCAGACCCCCCTTTCCCATACCTTTTTGGTCTTTTGCTCATAACATCAGCTACGGGCCTCCGAACGACACGCCGTCAGCGGCGATGCCATCCTTGGATCGAGAAGGTCGTTTCGGTATATCACACTCAAGGTTTCAGAATACTTTTCATTCATCTGGGTTGGTTCGTACATGAAACCAACTGGGCCCTCGAAGCGGAAACGCTCATATCTTGAGCTCCGGACGTCCGATTGACGTGCCGTCAACTTTTTTGAATTAATCTAGGTGAGAAGGATCTTTAGGAATACTCCGCCTGAGGTTTGGATGCAGGTGGAGTATGGTTGGGTTGGATTTTCCTTAAAAACCAACCGGGCCCCTGGGACGAAAAAACCAATAACTCTCAGACCGGGCGTCCGATTGACGCGTTGTTTGTGACGTTGAGTTCCTATTGACGATACAAAACTTTTGGATAGATCAACTCTGGACTATGTGTCAGTTGATGTATCAGCCACTCGGCTCGTGGAGCGGACCCTCCCGAATGTGTTTGCTGTGTGCGGGAACCCTGGAGGTGGCTGCATATGCGACGACAATGAAGACAGTACGGGAATCCTCTGTGGGTTCAATAGTTTCCACTCCGGTACTTTTGGGATACATCAACTCTGGAATATGTGTCAGTTGATGCATCGATCTCTTTGCTCCTGGAGGGGACCCTCCCGAAACGAGCATGTTCTGTGCGGAAACCCTAGAGCCGGTTGAGACTTGATGACTGCTGATCGAACGACTCGGTGTGTTACAGATAACCTAGTGGGAAGCGCTTGGTTGTAGCAGCAGACCCACGAAGGAGGAGCGCTTGGTTGTAGCGGCAGACCCGTGGTACTCAACAGAAGGAGTACCTCATGAGGCTATGAGGGGGAGCGCTTGGTTGTAGCGGCAGACCCATGACGGAGGAGCGCTTGGTTGTAGCAGCATGGGGGAGCGCTTGGTTATAGCGGCAGACCCACGATGAAGGAGCGCTTGGTTGTAGCGGCTGACCCATGGTACCCACCAGAAGGAGTACCTCTAGAGGCTATAAGGGGGAGCGCTTGGTTGTAGCGGCAGACTCATGGTGAGAAGCGCTTGGTTGTAGCATCAGACCCACAATACTCGATAGGTGGAGTATTACAGCAGTCCAAGGTAAGAGGGAAGCACTTGGTTGTAGCGGCATAACCACTGTACTTGATGGAGAAGGAGTTTCCCAATATCTATGGGTTCAACTTCATGATCGATCTTGTGTGGGTCTTTGAGGGGGTTAGTACCTACAGATCCTTTGTGGGTCTGACGGCTTAGATGAATCAGTGGCTACATCTGATCATCTCTATCGTCTTACAAAGTAGTATTCCTGTGTGAGTTGAATCCTGATTTGCTTTCCATTGTGGATTGTGTTGTGCTATCCTGTTTGGATTTAAGTTTTGCATACCCATGTGTATTGTGTTGTACTATCCTGTGTAGATTTACATTTTGCTTTCCTATGTAGACTGTGTTGTGCTATCCTGTGTGAATTTACGTTTTGCATCCCTATGTGGATTGAGTTGTGCTATCCTGTGTGGATATACATATTTCTTTCCTGTGTGGACTGGTTTGTACATGGGCTCGGTTGTTGGAGCCGAACATGGAATTGATGACTTAGATATATGTATGGGCCTATACCTAAGCAGTGTTGGATTTATTTCGTGATTGTATCTTCTTTTTGTGGATTATCCTTTGTGGATTCTAGGAGACCTTCGGGGGTCTCGGGGTACCTACTGAGTAGCTTATACTCACCCCTGCACGGGATATGCTAGCACTACATTGTGTTTGTTGCAGACGATGGACAACGATGATCGTGGTTGAGGCTTACGGAGTAGGACGGTACCTGGAGGTGGACCACTGGGTGGGACGTACTCGGAGCGGTCGGCTGGACCTGAGGAGCGGTGGAGGCTATCTGTACCCACCCTTCAGGTGGGACTTTCAGTGGATGGCTCGACGTTGCGGCTTTACTTTTCTGTAGATGTTTTCCCTTTCGAGTTGTACTTTAATTTCATTTTGGGTTTTTATTCTGGCCCACTTATTTTTCCGCACTTACTGTTGTACCAGTTTTTACTTAGTGTTTACTTCTACCTGCTTTCTCTGTGGTGTTTGTGGTCTACTTTACAAAGGCAATTCCTTCCCATTTTCCGGGGTTTACGCCTTGGTGCTAGTCGTCATCCCCTGGCCTATGGAAGGAGGGCTTGGGGTAGTCACGGCACGGGCCCCGAGGACGGGTCGTGACAAATTGGTATCAGAGGAGTTCGGTTCAACCGCAGAACTTGGGACTCTGATATTTGTCTAAGTGAAGCAATAGTGTTTAGCGTATTGAGTGTGGTTATCAGTTCAGGGAGTCTAGTGTTGGTGCGGGGGCCGACGTATCCGTACACCAGGACACTGACTTCTGATTTCCGACTTAATGCATGAAATCATTGATTGCGTGTGTGTTCCATGTTTTCTTTGTGATTACATTGTGTCAGCTCACCAGGTATACTGTTCTGACCGTGGCACACCTGTTTCCTTTTCAGGATGGCCCCACGATGGCAGCCAGCTAGGGTTCTGAGAATTGATCATGACGACAGCCCACCGAACGGCGAGGCCTCGGTGCCGGGCCCTTTAACAGATAAGGCACCAGCGGTACCTTTAACCACCGAGCCACCGATGCTTCCAGCCCCAGCCGCTGACGATGCACGTCGCCTTAGTGCACTGCATGAGTTCCAGCGCATGTGACCGCCCAGGTTCGGCGGGGTGACGGACCCCCAGGCAGCCGAGGACTGGCTGGAGGCAGTTTTACGAGTTTTCCGGTTATTGAGGACACAATCAGACCATATGGTGGTCCTTGCAGCAAGCCTCCTGCATGCGGTAGCAGGAAGATGGTGGAGTTTGATGCTCCAGGTGCATGACGAGGCATCACTCCTTTGGATAGACTTTGAGTGCCTTTTTCGCTCAAAGTTATTCCCAGCCACCCTCTTAGTGGTGCGTATCCAGAAGCTACTATAGCTACGGTAGGGCAGCATGACAATAGCCCATTATGCGGTGAGGTTTACCGATCTCTCGCGCTATTCCACGGACATGGTACGAGACCAATTCTTCAGGGCCCGATCCTTCGAATAGGGGATCAGGCAAGAGATCATAGCTTTAATTGTTTCTCACAGCATTCCAACACACATTGGAGTTGGAGCGAGCCCTCTTAGTGGAGATTTTCCTTGCTGAGCAGTCTCCAGAAGCAGGACCCACCACTAGCCGGCATGCAGAAGAGTCTTCTACAGCAGGCAGTAGACAGATGACTCAGGGGTCCAAGAGGAATAGACCTACCAGTGGTCGACCGCGTGACACAGGATCGTTTGTGAGAGGCACCCGGGGTGGAAAATGACTTACCATGAGTGGACAGTGTTACTCATGCAGCGGGGTTGGTCACATGGCTCATGACTGCCCGACATGCCTTGCCGAGGAGCAGCAGATGGTAGAGGGGCCACCCAGGTAGAGGCACAGGGTCGACCGTGGCGGTCCGCAGGGGAAAAGCGGGCGAGGCAGAGGATACGGGCGTGCATCTGGAGGTGGACGACGCTTCGAGGTGTTGCCACCACCACCACCATAAGGTCCACCCCGACCGTAGGGAGCTGGTGGACATGGGAGAGCTCAGCTTCAGGCAGCTGAGGCCTACGATCATGGAGCTCCGGGAGCAGATGGACAGGAGCTGGACTAGCTCTAGACCTAGAGAATTTTGTTTATGCTTCTTCTAGATTTGTTGATGTTTGTTTGAAGATGGTTTGTGTCTTTGTACTTTGAGCTGCAGTAATAAAGGACACCTTTATTTTGGCGTTTAACTTCATGTCCTCGCTTTGTGTTGTTACTAAGATGTTCCTGTTTAAAAACCGTTGACTTGACCCTCATGTTGAGATACCTACTGGAGGAGACCCAGTGACCACACACTGATGCCGACAGTGTGACTCAACCCATGGAGGTGAGAGTAACGGTTGGATATCTTGGTAGTAGCGTCGAGACCTTACGACGTCATCCTTTGTATGGGATTGTATCATCCATGACGGGATTGACTGTATTAGGAAAAAAATCTAGTTCATCCCGTGAATGAGACCATATTTCTCTTCCCGGCAAAGAAGAAATCTCAGCAGCTCGAGTAGGACCAGAAACTTCCAAGTCATCAAATAGCGGATGAGGACAGCTCAGAGCCGGCAAAAGTCTTGTGCTGACAGTAGGCGGAGACCACTAGAGTTCGAGGATGGCGACCACGTTTCCTTACGGGTCACACCTTGACGTGAGTTACAGAGATTTGGTCGAGGCGGCACGTTGTCTCCACGCTTCATCGGACCATTCCAGGTCCTCAGCAGGATTGGTGAGGTGGCTTATCGCCTGGCTCTACCACCTCAGTTGCACCAGGTGCACGACCTCTTCCACGTATCTCAGTTGATGAGATACGTGCACGACCCGATGCATATCATTGACCATGGGGAGATGGGCATTGATGATGGGGAGACATTTACGGAGGTCCCATTGGAGATCGAGGATCTACGGGAGCTGGTACTACGTGGATGGTAGATTACTCTTGTGCGCATCAGATGGCAGCACGAGAACCTTCAGGAGAACACTTGGGAGCGGGAGGCTCAGATGTGTGCTCAGTACCAACTTTTGTTTCCCTAGCTTATGATTTATCTTTACGAGGACGTAAATCATTGAGGTGGGGGTGATGCAAAGACCCGTAAATTTCGAGGAAATTTTTTTCTTAATTTTCTTTGGAATTTTACAAGAACGCAGTTTCTGACGGAACCTGATTCCGAGCCCCGGTGTGCCCGAAATCATTTTCGGAAGTTTGGACTGGTACGTTCAGTGAACGAACGAGCGAGGTTTTCTACCATTTGAACCAATGCTCGAAATAAAATTCTGTGGGCACCGATGGAATCGCATCGCCGGTATTTTCTTAGAAATGCTTTTTCCGGAGTTGTGTTTTCTCGGGTGTGGTTTTTAATTTTTTGGCTTTAAGTTAAGAAATAAAATAATCTGGTACGACAAAATTTATTTTATTTCACTTAAAGCCGCATAAAGCCACTTAAAGCTGCTTAATCTGAGTTGAAGCGGATAGGGTGGAACCAAAAATATCCTACCCTCTTGGTAGGATATTTGTGTGGTGGGGCCCGCACGAGCCCCACCGTTTCTTTTCCGCTAAGTAACTCACCCGCGAAAACCCTTATTTAAGGAAAGTCAATTGGGGTGTTTTATAAAACTCTTAAATGCTCCTTTTAATTGGGTGGTTAGCTCTTTGCAATTAAATCTACGAATTAATATGTTCGTTACTTATCTTTAATTTTCGTTTGTTGGCTTGTAATGAAATAAGACCAACACATGTCTTCTTGAGGATTGCTCGTTGAGAGGATTTGATAGAAACTTTAAGTCCTTCATCCTGCTTCACGAAGAATGTGAAGAATGCGAAGAACACGATGGGTGATAAAGAATTCCAGACCCCCGGAAATCGACGCGACACGACGCCAACAATTCTCCTTCCCCGACGTCCTTCTGCGACTTTTCTCCTCCCCGCGACAATCTTTGATCGGCATCTTGAGGTAGGGGATTTCGGTCCTTTTAATTATTTTTGGATTATAACATCAACATGAATTTAATTGTTATAATTAAATCTGTATGTTCTTGATCCTCGGAGTTTGTCTACGCGATGCCGAGTACCACGCGACTGCGACGCCCTTCCGCGACGTGATGATCCTTTTCTTCCGCGACGGTCAATTCCGTGACGAACTCGCATCCGACGACGATGTTGAGGTAGGGGTCATTTTCAAAATGATAATACCCATGTTTTTTTCCTCCAATTAAAGAACGCGGACCAACCAATTAACATGTTGGTCCACGGATTATTATTGCGGGTCGAGGTTTATCAATTACTGGGAATTATGGTGTTGTTTCAAACCGCTAACGTGGTGGGTGCGGACAAACAAACAAGTCTGAAACCACCGCCCATTTGTTCTTGGTGTGCGGAATGGCGGACGACGACAAAACGGGCCGCAGAGACAATTTTTTTGATTCCGCAGTGAATAACAGGACCCGGGATGAGCTACGGTGCAAACGAAATTGAAATCGGACCACCGGAGAAAATCCGGTGGCCCGCGGACTCCACCGGCGGCCCCCTGGCGCGCCGCCGGACAGAGCCTCCGCGGCGGCGGGGTGAAGTTCCACGGCCGCGTAGAACCGAAGGAAGGACGCGGCCTTTCCGCGTCCGTTGGCGAGAGTCGGCCCCCAACGCGGGGCCGCAGAAACTTCAAGGGGGGCGGCGCCCCCTTGCACCTGCTCGACCATCACGGCCGAGCCGCTAGGCGGCCGGCCCGCGCCCGTGCCGACCGGGCCGGGTCGTGCCCAAGCCAGGCCAGGCCACCCTGGCTGGGCCGGACCGTGCCGGTCGGGTCGGACCCGGGTCGGGTCAACCAGGTTCGGGTCGACCCAGGTGGGGTTGGGCCTTGTCGGTCCGGGCCCAGACCCCTCGTTCCCGGACCTTTTCGGTCTTTTTCTCATAACTTCAGCTACGGGCCACCGAACGACGTGCCGTCAGCAGTGATGCAATCCTTGGATCGAGAAGGTCGTTTCGGTATATCACACTCAAGGTTTCGGAATACTTTTCATTCGGCCGGGTTGGTTCGTACACGAAACCAAACGGGCCCTCGGAGCGGAAACGCTCATATCTTGAGCTCCGGACGTCCGATTGATGTTCCGTCGACTTTGTTGAATTACTCTAGGTGAGATGGATCTTTTGGCATACTCTGTCTGAGGTTTGGACAGAGGTGGAGTACGGTCGGGTTGGTTTTAACTTAAAAACAAACCGGGCCCCTGGGATGAAAAAGCCAATAACTCTCAGTCCGGGCGTCCGATTGACGCGCCGTCTGTGACTTTGAGTTCTTGTTGACGATACAGAACTTTTGGATATATCAAATCTGGACTTTGTGTCAGTTGATGTATCAGCCACTCGGCTCATGGGGAGGACCCTCCCGAACGAGTTTGCTGTGTGCGGGAACCCTAGAGCTGGCTGCGTCTGCGACGACAATGAAGGCAGTACGGGAATCCTACGTGGGTTCGGTAGTAACCACTCTGGTACTTTTGGGATACATCAACTCCGGAAAATGTGTCAGTTGATGCATCGACCTCTTGGATCGTGGAGTGGACCCTCTCGAAACGAGCATGCTGTGTGCGGAAACCCTAGAGCCGGTTGAGACTTGACGACTGCTGATTGAACAACTTGGTGTGTTACGGATAACCCAGTGGGAAGCGCTTGGTTTTAGCATCAGACCCACGGCGAAGGAGCGCTTGGTTGTAGCGGCAGTCCCACGGTACTCAACAGAAGGAGTACCTCTGGAGGCTATGAGGGGGAGCGCTTGGTTGTAGCGACAGACCCACGACGGAGGAGCGCTTCATTGTAGCAGCATGGGGGAGCGCTTGGTTGTAGCGGCAGACCCACGACGAAGGAGCGCTTGGTTGTAGCGGATGACCCGTGGTACCCAACAGAATTTTTACCTCTAGAGGCTATAAGGGGGAGTGCTTGGTTGTAGTGGCAGAACCATGGTGAGAAGCTCTTGGTTGTAGCATCAGACCCACAATATTCGATAGGTGGAGTACTACAACAGTCCAATGTAATAGAGAAGTGCTTTGTTGTAGCGGCATAACCACTGTACTTGATGGAGAAGGAGTTTCCCAATAGCTATGGGTTCAACTTCATGATCGATCCTGTGTGGGTCATTGCAGGGGTTATTACCTACAGATCCTTTGTGGGTCCGATGTCTTACATGAATCAGTGGCTACATCTGATCATCTCTATCGTCTTACGAAGTAGTATTCTTGTGTGAGCTGAATCCTGATTTGCTTTCCTATGTGGGTTGTGTTGTGCTATCCTGTGTGGATTTACGTTTTTCTTTCTTATGTGGATTGTGTTGTGCTATCCTGTGTAGATTTACATTTTTCTTTCCTATGTGGATTGTGTTGTGCTATCCTGTGTGGATTTACGTTTTGCTTCCCTATGTGGATTGAGTTGTGCTATCATGTGTGGATTTACGTTTTGCGTTCCTGTGTGGACTGGGTTTTACTTGGGCTCGGATGTTGGAGCCGAACATGAATTGATGACTTAGGTATATGTATGGGCCTATACCTAAGCAGTGTTGGATGTTACTTCGTGATTGTATCTTCCTTTTGTGGATTATCCTTTGTGGATTCTGGGAGACCTTCGGGGGTCTTTGGGTCTCTACTGAGTAGCTTATACTCACCCCTGCACGGGCTATTCCCGCACTACATTTAGTTGGTTGCAGACGACGGACAGCGCTGATCGTGGTTGAGGCTTGTGGAGCAGGACGGTACCTGGAGGTGGACCACTGGTGGGGACGTACTCGGAGCGGTCGGCTGGACCCGAGGAGCAGTGGAGGCTATATGTACCCACCCTTCAGGTGGGACTTCCAGTGGATGGCTCGACGTTGCGGCTTTACTTTTCTGTTGTGGTTTTCCCTTTCGAGTTATACTTTACTTTCAGTTTGGGTTTGTATTCTAGCCCACTTATTTTTCTGCACTTACTGTTGTACCAGTTTTTACTTAGTGTTTACTTCTGCCTGCTTTCCCTATGGTGTTTGTGGCCTACTTTACAAAGGAAATGCCTTCCCATTTTTCGGGATGTACGCCTTGGTGTAGTCGCCAGCCCCTGTCCTATGGAAGGCGGGCTTGGGGTAGTCACGGCACGAGCCCCGAGGACAGGTAGAGACAAATTGGTATTAGAGGAGTTCAGTTCTACCGCAGAACTTGGGACTCTGATCTTTTTCTAAGTGAAGCAATAGTGTTTAGCTTATTGGGTGTGGTTATCAGTTCAGGGAGTCCAGTGTTGGTGCGGCGGCTGATGTATCCGTACACCAGGACCTTGAATTCTTATTTCCGACTTAATGCATGAAAGTATTGATTCCGTGTGTGTTCCATGTTTTCTTTGAGATTACTTTGTGTCAGCTCACTAGGTATACTGTTCTGACCGTGGCGCACCTGTTTTCTTTTTCAGGATGGCCCCATGACGGCAGCCAGCTAGGGTTCCGAGAGTTGAGCGTGACGACATCCCACTGAGCGATGAGGCCTCGGTGCAGGGCCCTTTGACAGCTGAGGCACCGACGGTACCTTTAACCGCCGAGCCACCGATGCTTCCAGCCCCAGCCGCTGACGATGCACATCGCCTTAGTGCACTGCATGAGTTCCAACGCTAGCGACCACCCAGGTTCCGCGGGGAGACAGACCCACAGGCAGCTGAGGACTGGCTGGAGGCCGTTGTTCGAGTTTTCCGGTTAGTGAGGACACCAGCAGACCTTATGGTGGACCTTGCAGCGAGCCTCCTGCATGCGGTAGCAGGCAGATGGTGGAGCTTGATGCTTCAGGTGCACGACGAGGCATCACTCCTTTGGATGGACATTGAGAGCCTTTTTTCGCTCAGAGTTCGTCCCAGCCACCCTCCGAGCGGTGCGTATCCAGGAGATACTATAGCTGCGGCAGGGCAGCATGACAGTAGCCCAATACGCGGCGAGGTTTACCGATCTCTCGAGCTATTCCACGGACATGGTACGAGACCCATTCTTCAGGGCCCTAACCTTCGAGCAGGGGCTCAGGAGAGAGATCAGAGCTTCAATTGTTTCTCACAGCATTCCGACACAGAAAGGGGTTTTGGAGAGATCCCTCTTAGTGGAGAGTTTCCTTGATGAGCAGTCTCCCGCAGCAGGACCCACCACTAGAGAGAATGCGGCAGAGTCTTCTGTAGCAGGAAGTAGACAGATGACGCAGGGGTCCAAGAGGACTAGACCTACCAGTAGTCGACCGCGTGACACGGGATCATTTGTGAGAGGCACCCAGGGTGGAAAACGACTTACCATGAGCGGACAATGTTACTCATGCGGCGGGGTTTGTCACATGGCTCATGACTGCCCGACCCGCCTTTCCGAGGAGTAGAAGATGGTTGAGGGGCCACCCAGGCAGAGGCAGAGGGTCGACCATGGCGGTCCGCAGGGGGCAAGTGGGCGAGGCAGAGGAGCTGGCCGCGTAGATGGAGGTGGACGACGCTTTGAGGTGTTGCCACCACCACCACCAGGAGGTCCACCCCGGCCGTAGGGAGCTGGTGGACATGGGAGATCCCAGCTTCAGGCAGCTGAGGCCTATGATCATGGAGCTCCGGGAGCAGATGGACAGGAGCGGGACTACCTCCAGACCTATAGACTTTTGTTTATGCTGCTTCTAGCTTTTTTGATGTTTGTTTGATGATGGTTTGTGTCTTTTTTACTTTGAGCTGCAGTAATAAAAGACACCTTTATTTTGGCTTTTACCTTCATGTCCTCTCTTTGTGTTGTTACTAAGATGTTCCGGTTTAAAAACCGTTGACTTGACCCTCACATTGAGATACCTACTAGATGAGACCCAGTGACCACACACTAATGCCGACAGTGTGACTCATCCCTTGGAGGCGAGAGAAACGGTTGGATCTCTTGGTAGTAGCGTCGAGGCCTTACGACGTCATCTTTGGTATGGTATTGTATCATCCATGACGGGATTGAATGTATTAGGCGAAGAATGTAGTTCATCCAGAGGATGAGACCGGATTTCACATCTCGACAAAGAAGAAATCTCAGCAGCCCGAGTAGGACCAGAAAGGTCCAAGTCATCCAAGAGTGGATGAGGACAGCTCAGAGCTGGAAAAAATCTTGTGCTGACAGGAGGCGGAAACCACTAGAGTTCGAGAATGGCGACCGCGTTTCCATACGGGTCACACCTCAACGTGAGTTACGGAAATTTGGACGAGGTGACACATTGTATCCACACTTCATCGGACCATTCTAGGTCCTCAGCATGATTGGCGAGGTTTCTTATCGCCTAGCTCTACCACCTCAGTTGCACCGGGTGCACGACGTCTTCCACGTATCTCAGATGAGGAGATACGTGCACGACCGGTCACATATCATTGACCATGGGGAGATGGGCGTTGATGATGGGGTGACTTTTACGGAGGTCCCAGTGGAGATATAGGATCGACGAGAGTGGGTCCTATGTGGACGGTCGATTCCTCTTGTGTGCATCAGATGGCAGCACGGGAACCTCCAGGAGAACACTTGGGAGTAGGAGGCTCAGATGAGTTCTTAGTACCCACTTTTGTTTCCCTAGTTTATGATGTATCTTTACGGGGACATAAATACCTGAGTTGGGAGTGATGTAAAGACCCGTAAATTTCAAGGAATTTTTTTTTCATAATTTTCTTTGGAATTTTACAAGAACGCAGTTTCTGACGGCACCTGATTCTGAGCCCCGGTGTGCCTGGAATCATTTTCGAAAGTTTGGCCCGGTATGTTCAGTGAACGAATGAGCGTGGTTTTCTAACTTTTGAACCGGTGCTCGGAATCAAATTCCGAGGGCACCGATGGAATTGAAGCACCGGTATTTTCTTAGAAACTCCTCTTCCAGAGTTGTGTTTTCTCGGGTGTGGTTTTTAATTTTTGGGCTTTAAGTTAAGAAATAAAATAATGTGGTACGACAAAATTTATTTTATTTCACTTAAATCCGCATGAAGCCACTTAATGCTGCTTAAGATGAGTTGAAGAAGATAGGGTGGATCCCAAAATATGCTACCCTCTTGGTAGGATATTTGTGTGGTGGGGCCCGCACGAGCCCCACCATTTCTTTTCCGCTAAGTAACGCACCCGCGAAAACCTTTATTTAATGAAAGTCAACTGGGGCGTTTTTTAAAAATCTTAAACGCTCCTATTAATTGGGAAGTTAGCTCGTTGCAATTAATTCTATGAATTAATTTGTTCGTTACTTATCTTTAATTTTTGTTTGTTGGCATGTAATTAAATAAGACCAACACATGTCTTCTTGAGGATTGTTCGTTGAGAGGATTTCACAGAAACATTATGTCATTCATCCTTCTTCATGAAGAACACGAAGAATGCGAAGAACACGAAGGGAGACGAAGAATGCCAGACCCCCGGAGATCTGCCGGATGCGATGCCAATGAATCTCCTTCCCCGACGTCCTTCTACGACATTTCTCCTCCCCGCGACAATCTTCGATCGGCATATTGAGGTAGGGGATTGCGGACCTTTTAATTATTTGTGGATTATAACATCAACATGGATTTAATTGTTATAATTAAATCTGTATGTTCTTGATCCTCGGAGTTTTTCTACGCGACGCCGAGTACCACACAACAGCGACACCCTTCCGCGACGCGACAATCTTTTTCTTCCGCGACAGTCAATTTTACGACGAACTCGCGTCCGACGATGACTTTGAGGTAGGGGTCGTATTTAAAATGATAATACCCATGCTTGATTTCCTCCAAGCCAAGAACTCGGACCATCCAATTAACATGTTGGTCCGCGGATTATTATTGAGGGTCGAGGTTTATCAATTGCTGGGAATTATGTTGTTGTTTCAAACCGCTAACGCAGTGGATGCGGACAAACGAACAAGTCTGAAACCACCGCCCTTTTGTTCTTGGTGTGCGGAACTACGGATGATGACAAAACAGGCCGCATATACGATTTGTTGATTCCGCAGTGAAGAACGGGACCCAGGATGAGCTACGGCGCAGACGGAAATGAAATCGGACCACCGGAGCAACTCCGGTGGCCCGCGGACTCCACCGGCGGCGCGGGGCGCCAGCGCGGCGGTGCCGGCGGCCGGAGGCAGTGGCGCCCCGGACGGAGCCGTCCCGGCTGAAGCCATGACGGCGGGGTGTGGTTCCACGGTCGCACGGAACTGAAGGAAGGACGCGGCCTTGTCGCGTTCGTTGGCGAGAGGCGGCACCCCAAGCGGGGTCGCGGAACCTTCAAGGGGGGAATCGCCCCCTTGCACCCGCTCAGCCATCACGGCTGAGCCGGAAGTCGGTCGGGCCACGCTCTCGCCGGCCGGGCCGGGCCACGCCCAAGTCGGGCTGGGCCACCCTGGCTGGGCCGCGCCGCGCCGGCCGGGTCGGACCTGGACTCGGGTCGGGTCGACCCAGTTTGGGCCGACCCAGGGGGGGGTTGGGCCGGGTCGGTCCGGGCCCAGACCCCCCGTTCCCGGACCATTCCGTTCATTTTCTCATAACGTGAGATACGGGCCTCCGAACGACGCCCCGTTAGAGGCGATGCAATCCTTGGATCGAGACGGTCGTTTCGGTATATCACACTCAAGGTTTCAGAATAGGTTGGGTTCGGCCGGGTTGGTTCGTACACGAAACCAACCAGGCCCTCGGAGCGGAAACTCTCATATCTTGAGCTTCGGGCATCTGATTGACGTGCCATTGACTTTGTTGAATTCCTCTAGGTGAGACGGATCTTTTTCCATACTCCGCCCAAGGTTTGGACGCAGGTGGATTACGATCGGGTTGGTTTTGCCTTAAAAACCAACAGGGCCCCTGAGACGAAAAAGCCAATAACTCTCAGACCGAGCGTCCGATTGACGCACCATCTGTGACGTTGAGTTCCTGTTGACGATACGGAACTTTTGGGTATATCATCTCTGGAATATGTGTTAGTTGATGTATCAGCCACTCGGCTCGTGGAGCGGACCCTCCCGAATGAGTTTGCTGTGTGCGGGAATCATAGAGTTGGCTGCGTCTGTGACGACAATGAGGACAGTACGAGAATCCTCTGTGGGTTCGGTAGTGACCACTCTGGTACTTTTGGGATACATAAACTCTGGAATATGTGTCAGTTGATGAATCGACATCTTGGCTCGTGGAGTGGACCCTCCCAGAATGAGCATGCTATGTGCGGAAACCCTAGAGCCGGTTGAGACTTGACAACTGTTGATCGAACGACCAAGTGTGTTACGGATAACCCAGTGGGAAGCGCTTGGTTGTAGCAGCAGACCCACGACGGAGGAGCGCTTGGTAGTAGAGGCAGACCCGCGGTACTCAACAGAAGGAGTACCTCTGGAGGCTATGAGGGGGAGCGATTGGTTGTAGCGGCAGCCCCACGACGAAGGAGCGCTTGGTTGTAGTAGCATGGGGGAGCGCTTGGTTGTAGCGGTAGACCCATGACGAAGGAGCGCTTGGTTGTAGCGACTGATCCGTGGTACCCAACAGAAGGAGTACCTCTAGAGGCTGTGAGGGGGAGTGCTTGGTTGTAGTGGCATACCCATGGTGGGAAGCGCATGGTAGTAGCAGCAGACCCACAGTACTCGATAGGTGGAGTACTACAATAGTCCAAGGTAAGAGGGAAGTGCTTGGTTGTAGCGGCATAACCACTATACATGATGGAGAAAGTGTTTCCCAATAGCTATGGGTTCAACTTCATGATCGATCATGTGTGGGTCATTACGGGGGTTAGTACCTACAGATCCTTTGTGGGTCCGACGGCTTAGATGAATCAGTGGCTACATCTGATCATCTCTATCATCTTACGAAGTAGTATTCCTGTGTGAGCTGAATCCTGATTTGATTTCCTATGTGGATTGTGTTGTGCTATCCTGTGTGGATTTACATTTTTCTTTACTATGTGTATTGTGTTGTGCTATCCTGTGTAGATTTATGTTTTTCTTTCCTATGTGGATTGTGTTGTGCTATCCTGTGTGGATTTACGTTTTGCTTCCCTATGTGGATTGAGTTGTGCTATCCTGTGTGAATTTACGTTTTTCTTTCCTGTGTAAACTGGGTTTTACTTCGGCTCGGATGTTGGAGCCGAACTTGGAATTTATGACTTAGGTATATGTATGGCCATATACCCAAGCAGTGTTGGATGTTACTTCATGATTGTATCTTCCTTTTGTGGATTATCCTTTGTGGATTTTGGGAGACCTTAGGGGGTCTCGGGTTCCCTAATGAGTAGCTTATACTCACCCCTGCATGGGCTATGCCTGCACTACATTGTGTTGGTTTCAGATGACGGACAGCGCTGATCGTGGTTGAGGCTTGCGGAGCAGGACGGTACCTGGAGGTGGACCACTGGGCGGGACGTACTCGGAGCGGTCGGCTGGACCTGAGGAGCAGTGGAGGATATCTGTACCCACCCTTCAGGTGGGACTTCTAGTGGACATATCGATGTTACGGATTTAATTTTCTGTTGTTGTTTTCCCTTTCGAGTTGTACTTTACTTTCAGTTTGGGTTTGTATTCTGTCCCACTGACTTTTCCGCACTTACTGTTGTACTAGTTTTTACTTAGTGTTTACTTCTTTCTGCTTGCTCTATGGTGTTTGTGGTCTACTTTACAAAGGCAATGCCTTCCCTTTTCCCGGGATTTATACCTTGGTGCTAGTCACCAGCCCCTGGCCTATGGAAGGCGGGCTTGGGGTAGTCACGGCACGGGCCCTGAGGACGGGTCGTGACAATAAACATTACGTTTGGAATACCAGTCTAAAAATTATGAATACTTTTATATTCAATGGAATAGTATCCTCACCTATGAAGTTATAAATAAAATTTACGAAGCTTACAAGTGAAAATATGATATATTTATATAATTTATAAGTAAATAAGTTTTTTTTTAAATGATAAATAATGTATCGGAATTTTGGTAACACATTTTTTTAACCATTTTATAATAAATATAATTATTTAAAATAAAATATAAATTCATAAAGTATATTCACAAATTAATAGTATTCTTTCTTGTGATTATAATATACTTTTATGAGAATTGAATTAATATTTCAAAATGTTATAAAATTAGTTATAATTTTAATATTAGTATTTTTAAATAAATAATGATTTTAATTTAAAATTATATTTCGTATATTTAAAAAATTATTTTATTAAAACTGTGTTCCCTTTTTAATTATACACTAGGAAAAATAGTTGGGGTGAATCATTTGTATTTTTCTAAAATATATGATTTTTTTGTGAATAGTGAAATATAGAAATTTTTTGTATTTATCAAATTTATGAATTATTGAGTCGTAGATGATGTAAGGATGATCTAAGAAAATAATATCTAAATATCATTCATTATTTTAATATATTTATTGAAAATTCTCAAACAATTCATATTCATGATCCAAAATAATGAACTAATCAATATAATAATGAGAAAACACCCCTCTCCTCCACTATAAATACCACACCTCACTCCCTTTTCATCTCACACGTCAAAGACTTGTATCTTCCTTAATTCCATTGCAATTCTGTTAATATCCATATTCCCCATACCCATCACCTTTTTGTCTCACTATGAGGCCAAAACCATTTTCCACAAGAAGTATTTGATGTAGGGAACTCAAGAGTTAATATTACAACTTCTTTTTCATTATTTTATTTTCATTTATTTTATTTTGTTAATAACTCCTCCCACTAAAGAATGTGAAATAATAATTTATGTATCTTACATGTACTATAATTTTACTATGTTAATTGAATATCCAACTTCAAACCTCTCCCTCTTCTCTTCTAAATCTAGGAAATGAAAGCATCATATGTAGCGTGATGATTCATCACCTTCATGGATGTCAAATTTTCATTTTATTTTACCTCCATCAATATAGTTAATAAAACCATTATTATGGTTAAATAATATTTCATTATACATATTAAAATTTATTTATTATTCTAGAACCAATATATAATCATGATATTGAGAAAATTATATATGTTTGTGATGGTCATATAAACCAAAAAAGTAAATTGATTCATTTAAATTAATGTTAAATATAATGATTCATCCTCATATCCAGAAGAATGTTATATTGTGTCGTTTATAAATCTAGAAACATATTAAAAACATTTCATTCAACTTTTTTAGATTTTCTTCCATTCGATAAGAATATACATAATGAACAGCCATGGAAGCCCAAAAATAAATGAACATGAAACCATGAAAATAACGAAATATTATTAAGAAATGTGAGGAAAGATGTTATAATAAGATAATAAAAGGAGTTATAAATATGAATATGATTCTATAATATAATAATAACTCCTTTTAAATCATTATACATTATCATTTATCACATTTTATGTAATAAAAACCTGAGGTAATGAACCTTTTATTCAAATTCCTCTATTAAAGTTTTATTTTTACAAAATAGAAGAATGTATTTAGGATGAAAGTATTCATGTTTTATATTATGTTCTAGTTCATGTTAATTTTTTATTATAAAGTTTGGGACCTATATCTCCCTCTAGTGCATTGTCTATTTTTATGTTTGAGGTTGACAGTATGGTTACTCCTTGTGTAACTGCAATGGTTACCCCATATGGTATCTATTAAGGATACATCATAATGCAGTAATGGCAGTTACACTATAAGGTATTCAATATGGTTACAAATCATATGGTATATGTGAGGGTTTCAATCTAAGGTAAGTAATTATCCATGGTATCTATATGGTTTTATTTATTTGTTCTTTATATTAATGGATATATAATGTTTTCACAAGTTAGAATATGATAAATTAATGTTGATATGTTTATTTTGTGAAAATATTTTAATATATTTATTAATATTTATTGATTCCCTATTCTATCACAGAGTCCAACGAATGGAAAAGGGGAATACCTTAAGCACAAAGAGGGACACCCTTTGAAGAACATCCACAAAAATTGACGAAGGCATGTACTATGAGCCCATATGGAGTGAGGCGCGCAAGTCACTTATGCACCACGAAGTAACGTGCACACTACCTATGGGTTGCACAGGTCACTTGCTCAACCAATATGGTTTTTTTCCCGAGGTGCAAGGTGTCCTATAAATAGCCCCTATGGGCCCCCATTTCGGCGATGGATTTTCCAAAAGTCAAATTCAAGATATGGTCTTCCTATTCTTTAACTTAACTCTTCGGAAAGCTTCTAGGGTAACTTTTTCCGTAGAATTGAAGAACTAGAGGAGTAGAATAAGGCCTAAGTTTTTATAATTCAAAAACTCTTATGAACCTATGTGTCCAGACCTCCTTAAGAATGGAAACACTTGTGCGCCGACCTACCCTTTTGATTAAACATGTGTGTCGCCCTTTTGAAAAAATCTTAGGATAATACTAAAGGCTTGAGTTAAGTCCTGCCCAAGTATTACCCTACAGATTCTTCGTCACCCAAGTGAACCCATTCCGTGCAAGTACACTTGTGCGGACAAGAATTGCGTGCCAAATGAGTCGCACTACCTACATTTGCGCACTAACTTCATTTATGTGCCTCTATGCCGTTCACCACTCCTACTCAAGATATTAGCCCTCGAACCCCTTTTCAAGGACATTATTGCATGGTTCCTTTGTTGGATTCTTTATATGAATGGAATTCTGGGAGAACCTATCCCAAAACCTCATGAATTACAAACATTATGTCACTACAGTTAGAGGTTTTCTCTTTATAACCTCATCTCCTAAGAAGATAAGATATTTTGATTTTGGTCTGCCTTTTCAAGAGTAATCCCCGAGCCCCCTTAACCTGGGCCTCCTTCTCTAGAGTAAGACCCATTCATAATTTCCTTCATCATTGAGCCTCTTTCTCAAGAGTAAGCACCAGGTTAAAAATACAAATCTTTATAAAGTACAAATACCTTTATAGACCATTCTATTGGGCTTTTTTCATGTTGTAAGTCCACGTCTTCATCAATTGGGCAGTTATACATACATAATCCCTAGATCATTTCTTGTGACTATATCATTCCTGGCATAATCTTCAGGTTTATTGATACCTCTTGTATCTCACACTGAGCATTAATAACATGAGATTAGAGTGTAAAAGTATTCACGACATCTCTTCTTGGACCGTTAACCATGAATAAACCACATATTTCTTTACCCGAACTATGTAGACTTTGATCTCTGCCTTATAAGTAGCGTACGTATGATGCCTTTATAAGGTTCAAGACCATTATTAATTAATTATTTTCCATCCCATATGATGTTATACTATGTCCTTGTTATCAAAATAAGTGGGTTATGATTCCTTTTTAATGGGGATATGTAGGTATCCCCTCTGCGGGTACGATCCCAACTCTGAAATAATCCATGTCTTTCTGAATGAAAATAAACATCAGCTGCCCCACTAAGTGGATTTAAAACTCATATGGTAATCATAATGACCAAAATAATTCTATATAATGTATTAAAGGATACCATTGACTAATAACCTCTAATACATATGGATGATTCTACATCGATGAAGAACCTCAAATACATATAAAAGATTCCCTAAATCACATAAATATCAATCATAAATTAACAAATCTAAAGGAAAACTTATTTTCATGCTTGGTGAATTAAAAAGGATTCTTGAACATAACATAAATCTGTTAGAGAGTCTCAGAGTTGGAAATAATTCCCCCCCCCCAAGGTGTGATGAGCCTGACCTCCCATCCTCTCGAACAATGAAAATTCTTATGCCTCATCGGTCCACAACTAATGAGAACCTACATTTGGGATGTAGGTCCAAATTGATATAGAATAATTGGGTGTTTCCAGTTCTACGAATAAACCCATTAGAAACTGATTGGAATGTTTGAACCTTTAACCAATAAGGTCATCCCCATTTCCAGATGAAACAAAAAAATGGTGAACCTGACGAGAAACCTTAACCAAGTTAAATGATGTTTTACTTGTTTGTAAGGCCCCTATTAATCTCAATATGAGGGCCAACAAAGAAATCAATAACATATGTTCTCATCCAAAATATGTATTCAAGTAAAACTTATCTTGATTATGTCTACTATATCAAACATGCACTCTTTTCCAATATCTCTCATCAACACAAAATGGATTCTTTAAGGTTCACACCTATGAATGCCTCGGCTGCTACTCTTTTTGGATCCTCATCAACTCAGAGGACAACATCACCTACTCAGTGTCCTAAATGTGGGGTCTCAAATGAATTAGAGAGGGAATAACATCAACACGGTACCATCCCGATTTTGGAGGATGCTCGAAAAGCTGTCCCAGTTAACAACTCACCCTGGTTTTCTGGATAGTGATGAACAGTGGTCAAGAAGTAGGTGGTGCCAACCATAGTCTCCAACTATTTCGGGCCATTATCCATAGAACGCAACAACCAGTCCCTTCCATATTACAGGGTGGTGAATCAAGAGGTCACTCAAGGCCACAGTTCAAGAAGATAGGAGTCCTTCTTCAGGACTCCCCCCAACAATCGCCACTAGACTCGTGTGGTAGTGCACCCTCAACATGATGGGGGTATCGCCACTAGGTATTCATCTCATGATCCTCAGACCTGAGCATGCAATATGAACCGTCTGAGGAAAAATTCGGCCAACAGGGAGCAGGTTCTTACCTCTCCCCTCTCGAAATAAGTCCATCAACCTAACATGATTTCAAATAAAGAGCAGGAAAATAAACCCATCCATCCTAATTTCATTGCCCAGCGACTCATCTAGCAGTAACACACCAATACCGCTAGGCAATTCGAGAGGAATACTAATAGCATGCACATACAACTGTTCATAAATCATCAGCCAGTCAAAAAGCTCGTCTGACTGCATCCAAAGAAGCCCTCCATCCAAATGTGGTGATCACCTGAAAACATGCACATACACCTAGTTACATTCCTCCATTCTGCCAGCAGTCTCGTCAGCTAGTATTGAAGGATGTCCATCAATCATATTTGGTGGAGAACAATCAAAAGACACATACACCATTAATTCATCATGAAAACCAACAATGTCGTTTGGTAGCACAAGGAGATGTCAATTTGAAATATCCAATAACAAACATGAGGAAGACATAACATTCTTCCCCCACACATGAGTACTATCAAAATTCACTAATAGGAAAAGGAGGACATGATCAGGAACACACACCTACTACAAGCATATAATGGATGTATATTCCCGTTCTGGAAGCTGAAATCACAAAGCACATTGTCACAATGGTGAAAGAGCATATGAAAATTCCTACCCATATTCTGGATATCTGTCCGAGTATTTTAGCAAGTTCAGTGACATCATAAGTAATGAAACATAAATCTATCCCTATCCGTTGAGTGACACATCAACATGTCACCCTGGAGCAGTTACACACCTCTATTCTAGTCTAGGAGGGTTGTGGGGCATACTCCCTCATGTTATATAGACAATCAAGTCAGGAACATACACCGGATTTAAATGAAGATGGTCAGCCTAACCTGACCATTTTTCCTAAGCAGGAACATACATCTACCCATAATAATCACTTTAATCAACAAGTGGTTTCCAAAGCGAGTAAGAAGGAGTTCAAGAAAAATACCCATCCAACACAGTTAACGAATCAATAGACAATCTACAATAAGTCTTGGATCAATGCTAGAGTTCTTGAATCCCTCAGACAATTATATGTTACAACTCAATATTCTACTCTCTCATTTCAAAATTCTGGAAATAATGACAATACTTTTAAAGGTATTCATTAGACACTTCCTCATGAAGTCTTACTTCATGAAAATTTTGTCAATCTCGAAGAATCATCTTTATATGAGAGTGACGATAACCCTCTGCATGGACAGATGACCATGGAGAAAAAGTTATCATCTTTTTCTGTAACCCACCTTGGTGGTTCTCCCCATGATGATGCATTTAGCCGCGAAAGTCCTCTCTGCAGTAGTAATTTGAATTGCCTGGAAAATTCTTCAATGGAAAATGCAATAACGAGAAATCCCTCTTATCTTGAGGCACAATCAAATGCAAAGCCAGTCATGTCTGATTCCTTACCGCTAGTAGGTGAAATACTTTCTCAATTAGAAGATAGCCCGGGGTATAGGTCATTATATGAACCACCCCGGGGTATTCACATTATAATTTGACAAATGAATTATCTACCAATCTTGTTGAATCTGATTAATCAACAAAGAAACATCGGCTTTGGTCCAATCAGGTAGAAGAATATTTATCAAATGATATAGAGGAAGTGCTAAATATGAGAAAACAATTCGCTAAAGGTGAAATACCAGTCATGTATTGGCCTTTGGCTGAATCTCAATATGATATTTGAGAAACATTGATAGAAGATTGTATTCATGATATTCATCTCAACATATGGAAAACTCTTTTCACTTAAAATACAAAATATTAACTAATGATGAATATCAAAATCATGTTAAGGTAATAGAGGGGTTTCAATGAAAAATTGACTTAGCATCTCTCTCAGTTTCATGATATTCAAAGGTTTAAAAGAAGCAAAGAGCCCATTAGTGTACATGAATTGGAAAATTAAAAATGTTGTGCCAGTTAATTACCAATACCCCATCTAGTATTTATATTAGGGGATGGGGTGTTCATGGAGAATTTCATTTCACTGTGCTCTCCAATCAACAAAGCCCACCAAAAGTGGAATCATGTAGTGTTTTTTTCCATGTCTATCTACATCTAACTGGATTTTTTGTAGTCAATGGCTTCCTCAAGAATATTCCTCAACTAGTTTATCCCAAAGTTTGGTATATAAAGAAAAAGTTGTCGAATTAGTCTTGCATCAAGCAAATGAGAATATCGAACAAGATTCTCATTTATAGCATGCGCATCATCTAGTGATAGAGTTGTTAGAAATAATCCAACAGTGATCTAAGCCAGTTTATTTGAGTGGATGACGTATGATGCATCCATCCAATTTCCTAACTAAAATCTGGAAAATCCGGACAGTTTTTAAGAAAGTTTTAGATGTAGCATCCCAAGATCCACATCATCTTGCTAGGCTGGGGACTGTTTTAATCCAACCCTCAGGATCAACAGACATGATTCGAGGAGTTGATCTGGAAAAATAGGAACAACCCCAATCAACCAGATTGGGGACCTTTTCAAATTCTTAGTCTCTTCCTCAACAAAAGTCAATCTTCTCTCAATTAGAAAAGAAGCCACAAGAGAAATGCAGAGCCGAATTATTAGGAATTTTACTCCATATTACGTTTCATCATTATGTTCCTGATGTCATGCCTCTACATCTGAGTACCCGAAGTTGGTGCCATACAGAGTATCAGATTTGGTTCGGGCTCGGAGAAACCAGCTACTTCTGAAAGACATCTATTATAAAATCCCATAACTAAAAATTTATAATAAAAACGTATGGTGAGAATAAGAATGCCCAGTAAGTGGTTTTAAAATAAACCAATATAAGGTTTTTAAAACATTCATTAATCCATTTCATAAAAAAAAATTTAAATAAAATTTCTAACACATGTACACATCATAATGGGTCTCAATTTAAAACATGCTAACATAATCACAACGATACACGATTTGAATATAGGATTTCTAAATAAAAGAAACTCTAAACATGTATGACATAAGAACATGTAAGCACAAATAAAACCAATATGTTTAATGAATATTCAATGTTGTGCATAACAGTAATCACATAAATTTCATACAACAAATACTAAAATAACTGAGTTCTATACATATGTGATGCCATAAGATTTTAATTTTCTAATACTCATAAGTAATGGCTCTTAACCATGGATATTTTACAAGTTGAATATCCATTTGGTTAATTAATTAATGTACCCATGATGTATAATTCCAGAAATTCTGGAACATATTTTTAAGGCCATGGCCAAGACAAATAATGACAAAGGCCTCAGCCCAAATCCATAAGCTCTTTAACCAAATATTCTACTTTTTGAATATTTTTCTGGTTACTTAAATTACATAGTCATAATGAGGGAATTGCATATGTCGGACCGTGTCAAGGTCTCGTCCCAAGACCTAGGGGATAACTGTAACAAGACCCAAACCCGGAGAGCCTCTGTAATTGAACTCCAACCCGAAGTACCTCTAATAACCGGACACCAACCTGGAGTGCCTCTGTAACCGGACACCAACCCGGAGGTTCTTCTCTAACCGAACCCCAACACGGAAGGGTTATATTTACCGGTCCCCACCCCATAACATACTACGTCCAATGAATTCCTCATATCTCTAAATCAATGTACACATACCACTTTGATTTATTAGTTAAATATCATTCCCATTACAAATATTACTTGGTTCCATAATTTACAGTATTTAAAGTTTTCCATACCAACTTGAATAATTAAATTCATTTCTCATAAATTAGTAATAATAAATTGTTTGATTATCACATACAATAATAACTTTACAACTCTTTCATAGTAATAAAATTTTAATGCATTAAAATACATGCTCATTCTTCATGTTTAATTCATGCGCTGATATAAGGAAATGTCGTTGGACTAAATTATAATTGTTCAGTTATCATTTAGGTAATAAATTTATCAATGACATGCATAATATATTAAAAGTTATTTGATCATGTGAAATTGATTGAAAACATACATGTAATGAATAGATGGGGTTACCACATTAAATGATAGTTCCTTAATTTTTAAAATCCTTGATCTGTGGATATTAATATTTATAGTTTAATATAACTGTGTTTGAATTAAGATAGAAAGCATTTACTGATAAATGGTCATGTCTTATTAAGTGTCCATGCCTTATGTTCCCTAGCATATAAGCCCAATTTATTTTCACCAGATCATTTGTTTTATGTAATGAAAATATTAACATAAACATATCAAAAACATACTTTAACCACTGACGTTTATTTTATCCATGTTAATTAGAGTTATGATTAAAAATAATAGGTACATACACATAACTATATATATATAATATGTACATGTCCCACCTTTACTTTATAAATTATGAAAACTAAAATTACATATACATAAATATATATATATATATATATATATATGTGTGTATGTATATTAACATCTTAAAAGATTTTTAATTTGTTTAATAATTACAACCATAACATCATAAATGCAATTCATTTTTTAATCAAATGAAATCCCTTGCGAGAACCAGAAAATTAGATATTATAAATAAGTAAATATATTTTCCTTACATCATTTGAAAATTTACAGGGTGGATTAAAACTCTATGGGTGTATGTGTATTAAATATACCATTCCATTTGAACCCAAATCTTTATTCGCATCCATTTATCTAGTTAAAGATTATAATTCATCTTTAATAACCTAAAATAAAGAAAAGTTGAATTATGTGGGTATGTCCGAATATACACTATGTGTATATCAGAAAAATAATTGTCAATAAAAATAACCCTTAACTTATGTACACATAGAATAATAAGTTATATATGTGTACATATATTTATATATACATATGTATATACACACATATAACTACCATAATTTGATCATATTAATTAAACTCTTATAAAATATATATTTAATGAAAAATATGAAAACATTACCCATACAAGTCATTAGATCATAAACATTCAAGAAAAATTATAATTAACCATTACTTCAAATATAGTTTTAAGAAATTAAACACAATTTAAATAAATGATAAAATCTTGTTGAAATAATAGTGGATTTTCAATGAAATTTATAACCAAGTCCCTTGCATCATTTATATTATCTGAAACAAAAACCTGGAGTTCCATATTCAACAAAGAAGAATTTTTAAACAAAATTGAAAGGTTATACTTTCATGAGTATATATATATATATGTATATACTCAAAATGAAACAAAACAAGAAAATTATAAATCTTATTACTTAACATGAGGAGGAAGAGGGGATTGGGAGAGTTAACTGAAAATCATGGAAGATCGTTGGATGCTTAGGAGAAAGAAGTCCCGAGAGGTTAAGGGTGCAAATATTTTCCATTTGCACTATTAGTTAAGGATTTTTATAACTGAAAATTCTATTGTGTGTAATTAGACAAAGGCAGCTTGAAAATAAAGCTGTGTTTGTTCTATTTATCCAACAAGTGAGAAATAATAAAAAACATTGACATTAATAGCGCGTAAACAATATGGAATATAATATAGAAATTTTATATTCTAATAATTGGTAAATTGGATTTATCGAATGAAATAAATTAGAACATAAAGTTGTACGTATTCAAAAAAACACTCACACAAGGTAAATAAGAGATTTATCGCTTCGATCATATTTCAAGAGATCCAAAACCAAATTCGGACCAAACACCAATATAAAAAAAGCAAACCTACCTCGGTAGATTGAAGAATATTTGGATAGAAATATCTTATCATTGACGAATAAAACCAAAAATTTGATCTGATTCAAACCTAGACCATGGTTTGGGACCCGACATTGCTCGAATCATCTTTCATCGAAGGAGAACCCCTGTGGGAACCATGAAACAGTCTCGACCTCGTGCTAGACTTCCACTGCCTTGCTCGCCCCAACCTGCTTGAGACCCCCAGCACCAGACCCTGCCTGAAGCCACCCTCATGCACAATGCACCCCGAAGGAATTCTGCAGGCGCGCTCGACTCGGACTGCATTCTTCACACATGACTCCTTTGAAGCCACTACTCACCCTAGCGCGACCTTGCAGACCCGCAAGACTCCCCAACTCAGACACCACCACTAGGTCGCACCTCCAACTTCATGAGCCTGATGGCGCCGACCGAAAACCCTAGACACAGTCGCCCTCCTTCTCTCTACGTCATGACTCAGCCACCCCACGAGTCTTCATGTTTCTGTTGTTATTCCAATTACTTTTATTATCATGTCCCTATTATTATTATTATATAATTCTTATTATTTAAATTCTATAACTTATTATAACATTATCATTGATTATTTAATCGTATATCATACTATTATTATGTTTATAAAAAGTAAAAAGATTAAACCTAATAATCTATTAAAATTATTAAATCAATCTCCCTTTTTTCTTATTTATGATTTCATTTCCGTTTTTTTTTCAATCAAATTTTTACATTTTTTTTGTCAACCACGTTTCATTTTTTTCAAAGTCGTCATTGAAAAATATATATATTATTATATATTTGTTTTTTTTTCTATTTTTCCATGGTTGAATTTTACCTTTCTCTTTAAAATTTTTTTTAACTAAAAATATATCATATTTTTAAGAAAAAAAATATTAGTCACATTTTTTTTAAATTATTAAATTCTTATTTTTATGTATCATTGTAGTGTTTTTATATAGTTTTCATTAAAAATATAATAATTAAAGTGATAATAATTTTTATAAAAATACACACATAAATATTATATCATGTTTTATATACAAAATAATTATATATATTTATGAAACATATCATATTTTCCAAAATTTGTATTATTATTTAAATTCGTTTTTTTTATGTGTATGTATCAATTAAATTTTTTATGGAATAATTATTTATTTTTATAATGTTATAATGTAAATTTATAATTGGTAATGTATTATAATAATAATTATTATCATAATTTGTAATTTTAAACTTTAAAAAAAGTTAATATTACACACACATATATATATATGATTTAATATAACAATAATATTTATTAAAAGATCATTCATATATGTACAATTTTAATCATTCTATTAAAATAATATTATTATATATTCAATATAATATTATGAAACATTAATCCAATTTATAATCTACTAATTTTCATATTTTCAAATATATATAAATCCCATAAAATAATTCATATAATTGTTTAAATAGCTATATTCATAGAATATAACGCAATGATAATGTCATTTGAATATTTTAAAATAACTTACTTAGATGTCATGTATAACCGCATTATAAAATTTATAATTATATAATTCAAATCAAATATACACACATATATACACATATATATTTTGGAAAATATATAGAACCCATATAATAGATTAAGTAATTGTTCTCATGATCAAAACAGTTCACTTTTAAAAAATAATGAAATTAAAATATTTTAAATAAATAATTCCCAATGTTATTTATAAAATTATAGTATTAGTTTTATATAATTTTCATTAAAATCTTGTTTATATATGAATATATATATGTATATATGTATATATCATATTTGGAAAAGAGAAACAACATAGTTGTATTCATATAGTAGTATAAATATTATATATTATATTATATTAGTAAATTATATTTGACTAAAATAGTTATTCTTAATTTTTTTAAACAATGTGAGATAATATTTACCCTAACAACCGCACTAGTTAACCGTATCATTAAAAAATTAAAATCATATTATTACACATAAAAAGGTTACGGTGTAAAATTATTCCCCCCTTTGAAAAATTGTGTCCTCACAATTCTATAATATTTTTACACAAACTACAGCAACACTAGAAACACGTCACACCTGAGGTCCCTTTACCGAGAACACCACCAATGGTAGGGTGCTGACGACCTTATGTGGATTCCTAAGGTAGTATTCAACTGATCGATCTCTTTGGCCCAAACACATTGTGAACAGCTATGGTCATCCCTTTTCCAAAAGCACTCGGCCTTCAATAGAGAGGCACAAGAAGTGTGGAGGTCAAAAATTTCAGAGTAGAATAAATCACAATAACTCCTACGCACCATGTCATTCATGAAAATATTGATGTCTTAGAGTTCTCCATAAATAATAAAACTCAAAACCTAGAATAGGTAGGCCCCTCGATGGTCACCATCCAAAGAAACTTCTAGAAATTTACATACAGCTCAGTAGTTATAAGCTAAAGTGAAACATAGAAAAAGAGCTTCATGATACTTCCCTATTTTCTTATATGTTTCAAACTATTAAATTTCTATACGATAATAGACAAGATTTCTTACATGGTAAATATGGAGAATGTTTGGGTGGTTCGACACCGGATGTAGTTGTTTACAGGACAACCTAAGGTTTTCGAAAGCCTTATAGTCCCCCGAACATGACTTTTTCACTTTAGTTTCGACTATCTCCGTTGGGAGAGACATAAGGCGTGATGCATCAGCCATCTAAAAATTTAAGGAAACTACCATTTAGTAACACATAACCATGTTTTTAGTATTGTTCTAATTTTATCAGATGTCTCTGTAGAGACATAAGACTAGTATATTTATTTCCAAGAACATCATACTTAGTAATGATTAAATAAATTTTTATTTGTTCGGTTCTGGTTTTCCAGAGTTATCCAAACCAAATCCTCTGATATCAACTATCATGCCCCAGCTTCTGAGTACCTCGAGCCAATGCCATACGGAGGATAGATTTCTATTCAGGCTCTGAGAAACCAACTTCTTCTGAAAAACTTATTTAGTAAAATCCAATACCTGAAAAATTTTAACCACAAACGTTGGGTGAACAAAATAATGCCCAGTAAGGGGTTTTAAGATAATCTAATATAACTTTTTAAAAAAATTCTTCAAACCATTTCATAAAACAATCTTCTTTAATAAAAGTTTTAACACATGCACACATCATAATGGTGCTCAATTTAAAACATGAAAATAGAATGACAAGGATACAAGATTCGAATATAGGCATGCTGAATAAAAGAAACTCTAAACATGTATGACTTAAGAATATGTAAGAACAAATAAAACAGCTAAGTATAATGAATATGTAGAGTTGTGAATTATGGTAATCTCTTCAATTTCATACCTCAAATACTAAAATCACTAAGTGTTATACATCTGACATGCCATAAGATTTTAATTTTCTAATACTCATAAGTAGTGGCTCTTTACCATGGATATTCTTCTATTCAAATATATATATTTTAATTAATTAATTTACAAATCATGTATAATGCCACAAATTCTGAAACAGATTGTCAAGGCTATGGCAAAGAAATCTTAATGACTAAGGCCACGTCCAAAATCCAGAAGTTCTTTAACCAAAAATTCCACTAGTTGAATATTTCTCTGGTTAATTAAATTACATAGTCATAATCAGGGAAGTCCATATGTCGGACCGTGTCAAGGCCTCATGCCAAGACCTTGGGGCTAACTATAACTAGACCCCAAACTGGAGAGCCAATGTAATTGGACTCCAAACCGGAGTGCCTCTAATAACCGGAAACCAACCCAGAGTGCCTCTGTAACAGGTCACCAACCCCAAGGTCTACTGTAATTGGACCCCAACCCAGATGACATACTTTTACCGGTCCCCACCCTAGAACATACTAGGTCCAATGCATTCCTCATATCTCTAAATCAAAGTTTACATACCAGGTTGATTTATTAATTACTTATCATTCCCAGTACACATATTACAATGTTTCATAATTCACATTATTCAAAGTGTCCCACACCACGTTGAATAATTAAATAATTACCTCATACATTATTAATAATAAATTGTTTTATTATCACATAAAATAATAAATTTACAACTATTACTTAGTAATAATTTTTTATTTCATTAAAATACATGCTCATTAGTCCTACCCAATTCATAAGTTGATATAAGGAAATTGTGTTGGACTGAATTATAATGTGTCGGTAATTATTTAGGTAATAAATATCTCAACAACATGCTTAATATAGTAAACATTTCTTTCACATATGATATTGATTTAAAACATACAATTAATGAATGGATGGTGTTACCACATAAAATGATAGTTATTTATTTTTCAAAATACTTGATTTGTGGGGAAAAATATTTATAGTTTAAAATAACTATGTTTGAATTAAGACAAAAATCATGTAATGATAAATAGTCACGTTTTATTAAGTGGCCATGCCTTATGTTTCATAGCATATAAGGCCAATTGATTTTCACCACATCATCTGTTTTATGTATTGCATATATTAAATTATACATATCAAAAGCATACATTAGATGCCAACGTTTATTTTACCCAAGTTAATTCGGGTTATGATTAAAACTTATAGGTTCATACACATAACTATATATGTATATATATATATATAATATGTACATGTCTCACCATTACTTTATAAATTCTGAAAACTAAAATTACATATATATATATATATATACATATATATATATATGTATATATATGTGTATGCATATTAAAACCCTACATGATTTTTTATTTTTTTTAATAATTAAAACCTTAACATCATAAAAGTAATTCATTTTTTAATCAAATGAACTCCGTTGTGGGAACCATAAAATTACATAGTATAAATAAGTAAATAAATTTTCTTTACACCATTTCCAAATTAACCGTGTGGATTAAAACTACATGGGTGTATGTGTATTAAATATTCCATTCCATTTGAACCCAAAACTTTATTCTCCTTCAAGTCTCTATTTAATGATTTTAATTCATCTTTAAAAACATTAAATAAAGATAAATTGAATTATGTGTGTATGTATGAATATACACTAAGTTTATAGCAGAAAAATAATTATAATTTTAAATAACCCTTATCTTATGTACACATAAAATAATAAGTTATATATGTGTACATATATTTTTATACATATGTATATACACACATATAACTATCGTAATTTGATCATATTAATTAAACTCTTATAAAATATTTATTTAATGAAAAATATTAAAACATAACCCATACAGGTCAATAGATCATAAACATTTGAGACAAATTAGAATGAACCCTTACATCAGACATACTTTTAAGAAATTAAACACAATTTAAATAAATGAGAAAATCTTGCTGAAATAATAATGGATTTGAAAAGAATTTTATAAGAAACTCCCTTGCATCATTTATATTATCGAAACCCAAAACCCAGATTTCCAGATTCAATAAAGGAGAGTATTTAAACTAAACTGCAAGGTTATAATTTCATGAGTATATATATATATACACGTATATACTCCCAACAAATAAATCAAGACAATTATAATTCCCTTACCATAGCTTCAGGAGGAAGAGAGGCTTGGGATAGTTTTCTGAAACTCATGGGAGATCAATTGATGCTTAAGAGGAGGATGTCCAGAGAGGTTAAGGGTGAAATGTTTTTAGAATTTCACTATTATTTAAGGATTTTTATAACCAAAAATTCTATTGTGTGTAATCACACAAATAGAGCTCGAAAATAAATCTGTGTTTGTTCTATTTAGCTAGCATGTGGGAAATAAATTAAAAAACAATATTGACATTGCCAAGGCATAAAAAAAGATGGAATATATAATAAAAATTTAATATGCAAATAATTGATAAATTGGATTCATCAGAAGAAATAAATCAGCACATAATGGTTTATGTATTAAAAAAACCACTCACACAAGGTAAATAGGAGACCTAACACTTTAATTAAATTTCAAGAGATCTGAAACAAAATTTAGACAAAACACCAATAGAAACGGAGAAATCCTACCTTGGTAGGTTGAAGAATAATCTGATAGAAATATCTTATCATTGACGAAGAAAACTGCAACCTAGATCCAATTCAAACCTAGACCGCGGTCTAGGTCCCGATGTCGCTCGAATCCTCTTTCACCAAAGGCGACCCCCTGTGGGAACCTCGAAATTTCCTCGACCTCCTACTCAACTTCCACCGCCATGCTCGCCCCAACCTGCTTGAGACCGCCAGAGTCGGACCCTACTTCATGCCACCCTCATGTGAGATTCACCCTGAAGGAAACCTACAGGCCCACTCAACCTATACTAACTGCTTTGCATGTGACTCCTTTGAAGCCCTTGCTCACCCAGGCGCTTCCTCGTAGACCAGCAAGACTACCCTAATCAGACAGCACCGCTAGGCCACGCCTCCCTCTTCATGAACATGAGGGTGCTGACTGAAAAACCTATATGCGGCTTCCCTCCACCTCTCTACGTCGCAACAAAGCCCCCCCATGGGTCTTCATGTTTCTTTTTTTATTCCAATTACTCTTATAATCATATCACTATTATTATTATTATATCATTCTTATTATTTAAAGCCTTTACCTTATTATAACTTTATCATTGATTATTTAATCGTATACAATACTATTAATAACTTTATAAAAAGTCTAATTTTTTAACGTAATAATATATTAAAATTATTAAATCAATCACCATTTTTTTCTTATTTAAGATTTATTTTCTATTTTTTTCAATCTCATTTTTACCTTTTTTTGTCAATCACCTTTCCTTTTGGTCAAAGTCATCATTGAAAAATAGATATAGTATTATATCATTGTTTTTTTTTGTTTTTCCGTGGTTGAATTTTACCTTACCCTTTTAACATTTTTTAACTAAAAACAAATACTTTTTTAAAAGAAAAGAAATTTAGTCACATTTTTTGTATATTATTATTATTATTTTGTTTATCACTGTAGCATTTTTATATAGTTTTTTTTAAAATATAATAATTAATGTGATAATCCTATTTATAAAAATACACACAAATATATTATATCATGTTTTTATATACAAAATAATTATATATATTTATGAAAAATATCATATTTTGCAATTTTTGTATTATTATTTAAAGTCGTTTTTTCTTGTACGTGTATGTATAATTTAGTTTTTTTATGGAAAAATTATTTATTCTTATAATGTTATAAATTACATTAATAATTGGGAATGTATTATAATAATAATTATTATCATAATTTGTAATTTTAATCATTAAAAAATGATAATATTACATATATATATATATTGGATTTAAGATAACAATATTTTTTTATTAAAAGATCATTCATATATGTACAATTTTAAGCATTCTATTAAAATAATTTTATTATATATTAAAAATAATATTACGAAACATTAATCAAATTTATAATCTAGTAATTTTCATATTTTTAAATATAATTAAAACCCATATAATTATTCATGTAATTTTTTAAATAGCTATATTAATAGATAATAACGCAATAATAATGTCATTATAATATTTTAAAATAATAATCTTCAATGTCATGTATAACCGCATTATAAAATTTATAATTATATAATTCAAATGAAATATACACACATATATACACATATATATTTTCGAAAATATATAGAACCCATATAAGAGATTAAGTAATTGTTATCGTAACCAAAACAATTCACTTTCACAAAATAATGGCGTTAAAATATATTAATGTAATAATTCCCAATGCAATTTATAATATTATATAATTAGTTTTATATAATTTTTTATAAAATCTTGTTTACATATGAATATATATATATATATATATTTTATATTTGGAAATGAGAAACAACATATCTGTATTCCTATAGTAGTATAATTTTTATTTAAAATATCATATTAATAAATTATATTTTACTGAAATAGTTATTCTTAATTTATTTTTTTTATACAAAGTGTAATAATATTTACTCTGAAAAACGTACTGGTTGACATTATAATTAAAAGATAAACTTATTATTATTACACATAAAAAGGTTGTGGCGTTACACATGGAGGATCAACCAAACAAAATTAAATGTCTCATAAAGGACATGGAAAAATACAGTATCACAGAAACACTGACAGAAGGGTTGCACTGCGTTATGCATTGATAAATGTCATCAATGTCGTTGTCACTGATTCCCCAGAACATGAGGCTCACTCAGTGGAATCATATAAATAAGTTCATATTCAAGAGGTGGTATACACAGAAAAAAATGATGGAGGTGTGCGTACTGGAAGCCAAAGGGTTTCCCAGAGGCAAGACAATCCTTCGGGTAATAGCCTTCCATACTCTAGAAAGGCACATGTCATGGAAAATGTTAAATGTTAGGTTACACCCCACCCTCCCTCTGGAAAAGGCCAATCGCTCTCATTAGAGGAAATATTTTCAAAGGAATAAGAAGAAATGAAGGAGTTAAGGTGGTTAAATGCAGAACTACTTCTAGGTAGTCTTCCTCCTAAGCATGTTGGAGTTAATCAATCAAGTGAATTTGTTGCAGCTATTGGGATGGATCAAGAATATATCGCTTTATAAGTACACCCTCATAGGTATAATCCTATGATTCATATGTGACAACAATCAGCAATACTATCATCAGTGGAAGTACTAGTCGCCCCACACATCCAAACTCCAGTAATTGCACCTGCTCCTACCATTGAGTCATTAACAGCTCCGTTGGAAGCTATGGAAGGATGATGTGCACCAGTGCAACCGAAAAAGATTATTTACCCATGAATGGGTAGATCCAAATTCTCCTCCTCCAAATTTTCCAAATGTCACATTCCCCATTTTTTATGATTCAGGAGATCCTGAGCAGCATTTAACACATTTTGTCTCTCACTATAATCCTATGATGGGAACTACTCAACAACAAGAATTAGTAAAACTAAAGTGTTTTGTGAAATAATTTCAAGGACCATCCTTTTTCTAGTATACAAGTTTGAAATCCCGGTCAATTATTGTATGGGAAGATCTTCGTCAGAAATTCCTTTTTCAGTTCAGCTCAACGCTGTAGAAAACAACAGTTTTTTATCTCACAAATTGCAAACAAAGGGAGAATGAAAGTGTTTCAGACATCATTGCCCAGTGTAAAGAATTAACATATTCCTTGAATCTGTTCCTACCTCAAGAGGATTTGCTACCCATTTTCATGGCAATTCTCTATGACTATTTGAATAAATCAATGATTCAAGTGAAATACATAGGAGGGTTTTGGGAACTAGATTCAATTGCCCAAAAAGTGGAAAATTTCATTGCAGAAACAAGAGCTAAGTCACGTATAATTTCATCTGCTCCATGAAAGAGAATAGGGAATGCAGAGACTATTACAGTTACACTTAAACAAGCACCTGTGCCTGCTTCCACTTCAAAACCTACATCATATCGAAGGGCTCCACCTCTTGAGCATCAAAAAAAAAATCACCTCATCAAGATGACCAAAGAGATCAATGGTGGAAACAATTTGAGGATTTAAAGAAAAAAGTTTATTCTTTCTGGAATTGAAAACTTCTAGGTTACTTCATCTCAACTCTAGAAAACAATTTGGTTCAGTTGCCAATGCTCAAAAGGCTGAACAAGGAAGGAGATGAAGACCTCCCCAACAATTGCATGTTTTATCAGATGTTGGGGCATCCCATTTAGGTGTGTTCTTTCTTCAAAGACCTCTTGTAAAAGATGGTTGACTCTGGATAAGTAAATATGAAAGGTTCATCAACCCAGGTATCATGTGTTACTTCTACTGATCCAAATGGAGATGGAGAGTGCAATGAAGTCAAAAGTAAAAATGCGCAGAAATATGATGATTGGATGGTCAAGAAAATGATCATCCAAACTCATTCCATTTTACCAACACAATTAAATCAACCACTTGTGGCTTCTGTTATTTATACCATAGAAAAACCCCCTTCATTAAAAGGAAATTCGTCATAGATGTTATGTAATTTGAAGAAATAAGAGAAGTCAGAAGAGGACGAGCTCATGTCAAAGCCTAAGTTGTCTTTGACTCTAGCCAATATTATGCCATATTCTTCAAATGTATAGGAACCACCCCCACCAAACGGCACAGCCTAAACTGGTTCATCTAAAAGAATCTTATTCAGATGAAGAATTTATCTTTGGATCTGTTAACATGATTCATTTAACGTATCCCTATGCCAAAGATAGTTTCGATCCTAATGAGTGTAAGTTTCCCATATCTAATAGATTAATTAGATGAAGAGACAAATGTATATGATATAGAGGAAGACGATATTATTCCATAATCCATTATTTCAATCCTACCCCTGGTAGAACTGTATATGCGGTATAAACACATGGCAATACCCTTCAGTGGCTCACCAGGAACAAGAAAGTTCTTCCTCATATGGTGGATTCAGTCCTGACATAGTTATTTTGGAGGATGTAATAGAGGTTACACCATCTTCCTCTCAAAAAATAGAGATATATAGTCAGTCTAATCTACCGAATCCAAGAGTGTTTCCAATTCATTCCCGGAAATGGGATGTATCTACTACCAAAGCATCAACATCCAGGGAAACTAAAAAACCACATTTTTATACTGGGAAACCCATATATTAGGACCAAAATTATGATTTATTGAATCATTTTTCCAAATTACAGGCCATGTTATCAATTCAAGATTCCATGAATCTATCAAAAGGTCTTCGGGAGGCCCTTATTGAGGCTTTGTCAAGTCCTCAAGAATTCAAAACTAAAATTGTTGCGACTGAGGTCTACCGTATAGAGAATGATCATGAAAAATGTCATGTAGTGATATCTTTTATAGATGAAGATGAATATGATGTTGTACATGGACTCATCACCCTATTTTATCTATTTGGAAAATTCAATGACATATACTTTTGATGATCTTTCATTGATAATTGCTCAAGAGTTAAACTCATTCCTATTTTTACACTTCGTCGATTGGGCCTCACCAAATCTGATTTATCTCCTTCTATATTAACGTTTTTAGGATGTGATAATAATGAACAAGAAACTATGGGAAAGATTACACATAGAATTCAGTTTGGATAGCTTATGTCTAATTCAGATTTCATAGTATTTTGTCATAATACTGCCTTCAATATTTTTCATGGAAGACCTTAACTATATTAACATATGGCCATACCATTGTCCTACCATCAATGTCTCAAATATTGTTTCAATGGTCAAATTGGGACATTGTATGATGATAAGGCCCCATTCAATATGTTTTAATATCAATACATTGAGGCAGAATTTTATCACATGGAGGGAAAAGAAAAATCCACGGAAAAAGAGGACACCAAAATTAATGCTCTAAATGGATTGTAAAAGATTCTAGTAAACCCATTCATACAAGTGAGTAATGATTATGTGTTTCCTATTAGTCAAACTGACAGGATAGACTTAAATCCAAACACTCTTATGGTATCCTCCATAATGTCAATTATGGCAACCAAGCCAGACAACATGGGAGAAATTGTTGATTTTTCAAGCAATGATGAAATCATAAATGGAGATGTATTCATTTAATCCATGAAAATCCAGAAATTCTATACTTCATCAACCAGTATAGAAGAAGTTATAGCAATACAGAAGGAAATCAATGATGTCGATTATCTTTCCATCATCTATTCTCTATCACCCTAGGAAGATGCTTCATCATCAATAGGGTCAAAAATGGTAGCCTCTTCCTCAAGATGTTCAATTTCTATATTCTCCCTTGACCAAGGAAATACAAAATCATCATCTACTAAAAAGTAGAAATAGAATAAGTAACACATATTGAAGTAGAGAAGGAAAATCTCAGGGATGCTCCTCCAGCATTTGAGGAGTGTATCTCTACCACTATTGATGAACTCAGAGAAATAAATCTGGGAACAAAAGGAGATCCAAACCCCAATTTAATTATGAATCCATGAATCTTGAAGGGAAATAAATCTATAATTCATTTATAAAGAAAAATCGAGATGTATTTACTAGGAATTATACAGAAATGCCAGGTCTTAATCCAGATGTTTCCACTCATCATTTGGGTTTTCCAGAAGAACATCAAGGACTCAAGCAAGCATCAAGAATAACACACCCACCTTATGCCTCCAAAATTAAAGCTGATGTTGATAAGATTATCAAGTCTTACATCATCAGAGAAGTTCCATATCCTAGATGGATGGATAATATAGTCCGGGTGAAAAAGAAGAATTGAAAATTTTGAGTATTCATTGACATCAGATATCTTATTCGGCATTGTCCAAAGGATGATTTTGTAGTTCCGATCATAGAACACATAAATGATGAAATAGAAGGCTACGAAGATTTTTCCTTCATGGATGGTTACTTTGGGTATAATAAAATATGAATGGACCTAGAAGATGAGGATTCTACAGCCTTCAAGGCTCCTCAATGAGTGTTTTAATATCGGGTAATTCCTTATAGCCTAAATAATGTAGGATTAATGTATCAACGTGCCATGCATCATATCTACAAACCCTTTTTAGGGAAATTTATTGAATGTTATGTAGATGATTTTGTGGTTAAATCTGGACAATGTTATGATCACTTGGTTGATCTGTAAATCATATTCAATAATCTTTGACAACACAATTTGAAGATGATCCCCTTGAAATGTGCTTTCGGGGAAACCTCAGGAAAATTTCTCAGCTTTGTAGTACAACATCATGTTATCTATGTTTATCTTGAGAAGGAAAAATCAATCCTTGACATGTCACCTCCTATAAATTTGAAGGAATTAAGACGAATTCAAGAAAACATGGCCTATATTCATCAGTTCATTTCCAATTTGGAAGGAAAGTGTTTACCCTTCACACGATTAATGAAGAAGGGATTCACCTACCAGTGGAATGAAGAATGTCAAGAAGATTTTATATACTCAATAAATATCTCTTGAGTATACCAGTATTAATGCAAAATTTTGATAGAAGACCACTTATTCTCTATGTGATAGCTTTAAAACGATCATTGGGTGCCTTCCTTGCCTAAAAGAATGATGCATGGAATGAAAAAGCCTTTACTATCTCTGTCGGAACATGCTTGAGGTAGAAACTCGATATTCAAGTATTGAAAAGTTTTTCATAGCATTAATATTTGAAGTTCATAAATTGAGACACTAACTGCAACATCATGAGGTCCAATTGGTATCTCACAATAACCCACTAAATTTTATCCTTAGTCGTCCAATTATTATAGGATGTCTGGCTAGGTGACCACTTATTTTGCAGCAGTTTGATATCCAGTATGTGTCTTAAAAGGTAATAAAGGGCCAAGGTCTAGCGGATTTTCTTTGCTGAACACCAATCTGTAGAAGATAAATCTTTAAATATTGAACTTCATGATGAGGAAGTCTTCCCTATTTAAGATAATCCTCAAACATGGGAAATATACTTTGATTGTTCCTCCAGAAGTCCAACAGGGAATAAAATGGAAGATCCTATATTCAAAAAATTTGGGTTAGGAATCTTTCTTATTTCCACAGAAAAGGAAGTTCTACCCTATTCCTTCTTATTTTCGGAAGGCGATACAAACAATGATGTATAATAACATGCTATCATCGTAGGCTTGGAATTGGAACTTCATGCACATGTGAATCACTTGAGGGTAAAACGGGATTCAGATTTGGTAATCAAACAATTCAATGGGGATTATTCCATCATAATGGAAGAGTTAATACCTTTGTGTGATTATTTCAGAGATTTAATGGTGTAATTTCCCTCAGAACCAACATTTTCGTATGTCTCGCGATCAAAAAATGCATAAGAGACGGCACTGGAAAATGTAGCCACATCCCTGGTAGATCCAAATCATGAAGAAACAATCCTCATTATTCCCCACCGTCATATAGTTTCACCTTTTGTTCAAATTAGAACAGAGGAAATCGATGAAATCAGTCCCATTTCTAAACCATATAGTCTTACTACATGATGGATGACACCTATTAGGTAATACCTTCAAAATGGAACACTCACACTTGATAGATCTGGGAAAGAACAAGTCCATAAATGTGTGGTAAATTTTTCTCTTTATGATAGCCCCTATCACAATAAAATTCTCTACAAGTGAAGTTTTGATGGAATTCTCTTTAGATGTATTAATGGTGAAGAGAAAATGGGTGTCATGAATGAAGTACATGTAGGGGTTGGTGGTGCCCACCAGTCTGGACATAGACTTTCTGGTCAAATTCAAAGGCTTGGATACTTCTGGCCTTCAATGATGCAAGATTGTGTTAATTTTACTAAGATGTTTCATTTGTGCCATGAATGTGCGAACTTCATTCATCACCCCCACAAAGTTGCTTCATACAGCTAAATACTCTTGGCCGTCTTCTAAATGAGGAATGGATGTAGTAGGACGTTGTCCTCCGGCTACAGGTAAGCAGTTTAACTATATTCTTACTACTGACTTCTTTTCCAAATGGATAGAGGAAATACCTCTCAAAGAATTCAGTGCTAAAAGCTTTGTTAGCTTTGTCAAGTCCAACATCATTACCAGATTTGCTGTTCCTCATACCATATTGACGAATAATGGAACCAAATTTTGTTCATCCATGGTAAGAAAATTGTATCAAGAATACAATATCAGATCCAATCATTCATCTCGGTATCATGATGTTTCTAATAGTCAAGTAGAGGATTTCAATAACACTCTTTCAAACATAAATAATAATATGGTGGATAATGATAAGAAGTCATGTCCTGATAAAATTTTTCATGCTCTATGGGCTTACTGAACTACAACCCGCACTGCTACATGTTCAACTCCATATTCATTGGTATATATAATGGAAGCAGTCTTTCTTATTGAAGTCCAACTAAATTCACATAGAGTTTCCATTTGTGATTATTTATCTTCATATGAAAAATCTCAAAAGGTATTGGAAGAATTGGAATGACTAGATGAAAAAATATTGTGCACACTGCACCATTTAGATGTTTATCAGAATCAAATATCATGATATTTCAATAAAAATGTTCGTCTTTGCTCATTCATTCAAGGAGAATTGGTATTGGTCCTCGAAAACCCCCAATGATACTAGGAATGAAGCCTCCAATGCTTGAGCCAAATTAGGAAGGACCTTAATCTATACATAAGTTCTACTCCAATGGATCATATTCTATAATCTCAATGGATGGAGAACTCATTAAAACTCCAACAAATGAAAGATTCTCGAAGAAGTATTTTTTGAAACACAAATATACCCATTTTCCTTTCTACAGGACATTAAACTACATATCCACCTCTATCATGAAATATGATGTTAAACTATTACCCCTCTATCGTCCAACATGACATTAAACTGTGCACTATCCGAGCTGTACGATGTTAAGCTACCAAGAACCCCATGTATGTGACACATGACATTAAACTGTGATCTTCAAATGCACAATTGTCTTTTAAACTATGTTTCCATGCATGCCCTGGGTAGCTAACCACGCATAAGCCCCACACCATCCCTTGTGGTCGCATCTTTCATGACATGACTGTCAGGTCTGTTACAGCCTCTTGTTTCTGACACCGATCATGAATCACGCGAGCTTAGAGTAAGCTTCTACCATGACATCTTCTTTGTGCCACTAACCATGCTTAAGTACCAACTTCATCGTCGGGTCATTGTCATCAAGTATACGCCAATCTCTGAATCCCTCTAAATTGACCTACGTGGACTTTGATCATTTCATCCTAGTCTAGGTACGTAGGAAACCTCCTGAGATTCAAGCCCAAAACCACATGGTTCACATCGACTCACCTCCATCCCATACATTATTGATCCATGAATCCCTCCATCAAACATCTTATTCATATCAGTTCACTTTCATCCTATATAACGTGAAAATGTGTACGTCCCATCGTACTAGCTATATGATGTTATACTATACAGTCCCCCATTGTCCTTGCTGCAACACATTGAGCTGCATAGAACTAGTCCATGCATATGACCTTAAACTATTGGAACTTTTCCCTTGTATGAAAATAAACTGCAACAATCTGTGATACCCTCACTCGAGAGGAATCATCATTGACATGGTGTCTAACAATTTAATATTTCAAGAACCACATATGTCTTGATTCTCAACTTTATGAGATACGTAGTGACGCCGATGTCATTAATCATGGGTCCAACCATAATTGCATTAATTTCCTCTTTATCCCTCATATGTACTAACCAAATCTATACAAAGGGTATTTCAAGAACTATAGGCAGCTTGATTCCCATCCTCATGGGATATATAGGAATTATCGAGCATTCCTCAAGTCCATCCTTGATCCTTTGGGCCTAAACACAAACTCCAATTTCGACCCTTTGTCTAAAAAGTCCCCATGTGAGCACATGGTGAGTTATGAAACACCCCGGTCTTTTTTCACATCAGGTTTATAACAAATGAATGATGTGTATCCCACCCTATGACCATAAACCGAGGTCTTATAAGCCCTTGTCATACATGATTTTAAATTGTATTTCAAGAACATTGTGTGGCTTGATTCTCATCATAATGAGATACGTAGTGACATCCAGAATCTCAATTCAGGACCCAGCTGCAACATTATAAAAATAATTTTCATGGTATCCATAACCATTTTCATGACATTTGTTCGAAAAAATGTCTGATATATGAGAGTTCTTTTTCCTAACTATACAGCACACGCCCATAGGTAGCCTTTCATATGTTGTCTACATAACAGACCTTTCAGCCAAAAGATGATACTATTTGACTTTGCAGCTAATGCCCTAGTTGACCCTGCATAATTCAACCTCCATAATGGGTTTTTAAAGTAATGGTAACTTCATTCTTATTTGAATTAACTTTTGTCACTATTGGTCTTAATGGAGATATGTAAAGATCTGTACAAAAAAACTGCCATCCTTAACATATTTTTTCCATACTCTTTTTCATGATCGGAAAGTATTCATGTCAATGGTTTACATTTTCCTCCTTCTCAATATGTTCTGATCAATATGAAATAACCTTATACCACTTGACCATATGTCGTATAATGTTTCTATCTCTAGTTTTAATCATATAATTTAAGACCACATATACGCTCTTCCCTACTTTGGGGTCAGACCTTCGTATAAGTCACATTCCTCCAATTCATTGAAAATTCTGATTAGAAATACCCTCTCTGTATTCAAATACCTTTCTCCATAAAGAAGAATCTATTATTTGGAAAATTTGAATCTTTATAAAACATTCTTCATCTTTTAGCAATATAAATTCAATTTTTTTAGAGTTATTTTTCCAGAATATGCATCACGTGCCCTTAGGTGGCCTTGCATAAGTTGTCAACATAATTGACCTGCCACCCAAAAGAAACTAAAATTTTAACATGCAGTCTATGCCCCAGTTGGACCAGTATAATTCAGCCCCCATAAAGGGGTTGAAAAGTATTGGTAACTTCGTTCTTAGAAAATACTTCCACTAATGACTTTTAGTTCTTTTCCCATGTCATTCCTCAGATTCAAAATTTCTCAAGGAAATGTTTAAAATTTTTACCCTCCATACATGAATATGGTAATATGTTTGAAAAAACATTATCTTGAATTGATTCAATATCAACCATTCGATCAAAACTATTCAAACATAAAATATTAGCCTTTTTATATTTCAACATGCATGAATTTAAACTGCCAATAACAAAAGAAATGGTACTAATTATATTGGTAACCTATAAAGGGTACTCAGAACAATAGTCGAGTCCTAGCTCTCTAAACTTATATTTTGTATGATTTAGGAAATATTGAGCTATTAAAAATTGCAGAGTTTGTTGGGTTGTTAATATACCCTAGTAAAAATCAATCAATATTTACTAAGCCCATTGGATTTGTTAAAAATAATAGAAATTACAAAGAAAATGAAGGTACAAATGAATCAAGATGAACTATTTTTCATTGATGAACAAGATTAGAAGAACATCTATAGAATTGAGTCTCTTCTATTTTTTTCAGAAATTACAGAAGACTTTCAGAATGATTTCCCATCTATTTCACTACATTGAGAGCATTATCAGTAGCCACTTGAAGTTCATTTTTTCAATTAGCTTCACTCTCCTCATCTTGACGAAGTGATTCTTTTCCATCTATGATGGATTTTATACCATCCACTTAGACTTATTCCAATGAATTATGAAGCTGGTCATGCTCCCAAGTAACAATATCTAGCTCTATCTAAAGGTGCAACTGCTAGACAATCTTCTCCTTGATCTTCTACTTCAGTTCATTCAGCTTCGCAGCATGATCAACCTCAGCTCGGGACATTACAGCCTAAAATTCACTGATATTGGTTAGAAATCTAGCTTTGATCTGGTCTTGATGACACCATTTCTCTTACTTCCTCCTTCAAATGGCTTGATTCACTACAACATGGATTTCTTGATATCCAATACCTCAATGTCCCAGCATGATGAACATGGATGAAAGTGTTGGAATTTTCGAAGGAAACTCTTCTAGAGGAATCTCAAATATTATCTTCCATATATTTTTCCATGCCTTGCGACGTGAGAATTGTAGCGCCTTTTTCACCTTTGGGTCTGATTCAGCATTGCTGTCACGGGGAGAAACATAGTATGGGATTAATGCACTTAAACAAGTGCCATGTTCTGATCCTTCCCTGACCATGGTTTCTTCACCTTCTATTACTGTTTGGGCTGATGCTGAGGCTTCACCTCCAGATCTATCCATTGAAGTTGACTGCCCTGTTTGGTCAACTAAAAGAATGGTTAGTTTTAAAGGATAGTAATTGTTGATTTATTGTCTTGCATGTTATGTGACCAAAAACTACGAGCAACTTTTACTTAATAGTAGATCAACAACTTGTGAATATTCCTCCACATATTTCCAATCATCAATAGGATTTTCAGGATGTGTTTTAGGAGGGTCTGTCATGCTAAGTTCCACCTAAGCTAGTGTTTCTGTAATTACAGGGTTGATATCAATGTCTACACCCCATTCAAGCATAGTTGGTTCAACAGTTTCTTCAGATAGAACTACATATTTTTCAAACAAACATGGTTAGAAGTGTAATAATGAGAAGGTTGAAAGGACAAATGATGAAATTCACGTCTAATTGAATCTATAAATAGATCTCCAAATTCATCTAAATCAAGCGGTAAATTAACATGTTCTAAAATTTCTTCAAAGTACAAGCCATGATTCATCATTTCATCCAATGATGTCCTAGATCTTATGTTAGTCTCACCGGTGGGAGCACTCAGCATGTCGTCATCGTGACATTCATCTAGCAATCTCTGACCCCGGATAGCTTCTTCAAAGATAGTTGTGGGGTCATCTTCGGTGGATTCCAAATGTTCTGGTGCATTTGTTAAACCTAAAACATCATTGAATGGAATTTAGTTGTTGTCTAATTTGAGGATCTATTATGTATTGATAATTTACCAGAAGTCTCTTCTCTCCTGTAATCAGAAACAGGAGTGGTGAAGGGAGAAAAATCACCTGCGCAATGAGGGCACATGTTGCTGAAAGCCATGTGAGTTTTCGCGAGAGTGAGCCTGCATATATAGGTGATCCAGACCACTTGTGTGACATACCTGCACGCCCCAGCATCTGCGCGATGAAATTGTGCGCCATAGACACTTGATTTCTCCAGATTTACCGCTAAGATAGATCCTCTTTCCTTTTTTTATCCACCTCAAAGGGGTGACTTCTGTTGATGCTTCTTTCCATCACAGAGTCCAATGAAAGGAAAAGGGGAATAACTTAATCACAAAGAGGGTCACCCTTTGAAGAACATCAAAAATATTGATGAAGGCATGGACTAGGAGCCCATTTGGATTTGCGCGCGCAAGTCACTTGCGCACTGCGAAGTCACTTGCGCACCACCTATGGGTCACGTAGGTCACTTGCGCACCCTTTGTGGGTTTTCACCCAAGGTTCAAGGTCACCTATAAATATCCCATGTGGTCCCCCATTTCGATTATAGATTTTCCAAAAGTCAAATTCAAGCTATGGTCACCCTATTCTTCAACTCAACTCTTCCGAAAGCTTTTAAGGTCACTTTTTACCTAGAATGGATGACATGATGGAGTAGAATAAGGACTATGTGTTTATAATTCATCAACACTTGCACACCTAAGTGTCCAGACCTCCTTAAAAATGGAAACACTTGCACGCCGGCCTACCCTTTCGATGAAACTTATGCGCTGCCCTTTTGGAAACATCTTAGGATAATAATAAAGGTCTGAGTTATGTCCTGACCAAGTATTACATTACAGATTATTCATTTCCCACATGAACCCATGTTGTGCAAGTACAGTTGCGCAAAAATATCTTGCACGCCAAATGACCTGCGCGACCAAAACTTGTGCACCAACATCATTTGTGTTCCTCTCTCCTATTCCCCTCTACTATTCAAGATATTATCCCTCTAACCCCTTTTCAAATCCATTTATGGCATGGTTACTCTATTGGCTTCCTTATTTGAAAGGAATTCTATGATAACCTCTCCCAAAACCTTGTGACATAAAAGTGTTATGTCACTACGGTTAGAGGTTTCCTCCATATAACCGCATCCTTTAAGATGAGAAGTTATTTTGATTTTGGGCCGCTTTTTCAAAAGTAATCCATGATTCCCATTAACCTGGTCCTCCTTCTAAGGTGTAAGCCCTAGTCATAATTTCATTTAACATTGGGCCTACATCTTAGGAGTATGCCCCAGGTTATATGTCCCCTTTAATTTGGGCATATTCCTTAGGAGTAATCCCTAGTTCAAAACTCCAAATCTCCAAAAAGTACAAATACCTGTATGAACCATACTCTTGGGATTCTTTCCTGAAGTATGTTCTGGTCTTCATCTACTTGGGTAGTTATTGATACGTTAGACCCACATCATTTATTGTGACTACATCCTTCATGGCACAATCGTTAAGATTACTTATACCTATTGTTTCTCACATTGAGCATGACTCACATGAGCTTAGAGTGTAAAAGTAATCATGACATCTCTTTTTGAGCCATTAACCATGCATAAGCCCCATATTTCTTCACTGGAACTACATAGACTTTGATCTCTACCTTAAAATTAGAGTACATAGGAAGAATTTATAGGGTTCAATCCCAGCATTCATTAAGTATTTTCTATCCCATATGACATTAAACAATATCTTTTTTATGGATGTATGTGGGTTATGGTTCCTTTTTAACGAGGATATGTAGGTAGCCCATATGAGGGTTTGATCCCAAATTTGAAATAATCTTTGACTTTTTAAATGAAAATAAACATCAAGTGCCCCACTGGGTGGCTTTAAAACCAGTATGGTCATCATAATGGTCTAGTGATTTCTGTATAATGTTTTGAAGGATTCCATTGACTAATAATATCTAATACATAAAAATGATTATCCATCGACGAAGAACCTCAAATACATATAAATGTTTTTTCTAAATCCCATACATATCAATCATCGATTTTCCAAATCTAAAGGAAAACTCATTTTAAAGCTTGGGGGATTAATAAGGATTCATGAACATAACTTAAATCTATAAGAGAGTCCTAGAGTAGGCAACAACTCCCCCCAAAAAGGCATGATGAGCATGACCTCTCATCCTCTCGACAAATGAAAATTATTAAGCCACGTCAGTCTTAACGAATAAGAACCTTACTTTGGAAAGTAGGTCCAATTGGATATAGATTCATTGGGTGTTTCCGGTTTCTATGAATAAAACCATTAAAAATGGACTGTAAAGTTTGATACTTAAACAAATAAGGTCATCCCCATTTCCAGAAGAAACAATATGCATAGACAAAAAACTCCGTTAACTTTTATGTCCCTTACTAAAATTTTTGTGCTCTTCCCAATTTTTTTTAAAAATATCCAAGGGTTTAAGGATGGGTAAGAGAAACGAGAAGACTGGATGAATGTTGCAAAGTTTTTTTATGAAAACATTTTATATTTTATTTTCAAAAAAATTATTATGGATGAAATGGATACTATTTTAGTATTACACACTTTTTTTTGATTTTGGTTTGTCACATACATTTTATGATTCAATTGTCTAAAACTCTAAAATTAAAGTATCTTTTGGAATGTATGAAAGTGATTTCTGGTTGAATTAACAAGATTATGTAATTTTTATGAATCATTCCTTATTCCTAGTATGACTGCAAATTTTAAATGACATTAGGGGTTATTAAATGTAACTAGAATAATATAAATTATTTTTACCATATTCTGATGATTAAATGATAAATAATTTAATGATCAAAATGTTGCATTAGCTAAATTATGTATATTCAGAATGTTTTAATAAATAAAAAAGGAAGCTGTAGTGGGAAAGAACATAGATGATGATATATTTCCGAATACACAACATGGAGTGGTGCTTATTGGAAATGAGAAGTTATTTATAGTAATGGATCATTTTTTGTAGTCTATAAATGGTGGTAACATTCATAAAAAATAAAAACTGGAGCTACCACAAAGGAACATGATGATAGTTGACCATTTTATGAGGTAGAATCCTCCAACATTCAGTAGATCATATGAGAATGTGGTAGATAAAGGGTGGATTAAATCCCTTGAAATGATATTCAACTTCGTGGGGTGTTAAGATAATCAAAAGGTTTGTCTTAACATTTATTATTTTGATTGTGAAGTTGACCATTGGTGACTAATGGTCAAGAATATCTGGGATAGAGATAAGATCAATTACTTGAAATGGGAAGAATTTATTATAATTTTCCTTGAATAATATACTCCTAAGGTGGTTCTACATTGGATGGAAAATACATTTACTTAATTGAATATAAATTAGATTGATAGAGTTGTTTTTTATGAATCAAACTTCACTGTTTTTGGAAAGGTAAACTACAAATATTATTTAAGATGTTGACAGAAAAATATTTTTTTTCTCAAAATTGATGCCAATATATTGAAGCACATTGGCATCCCATGAATTAAAAATTATTATAGATTCATCTGAAGCAATGAGAGGATAAAAATGGAGTTTTTTATGATCATGTGTATATTGAAAATAAGAATAATTAATGGTCTAGATAAAAATCAATGGGAATTAATCAATCATGGAAATATGAATGTATGAAATTACAATTTGTAGTTTATATAAATTTTTTAAAAATCACCCAGGGGAATTCCTTACAGATTATAGAATTATTTATGATGAGTAATGATTGGAAATACCACCCCATATTGCAATGAAAATGATCTTATATAAAATTCTGATAACAAAAGGGTAAAGTGTTATTAATGTGGTGTGATGCTTCATAATGAAAAAAGCTTCCCAACGTATGATATGAATGATGTGAAGCAACAAGATTATATGAAAAAAGGTGACGTGAAATCCTTTATGACAACATAAGTGGATGTTGAGTCATTAAATGTAGTTTTATCAAGTAGATTATTTTTTACTAAGATTTTTTTACTGTCCAGTTTGATAAGGTGTCTATACATTACATTATTTCTAAATAACTTTCGGGTAAATTGGAAGCTTCAAATAATGAAATGAAAAAATAAAATAAAATAGCAACACCAAGGGAAATATTATGGCATAAATTCATTAAATGAATATTCATGTTGTTGTCTAAGGAAATAAATTAACTAAAATCCTTACTGTTGTAATCATTTCTGAGTTGTATGTCATTATGGGATTGTATTGGATATTTTATTACCATTATAATGTTAATTATAGAGACAAATATATTGTTTTTAGAGTGACTTTTAGTTTTTATATACAATAATCAACTCATACCATTGAGAAAAAATTAGGTAGCTGAGAAATTTTGTACAGATGGAAATGAAACTTATCATTCACAAATTTTTCAATACAGGGGAATGGTCTAGATTAATGATGTTCTAGTGGTAAATTAATACTTGGATACTTTTTTTCTATTGAGTTTCCTAGTGTTATAGCAGATCAGAATGAAGAACTAACAATTGAATTAGTTCATTATGATACGTTAATTTCAAAAACCCCTTATCAAATAGATCAAGTGGAAATTATTTAATTGAAATAGAGGTTGGAGGAGTTTTTTTATATAGGTACCATTTTTTCTAGCCCATCAACATAGGGTGTTCTTAATTTTTTTTGTTAAAATGGAAAGATGGTTAAATGAGTCTTTGAATGGATTATAGAACATTTTATAACATTTATATTAAGAAAAATATCCATTTCCTCATATTTATGATTTGTTTGATCAACTCCACATAGCTCAATAATTTTCCATGATTGACTTGAGATCTTGATATCATCAGGTGGAGGTAATGAAGGATGAAATTCCCAAATATATTATTCTGTACTAGATATGGGAATTATATGTCTGTTGTGATCCTCATTGGTTTGGAAATTTTAAATGATTTATTCATGGATCATATGAATAGAATATTCAAGGAATATTTGCATAAGTTTGTTTCTTGTTTCAATGATGATATTTTAGCCTTTTCAAAATTTTATGAGGATCCTGAAATTTTATTAATGATTTTTTTGAAAACACTGAAATAAAATAAGTAATATGGAAAATGTATCACATGTGATTTTTAGTTTCCACAAATTTATTTTCATGATAATTTTTAAATAATTATGGCATAACCATTGACCCCACTGAAAAATATTGTTGAATGAATAGCCCGGACAAAAAAATGTGACTGATATTAGTAGTTTTCTTAAATGAGTAGGATATTACCAATAGTTTTTTAAAAACCTCGAACATTTATCTATCACTCTAACAATGTTACCACGAAAATGGGTTTAAATTATTTTGAAAAAAAATTATTAAGTTTTTTTTAAAACTAAAAATATGACTGGTGAATGCACTAGTTTTGTCCATACCTTACAAAAATGGTTATTTTTTTATATAAAAAGATGCTTCATTGAAGAGACATGGTTTTGTTCAGTTGCGGAATGATCAGGTAATTGTTTATGCATCATAAAAACTAAAACATCATGAGTTAAGTTACCCCAAACAGTCTTCGCAATTCTTATATATGGGATTCTCTTTAAAATCTGGACAAAAAATTTATAGATCCAAATGTGAAATGTATACTAATCATAAATCGTTGATGTATATATTCACAGAGAACCAATTCAACATGATGTAAAGAATTTGGATTTAACTAATAATGGATTATTATTTCATGGTCAATTACCATTATAGAAATGAAAATAATTTTGCAGATTCCATAAGTCAAAAACATCATGCTCTAATATCCATGTCATTTTTGGAACACGACCCCTTGATTAATGATTGAATAATTTTTTTTGGATGTTATTGGTGTAGGAGATTCATATGTCTTGTTTTGGTTCATAGTGGAGTTTCCTCTATTAAATATAACTAAGTAATTATAGAAGAAATACTATGAGTGGAAAGAAATGTAAAATGGGATAATAATGTTAAATTTATAGAATAACATTTTGATAAATATTGTGTCTTGAGATTTGGAAAGATATTATGTGTCCCTTGTAAATCCCAAATAGTGAAATAATTATTATGTAATGATCATATTTCTCCATTTTTAGTTCATCATTCTAGCATTAATATATATATAGAACATTGCGAGTATTAAAAGTGTGATGGAATAAAAAGAGATAATGTAGATTTTACGATAAAATGATTAACTTTTAAACAAGATAAATTAGACCAACAAAAACGAAAGTGGATGAATCACACATTTCTAGTATCAGAGTGGAAATGGTGAAATATATCCATGATCATTGTGGTGGGACATCCATATAATCCTCAAGGTAACAATGAGATTTGGGTTATTATTGATCGACAGATTAGATCTACATATTTTCTTCCTATTTAAGATACTCTGTATTTAGATAAACTCTATAAACTATACATCAAATATATTTTTATGTTTCATGGAGTTCCTATATCCATTGTATCTTAAAAAGATCTTAGGATAACTTCTAACATTTTTGAAGGCCTTCAAAAGTCATTGGGAAAAAAATTAAATTTCAACACTACTTTTCAAACTAAATGTGATAGAGAGACCAAGAAAACAATTTAAACGACATAAGATATGATTCGATCTTGATCAATGGATTATTAGGTATAATGGAATCAACATATTTATTTTTTTGTGTTTTCATATAATAATAGTTTCCCTTCCAGTATATTGATAGAATATTTTGAGGAATAATATAGATATTAATGTTCAACTCTAGAATTTTGGGATGTAGTTGGGGATTAGAAGATTAGATAACAGAATTAGTAGAGGAGGTGGCTGAGAAAGTGAAGATGATCCAAAAATACAAGTTGGAAAATAAAATCAAGAAGAAAAGTTATGAGGATAATAGGAAGAAATACTTTCTTTCTGTGGTTGGTGATCATGTTTTTCTTGAATCTCTCTATGGAAATCTGTTATAATTTTTTGTATGAAAGGAAAGTAATGTACATTATTCCATATAACTTTTGAAATCTTGGTTAAATTTGTACCCATCGCATACAATGTTTCTTTTCCTTTGATTTTATCTTAGGTAGACAATTTGTTTTGTGTTTTCATGTTGAGGAATTATGTGTGAGATTAATCACATCTTTTATGCTTATAAGTAGTCTAGATTGAAGAAAAACATTATAATGAAGAGAAACATGTTCAAATTATTGATCATAGAGAGGGGGTCTTAGGGAAAAATATAATTCAACAGGTTAAAGATTTTTTGAGATATCACATTGTTGAAGAAACAACATATGAATAAGAAAATTCTATGAGGGAATGGTATCCTCAATTGTTTAAATTGTTAGTATGATTTACCATGACATAATTACCAGAATGTGGGGAGAATGTAACAACCCAAAATTCTACCAATGAATTCTCCCACCATATAATTATATTATAAATTAAATAAATTATATATGTAACTGAATATATACATTTTAAATGAATAATAAATGAAATAACAGGCTTCGTCATAAATTAATGAACCTATACTAATGGGATAAAAAAAAGGATGTTTTAAAATGTAATGTGACTCTTATGAATAGTAAAATTTCCTATAAAATAGTAAACTCACATGTGATTTAATAAATAAAATTAATTTATATTAAGAAATAATTTTTTTAAATGATAAATTAAGTGTTGGATTTTTTGTGACAAATAAATTTTTATTTACAATATATTTATTAACATAATATTTTAAGTGAATAATTATCTATATAAAATACATCAAAATATTAATATATTTTCTCTTATGATTATAAGATAATTTATGGCAGCTTAATTAACAATTCAAAGAGATATAAAAACTGTTAAAATTTTAAAATTTGTATTTTTAAAATTAGTAATGATTTTGATTAAAAGATAAATATATCATATTTAGAAAATTTTGTTTTTAAATTGGAATTAATTTTTAAATTCTATACATCAAAAAATGGTGGGTATATTTTTTTTTAAATTTTCTAAAATAATTGAATTTATGTTGAATAGTGAAATAAATTAATTAACAGTATTTATCTAATTCCTGAATTATTAAGTCACAAATGATGTAAGGATGATGTAAGACATAAATTTCTTAATATAATTCCTTATTATAACATATTCAAGGATAATTATAAAACTATTAATATTCATTTTCCAAAATAATAAACTAATGAATATAATAATGAAAAAACAACCCTTTCCTCCACAAAAAATACCACCCCTAACCACCTCTTATATTCACACATAAAAGAATTTTATATTATTTTATTTCTACCAAATTTCCTTTAAAATATCTTCCTTACATCCAATACCTACTTTTATCTTCACAATTCCAAAATCAAGTGCCTTAAGGAGGTTCTAAATGATGAGATTTCAAGAGGTAAAAATCCTCTTTCTTTTAATTTATTTTCTTTTCATTATCTTTTAATTTAGTATTCTATCCTTACCACTCGTTCCAAAGTAAAATAATAAATAAATTTTCATACATATAATATAATTTTATTTTTTAACATAATATATATATTCAAATCTCTCACTCTTCTCATCTTATTCTAGAAGATGAATGCATCGCCCGTGACGTGTCGATTCACCGCCTTCATGGATAACAATATTTCATTTTCTTTTAGCACTACATAATATAGAAATATAACCATTATTATTGTTAAATAAAAATTTATAATTTATATTATAAGTTTTTTAATTTTCTTTATCAAATATATAATACTTGATAAAAATATATTTTTGTGACTGTCGTAAAAATCGCAAAAATATATTAAATCAGTTTCAGTAATGATTTATATAATGATTCAACCTCACAGAAAATAAAATTATATAATGTATCATTTAATATTTTGAAAACATATTAATACCATTTCATTCCACTTCTAGAGTTTTTCATCCATTCGATAAAAAATTCACAATGAACCAACCATGGAACCCATGAAATTAATTCACCAAAAAAATGAAAATAACAAAATATTATTAATAAATGGGTGGAATTATTTTTTAAGAATATCATAAAAGTGATTAAAAATATAAATATGATTCATTATTATATTTATAAAACTCTTTATTCCAATATAAATGTGTTATGAACACGTTTTATGTAATAAGAACCCTATGTAATGAACTTTTCATTAAAAACCTCGTTTAAATTTCTATTTTTAAAAAATTCAAATGGATTGTTATTATGATTCAAGTATTCAGGTTTTATGATTAGTTTCTTCTTCTTGTGAATTTTTTATGTTGAAGTGTTTCACCTATATCAACCTTAAATTCATTAGGTATGTTTATGTTGGAGGTCGATCGTAAGGTTACTCTAAGTGTAACTACAATGGTTAAACTCTAAGGAAGAAATGGGGGTTACATCATAAGGTACCTATGATGAATATATTTTATGAATCCATGAGGGTTAAAAATCATATGTTATACATGAGTGTTAAAATCTAATGTATGTAATTCCCCAAGTTTCCTTTATTATTTTATTTATTTTTTCCATGATTTATGTAAATCACATGTTTCTACCAAGCAAGTATATGATCTATTACCAGTGAGACGTGTATCTTGTGAAAATGATTTCATATGTTTAAATGTAATTATTTAATAGCATTTGAATTCAAAATTTTATCCCTTACTGAGTTTTTTGTACTCATACCTTGTTTAAAAAACTCATATGGTTTAATAATCCGTAAGAGAAAATAAAAATCCAAGATGATTTTCGTAATTAATTTTTATGATAAAATTTCATGTTTAAAAAAATTGTAATATATAAGAAATGGATATTGATACCTACTTTGTATACTGGTGGGTTTTCAAGCATGTTTTATTACCAAAGTATCCAAATAAAATAGACTAAAAATTTATTTGGGAATGTATTAATGTGAATTATATTTAAATTTAATATATTATATTTTATTTAATTTCAGGTCCTTGTAAATCTTGTTTTAAACTATATTTAAATTAATATGATTTCATTAATTTTCTTAAAATAGGAAACTTGTAATTTTTAGATCTATTGTATATGTTGTTACCCAAATAATTTTATTATATCATGTTTTGGATTGCATTATATCACCGAAAGTATTTATATTTTAAATTATTAAATTCCACATAGATTTTATTTATGGTATATGTAAAGAAATAATTCATTCTATTTGGAGGATGAGGTATGAGGTTCACATCACCATGCATGTTTTCAGTCAATGAAATGCAATTTTGTATATTTATTTTTCCAAAATTTGATAATTTAGGGTCATTTCAATAATGTTAATAAAATTAAACAATTTGTTAATTTTTTTCAAATATGGTGGAATTTATGGTCCCATAATTATACGTCACATATAAATTTTTCTGATTATATTTTTGAAATGTTGAAGAGTTGTTATTTAAAGAGAATATATAGATAATGGAATGTGATTTTATATTATGGTATCAAACTAACACATCTATTATCATAGAGAAAAGAAGATTATACTACATACAATCTAACTATATAATTTTCCAATAGATTAGAGTGTATTAATGTAATATTTCCTTTTAAGATGTTATATTATTCATATTTAGGGATATTATTAGGGTGACCTACATTCAATATTAGTTCTTATAACTTTTCCATGATATACTGAGTAAATATATACAAATATAGAGTGTGTCTTGGATTAGTTGGCAACCCTTTCTAAATTTCTATTCAAGTACAATTAATAGTCCAATTCCTTTATAAATTGAAACCCCATCCATGAATTCTTAATGAAGAAATCACTAATTGTGAACCATGTATAAGATTATATACAATGTATTTAACAATTATTAATATGGATTATATGGTTTTTATAAATATTTAGAAAACATCATTCCACTCTAGCTTACATGAGTACAAGATAAGATTGAAAATGAAAATGTAATCCACATGATAATTTTCCCCATTTATCATTTGTTTTGGAAATTTTGGTAACAAATTACTATATCAGAGATAGAGGTTATTCATATCGAATATTTTAGAGCAATTTTAAAATATTCTAATATAATTTCAATGATAAATGTTTTCTTTTGATTGATGTTTTATCTATAATATTTGGAAAAATTGAATGGTAGCACATTTTTGATCTCTCAAGAGTGTAGTTTTCTCTATATACAAATATTTAATACATTTATATGATATTATATTGTTTATTTTTGTAATAGTAGTCATGATATTTCATAATGGGGATAAATTGTATTGAAATAAATTTTAATAAGTTTTTTCAAATAAACCATACATGATGGTTATGAGTAGTACATTAGTCAAACCAATTCCTAAAAAATCATAATCATTTAGTATGTATATGGAAATATGAATGAGGTGATGATATCAATGATATATAATTATTTCAAAAATTGAATAATTTGTCAATTTAAAAAAAAAATTGTTTTCTTCCACCATTAAATAATGTTTTTTAGAAATAGTCACAAACATTTATGAGAGACAAATTATTTTTACATCATGAATAATATTCTCTGAAGACTACTACCAGTATGTAATTAAAATATTCCAAAATTTGAGGAATAACATCTTATATTGTTATCTCACATATATCTATATAAAAATATAGTTTTATATGAAATTAATTTAAATTTAAAAGTATGATATAATTATTTAGATAAAGTGTTAAAATTTGATGAAATAACGAAAATACAACACAATAAAAAATTGGATGATGAAAAAATATGATAAATTTTTTATAATAACTTTTGGTGTGAATTCATATGTAATATAAAGTACGAATTAAAGGAAATATAAAATTATACTTTTTTACAATGTTAGGTAATATAATATTTCTATGAAATGTCTGAGAACTGATGGTAATGAAATTGAAGATGATTACATACAAAATTATCGCAAGTATTTTTTCAAAATATTAAATTTAAAATAAGGAAACATATGGGGAATTATATTTTAATAAAATAGTGTGGTGTCAAAATAAGAAGTTGAAGATGAGGATTTCATAGAAAAAAAAGGATTCCACTTATTTTTGATATGGAAAATTCTATGATTGTAATCGTTGAGAAATAGAAATCGAAAAAAGTTAATTAAAGTGACCCAAATTGTGTTATTTTTATGAATATGGAACATGATGTTGTTCTTATGGAGCTTGATTCAAAATGAAATAAAAGGAATATGGAAGGTGTATTTGTGAAAGAATAATCAGAGTATATAGATTAAATTAATGTTCTGATCATATTTATAGATAAAGGTTTTAAATAACACAAAAATTTTACTAATCATTTACAAATTTATGGGAATTCAACTAGAAAATGTTATCACCAACCAATATGATTCTTTAAATAAATTAATTTATAAATTATAATGAATTTTTAGACTCTTATATATAAAATTATTGTTCTTAAAATGAAATATAATTCTTAAAATAAAATAAATATTTATATAAAGAAGCTTTAAATTTTAAATTTCTCTAATAATGAACAAATGGAACTGGGAAAAAGTTAAAAAAAATGTTTTGAATGATCTAAAATTGATTTATATGATCTTAGTGGAGTTTAATTCAAGGATAAAACCTAAAAATATATGAAATAATGTGTAATGAACTGTTTAGTGTGAATGGTTAGATATATTCTTCAATAATCAAGGTTTTATTAAAACCCAATGATTTATTTATAATTTTGAATAATTTGAAGAAAAGTTGTGTATAGATATATCCTTTGATGATGTGAAATTTTATAGATACAATGGATACAAAATTATATAATATTATGAGGCATATATATATACATTAAATAAGGAAAATATGATAGTCATAAATGGTGTATTAGCATGTTTCCTACAATTGAAAAAAAAATTTGGTGTAAAACATTTATTTTCCAAAAATATTAAAAAATATATTAATTCATGGAAATTTGTACTAACAATTAAATCTATGGAAGTAAAATAAGCGTGGGTAGAAGAAAATAAATCATGTTTACATTATAATCTAAAATTAAAACCATTGTAATATTTAGTCTATGATTGTGTTTCATGTGTTGATGAAGAAGATGAGAGATTATAACATGTCTCATCCCCACCCGAGATATAGTCGAGGGAAGTGAAGAAGTGGGTGAAATTTATTTTATCCAATATTTCCTTGTTGTTGTAAAATATCAAAATGATAGGATATTTTTTTAATGGTTGAACACCACACATGACTATTAAAAAGTACAAGATGAAAAATGTAAAAGGTCATTGGGATGATATAGTTTGGTTTGGTACTAACAGTTCATTAAAAATCAAAGGGATTTAGAAAACATATCTTGTATAAATGAATAGAATAATATCGAAATATTATATATGGATGTAAAGAAATAATTTTTTTAGTAGGAACTTACTATATGACTTGGTATATAATGTAAATTTTAAACCAATATAATTATTAATTAAATACATGGATACAAATTACATACTAAAATTATTAATAATTAATTTAAATATATATAATGTGGAATAAAATTTGAAAATTTTCCTCTTAATGGTAGAAGAGGATAATAATTTATGGTATCATATTCTTGAGCAGATATTTTAATAAATCCTGAGTAATTTATACAACATAGTTCTTTCAGTTTGCTCGCGTAATGTGAGGTAGTATATAGCTAGAACAAGTGTCATATTTATAGGTGAAAATATAGTGATAAATATTTTCATATGGAAGTTGAAATGGGTATTAAAATTTCTATATCATATTCACGCTGTTAGGTGTGGTCCAATTAATCATATTATAACACAATGTAAACAATGAATAGTTTATTTAACTAGTGTTTATAAATGAATATAGTATAACATGGTTAGTAATGTTAAGAAGTGTGTCATGGAGTCTATAACATGTTTCTAAGGTTGAGTTGGAATTTTAAATAAATGATCTATTCTGATTCAAGGCATATATAATGGATTGAAGTGGACTTTCATCACGGTGTGGAGCTACTTATAAATTATTGTATCAGTCGTGACGTATCACATATGTAGAGATATCAATATAATGGTCTCATAGAAATTCACAATCAAATGATACATTATATTACACAAACACTACTCACCATGAGTGGTATTCCAATACATTATAGTAATTAAGTGGTTCATTTAGATGTTTATATGTATAGTAGAGATTTGTTAACACATTTTGAGAATAAAACACTATATAATATTTTACATATAATTATTAAATCACATAAAAATATTAGAGTGTTTATGTTAATATTTTATATCTATAAAAACATTGAAAAATGAATATTTTTGTTATGCTTCAAATAAAATAATTTTATTGAGACACTCATTATTGATTATGAACATTAAATATTTCATCAAGTGGTTAAATGGAATAATTATAACTAATGATATGATAATTATTAATTATAGGGATCTGAATAATTGTTAAAACATTTTATTGGATGATGATTATGATGAAGACTAACTTAATACCTTTTATTTTAGAAGTCATCAAGGTCGAAAAATGAATATGATTTAAATGATGAGTTGAATGAATAATATGTTATTTAAATGATTTTCCATTAACATTGTGGATTAGAAATAGATAAATCATTGATATATATATATATTCTAATTACAAATAAAAACAAATTGACTTATTTTATTGGGTGATGAGTATAATGGAAAATTCTCTACAATCGTAAGTCGATCCAACCTAATTTTGATGAATTAGGGAATTCAAAAACATGGTTTGGCACATTGTATTAGTAGCTATATTATATAAAGTAAGAAAAAAAATAGATATTGTGATGTTACTAAGTGATCATAAATTAAAATAAATTATATCTCCTCTGATGAAAATATTTTCATAAGAATGTAAGGATGATTTAATTAAATAATAGATTAGTGTAAAGGGTTATGAACAAATCAGATGAATTTTTTTGAGAAATCATTCAAATAATTCTACATAAAAGTCATGGAAAGGATCATTTTATTTATATGAATTAAAATTAACATAAATGTGGATGAAATGAATTTAAAAATGAATTTCTTTATTGGAGTGATCAAAGAATAATTATATATTGAACATCTCGTGGGTTAAAAATTATGATGCAATGAAATAGGTGTGTAAAAGATAAAGAAGAAATAAGATGTAATGGAATTGTAACTTCAATGTTGATAAACATAATTTTTGATAGATTTGATAATGATTAAATTTATGATAAATGAATTTGATAAAATCCTTTATACCAGATAAAATATAGAGGTACATATCTAGGTTATAATTTATGTTGATGAAATTATAACCAAGGTTTTAAGATAACAATTGGTAAATATTTTTAATGAATAATTATATTAGAGTTTTATATTTCACTAATATGATATATTTTATAATATGTGAGATTTCATATAAATAAAAAATAAGTATACATATTATTTAATCAAACATGTTATTTGAAAAAGGAACACATTAATTTCTAGATTTATGAAAAAAACATGTTTTCAAATCAAATTTTTATTCATCAAAACATAGAATTTTAGAATATTGATGACTTATTAGTGACAAATTACACAATAAAATAAATTCAATAATGTTTAATATTATATAAATAAGGTTATTATTATAATTTAATATATTTATGTTGGATTTATTCTAAATTTAATTCAATTAAAAATATTTCACTTCTATAAAATTAGATATTACATGCATATAAGGAACAATTAATTCTGATCTATTGTGCTGCATAGATTATGATATATCATTAGAAGAACACTCGGATTAAAAATTGGCAGGATAAGTGATGTATTTATTATCAAAAAATAGTGGACAATTAATTCTCATTATGATCAACAGTGTTAAGCTTACCTTGATATAATATTTGTACATGTTACAACATTTTAGTAGGAAAATAAATTTCATTCATAATGGTGTGTAATAGATGTTTTTAATAACCTACATTAATACCATTATGATGATAATGTGATTTCTATAGTGATATATTGTGATAAATGGAGAGATATTAAGTTGAAAATGAATTGGTAAAATCATTTATAAATTAAATATTCTAATAACAGAATATAGATAATGTAGATATCGATATGAATCATGAAATAATGATTCAACATGATAGTGAAATTTTTGGAAAACATATATTCACACATGTATATCAGTGGAATATGTTAATCCTCAGTGTCCAACTAACTCCTCTATATTGATGACTATTTGTAATGAACTTTTCAAATATTTTTATAATTTATAATATATGTTTTCATGATTAATTGGGCATTACCCAATTGTTTTATTATCAACATTTTTAGAAATAATATTTTTTTTGGAAATATTGAGTATGTGATAATTGGAGAGAATCATTAAATTTATATTTTGTGAAATTAGTCAAAAATAAAATATTTAATGGGGATTAATATATTATTTAAAGGTATTTCATATTGTAAGAGATAGAGATTAATTAAATCCACTATGATGTATTTAATTTAATTGATAAAGACCAATGGATATGGAAAAATATTTATAATTACAAAATATGTTTTATGCTATTTATAGAGTTCATTATTTAAATTCATTATAGAATTTCCTCTTGATCTCCTATTTTTATATTTTGGAGTTTCCCATATAGAAAATGCGGAATACTGGGGATATTTTATATATTTTTTTTATAATTTATCATTCAAAATATTATGTTATATATGTTTTATTTCATGAAAATTAAATTGGGGAGAATGTTGGAAACATTCATGTCGATGGTAAAGTAAGATAGAGTCAAAGATGAATGTTTGATGAGTAGTTTTTGGTTTACTATCAATACAGGCCAAAATACAATTTTACATGCTATTTTTTGGTATGGTAAAATTATTATATAATCATGAAGAAAAATTATTTGGGATTCATGTTTATTTATGTGATGTAATATTAGGAGACATTGAATTTGAAATTAGTTTTACACTCTTGGTGGTGAAAATAGAAAGGTTTTAATAGGTATATGTGACTTGGTACACATGATAAGATTTTAATCCCACTAGTTGAAACTATAAAATGATTAGGTAATTATTCCATCCATTTTTATGTTTTATTATTTCAAAATAAGTAATTTTTATGCGAGGTTAGAAAAATTTTGTTGCGCAAGTCGTGGAATTCCAATGTGTATGGTAGAGGAGACCAAACAATATTACAAGACATTGAGATGTTTCAAATCCATAAAAATGGAAATAGAGAGAAAATTCTTTCAATATTTAGTGGGATATTTATATAGGAATAATCATGTTCTATATATGAATATCATATATATATATATAATATCAATTTGATGATCCACTAAATTTTAGATATTTGGAGTTGTGGGTTTTGATATGAAATACATAGTCACGTATGAGGCCATATACTTTATAAAGAATATATATTATATTTTTAATTTAAACAGTTGAGAAAACAAGAAATAAAACCTATTTGGATCTATTGTATTGGACACGAAACATTGATTAAAATATTTTATGTGCACAATTTTATCACATTTTGGTAAAATTTGATAAGGTTAAATATATAAATCAAAACATAAAAACCCAATGAATTTAGATAAGAACCTTCTATAGAATATAGAGAATAAGTTTTTAGTTAGTTAACACAATTCTCATTTTATTTCACATAATTTTATTATTTCATGATTACCATTTAAAAAACAATGGATTTTCGGTGAAATGTATAGATTACTTATAAATAGTATATTTTCGGATCTAATTTTATTTATTATAGACTAATATGCGGGCATATCATTAACCAAGAGATGAAAAATAAATTTAAGTCCTTTTGAATGATAAAATAGTATCTATTTGAACCGAAATTTCCATTACTATCAGGTCAATGAATAATAAAGGATAAAATTATTGGATTTTCCTTTCACAGAGAGGATTAATGTTGAATGAATATATTAATTTTACTCTTTTTAAAAATATAATATTAAAGTTTCAATATCTTATCATACACTCATGTATGATCATATTTATACATAATTTATATTCTGTTTTAATTTTATCATGGCGTTTTTAATGAAGAGAGTGATATTTTTGAAGGATTGGTAAATACAAAATAGGAAAAAAATTTATTCATAAAGACCATAGGCCAAATGATGGAATGATAGAATAAAGAAAATTATATATAAAGGATGTCAAAAAATAGGGGGATCCATCCCCCAGCCAGTGGAATCCTTATAGACACTATTCCCTATATGATCTGTACATAATAGGAAAAAGGAATTCATGTTTTGTAAGATTACTACTAGAAACCACATAGTATCTAGTTATAACCACAATATAGATGGTGGACTCAAGTTAGGTTGATATAATGATGTGTTGTTAATAAATAATGCACCTAATAACCCTTGTTTAACATCTCTAATAACCCCTTTAAACACAATTCACTGTGTACAAATTTAGTGTGTCTCTATGATTGTATTCAGATCCTTCAATCATTTTCACTTGATACTTTGGTATCATGTTTTTTTGGTTGATCCTTCTATGGTAATTTTTACCATTTTATATCATATCTTTGTTTTAATCATTGAATTTATAGCAGTTATATGTATTTTGGTTTGTCCTATCGATAATTAGATAATTATATCACTATTTCTGATAGATTTATCATTTGTTCATATTCACAAAGAGAGATCTTGTCATGGATTTGGTGTGTTGCATATGATCCTTGAGGAATATATTGATCTACCATATTCTTCAGCCATTTTCAATATAGTTATATTCTCATATGTTTTGGGAATAATTTTTTATGGAATCTTATTGATTTATCTAGAAATCAATTTCTTTTTGAATTTTAAATCCTATTGTGGTTACTGTGAAACAATGCTTGAGAATGGTGGTTTTTTCTCTAGCTAATGTTTTATGAACCGCGAATTTTATCAATTTAAAAATTGGGATTCTATATAATAATTTTAAGGATCCATGATTTTTTAGTATTAATTCATAAATGGGTTTTTAATAGAAGATGTGGTTCTCTATTTTTTGAAATGGAAAAATTGTTTTCAATTAATTCTTAAATGGGTTGTGAAATGGGGTTTCAAAGAATTTTTTTTAGGAAAAAGGGTTGTTTTGAATTGTATTGTGAAACATGATAATCCCTTTTGAAATTATATAACATATTATACACAATATATCCTTGGGTACCTATGTGGAGGGTTTACTATTGGAACATATCTTGAAACATTATATGGGGATCAATTTATAAGCTCGCCCTATGTTCCTAGATTTCAGTTCCATTCAAACTAGGAACTTGGATTGGATATTATATAGAGATTCACATTCTATGGTGTTCCAATATTACATGATAATATATTCATTGTATATTTGGAATTTAGTGTGAACTTCAACTAATTATTATTCTGAAATGAGTAACTGATCTAGTTTGACATATGATATCCTAGGGGTTATGACAATTATTCTTGGATTTTCAATTCATTATGTTTGATATGATATAATATTCACAAATTGATATCTGAAAATTTTTTTATTTTAAAAATAACTATAAAATATATCATCTGGACTTCTTTTTGTGTTTTGAAAAATTAGTATTAATTTACAAGAAAATTGATATAAGTTATAAATCATTTCATCATAACATTTTTTATTTGAAATCCATCTCATTGGGATTTTTTAATAGAATATTTTACAGTCTAGTTAGGTGAGATCCAATTGTTCCTATTTATCTAACACCATGTTCAAAACCTTATGGGTTTTGGAGACTTTTTTATTATTCATTAAAGGGATAAGTATTGATGATACATAGTGAGGTTTATATAAATTTGATATGGGTAGCTAGTTTTTTAATGGTGATATGTTTCACATGTATCATATGGAGTATCTATTTATTGTTATTTACATATTATATTAATGTTTGATGATATATATATTTGGTCCATAATGATACATACTGTTGTAAAGCTGCCATTTCCACTCTTTTATTTACTTTTTATTTTCTATTGGTTGTTTCCTCTATATGTTTCCATGTATATGGTTTCATGTAGAGAAAATCAATCCATATGGTTATGGTTGAATTCCAGGGACCTTTTTATGAACCCGTGTGGTTTTGGAAGTCCTTTAGGATCCTTCCATAGTCTGGATTATTGTTTAGTTCAATGGTATGTTTGGTAAGATGAATAAAAATTTGAAATTAAAGTATTTTGATTCTCATTCTTGGGATATTGACAAATATGAGATATGATTTTTGTGACTTGATAGGTAGGTGGTAGTAGAGTCCTAGAAATGTCATTATATTAATAGACACAAGTCAAAATGAGATGTTGGGTTGTGTATCTCCACTGTGGGGTTTAAATTGAAATATCTTATTCCATTTGTGTTTTGTTGACTTTAAAATGAGGTTGTTTTTTTACCAAAATTATTTCCTAAAATTTTTTTATATGTTAAATCACTCCCCTAATTTTCATCCTAAGATTAATTATGAGGGTATATTATATAATTATCCTTAGGGTAATCCTCATAACAATTAGAATCATCTAGGGGCTATCAGGTCTTCAGTTTCAGACATAGACTACAAATTACCTCATATTCAAAACCATGATGTTGATGTTTAAATATAAGATCAATGAGATAATGATTGAGTGTGTGAGGTCTTATGACATAAGACCCTATATTTTTATAATACCAATTACACTTAGAAGGTGAAGGGATGGTATGAAAATAATTTGTTGGGAATCAATTTCCATGAGGAAAAAAAATATTTCAAAGTAATGTTCATGACATTTTTGTTTGAATGTCTAAAGAAAATGTTTTGGGATTTTATGTTTTAAGATAATATACATGTATACTAGGAGTGGAAAGAATAAAATACGCTATTTATTAAATATTTCTTCAATGAATAATTGATTATGAAATGTTATAATGTCTTTCCATCTCTAATGTAGGGAGAGGATTCAATGATATTATACACCAACCATTTTTCAAAGTTAGTTAATTTTTATAATATGTGTTTATGGATGATTTGTTGAAGGCTAATAAATACCTACGAGGTATGCGACATGAAATTTGATCATAATTATATATGTTTAATATCCTCATCCATGCTGGGATTTTCTATATTTAAATTATTAAAAAAATGAGGTACTAGGAGTGACAAGTTTATTTGGGAAATCCCATCCTCTAAGAATAAACATTAGTTTATCACATGGGATGACATAGAAGTTGAAATACAGTCTCATTATTTTTGGAGGTGGATCTCAAAAACATTATTTTTCTAATCCATCATTTACTACTAGAAATTTACTTTTGACTATATATATGTTTAGAATGATGGGATAGACATTGAGATAATTGCTCACACGTCCTAAGAACTGTAGTGATTATGGTCACCATGGTTATCTATAGATATTATAAATGAACATTATAAAAAGCATTATGGATTGATATCTTCTTATCCCATGGAAACTAAAACATAATTAAGATCAACAATATTAATAGGTCTCCAACCATAGTCCTAAGGATTGCTGATTCATTATGTTGTGGATGAGTTTCTAGTAGATAATTAATATTTTACAGAATTTAGTGTTACGCCACATTTATTTCATCTTCAATGGAAACAAATTTTTTTTATAGTAGTTCTTCATAGTTGTTTATATCCCCCAATTTTAGGGATTTTTGAATCTTTTGAGAAATATTTTATACTATGTTATTGACATGGAATATCCTCTTAGAAAGAGAAAAGAACAGGGGTTTCATTGTCCTTTAACCTCTATTTGAATAATTTTTGTGGAGTTTGTATGAGACATAATTGTTCGTGATCTCGGTAATCTCACTATAATTATTGGTACATATTTTATAGTTTCTCATTAATAGGATATCAATGGTTATCATAAACATTATCATTTTCTATTGTGTATGAGATCTATTAAGTGTTTGAGAGAGACTTGGACTTGATGTCTAGTTTTGTGGTGTATTTTAATCCAAAGATCTAGAATTTACTATATTTATTTTCTATTGAGACAGATGATGTTCCCACTATTGTTAGTTATCACTTGGTTTTTAAGGATTATCATGTTGTTTTTTGTAGATAAAATTTCTAACTATCCTCTAAATATGGAGGTGGTGTTTTTAATTGATCATTTTCGTAAAACTCAATTGATCTTGATAGCCAATAGAAATATTGTAAATTTAGGTCGGAATCAACATAAGTTCAATTGAACAAACAATTATGGAATGAATTTTTTTATCGATGTGTATCACATTCGGTGGGCCACATTCTATTTTCAATGAAATAATATTGTTTATTTTCATCTCCTTGTAGTCTATGTGATTTTAAATCAGGTAATTCTTAAAAACATGTATCCTTTTCCTATTATCAAAAAATTAGTTGATTATTTAATGGGGAAATGTTGTTTTTGAAAATTGATCTTCAGACGGGTTATCATTATATATGAGATAAATTATTAAATATCATAAATAATTCTTTTAGAAGAATGTATTTTCACTTTTAATATCTTATGATACACTATGTTGTGACTAAAATTCTTTTTATGTTTATAGCTATAATATAATATATATTATAGTACAATTTCAATTCATTTGGTATTATATTAAAGGATTTGTTCATGGTTAAATTAAGAACTAATAAAATTAATGAGCACCGCCTGAATGTGGTTTTGTAAAACATAATAAGTCAGACCTGTTATAAAAAAATATAAAAGTTTATTGTATTAATTAGGGAGTTGATATTCATAGGGAATGTGATTTCTAAATATGGCCTCTCAATTGATCCTAAAAACGTTAAATCATTTATTATCACGGGAATAACAAAAAAACAATGACATATCCATAATCCTTTGTCTATTATGATAAAATCATTGGATTTTTAATATTTCACAATGTTGGCTTCACCATTGACTACTCGTGATCTTTGGAAAACACATTATGTGATTCAGTGTATATTTTGATGAATTTGGTCATTGTATATGGTGTTTCCTAATAAAGGATGACCAATTTATTATATAAAGTTCTTGATAATATTTGTCATTTGATAATAATTTCCCCACACATATTTTATACCATGAAGTTATTATGAATAGACATATATTTTGGAGACACTATATTTAATTGAAGATGTTCACCATTAATTATGAACAGAATAGACTGATTCTGGACTTTTCTTATGAGGAAATGATCTTCCAAAAGAATTGATGGGTAGAGTTCCTCAATAAATTTGACATGAGAATCCCCTATACAGAGATGAAGGGTAATATACTTGTTTAATATCTTGATAATAGATTCCATTATTAGGATTCCCTGTAAATAATAGATTTGTTGAACCATGTATGGATTTTTTATCAGTTGAATCAGAATTAAGAGGAGGTTGATTTATGTTCCCTTGTGACTATACCTCAGTTGTCACTAGAACTCCATGAGTCTATTATAATGGACAAACATCTATATGATGTTTTCATATTTATTGTATAATTCTTATATTGTGGGAAAACAATTCTTGATTTCTGTATTCCCTATAATAGAATAAAATTTATTGATAATTATTTTAGCATGCCATCACCCCTTAGGAATTATATGATGTGTGATATTCAATGATCATCATAGGTAATTCAACCTATATCTATGGATATTTATTATAATAGGGGATGATATTTCTTTTGGATGGGTATGAAGTGTGAAATCAATGATTATGTGTTAGATTTTTACAGCTACAAATTTATTTATGTAGTTAACCTAAAATATTCTGAATAACACATACCTATTTTGGTTCCATTATAGAAATTTGACGTGGATTTAATGGAAAAATTATATGGATTAAAATATAATCATTCAAGAATGAACTCCCTATAACAGGTGATTTTTTTGTTAATGAAGTCCATGAATTAATTTTGACTATAGTCACCATCAATGTTAATGATCCAGGAACGATGTACGTACAAGTTATTATAATGTTTTATAGGGTCCCATATATCATTTTCTCTAACATAAATACTATATTCTCTACTATATTTTGACAAAGTATCCAAAATGATATGACAAATAAGATACGAATGAAAATTTTTATCCCTCAAAATATGGATGTTCATATGAACCATGAAATCTTGGAGGATTTTCACTATGATTGCATATTTGGATTTTTTTTATCTTGGTTTATGTTTATAGTACTGGACAAGATTGATTATATAAACAATTATTTGTCATCTATTAGAATATCTACCTATGTGGATTTTTATGGTTGTCTATGAAGGTCACCACATTATTTTTCAGAGGTATTTGAGGCCTTTAATACAAAACATCATCTCATTCAAGATATTTTAGGTTGGATTAATGTAATATTTTGGTGATTGGTTATATATTATAGTCATTCAAAATCATATGTACATAATCGAAATCGTTATTAGTGTTTCTTGTAGACGACTTGGTCTTCTTCTTCATTTCTCCATAGTTAGGTAAATGATGTCATGTGAATAATTAGAATATCACTATGAGAAATATTGGACAATTTATAGTCACTCTATTTCATGGTTATTTTTCTTATTTGATGACTTAATTGATAGTTATTCATTGCTTTCTCTTCATATCATAACTCAAAAAATATAATACCAATCCTTCCAATGTTATTAATTTGGAGGATATTGATTCAGAATTATCATTTTAGTTTATAAAGATACTAGGGAGGCCTATGATTCATAGAAGAATGCTTTTCTTAGTAAATATATTTCATTGGTAAAATTATATTACTGGAACATATTATAAAATCCCAAGACATGGGTGTGAGGATCAGTAGTGATAGAGTAGTGGTCTCATATTATTATAGAGCATCCTTCGTAAGGACAACCTTCTGTAGAAATCAATTCAGGTGATTAGGAAAATTTTGAAAATATATCCCTATCCTCAAGTAGAATCCATTTTATATTCCATTTCACCATGTTATAAATCTTTTTTGGTGGTTTTTGATAGAGGATTTAAGAGTTTAGATGAGGGGTAAACGGAAATTGTGAAAAATTGTTTTTATTGATGGCCACACTCCATTAAATGGTAGCAATATGACCCCCGATAGATTTATAAAAGAACTTATATTATATAGGATGGAAACATACATGTAGATATAATTCTAGAGAATTATAGATCATAGAGGAACTCCACCTTCTAGCTCATTGGAATTCGAGTGATGCAGGCTTACAGTAAGGAACCATCGACATGCATGTGGAAAAAACGTAGTGTATTGTGGAATATAGCTTCAATGATCAAATTAATGTCTTTTTAGATAATTATTCCCCAAAAACCTTATTTAACCACTCTAATCAACCCATTAAAACACAAATCACTATTTACATTATCCAGGGCCTCTAGGATTTTCTTGCGAACTCTCTATAGTGTTCAAATTATTCATTCATCTTAAGTTTTTTTGGTTTTTATTAATTTGGTATTTTTGATCATTTAACTTCCTTATCTTCATTTATAATGTAATTAAATGTGTTTCTACGTTTTTTGGTTGACTGTATTTATCAATTGATTATTTATTCTCAATTTCCAATTTTTTATCATTTATTCATCTCATTATGCCAGGATCTCATATTGGTTGTGGTGTGGATTACATGAAACATTAGAAATATATAAATCTCTATTTTTCTATAATTAATTTTCAAAAGGAAACACAATTAAAATTCTCTGAAATCATTATTATGTTCTCATCTTGATTTTTCTACAATTATATTTCATTTGAATATGTGGGTCCTATTTTGGTAAATGTATGACCAATGCGAGGTACATTGTTCCTTATAAAGAATATGTTTGGTGAACCATGAATGCAATTAATTTTTGAAATTGTTTTGTAAATTATATAATTTCACATTACTGGATTTTTTTGACATATGTGTGGATATGGTTTTTTGATAACAGAATTTTCCCCATTTATTTGGTAAATCATTGATAGTTTTCTAAGAATTATGAAATGGGTTGTCAAATGGGTTCTCAAAGAATATTATTTTAGTGGAAAATGATTTTTGGAATTCATTAACAATGATAATAAAAGATTTTTTATAATTTCACATAATCCACTCATGGGAGGCTTCGATACTAAGGCGAATTGTTTATTACTGGTATTTTTCATTTGACACCGTATGTATATGACATTCAAGGGTGTTCCATTATTACCAGATCATTAATCAAATAAGTATATGAATATGGATTTGACACTGTATAGGGGTTTATATTCTAGGGTGTACTGCTATCCCGATATCATATATGATTTGGATCTAGTGAATTGAGTGTGAGCTTGTCAGGATTTTTATTGGCTTATGAGAGACCAAACATAACCAACCTATGATATCCTAGGGATTCACTAATTTTTTATTCAAAACATAACTACTTTTTTATTATTTATTATATATGATTTTTTCATTTATAATTATAAAATGTTTTTTTAACATTATTTTAATTAATATTATAAATATATTTTACAACTATGAATAATGAGAATTGAAATTCCATTATTTTACTATATATGTGAAAACAGTTAATCACACCATGTTTTATTTTTCTAATGGTGAATATTGGTATTCATTGAATATTATATATTATATAAGTCCAATGATGTATCAAATTTAGCCTATTCATCTCTCACCTAGTACACTCTCTTGGTGGTTCCTAGACATTTTTTGTTGGATGATGGAATGAGAAAGGTGTTATAGTGATGTAGTGAGGAATTTTTCAGCTTGGTATTGGAGCTATTAGTGAGATGGTGGGATGTATCCCGTATATCTCATGGAGTTTATTTTGATCATATTTTTCATATATTTTGGATGTTTCATAACATTTATTTTGTTTTTTGAATTTATACTTTTTGTTGTATCCCTGCTATTATCACATTATTATTATTGAAATATTTAAATCTCGTTTTTAGGTATATTTATTCCCTGAATATATTTTTGGGATTGGTATGTTTCTCCCTCTATGACTGGTTGGGTGATTAGTGTTCTTGTTCCAAGCCCATGGGGATTAGGAAAAACCTTTAATTAATACCATGGTACAGTTTAATAAAAATTTGGATAGGTTGTCTTAGTCATGTTATGAAATGATTGATGTGATAGAAACATAATTATTATTTTTAGTTTATATGTGTTTATTTTCTTATAGTTTCTTTAATATCATATTTCTTCTAATAACAGATTCTTAAATTAATGATTGATTATGGAGAAAATAGGAGTAATCCATTGATACCTTTAATTTTTTATCACATATAGATTATATTGAATTTTGTTTACAATAAAATACAACGTCAGTGATATCTACATATTGAATAACATAGTTGTTTACAAGATAAAATTATTTATGAAATAAAATTTATTTTTTATAATTAAATTTGATTATTATGTTGTGTAATATTATATCTTTTTAACATACATTAAACTGTGAGTACATAATTGATTCAAATATGAAAAAAATTCACACCAAATTCTCTAATCCTCTTAGGGTGTGCATGGGATAATAGAGTTAAAACATCTAAATATAGTATATGATGTGATTAGGAATGTTTCAAATTTTTGGAAGTATCGTTGATTAAAATATTAATAAAGGATTCTAGCCTAGGATTGTCATGCTGCTTTCAAAACACTAAAATCATAAAATCAATGAAATGTCTTAAATACGTACACAATAATACTATAATGTGACTGACTATTAGATATAGACTATTTTTGGGTGATCCAAGTAAATATATATTGGTTTTGTATTTATAAATCATGAAACTAATTTTAAATTTATCTTATTTATTTTAGGGTTAAACCATGATTATCTAGTTCTCCACCAACTCTGGGTATCCTTGTGGGATTATAGAAAAATATGAGTTTTCACCATCCTAAATAAATGTATGGATCACCTCATCAAATATGAAAACACATACAATTTGATTCCCCCAAAACCAATAACACATAGTTTGGGAGTAAAAACCCCATACAATTTACCATAGAGATATTCAATTTCTTAATCACTAATATACATATATCATAATCTTTTTAATACCACCGGTGAAATTATTATCTAATTTTCACTGATATATATTCAGAGTTCTTTCATATTGATTATTTTTCAATCCAAAATCCTCTATAAATATCATTAAATTTTTCATAACCATAAAATCATATAATGCATTGAAATAATATAAAATATATTTATGTGGTCTAATCATGTTAACCCAATGTTTGAAATGATTGTTCAAATGAAATATTTCATAATCTAATCATCTTATTTTAATAAAATATCCTCAATTTGACTACAAGTTGGTGGATAGAAAAATTATTCTCTAAAAATAATTTACTTTAGGAAATAAATATGAATTAAAATTTATAATATTAAATTATCTAAAATAAAATGTAAAATAATATCAAATTTAAAAACAATTAAAAATGGGAATTCACATTATCCAAATGATACAAATATATTAGATCCCCTAAAAAGTTGTATTATACCAAAATATCTATTATATAATGTTTTTAATATTTATGATGAAAATTTCCATCAATTCATATCCATATATATTTTAAATCAAATCCAATATCTAATGATCATTAAAATAACTCCTTGAAATGTGTAAAATATACTGAAAATGAATGTCAATGAAAATAGTGTGTTATATATTTTTTAATTTTGATATATTTTTATTCATTAAACATATGGGTGAAAATTTGTCATGACTTGTCCCCCGAGGCCCGTATCGTGACTTCCCCAAGCCTGCCTTCCATAGGCCAGGGGCTGGAAACAAGCACTAAAGGCATATTTCCCTAAAACTATTAAGGCATTGCCTTTATAAATCGTAAACACACAAAACCAGAGTACAAGAAGAAGCAACACTAAGTAATATTTGTAAACAGAAGAAGTGCTGGAAAAATAAAAGGAGCCAAAATACAAGCCCAACTGTAAAGTACAAATACAACAGAATGCATGTAAAACTAGAAAAGGAAAAACAACTGAAAGATGAAAGCAGCTCCTGGATCGTCCTCCGAGGTTCCTACCTAAAGGGTAGGTATAGATAACCTCCTCAATACTCAATGTCCGTCAGACTCCTCCATGTAATGATACTTTGTATGGTCATCTTCTGCGTACCGTCTAGTCCTGGACCTCTCGATCTCCGTCACCATTGTCCATCGTCTGCATCCAACACAATGAGGTGTGGGCATAGCCCGTGCACGAGTTTGTATAACGATACTCAGTAGGGACCCCAAGACCCTCAAGGTCTCACAAAAATCCAAATAGAATAAACTAAAAAGTATGATTTAAACGGATAACCATTACTTAGGTATATTCTCAAACATATACCTAGGTTATCGAGTAACCCATCACAATCATGAGGAAAACACAAAGGTCATTGACTCATCTCAAGACATGATTTTAATTAATGAAACCACAGCTACTGGAGAACTCATCCTCTGTCGGGTACAGTGGTCCAATCGCGACTCCGAGGCACTACTCACTAACCATAGACTGCTGAGGTACTTCTCCTGTCGAGTACCGTGGGATAGCTACGTCATAAAGAGATGCTTCCCTTCTAGGGTATGCCGCCTCACATAGTAGTGCTCCCCCTAATAGCCTACAAAGGTACTCCTCCTGTCGAGTACTACTGGTCTTCCGCCTCACACAGTAGCACTCCTCTGCCATGGGTCTACTGCCTCACATAGTAGATCACCCCACTGGTCTAGTCGAGTCACTTCAAATCGAATCGGTCTACCAGTCATTAGGTCTCCGCCAGCTACTAGGTCTATGTACTCTACTCACTCACCTTCGGAAGGGTCCTCTCCATGAGCTTAATGCTGATACTCCAACTATTACGAATTCCCAGGAAAAAGTATCCCAAAGGTCCACCTCTTCATAAGGGTCTCAATGGAAGAGACAACATGTCAATCAGATGCCCAGTCTGTTAGTTATTAGCATTTTAGTCTCAGGGTCCTAGTTGGATTCGTGTACGAACCAACCTGACCGTGACTCAACTATACCCCGAACTCCATTGGTGTAACCTCAAATGGATGGCTATGCTCCATGAATACTAATGCCTTGACGGTTGGTCAAACGGACGTCCTGTGCCAAAAATATTTCCCATCAAAGTGAAGTGAGCAGTATGGGCCCGGGTCTGGTCCGACCTAGTCAGAAAAATTCGGCCCAACCCAGTTTGGGTCATCCTGGTCTGGGTCAACCCGGACTAACATGCTGGGTCTGACACGAACCTTTGGGCGGCTCATCCCGCTATGTTTTGACCTGATTTGTTGGGCCCGACCAAGCGGACCGCGAGGGCGGTTCGACTCGATAGTCTCCTCACAGGTGGCTCAGTAACTCAGCCTGGGAGACCAAGTAGGTTCAACCAGAGACACTACAGAGGTGTTGGGCATGGTGCAAAGGCTCTGTGGGGTGTGCCGGGGAGCGCGGTAGGGTGCCGGGTAGGGCAGCAAGGCATCGCGGGGTGCACCGGGGTGTGTCGAGAAGCGCGGGCAGGGTGTCACGGGGTGTCGGTTGCACGAATATGGATCCGCAGGGGTGCTGGTGTAACAACCCGAGATTTTATGAAAAGTATTCTTTTTTATTTTACTAATGTGTTGTGTTATACGCTACACCAAAAGGAGCTTGCACAACACGCATCCTTGACTTGCCTTGCATTACACGCAATCGCAACCTTCCTCGATAACGTGTGTGGTACGTAATCCTGAGTTTCACGAAACAATGATATGCTATTAAAATATTATTAAAACTAGCCGTTATGAATAGTAATAACCACTTTTTAAATTTTAGAAATTTTAACTCTCAAAATGGACTTCATTTTTGGATTCAGAGTATCGAATTTAGCCTAAGGTGAAATTTTGGTACTTTTCAGATAACTTTCATATTCTGATGAATAGTGAAAATTACTAAATTATAATTAAAAACAACTTTTTTAATCGAAATAATTAATAGTGATAAATCATTAATTTGAGTGGTTTTAAAGTATATTTAGAATATATTTTTACAATTTAATACAATGTTTGTCATTGGATGTAATTTCACATTTAAACTAGACATAAACAAGTGTCAATCTTTTGATAGATATTGTTTCTTAAAAACACGCTATTTGTTTTAACAGCGGGATTTAATTATAAAATTAATTAATGCAACTTTTATGTTATGAATTTGGTAAAATAGACTTCATTTTTGAATTCGGAATATGAAATATAGCTTGGGATGAAATTTTGGCATTGTTCTGAAAAACATCAATTTTTGATGAATAGTGAAACTACTAAGTGGTAGGTTAAAAACTGAATTTTGCATAAAACTTAATTTTACCGCTTCTGTGAATGGAATTTCGAAAATCCGAGAGACACGGTTAATATCAAGGACTAAAATGTGGTTCAATGAGATGAAAATAATTTTTTGGTGAATAGTAACTTTTTACTTTTTTACCACGGTTAATAGTAAATAGGGTAACTAAGGGTAAATATGATATTAATATTACCCTAACACATGTCCTAGTTCTATTGGACAAGTTTAATTCGACCAAAAACAAACTTAGGAATAAAATATGACCATTTAGGCCCACTTGGATTAGATTATGACATTTATTATTAATTTATTTAAAGAAGGGTTAAAAAAGTTAAAATCAATGTTTAATAAGTAAATCATTTTTAATATGGGGTTATACATAAGATACATTCGATTGTAAATATTCATTAGAAAGATAAAACGATTTCCTACATGATGGTATTTTATTTATAATTTTTAGACATTAAATAATTTAATTTATTTATGACACAATGATGATGCAATAATTATCTTATTAATGAAATATTGACATAATTGATGTTATAAACACCAAAATAAATGTAATTTGAGACTTTTTATGAATTCCACTAATTTTCTAGGTTACTATGATATATTAGTGTTTATTTAATAAACTTGGTTCGAACATATAATTCTGTTATGACTTCAACAAAAAATCATATATCAAATAGTGTCAAAATTGACACAAAATAGTTTTTAAATCAAATATTATATTATTAATTGTTATTCTATTCCTAAAAATATAAGGTTCGGCCAAATGACTTAGATAAGGATATATGTATTAATAATATACAATTTGGGGTTCGTTTGGCATGTTATAGTAAGTTTATTAACCATATAGTGAAAGAAAACAAAAAGACACTGTAAAAGTTAAATTATTTAACTTAGAGTTAAATCTAATTCATAAGGTTAAAATAATACCCTAAACTTGTCTAAATCCTATTGGTTGATAGGATTTCGACCCATCCCCACTTTAGCTTCAAAATAAGACCCTTTGGAACCATTATAAACCGATTTTGACTTTAATATAAAATAATATTTTGAGATATTCATAAGGTGCCCCTCTCCTCCCTTATAAAAGGACACCTCCTCCCCCTCCTCCTCACACCAATTTGAGCACTCAAGCTCGGACAACCCCTGCCAAAATCTCTTCTCCACTTCCCTAGAAACATCCTAGAGGTTCTGGTCTTACTCAAAGACCAATTTTAGTGCCCTAAGAGGAGGTCTCAAAGAGGCACTTCAAAGAAGAGCTAATTACCGTTACCAATTCTTTCATCTTTATTTCTTCTTCCACTTCTTCTTCTTAGGTTGTTTCATTATAAAGTAATAACATCAGTATCACTCATATACTGATATGTTATTATAAGTATGAAACAACCCTATTTCACCATCTATCAATCCTACGGAAAAAGAAATCACCGCGCGTGCGTACGTACGGAATACCGTCTCCACGCCGTGGTGTAATCTATTTTCCACCACCACCTTACATGGATGGGTATAATGGTGTAAAGAATAACTATACATAGTTATTACAACATCATATTGATTCTGATATATTGTATAATACACTCCAATTCAATTCAATATTTATAGAAATGATATCATCGCTCGTGCGTACGTACGGAATACCGTCTCCACGGCGCGATGAGATTCATTCTCCATGTTAACCATTTAAGAATGATTATAATGTATATATAAGAAATAATAATGAAATATATGACATTATAAAGCTACTGGATTTATGTATATATATACATATGTATGTCATCTACTTACTTCCATTTCAAGACAATAAGGAAAGGAAAACAGCGTTCATGCGTACGTACGGACTACCGTCTCCATGAACGGTGTTTTTCATTTTATTTATCTACCTATTATATCTATATATATACTGAATATATATGATATATAAATCATATTTTATATTCTGGAAGTAAGTAAATCATGATATAAGTAATAATGATGTCAAGAACAACAAGTCAAAACACCTACGATAAATGAAACGATTTTACCCAAAACGCTTCTTTAACATGGAATTTACAAAAGAATGGGTAATATAATGTCATTAGTGAACCATATATGATATCATAACAATGAATATGATTCTGTAATAAGTCAATAACATGATTTAAATCAGTATACAGGAGGTTCGGACACTTACAAAGCATGTCGGACCTAAGGTAAGGGAAATATCACAATCTCATTTTTATCCGAGATTGTTTATACTTTGGTATTTACTAGGGTGTATTTTATCATCCACATCCATGTTTCCTCAATATGTAATATTATTTCCATCCAACTACAATTGTTTAAATCCAATTTTACCCTTCGGTGAGTTTTTAGTAAAAATTATGAAAGGAATCTTTTGACGTTTTTCATACGAGGTGCTTTTTGACTTTTCCGACAAAAGTACGAGAAGAATGTTTTTTTAACTTAAACGGAACGAACGGATTTTTAAAGTTTTATAAAGACTTATTTTCATGAAACTTCCTCCAAAAGATTTCATGGCTATTTTCAATAAAATCTCTTTCTTTTAAAATTGCATGATGTTTTGTGAAAAGAAATTGATTTTGAAGAAGAAAGGATATTTTCCTCAAGAATTCATTTCAAATGTTTTATCAAAATTATTTTCCATCTAAGGTAATAAAGGCTTCTGTTTCTATCCATGTTTTTACATTGATTTGGCTATGTTGTGATGGAATTATTTTTATGAATTCCTTTATCTTATATGAATTGATTTATGATGTCATGATGTTTCAAGAATCCCATTTTTGTTACATGTGTTATGCGATGATGTATGTTTTATGATTATGTGGCACACATAAGAAAGGATTCATTATAAGATGGGTGGGACCTATATCTCCATCCAATGCATTGGGTAAAGATTTTATATCTCATGAGATAGACATGGCTGGAATGGTAGGTTATACCGGTTCAGTGAAACATGACTGAAACGAGGATTACTCGATTTAGAAAGGGACTTTGTCCACTAAGATAGTCTTGGAAATGAGTCTTGACTAACAAGAAATGATTCTCTATGATTATGTGTGTATGCCACAATGAGTAATGTTTTAAGTTATGATTTCATTTCACTACTATGATTTATCCCATGTTATGAAATTATGCTCTCTTTTGCAGGTTAAGACTTCCAAAAATGTTATGTTCTTATGAAAATTATGTGATTGATATTTCTTTTGTTTACCCTTACTGAGCATTTGAGCTCACCCTTTTATGTTTCCTTTTCCCCAGGATATAAAGAAAGGTTTTAGGTAGAAAAAAAAAGAAGATCTTTATGGGAGATATTGAAGATCTTTCACCACGATTAGAAGATTATACTCCGAGTTTCCAAAGACACTAAACTATTACGGTCCTTGTGTGTGTGTTTTTGTTATGTACTAAGTATTCTGCAAATGTAATGTAATGTCCATGTACGATAAGCTTCGGGCCTCTACAGTTGGTATCAGAGGAAAGGTTTAGTCAACCTTTGGAAACTAGGATGCGAAAACGTTAGTGAGATCCCTAAAGATATTTCTAAGGTATGTCTAGGGATGCCCCTAAGGATAAGTATACGTATAGGATATTGTTCTAGAACTATGGTAACGATATTATATTAAACCAAAGATGATAGATATTTAAGTTACTCCCCCTTTATTACGATTTTTGCATCTAACATTATTCTGTTTGGGTCTTAGAAAATGGCTGGAAACAAGATGATTCACAATAATGGAGGATATGATGGACAATGGAATGGTATTCTTCATGAGCAACCAAATGAAATGGGATTTGGATGTCCAAACATCATTATTATGCCGAATCAGCAATCTCACGACATGATCAATAAAGTAAAATTTGGTAAGTTTCCTGACTCGACTAATAAGAGAAAGATGGAGTTCCATGATGATCATAGAGGAAAGAAAGTTCAATTTCCCCTATGTAAATCATGTGGGAAGAGGCATCAAGGAGAATGTTTCAAGGGAACTGGAAGATGCTTTGGGTGTGGAAAAGAAGGACACAAAGCAAGTAATTGCAAAGGAAAAGGGTCGGTTAACACCATGGATGAGGATAATGGTATTGCTACGACATCAAAAATGGTTAAGTGTTTTAAATGTGGAATGTATGGGAATTATGCAAACAAATGCCCTAAGGGAAAGACTCATGAAGAGAATCAGTATGGTCATATGGGTAGTATTTATGTGGATGATGATGAAGAGACTACAAATGATATGTGAGATGAAAGAATTTTTGAAGCTCGGTCAATGGTTTGAGAATGTAGTGGAATGATTACATGTTTATCATGTGTAATTTTGGAATAAAGAGACATCTATGGATTGTTACACTGTTGTCTTTCCTTGTGTTTTGAAAGTGTATGATTAATGTTACCAGTATCCATGAAAGGTTATTCAGATATTTTTGGAATGTAAATGATATGCGCATAATGAAGGGATAAGGAGAAAATTAAATGTTTGATAGTATTCATGAGCTCATGATTGATATAAGGACTAAGTGACATCATGGTTTGAGTATATAGAATTTTGAGGATTTTGGTATGTGGAAAGTGTTAACTTTTAACTGCACTCATGTTTTCACTAAGGTATTCAAGAGAATACACGATTAAGGACTTTGAATGTTTGGAATGTGACCAACAAGACATATCTTATGATATGTGGGGATCAACGACAGTATTAAATCTCTGGTAATCGATGTCACTATATTATGAGAGTGGACTGCAGTATTATGTATAAGCCTAAAGATTAGACTGGATTGTGTTGGACATAAGTTGGTATTGTTTAAGGATAAAAGATTTTCGATATTATTGATGGGATGTTATAGTAACGTAGTTTTAGAAAAAGGGACAACCTGCAGGACGGGCGACAACCCATCGCTTCGGACAAGGCTGTAGGAATCGAACCCACAACCGAAGTGCGACTGGCCTTTATCACCTACCACTGACCTACAGGAAGTCCCTGTTTAGTAGAAACCAGTTTTATTATATTAAGAAGTATGATATATGAAGTATAAATCCATTTTAGGAACCATATATGATTAATCTCACTATAGAATGACTTATGTATATTTAATAACTTTTGCTAACCTTTTGTTTGAGACAGATGGAATGAACAGTCATTCTATCACATGATCTGCTAAAACTTCACGAATAACAAATTCAACTTCATTTATTTAAGAAATGAAGTGGAAATTGTTCAAGGCACGAACAACAGTGAGATTGTACCAAAATAAAGTAAGTATTTATTCTAATTCAAATTTTCAACTTTAGGGAGATGATCTTGAAAACCAAAAATGTTGTCCTAGTGATCTTATACCTGAGGAATCAGATGGTACCTTAGATCATCACAAATTTATGGATTTGTGATTACTGGCTTTTCCATAGCCATGTTCTCTACCACTCTCCATCAGAACATGATGGTTTGATTTCTCTTCCATATCCATATTTTCACCTATGTGGAAACCCAGTGATTAGTTTATTTGGGTAATCGTTACATTTCATACTTTAGTTTTTAAAGCCAAGTTTTGGTATTCCCTTTTACGATGTGGGTTTCTATTAAAGAAACTTTCGAATAGTAAACCATTTATAACCCCGACGAATTTCGAGGGCGAAATTCATTTTAAGTGGGGTAGAATGTAACAGCCCGAGATTTTATGAAAAGTATTCTTTTTTATTTTACTAATGTCTTGTGTTATACGCTACACCAAAAGGAGCTTGCACAACATGCATCCTTGACTTGCCTTGCATTACACGCAATCGCAACCTTCCTCGATAGCGTGTGTGGTACGTAATCCTGAGTTTCACGAAACAATGATATGCTATTAAAATATTATTAAAACTAGCCGTTATGAATAGTAATAACCACTTTTTAAATTTTATAAATTTTAACTCTCAAAATGGACTTCATTTTTGGATTCGGAGTATCGAATTTAGCCTAAGGTGAAATTTTGGTACTTTTCGGATAACTTTCATATTCTGATGAATAGTGAAAATTACTAAATTATAATTAAAAACAACTTTTTTAATCGAAATAATTAATAGTGATAAATCATTAATTTGAGTGGTTTTAAAGTATATTTAGAATATATTTTTACAATTTAATACAATGATGGTCATTGGATGTAATTTCACATTTAAACTAGACATAAACAAGTGTCAATCTTTTGATAGATATTGTTTCTTAAAAACACGCTATTTGTTTTAACAGCGGTATTTAATTATAAAATTAATTAATGAAACTTTTATGTTATGAATTTGGTAAAATAGACTTCATTTTTGAATTCGGAATTTGAAATATAGCTTGGGATGAAATTTTGGCATTGTTCTGAAAAACATCAATTTTTGATGAATAGTGAAACTACTAAGTGGTAGGTTAAAAACTGAATTTTGCATAAAACTTAATTTTACCACTTCTGTGAATGGAATTTCGAAAATCTGAGAGACACCGTTAATATCAAGGACTAAAATGTGGTTCAATGAGCTGAAAATAATTTTTTAGTGAATAGTAACTTTTTACTTTTTTTACCACGGTTAATAGTAAATAGGGTAACTAAGGGTAAATATGATATTAATATTACCCTAACACATGTCCTAATTCTATTGGACAAGTGTAATTCGACCAAAAACAAACTTAGGAATAAAATATGACCATTTAGGCCCACTTGGACTAGATTATGACATTTATTATTAATTTATTTAAAGAAGGGTTAAAAAAGTTAAAATCAATGTTTAATAAGTAAATCATTTTTAATATGGGGTTATACATAAGATACATTCGATTGTAAGTATTCATTAGAAAGATAAAAAGATTTCCTACATGATGGTATTTTATTTATAATTTTTAGACATTAAATAATTTAATTTATTTATGACACAATGATGATGCAGTAATTATCTTATTAATGAAATATTGACATAATTGATGTTATAAACACCAAAATAAATGTAATTTGAGACTTTTTATGCATTCCACTAATTTTCTAGGTTACTATGATATATTAGTGTTTATTTAATCAACTTGGTTCGAACATATAATTCTGTTATGACTTCCACAAAAAATCATATATCAAATAGTGTCAAAATTGACACAAAATAGTTTTTAAATAAAATATTATATTATTAATTGTTATTCTATTCCTAAAAATATAAGGTTCTGCCAAATGACTTAGATAAAGATATATGTATTAATAATATACAATTTGGGGTTCGTTTGGCATGTTATAGTAAGTTTATTAACCATATAGTGAAAGAAAACAAAAAGACACGGTAAAAGTTAAATTATTTAACTTAGAGTTAAATCTAATTGATAAGGTTAAAATAATACCCTAAACTTGTCTAAATCCTATTGGTTGATAGGATTTCGACCCATCCCCACTTTAGCTTCGAAATAAGACCCTTTGGAACCATTATAAACCGATTTTGACTTTAATATAAAATAATATTTTGAGATATTCCTAAGGTGCCCCTCTCCTCCCTTATAAAAGGACACCTCCTCCCCCTCCTCCTCACACCAATTTGAGCACTCAAGCTCGGCCAACCCCTGCCAAAATCTCTTCTCCACTTCCCTAGAAACATCCTAGAGGTTCTGGTCTTACTCAAAGACCAATTTTAGTGCCCTAAGAGGAGGTCTCAAAGAGGCACTTCAAAGAAGAGGTAATTACCGTTACCAATTCTTTCATCTTTATTTCTTCTTCCACTTCTTCTTCTTAGGTTGTTTCATTATAAAGTAATAACATCAGTATCACTCATATACTGATATATTATTATAAGTATGAAACAACCCTATTTAGCCATCTATCCATCCTACGGAAAAAGAAATCACCGCGCGTGCGTACGTACGGAATACCGTCTCCACGCCGTGGTGTAATCTATTTTCCACCACCACCTTACATGGATGGGTATAATGGTGTAAAGAATAACTATACATAGTTATTACAACATCATATTTATTCTGATATATTGTATAATACACTCCAATTCAATTCAATATTTATATAAATGATATCATCGCTCGTGCGTACGTATGGAATACCGTCTCCACGGCGCGATGAGATTCATTCTCCATGTTAACCATTTAAGAATGATTATAATGTATATATAAGAAATAATAATGAAATATATGACATTATAAAGCTACTGGATTTATGTATATATATACATATGTATGTCATCTACTTACTTCCATTTCAAGACAATAAGGAAAGGAAAACAGTGTTCATGCGTACGTACGGACTACCGTCTCCATGAACGGTGTTTTTCATTTTATTTATCTACCAATTATATCTATATATATACTGAATATATATGATATATAAATCATATTTTATATTCTGGAAGTAAGTAAATCATGATATATGTAATAATGATGTCAAGAACAACAAGTCAAAACACCTACGATAAATGAAACGATTTTACCCCAAACGCTTCTTTAACATGTAATTTACAAAAGAACGGGTAATATAATGTCATAAGTGAACCATATATGATATCATAACAATGAATATGATTCTGTAATAAGTCAATAACATGATTTAAATCATTATACAGGAGGTTCGGACACTTACAAAGCAAGTTGGACCTAAGGTAAGGGAAATATCACAATCTCATTTTTATCCGAGATTGTTTATACTTTGGTATTTACTGGGGTGTATTTTATCATCCACATCCATGTTTCCTCAATATGTAATATTATTTCCATCCAACTACAATTGTTTAAATCCAATTTTACCCTTCGGTGAGTTTTTAGTAAAAATTATGAAAGGAATCTTTTGACGTTTTTCATACGAGGTGCTTTTTGACTTTTCCGACAAAAGTACGAGAAGAATGTTTTATTTAACTTAAACGGAACGAACGGATTTTTAAAGTTTTATAAAGCCTTATTTTCATGAAACTTCCTCCAAAAGATTTCATGGCTATTTTCAATAAAATCTCTTTCTTTTAAAATTGCATGATGTTTTGTGAAAAGAAATTGATTTTGAAGAAGAAAGGATATTTTCCTCAAGAATTCATTTCAAATGTTTTATCAAAATTATTTTCCATCTAAGGTAATAAAGGCTTCTGTTTCTATCCATGTTTTTACATTGATTTGGCTATGTTGTGATGGAATTATTTTTATGAATTCCTTTATCTTATATGAATTGATTTATGATGTCATGATGTTTCAAGAATCCCATTTTTGTTACATGTGTTATGCGATGATGTATGTTTTATGATTATGTGGCACACATAAGAAAGGATTCATTATAAGATGGGTGGGACCTATATCTCCCTCCAATGCATTGGGTAAAGATTTTATATCTCATGAGATAGACATGGCTGGAATGGTAGGTTATACCGGTTCAGTGAAACAGGACTGAAACGAGGATTACTCGATTCAGAAAGGGACTTTGTCCACTAAGATAGTCTTGGAAATGAGTCTTGACTAACAAGAAATGATTCTCTATGATTATGTGTGTATGCCACAATGAGTAATGTTTTAAGTTATGATTTCATTTCACTACTATGATTTATCCCATGTTATGAAATTATGCTCTCTTTTGCAGGTTAGGACTTCCAAAAATGTTATGTTCTTATGAAAATTATGTGATTGATATTTCTTTTGTTTACCCTTACTGAGCATTTGAGCTCACCCTTTTATGTTTCCTTTTCCCCAGGATATAAAGAAAGGTTTTAGGTAGAAAAAAAAAGAAGATCTTTATGGGAGATATTGAAGATCTTTCACCACGATTAGAAGATTATACTCCGAGTTTCCAAAGACACTAAACTATTACGGTCCTTGTGTGTGTGTTTTTGTTATGTACTAAGTATTCCGCAAATGTAATGTAATGTCCATGTACGATAAGCTTCGGGCCTCTACAGCTGGAGTGCCTCGAGCAGGCCGAGAAGTGTTCCAGGGGGCGCTAGAAGCACGGGAAGGGTGTCGCGGGGGTGCCGGAGTGCACCGGGCAGGCCAGGCAGGGCGCCGTGGGGTGCATGCAGCGCGAGCAGGGCGCAGCTGGGGCACCAAAGTACCAGGGGCAAGCTGCGCTGGGCTCGACAGGGGGAGCGGGTAGCGCATGGAGCACAAGGGTGCGGGGATCGCATTGGGGTGCTGCGAGGGAGGTGTAGTTCACGGAGGCCACAGGTAGCGCATCCTTTTCTCACCGCCTTCGTCGTCGTCTCCATATTTCCAAGTCGTCGTCACATCATCGTCGACTCAAGGTTCTGAAACCCTCAACGGTTGCATAGGGGTCAGGTTGTGTCCATTTGTCCCAAACCATCTACAATATGACAATAGAAAGCGTCTCATGAAGTTGATTTAATGTGACAATATAAAGCGTTATACAACTTAAAACACACCCCCACTTTTTTAATTGTCGATAATTTGTTCATCATGGGGGAGATGATGTTTTCGTCTATTGTCGTATGCCTCCACTTCCGAGCTCATGCATCCGTTTTTTGGAAAAAATAAGAAATAAGAAGGGTCGTCGAAGAGATCCCACGTCGGAAGAGGGGTTACGAGGATGAAGTTGAGGAAGAGGTGTCGTCGTCGGCATATTTTCATTCTTCGTTGGAGGATTCTGTTCTCCCAAGCACTCCACTAAATAATGACTAAAAGTTCCAAAATAATAGATTCTAATATATTATTCCCATCGGTGTGAATTAAATAAGTGAGGCCCACTTAATTAAATTCACGACGTTGGCACAATTATTTTAAATTTAAAAATTCAAAAAGAGAGGAGAGGATCCACAAAATTAATTGCACAAGAGGTTGGCGTATTAATTTTGGAGAGTTTCGAGGGGGTTAGAGGCCCGGCTGGTCCCCACCTAGTTAAACATGAAGAGGGTCAAGGGGGATTTCCATCAATTAATTGGGTGTTTTGAGGAGGTTTTATCCTCCTCCATTAATAGGGGAGTTTGAGTCCAAGAGGCTCTCCCTCATTAATGACTGTGAGTTGAAAGATTTCCTTCCCTCCCATTAAATGGGGGGTTAAGCACCGTGTGGACCCCACGTCATAACCTCTCGCGGGAGGTTATGCTGCTCAGGTGGTCCACACCAATTTTCATCCCATGGGAGGTTAGGGTGTTGTTGCCCCACAACCAACTACCATGTGGAGATTTTACCCAGCATAACCACATGGAGTGGGTTTAACAAAAATAAAATAAGTTTCACTTATTTTATTTCATTAATCCACGTGAAATCCAAAAACCAACTCTCATACCCAATCAACCATCGTCGAGGTGAATGTCTTCTTATGCGAAGATTGGCACTGCGAGTTCAATGGTGACCTCGGATTTTAATTCTGATCACCCATTAAAAATTAATAAAAACCCTCTCATACGTTTACTGAATGTACCCGCAAAAAACAACAGAAATTGATTCCAAGAACACCGGGCCTCTGAATAATGCGCCGTCAGAAACTGCAGACTCGTAAAATTTCCATGTATTAAAAAAAATTCCATTTGAATTCCGGGTCTTTACATTCTCACAACCTTAGGGATTTACATCCCCATAAGCTATAACTCAAATTAAGGGAATAAAAGGGGGTACTGAGCACACATATGAGCCTCTCACTCCCATGTGCTCTCCTGGAGGTTCCTATGCTACAAGTGAACACACACTAGAGGAATCTATCATCCACGCATGACCCACTATTGTCGATCCTCAATATCTACTAAAAACACCATGAAATTCACCACATCATCGATGTACAGCTCCCCGTGGTTGATGATGTGGGAAGGGTTGTGCACGTATCTACTCAGTTGGGATACATTGAAGACGTCGTGCAACTGGTGCAACTAAGTTGTAAGAGCTAGGTGGTAAGTCACCTCACCTACTCTGCTGAGAACCTAGAAAGGTCTGATAAATCTCGGGGAAAGCATGCCGCCTCAGCCAAATCTCTGTTGGACTCGTTGAGATGATACCTGTAGGAAGACGTGGTCGCCATCCTCAAACTCCAGAGGTCTCCGTCTCCAGTCAGAATATGACTTATGCCTGCTCTGTGCAGTCTTTATCCACTCCTGGATGATCTGCATGTTCTATGTGGTAGCTCAATCCATCTCTTGTTCCACTAGTGTTGATTCTCCTTGATCTTTCCAGCACAGTAGTGATCTGCAAGGACGGTCATACAAGGCCTCAAAAGGTGATATCCCTACAGTGGAGTGATAACTATTGTTGTAGGAAAACTCTACCAAAGGCAGGTGGTCCTCCCAGCTGTGACCAAAGTCGAGGACACAAGCACGAAGCATTTCCTCGAGTGTCTGGATGGTTCTCTCGGTCTGACCATTAGTCTGGGGATAGAAGGTGGTGTTCAAGTGAAGCAGTATCTCTAATGCTTCATGAAACCCCTTCCATAGCCGGGATGTAAGGCGTATGTCATGGTCGAAGAGAATATAAGATGGAAATCCATGAAAACTGATGATCTCCTGCACATAGAGGTGTCTTAAGCCCTCAACTGAGCCCTTCTCTCTGATCGGTAGGAAGTAGGACGACTAGGTGAGTCGGTCAATGATCACCCATATTGAGTTGTGACCCCTAGATGTACGTGGGAGACCCATCATGAAGTCCATGGATATCCCATCCCATTTCCACTTTGGGACTTCTAAGGGATGAACCAATCCTACTGGTACCTGGTGCTTTTCCTTAACTTGATGGCAAGTGAGGCAACGAGAGGCAAACTCTTCTATAACCTTTTCTATAAATGTCCACCAATAATGTCATCGAAAGTCCTAGTACATCTTCACCACTCCTGGATGTACCAATAGAGTTGAAGTGTGGAACTCCATCAATACCTCCTGTTGAAGTGCAACTGGTACCATGGTATGTCCTCTGAAGAGAATGATGTGGTCCCCACGTTTTGAAAATCCATCAGGTGCCTGCCATGTGGTTATCTGAGAATGTTGCATGTCGCAGTCAGCGTCCCCAAGTTGTGCCTCCTTAACTCACTAATGAAGTGGGGGATTGACTATATGAGACTATAGATAGGCTGCTCCATCCCTATCCAAAAAGGATATCTGCAACGCGACTACCTGCTCTATCGCTTCACCTAGCAGCTAAATGCCTAATCTCATGATAAGCGCATTTTCTACTACATTCCCCTTCCCAAGAGTATAGACTATATCGAAGTCACAGTCTTGGAGGAACTCAAGAAACCACTGTTGCCTCTGGTTCAGGTCCTTCTGAGATAATATATACTAGAGACTCTTTTGATCAGAGTACATAGTAAAACGTTCTCCCATAAGATAGTGCTGCCACATATTTAAGGAAAAGACCACTGCTGATAACTCCATGTCAATGTTAGCGTAGTTCTGCTCATGTTGTCTCATCTTCCGAGAACCATAAGTGATCACTGCTTCCTCCTGCATCAGGACACAACCAAGTCTGGTCCCTATTGTTTCGCAGTAAACTACGTACCCTATGCCTTCCTCTAGAAGCCTCATGATGGGGGCACTAGTCAGCCTCTGCCTCAGCTTCTGAAATCAATAATGGCAACTCTCAGACCACATGAAGGGTTTCCCCTTCTTCGTCAAGGCCAACAATGGCACTGGAACTCTAGAGAAGTCTGGAACGAATCTCTAATAGTACCCAACCAAGCCCCGGAAACTCTATACCTCTGTCACACTCGTGGGTGGATCCCAAGTATGTATTGCGTCAACTTTCAATGGATCCACTGTGTAGAGACCCTAAGCTTATCGTACATGGACGTTACATTACTTTTGCGGAATACTTAGTACATAACAAAAACACACACACAAGGATCGTAATAGTTTAGTGTCTTTGGAAACTCGGAATAAAATCTTCTAATCGTGGGGAAAGATCTTCAACATCTCCCATAAATATCTTCCTTTTTTTTTTACCTAAAACCATTCTTTATATCCTGGGGAAAAGAAAACATAAAAGGGTGAGCTCAAATGCTCAGTAAGGGTAAACAAAAGAAATATCAATCACATCATATACATAAGAACATAGCTTTTGGAAATCTTAACCTGCAAAAGAGCTCATAATATCATAACATGGGATAAATCATAGAAGTGAAAATGAGATCCCCATAATCATAACATAAAACTTGAAACTTTGTGGCATGCACACATAATCATGGAAAATCATTTCTTGTTAGTCATGACTCATTGCCAAGACTATCTTAGTGGACAAAGTCCCTTTCTGAACCGAGTTCACTCCTCGTTTCAGTCCTGTATCACTGAACCGAAATAACCTTCCGTTCCAGCCATGTCTATCTCATGAGATATAAAGTCTTTACCCAATGCATTGGAGGGAGATATAGGTCCCACCCATCTTATAATGAATCCTTTCTTATGTGTGCCACATAATCATAAAACATACATCATCGCATAACACATGTAACAAAAATGGGATTCTTGAAACATCATGACATCATAAATCAATTAATATAAGATAAAGGAATTCATAAACATAATTCCATCACAACATAGTCAAATCAATGTAAAAATATGGATAGAAACATAACCCTTTATTATCTTAGATGGAAAATAATTTTGATAAAACACTTGAACTCCATTCTTGAGGAAAATATCCTTTCTTCTTCAAAAACATTTTTCCTTTCATAACATGTCATACAACTTTAAAATAAAAGAAATTGATTAAAAATAAACTTGAAAACTTGTAAAGGAAGTTTCTTGTAAATAATGTTTTAAAAATCCATTCATGTCGTATAAGTTAAAAAAAACATTTTTCGTACTTTTGTCGGAAAAGTCATAAAGTACCTCGTACGAAAAACGACAAAAGAATTCTTTCATATCTTTTACAAAAAACTTACCGAAGGGTAAAATTGGATATAAAATATTGTAGAAGGATGGAAATAATATTACATATTGATGAAACATGGATGTGGATGATAAAATACACCCCAGTAAATACTTACGAATAAACAATCTCGGATAAAAATGAGATTGTGATATTTCCCTTACCTTAGGTCCGACTTGCTTTGTAAGTGTCCGAACCTCCTGTATAATGATTTAAATCTTGTTATTGACTTATTACAGAATCATATTCATTGTTATGATATCATATATGGTTCACTTATGACATTATATTACCCGTTCTTTTGTAAATTCCATGTTAAAGAAGCGTTTTGGGTAAAATCGTTTCATTTATCGTAGGTGTTTTGACTTGTGGTTTTAAAGTATAATTAGAAAATATTTTTACCATTTTATCCAATGGTGGTCATTAGAATTAATGTAACATTGAAATTGGACATAAACAATTGCCAATCTTTTGATATATATTGTTTCTAAAAACACGCTATTTGTTGTGGCAGCGGGAATTAATTATAAAATTAATTAATGCAACTTATGTGTTTGGAATTTTGTAAAATAGACATCATTTTTGAATTTGGAATATCAATTATAGCTTAGGGTGAAATTTTGGCATTGTTCTGAAAAACATCAATTTTTGATGAATAGTGAAACCACTAAGTGGTAGTTAAATAACTGATTTTTCATTTAAATGAAATATTACCACTTTTGTGATTTTATTTTCAAAAATCCGACATACATGGTTGTCATTAGGAAGTAAAATGTGGTTCAATGAGATTAAAATAATTTTTTGGTGAATAGTAACTTTTATGTTCTTAATCGCGATTAGAGGTAATTAGTGTAGTTTAAGGTAAAAATAATGTTTTAATAATATGAGATGAGATTGAAACATGTCCTACCCTCATTGGATGTACCATGACCGACCATAAAAATCCATGGGTCAACTTGGGGACCCCATGGAGCCACTTTAGTTGGAAAATGACATAAATACCTTTTATTTAATGTTAAAGTAAAAAATGACACAAACATGAAATGTTTTACTAAATAATTTTTTTACATGGGGTTATACAAGTCATATTTTATACTATAAATAGTAATTGGAAAGATAAAAATATTTCCTACATCATAGTTTTTTTCATAATTTTTAGACATTAAATAAATTAAATTATTTATGACATCATGATGATGCAGCGATGACCTCATTATTTAACGATTTAAATAAAATAAAAAGATAATGTAAAAACCAAGGATTAAACATGTAAAAAACCTATTGGATGAGTAGATTTCGAACCCGTATCACCTTATACTCGATATATATAAGTGTGGGACCTCTAAAATACGAAACTCTTTTTATAATAAAGTGACTTTTCTTTACTTTCCAAGAGTGCCCCTCCTCTCCACTTATAAAAGGCCCCCACCTCTACCACCACATTCACACTTTCAAGCCATTTGGATCGGCCAACCTCTACCCAAATACTCTCCCAACTTACCCCTATTACTCCTAGAGGCCTCACTTTGGGCAGAACTCTTCCCAAGGAAGCCTTTAGCTAAAATCAAAAAGTGTTACCCGATTTTAAGGTAATGTCTTCACTAATGTTGTTTTGTTTTATTTCTCTTCTCCAAACCCCTAAACACTTTTTATTAATTTCTTTTGTAACAACACCAGTATCCTCAATATACTAGGATGTTGTTATAATAAGTATTCGAGCTACACTTACACACACCTATATCTAATGGTTAAAGAACATACTGTTTCTGTGGGTGGCGAAATACTGCCTCACGAAACGATAATTGTTCAATATTCTTTTAACACCTCGAATGGTGGCCTTTTTGATGACACTATTTTTATATATGATATATATATTATGTTTATGTTTTACTTATGCTTCTGTATTTTTCATTTATGGCATACCTTTATGGTTTCCATTATGGGTAAACCCGATATTTTCATTTTAGAAAGTGCAGACTACCGCCCCCTCAAAGTGATTTGAATCGTTAATACCTTATTTGGGATGTATAAAGGATGGAGTAAATGGTATTATACACTATATTATACTGGAATTATATTATACATTTATATAATTATGATTTCATTCCATTAAATATGAAATAGAAATGAAATTAGCGTTCATGCGTACGTACGGCTTACCGTCTCCATGAACGGTGCATTTCATTTCTTACCTCTAAATGTTACGTAATATTATAAATGAATGTATATACTGGATATATATGATATATATGATATCTACATCATGAATATAATTCTGGATATAATAGATATTTCACCACATGAACAACTTGTAATTATAAGATGTTTATTTTTGACTCAAGTACCAAAGATTGACAAAACGACTGTTATTAACTTAAATAATTACATAATGTTCATAACATGGTAATAAGTGTTATAAAAGGATTAAAAAACATGAAAAAGGTTCTAAAAAATTATAAATTAACTCTTGTTTATTATTCAGGAGGTTAAATAACGGTGGAGTCAACACGGGACGCAAGGTAAGGGAATTTCTCAACCCAACTTCCATTCTTTGGGTTAATCTCCTACTTTCAAATTATGTCATGATATTATTATGTACTATTTAGTATTTTTACTTTCTTTATGTGTACCTATAGTGAATACACATAATAGATCTATTTTATTTTAAAAATGATCTTTTTGATGACTTCGTCTCAATCTCCTTTCATTGAGGCATATTTGGTTTTATACACAAATTTCTTTTATACGGTGTATAAACCCCTTTGACTTTTACGTTTATTCAAAAGGAATATTTTTTATACGAAGCGTTTACTAAACGAAAAAAGGGAATGTTTTTGTCGTACGTATGCGGCGACAACGACTTCTCCGCCGCCGTGACCATTATTTGAGTTTCAGCTTCCTCTACAAGCCATACATTTTTTTAAATGGAAAATAAAAACCAAGTTTTAACTTTCATTTATTTTGGTATCAAAAATGGTTTTGATAATGTTTTAATATATCAATGTGTTGTGTTGATATATCGTGATTGAAATGCGGAAATGTTATGTTTCCTTTATGCATTATTTATGTGATACAATTATGTTATGGTTTATGATATGTTTAAACCTTTTCATATGAGGAATGCATTGGACTTAATAAGTGACGGGTGGAGCCCGATATAGCTCATCGATGCATCGGTAGGTCTCATGAGGCAAACTAGTGTCTTGGCACGAGGCCTTGACAAAATCTTATTTGTGGTCTTGGCATGAGGCCTTGGCTACGTGGTTATCATAGTCTGACATTATGCATTCCATCATTATGAAAGTGGTTATTGATATTTCATGTGATTATTCGACTAGTAGAATATCCATGTGAGTAAGTAAATGGCATTATTTAATTTCATTTTTTCCATATTATGCTGATGTTCAAGTTTAAAAAGGCTTTTGCTTTATTTAAACATTGCCTTAAATGTTAATGTTTATTTATGAAAGATTCCGCAATATTGTTATTCTTACTGAGCATCTGAGCTCACCCCTTTCAATGTTTTAATATTTTCCATGATGTGAAGAAGTATTTTATGAATGACCTGCAGGGATAGTCAGAAGAGGATATGAGTGTGGACTCTGGAGACTTTGTTATTGTAGTTTTTCACTTTATGATGTAATGTAATGTTTACGAATGTATCTAGTGTTTCCAAGGCTACTAAACTAATCGTTCTTTTGAGACTTGATATTTTGTGATCATGCCAATGTTACGAAGTAATGCACCGACTCCGGGTAGTTGGGGTCGGGGCGTTACAGTATATTAAATCAATAACACCTAATTATAATTAGGATATTATTATTATTATTTAATCAAGGATGAAATTTATTTTGTAGATTTTGATGATTAAATAAAATAGAATCTCTTGATTAATAATGGTACAACTTCTTCGAACAACATCCTTTTCAGAACACATGATGACCACTAATGTGGGGTTTATTTCCAAAAAAGACCTCTAAAATTAAGGCAGGGATTATATTACCTGTTTTAGGAATATATATTCTAATAAAATTTGGATTTAAATTGTAATTAATTAGAAGATGTTATTAACTTTTATAAGAGAGGGGAGGGGTACACTTGGAAATCCGAAAAAAAATTAAATTAATATAAATTTATTTTCAACTAAAAATTGTTTACACCTTTTTAATGAAGGGACAATATGTATCAAAATAATCACAGAAAATATTTTTTGGACATGGTTAGGTCATATTTTTACCCTTAACAATTGCCAATAACCCCTCATTAATAGATATCACACTTACTATGAAAACAAATATTTTTACACATTTTGAGTTTATATAGTTTCTATAAATGCAAAAACAACCAATAAATGTTCCATTTTTTATATTATACACTATATCCAAATCACATGTCTAAATCTAATATTTTTATGAATTTTGTATAATTCAGTAATATATTATTATTTATGATATGTTATTTACCCTACTTTTTATAACTATTCATTAAATTTATTTTGATAACATCAATAAAACATGTAAAATTTGAAAGAAATAATTTAATACATACATAACATATCATGATATTGTAAAAAATTATTGGATCAGAGTAATTATCTAAAATGTTATTATTTTTTAATATTTTTAATATTAAGTAATTTATTTTTTTCATTAATTGTTTAATTATTGAATTGGTGTTGTGTGAGAATTTAAGGTAACTATATATTCATTGAAAATTAAAAATAAATTTCCATGTTTATGATAAATTATATATATTTAAATATTCCATTTATTAATAAACATATCATTTGGTTAAAAAACATAAATAATATTGTAGTAATTAAAATGCAGAGTGAGTTATTTTTGACATTTATCTTAGAAAAATATTATAATGATTATAACGTTCAGAAGATGGAAAAAAGGCCAAATAACTAGATAATAGATGACTATTAATGAAAGAGACTAATAAAATTAGCATTATAAAACTATTAGAGTCATTTTATAATCCTTTTCAATTGAAATTAATTACACAATTTACCTTGTATCACAGTAGAAAAAAATTATTAGGATATCATTAATATTGACCAAAAAGAAAAGGGAAATATTTACTAAATATTGATCCACTAATTACAAATATATAACCCAATTTTAAAAAATCAAAACACATAAATTTATAAATTTAATAAAAAATAAAATTGAAAAATGCGATAAAAAATATGTTTTTAGAAGATGACAATTTTAAATATAAAATGATTTCATAATAAATTATTGTACATAATCCATTTCAAAAAGGATATTTGAACTATTGGAATAAAATAATTTAATTTAAAAAATATAAATTTAATATATTTCTTTATTTAAACAACATTAAAATAGAATAGTGTATGCAAGAAACAATATTTTTCATTATTCCTTGAGAAATTAATATTTTCATAAAATGATCGAATATTATTCCTAATATTATATTGACTAGATGAATTAAAATTTTCTAATAAATTTTATTAAATTCATGAAAAAAATATTCATTCATAAAATTAAATATATACCATTTTCCATGAAAATAAAATTTTCATGAATGAAATAACTATATGAAAATTTGACTGATTATTTAAAATTAATTAATAAATAAATAATAAATGAGTTGGACAATTATATATGTTTAAAAATTTATTTAATTCATTTAATTACCTCAAATTTAATTACTATATTTAACATGATTTTTAAATATTAAATATTTATTATTCATTTATTCTCAGGGTTTCATATGTTGTATACTCTTGGGCATTTTCTTTCTTTCATAAAAATATCAGGATATAATATTCCCCTAATGTTAATAAATTTAATTACCTTAAATTTAATTCTTACTTTATAACATGCATTTTGATTCTAAAAAATACCATTGGTGAATCTCACATGATAAGTGTCAATGAAACATCCCATTGGAAAGAGAGAAAGGGGAGTACAATGGACATTCAGAATGACAGAATGTTGGTTTCCATGTTCGAGAGAAGAAGTGGGAAATTAAAAGATTGATATTTTTGAAAAACAAATTCCAAGTAATTTTAGAGGATTATATAGAAAATGATCATTAAAAAGTTAACCATACCAAAATCGTAAATATGTGATGGGTTATATAGACATTGAATTATAGAAAAAAAATTAAATGGATATAGTTTTTTTAATTTCTTTTTTATAATGTGGAAGAATTGTTTTCATTATATACTAAGAGTAGAAAGAAATAATATTACTTGACAAGAATAATTTAATCCATTAGTCAATTCCCGTAATAATCTAATCATTTTCTGTAAATTATGACTATTCGAAATGATTTTTTTATGACTAAATAAATAAAATACTATTTTAGGAATCACATGTCCCTCAAAAAGTTAAAATATATTCCATCGGTCATTCTGAATTTTCTAATCCAATATTGTTATTATAAGGTAGGAAAATTCCTAAATTGAATAATCCACCATATGAAGAAAATTTTCTTAAATCTCTAAAAGATTACATTAATAACCAATGTTCAAAAACAATTATTAAAATATAACTATCTAAAAGAATACTCAAAAATATTATATAATAACATTAAGACAAAAAATAGCACAGACATTATCATAAATCAACCGAGGATAAATTAATTTTGTATCTTTCAAAATAACACTAATCGCTCTTAATGTGTCGTACATAAAATGATATTTTCAAAAATCAAATAATCTACATGATAATCTAGTTATTTTTATAAATAACAAGAATGCTATTTTTCCAAAATAAAATCTAGCATTCTTCTAAAGGATAATTTATCCTATATTTATCATATGAAATCTAAAAGAATTTTGTTTTCCTTAACCCTATAATGATCCCCAAAATTATAGTGACCTTATTTTGAAATAACATTAACAACTTCTTCACAAATAAAATTTAGAATCAAATGGTTATCAAAATGATAATATAGATGTTTCAAAAATGAACTGAACCTATGATTCTTAGAGAGTTTAAAAAAATAAAAACAATTACATACTAACCTGGACATATTATATTGTATTAGTAAGTGATGCACCCTTATCACCACTTGGTTATGTTTTCCTACCTTGTATCATTGACGAATGAGATAGGTTTTCACCCAACCTATTGGTTGCCCTTTTTATAAAATATATACTTTTTCACATTCCTATAAATTTGATAAATATCCTCCAAAATAAAATTTATTTATTTAATGTTAAATGAATTTTATAACCACAATGGTTATATCATATATTTCATTTTTAATCTTGAAGCCCATTATTATATCATAATTATAGTTCTAATAATACCTAATGGTTATCCATATCTTTAAACAAATGTCAAAAAATTGAATGTCCATTCTTCATCAAATAGATATTTAAATGATAAAATTATGTGTTACAAACACCTCAAGAATCTATAAAAACTCAATAAAGGTCCACTAATGTTATCCTATCATTAGAAGAGTGTTGATGGTGATAAAATTATAATCATTATTAAATCTACCACCATATCATAACTCTTGAATGTAGGATCCTTAATCATTCAACGATATTTATAATCACATAACCATGATTTTCCATAATATTCCTTAACAAATATATAATAGGTATAAAAATTTGAAGCATGTTCTTAGATTCAACATTTTCAAATAATTAGCTGATAAAGAATCCATAACATTACTAGGACATATTTAGTTTCTACAAATTAAATATTAATGGAATTATGTATTTCTAAGTAGTTATCTAAATATTCTTGTTGATCACTTTGATGAACCTTCCCTTTAGGACATAGATTTTTATAATTACCATTTCCCCACATTTAAAACATTCAATTGATATCTCATAATGAACTGATTTCATGTTTATTGAGTTGACTTAAAACATCCATTTTCATTGGGTTTTAATTGATTTATGGCCTCATTTACAACATTTAAAACATTTTACCAATTTTTTGGACATTTCTTGTAGTGATTTATTCCACATTTTTAATATTTTTTCATTGAATATACTTAATTTTACAATCATCGTACCCTGAAATTCATCATTGATTAATTTTAATTTTATTTGATTCAATAGGAAAATGAAATATTTTAAATTTATTAATCACTAACCCCGATTGATGGTTAAGAATAATAACAATATTTATCACTATAGCTCCCAATCTGTTTATGATGTTGTTTATAAAAACACCACATTTTCATTCACATCCATTTTTTATTTGGTTCATACCGGATCCCACTATTAATTAAAAAAAGGGTTGTGTGATAATATCAATTAAATCCAAGTAAACTATCTTATAGGGATGATAAACTCTATGAAATCAATATTCATGTTATCTCATAATCATTCTATTTATTCAAAATAACTTTTATTCTCCCTAATATACGAAAAAAATATGTCTATAAAGACATGTAACTAATGCTCAAATAATATCATGATCAATAATGTAATATAAACCCTTATCTGATAATAATTGGAATGACTCAACCATAAAAATTACATATTCTAGTGACTATTGACTAGATTTCATGTTCTTATATTACCAATTATCTTTTAGTAATATAGTACTACAGAATATTTTCATAACCCTTATAAAATAAGACAATATTTTTCAATGTTGATACCGCTTATCAGTATCCATTATTCCCTTCATATGAAAAAATTAAATTAAAACAATTTTTCTTTCCATGAAAAATATTCTTGACTTTAACATTACTTCTTCAATTTTTAGCTATCCTCAAAATATTTGGATTTTTTATAAAACTATAGTATGATCCCCAAAACATATTAAGGTAGAGATGAAAAATAATGTTTTAAATCTAGTAAAAAACATAAAAACCTATGAAAAACATTTTCATGAAAAAAAATCTTTTTCTCCCAAACCCAATATTTTTTAAATTAAAATATTTATTATATTACAATTTTAAATCCAAAAATTTATACAAAAAACCATTGGAATGAATAAAAAAGTCGCATTGGTTCCTTATGGAATCATCATTTTAACACCATTAAAATTGTAAACACCATAAGGCCAACATCTACTGTGATTATATTGAGAAAATATTCATTTCCCAATGCCTGGTAGAACTATCTTGGTGAACCAATAAAATAATATATAAAGGGATCACCTAGTTCGCTTTGGGATCACCTATAATATAATATATATTGGGCTCACTCGTGAAAAAAATTAGAGCTCAGACCTTCAGAAAAATGTCCAAGGACCATATATTGAACAATACCACTGAAGAAAACATTTAATCGATTTTGGAAATATTTCAGATATCAAAATACTATTTCTTATTATGATAGTTTTTCAATACAAAGGTACCTAATAATGGTAAAGAGGGTTCTTATTTAATTAATACATGCATTGTTATAGAGAATTCCAAACATGAAATAATTGTTATTATTGAAGGAATATTCAATATATCCTTATATATTAAAATAATAATATCCTTCTTCTAAATATCAAATGGAATTCAAACATTCTTTAAATTGATTCCTTTTGAAAACTAATGAAATAAGGTCAAAGAAAATCATTTTTAAAAAATATCAAAACTCCACAAATTAGGAAGAAACCACATTCATTGAAATGAACTATGAATAAATATAATATAAAAAAGTAATTATTGATTTATCATGATGTATATAAATTCCATTCATAATTTATATAGAAATATATAAATTCCATTTGACCTTCGTAGAAAGTGTTAAAAGAAGAACATTAAAATAGTATTTTTAAATACATTACAGTAACACGAGTATGACACTTCACATAAATTAATTATGATCATGAATAAAAAAATATGTTTATTTTAAATATACATAATAAACTTTTTAATCCAAATTATAACATTATTCAATTTAATAAAATATTATATATAGTAACATTAACAAATAAATTAACATCGGGTGTTTTAATGATATTCAATTCATATATCAGAAATGAATTTGGTAGGAGAAATATGGTAAAATTTGTCATTATTCAATAATATAATGAATAATTATAATCAAATAATTATCATTTTTATAAATAAATTATACTTTTAAAAATATTTATATATTGGTAGGAAAGATGAACAGATATAATATCATAGAGGTGGTAGGTCGTATGTATGCATGAATAATGTTTCCATTTTTCAATTAACATTTTGGATAAATGAAATGTTTTATTTTGTATTTATATAATGATAATAATATCATTAAAATCACAAAAATCCTTTAAATATACTTATACATATCATACAAGGTATTACATGAGGAAAAATAAATAAAACCTCTTTATTAATGTGGTAATCTGCACGTACACATGAACAACATAATAAATTTCTATTGAATATAAAGGTAAGATGGTAAATGATATATTATCTTTTAATAATGATAATTATATCCATAATATTCTATATAATTTTTTATTTCATTATTATAATCTATCCATGTGATATGGTGATTGAAAATGTATTTTATCAGTTCGTAAGGTTGTAGTCTTCCAGACACACACAAAATGGTTTCATTTTTAATTAATGGAAGATGTGATGGATATGGGTATTTCATTAATATAGTACCATATAAGTGTATGAAGGATACTGATTTTATTATCTTATCATGATTAGAGAAGATTTTATGGAGGTGGAACAAGGATTAATACAAAAGAACTCTATTAAAAACCATACCTCTTATTAGAACAAGAATTTTTTCATTACACCTTCTGAATTATAAGGTTCATTATGTTCATAATAAAACATCTCTAGAATGATTGAGGAAGGGATTTTGATTTATACTAATTATAAAAATGACTATTATGTATTAACAAATGATAGTAATTGGATTCCATTTATAAGAGAGTTGTGGGGAACTCTTTGAAGTCCTCAAAATATTGAATTAATATAAGTTAATTATCAATCCGAAATAGATCCAATTTTTTTATATTATGTTGGAAGAGGAATGGTTGAAATAATATCCACAAATAATTTTTATATATGTTTACCCTGATCATTTTGTTCTACACCCTTGTTATCCACATTCACTATTACTATGAAAACTAATATTTTTATTCCTTAAGGGTTAATATAGTTACTATAAATGGAAAAATATGAAATAAATATTAATTGGGTGTTTTTATAATCAATATATTAATACCCAATATGAATCTCAGATTTATTATTATTATTTTAGTTATTTAAATAAAACAATATTTATTATACTGTATCATTAATCTCGATTTTTAGAACATTTGATTACATTGATTTTAATAAAATAATGAACAATTAAAAATTATAAAAAATAATATGATTACATCTATAAAATGTAATATTCATATATAAATTTTTATAATTACACTAATTATCTAAAATTTAATTTTTAAAATATTTATAATATTATATATTTAATTTACCAATTAATTGAATTATTATATGACAGTTATTTGTAGCAATTTAAGTTAATTATTTCTTTAAAAAACATAAAAAATATAAAATGATAAATATAAATCCATTATCTTTATAATTAATATTATAATTAAAATAATAACATTTTTATCATTATTTTAATAATATTATAGTCATTACAAACAAGAGTGTGATGTTTTTTACATTTCATTAAATAAAATATTTTAAATGTTATAATCACAACCAAGTGGATGGAAGTCTTTTCAAGATAATATTGGTAGATTATGGATGAAACATACTCATCTATTAATATTAATATAGGTTTTTGGGTAATTTTTTTAATCTATTTCCATTTTATATTAACATTAATTTCTAGATTAACCCATTACCAATAATATTAAGGTTACAATCATACTGAGAACGAATAAAATGAACCTATTTACAAAATTTGGACCCAATGATTTAGAAATTTGAACCCATTTTTAAAAATTCAAATCATATAAATTATAAAATTGAATTTAAAATGAAACTTGAAAATTACAACAAAAAAGGGTTTTTTAAAAATACCATTCAAAATATATTATTTTTTATATTAAATTCAATTAAAAAATCTATTTCAAAAACAAAAATAAAATTATCAAACTGAAGTATTGAAAATTATTTAAAAAATAAATTTTTATTTTTTATTTATATATTATTTAACATAAAATATGATTTTAGTAAATATCTATATTTTCATTATTCATTGAAAAAACAATGTTTTCATAACATTATCCAAAATTTATACCAAGATAATTTTGATATGATGAATTAAAATTTTATAATATAAATTATATAAAATTTAAAAATAATAATAATTATAATATTAACCCATAAAAATAAAAAAATCCTTTTATAACAAAATGTATATTTATAGATGAAAATGACATTACTGGAAATAGAGAAATTATTTACAAAGAGATAATTAATGCATGAAAATTGAGTAGGTTATTTATATATATTTCAAAATTGGGTCATGCAATAAATTATTTTTATATTAATGACTATGATATTATAGTAACATTAAAATAATAACAATTCATTGAATGATTAATATGTGTGTATTATATCATTTACATTATCGAACATAGCCATTCAATTAATAAAAATAGGATATTTAACTAGATAAAAGAATTACATTTCCCCTGAATTAATTTGGGGGATTGGTTTCCTATGTTGTTGTAAGAATATACTATCCATAATGAAATCTTTGACCAAAGGCCTATTCTACATAGGTAATGTGCATAACATGTGTCCTAATAATCATGATTATTTTATGATGATCCTCAGTGACCTTGATCTAATGTAACCAAAGGGAAAATTTTACATGATGATTAAATTTATATAGTGATTTTTTATTTTATATGTAAATACATTAAAAATTATTATTTCTGAAGGTTTAAAAACTGATAATGGGATAGATTCCAATCTTTATTCAAGATATAAAATTGAACTTTATGTATTGTCATTATTTAGATGGTATTAATTTTTATATTTTTTTATTTTCATTTCTAACAAAATTTGTGGAATCTTTATTGATTTTTTATCTCACAACCAGAATACACCATTCAGGGTATATAGATCTTTTCTGGTCTGATATAGGTAAATTAAAATCACTATAGGGTAGAATTTGTGTTACTCATTATCATGTGATTTAATTAATGAGGTTATTAAATATCACATGTGGTTGGGATTTTTACGATACTTGTAATTTTATCGCATGGTTGAATTTTGAGACAATTGTTTTCGTATATACTGTCATTTTATGTTATCTAATTTTATAGCCACTCTGATAATTCTTGTGTAGATGTAATATTGAATGTTTTTTGGTTTTTGAAAAAAAATCTTATGTAGGTATTGATTCATAGGAACTTTTCCTTACAATATGGGGATTTAGAACACCATTCAGTCAATGTTTTAGACAAGAATGATTTCAAAATAGTTCTGTAATACTCATTTTTATGTGGTATGGTACCATTGGTATTATTTTCAATTTTCATTTTCACTTTTCCTTTTGGAATTTTTAATAGACTAATTCTATGAATGCGTATTTTGGTATTTAGAGTGTCTTGATCTATGTTTCTTTCCAATACCCTTTAATTCTAGTTCCCTTAGGTTTTTTTAAATTACAATAGATTCTAGGATATTATGTTCATATTTAAACTTATTTACTAATATGATGTAAAATGACCCCTAGAATACATCAGGTGTTTCATCATGTGGGTTAATCTAATGAACCATTATAGGGAAAGTATCCAGTTGATGATAATCTACTCAAGGTAGTTATATGCATGGTCTGAGTTATGGAACAATGTGTGGCACATTCCCCTGATCAGTTAGATAACCACTTAATCAAATAGAAGATGATATGAATTTATCCAATCTATATATTATCCAGAAATACCAATATTTACATTGGGTGAATGACTATTGTGAGGTGGATGATTGTATATGAATGGTTTAAAGAATCATTTAATTCTTAGAGAACCCTAATTTCATCATGGCGAGGTGTGTTTTCTTCAATATAGAATGATCGGGTAGAAGGTAGTGGGACATGGTTTCTTTCACATAGAATCATGAGGGCATTGAGATGAATGAAATTAATGATAAATTCACTGATCATTTCTAGATTGAGTATTTGAACTTGAAAAATTTTAATTATGTTCTCCAACATAATATAGCGAAACAAAACATGATAAAGTTCACAATTCACTTTTTTAGCACACTGTTTTTTGACTATTGTTTTTTATTATTGATAATATACATGATTAAATATTGTTTATGTGTTTTTAACCTAATATCTAGTCATAGGACTTCATATAATGTATTTCAAAATATACTAAGGTGGTGGATTGGATATTAATGGTGGATTTTTACCTTTTTGGTATGTTATTGATGACATTAGTTCAATATATCTAAGGTAATAAACCCTGGGGATATATTAAAGGTATGATAAATAATAGTTAGTTTTATATAATAATAATGTTGTATTTCTTTACAGGAAAACAATTCCCACAACATTATTATTTATTTTTATCATAATTTGTTATTAATTTGGTAAGATGGGACACCACATAAAGTAAAATATTTTTCATCTAAGGATTTGTGACTCCTATATATCTCATGTTCACTAATAGAATTTATGTAAATATTTAAATTCTACTAGATATTTGTTATTTTTTTGGAACCTAAAGGATCTATGGAATTTTTTAATGATTCACATATAAAAGGGTTCATGCACAATCCACTGTTACAATGTAGTTACAGTGGTCGGAGAACTCTCTAATATATATTGATGTATGTCCTACTATATTTAGAGGTACTGTTTATGTTGAATCTACTTGAGTGAATAGTTTATTTTATGATTTTACATTCATTATTTGGGTAATTAAATATTCATTTATCAAATAAAAAGAAAACAGTTTCACATGTCCCTCATTCTCATTCATTGTGTTTGACGTGAGTTGGGTTAAAATTTCTATGTTCTTGAAATTAATGTAAATTATGTCATTATAGGGATAGTTTGTTTAATTTCAAAAAAGGATGGGATAAATATTTTTCATTAGAAGTTTTAATTTAATACAAAATTTGGGAACATCTATATGTTTTAAGGATATTGTGATTTAGGGTCTGGCCTAGAGGGATCCCCCTTTTAGATGATGGTAAGTTCAAGCCATTATTTTTAGTTGGTCATGATAAGAATAATCTAGTTGATATATTAAATTTATAGTATATGAATTTCTCGATTTTCTTATAAGTTATTTTTTTAATTTCCCCAATAGTGATATAGGTGGTGTTCTTAATTGAACTAGTTTTTGGAATTCAACTAATATTTACTCCATCATACCATATAGATCCAAATGGATTTAAATAGCTGAAAATTTATATTAATTATATAATTTTAAGGGATATATAGACCCAATTGTATCACATTGGGAAGACAATATGCTCTTTATATTGATGTCTAATGAGACACTATGTTTGTTAATTGATTATTATGAGCCTAATCGAGTAATGGTTTAGTATAAATAAATCATTCATCACATTAATAATTTTCTCAATCTATTAAAATTTCGAATATAGTTTTATAAAACTAATCATTGGATAGTTATCTCCATCTTAGGGTCAAGGTGAAATATATTCCAAATACATCTTTAAGAAACAATTATGGATATTTTGTGAGCCTTGTTATTTTGTTCGAGTTAACTAATGATCATGATGTCTTTAGGGATTTAAAGATCATGACTTGAAAAAAGTATATGTAATATTTTTTTTATTATTTTATTTTTAAATTATTTTAAAATATATTAAAAAATAAGATCATGTGACTAACTTGACCTGTTTTTTTAAATATAGAGGGATCACAACCTATATAATTATTATTTAAATTCCAACTAGGGTTATGATATATTATGTTTGTGGAGAAGATATCTTTAAATATCTAATATCATTTGATATTTAAAACATGGAGGAAGTTATAACATGAGATGAAAAACTAAATGATTTTTAGACATATAACTTCATGGTTTTTTAGGGTATTATCAACAGATTGACAATGATTTCTCAAATCAGCCCTTTCCTTTGACTACTCTCACCCAAAATTTGTGCAGGTCTGGTTGGATTTGAATTTTCAGAAATGATTATATGATCTAAATTAGAAATTGACCTCAACGGTAATTTTGAAATTACAAGAGTAAATACAAGGATACATTTTTATTGAGTTATTTGGGTGTAGGTTTGGTCTTGATCAGTATAAAAGGAGTTATTTTGTTGAGGTATGAAGCATTTTCGCTTCTACCTCATGATATGAATTACCGTACCAATGATTTTGAACAAAAAATTGTTTTGTATGACCTTTAATATATTCCTAATTATGAATTCATGAGAATGTTAATATTTTACTCTAATAATAAGTATTTTTGTTATATCATTTCTTAAAAAAATACTTCTATGGATACAAGGGTTGGAATACCTTTTATTTATAATCATTGATATTTCTAATACTCTGAGAAAGGTTAATATTATTCATGAAATTTTCATTATAATGCTTTCTTTTCATTTTATGAAGTAAAAAATGATTAAGTGGACTTTATTGGGATCATTACACATATGTACTTGGGTGTCATGATGAAGGAGGCTATTGATATCCCTATAAGTGCTAATTAGACACATTCTCCCCTTATACTGGTCCTGTAATAGAAAATTCATTAAAAAGTGTTTTGAAATATCAAATATTCATTATTTTGAGGATAGAAAATCAATTAGTTGTATCTCTCAATGGATGGTATGACATTTTTTAGAATCAAGTATATTGTTTCATCAACTAACACGTCGAACATGATGGGAGGCTACTATCATATACTATGTGTGGTATACATAGGAAAGACAAAGATGCTTTTTGATATGTGGAACTAGTCTCGGTGAACTAGAATTTAATGAGATAGATCTTATATATAACATCTTTATAAGGACCCAGACTTAAAACACTATATAATCGTGAATTAAATGAATAATTTATAATGAGGATATTTTCAGGTTTAGAGTTTTAGAGAATTTGGCCATTACTATTACATTTCATCTTGAAAATTACATGTAGAAACTACTACTCAGTATCCATTTTTTTCTAAAATAAACACACTTAAAAACAAAAATGTCATGTTCTATGTATTAGACAACATGACTTTTCCGTAATCACATCCTTGACCCTACTCATCATTAAGTCCTTGGGAAAACATTTTCAAAACATGGGATGAGCATAAAAATCCCAGTTAGGGTTAAAAAATAAGGAATGAAATCATTAACCCATCAATAAATACAAATCAATAAAAACATATTTTTCAATCATAACATACCTCATGAAATCATAAGATTTATAAAAAAACATAAAAATTATAAATCATAAATGTATCTTATGGAAGCCAAAAAACAAATTACGATATAGATTTCAAAGCTACATAGAGAGTTACATTTGGAATACCAATCATAGTATATTCCCAAATTCTATTAGGAGAATCATTCACGTTTACCGCCTTCACGTTACCTATATCATTGGAGAGATAACTTGGCTCACCTGCCCTTGATTTATCATGGATCCACCCTTATACGTAAATAATTCCCATTAACCATAACATATTCAGAACACATAAAACACACATAAATTAATGATAACATATTCCATATTTCAATAACAATATATATTTTCATGATATTTAACTAATCAATGCTTTACCAAACCATTTAAAACATTTAGTTAAGATATTTTTTTGAATAAATGTGTCTTATAAAACTTTTAAACATTCAATGGAATTAAAATTTTAGAATATTAACTTCCATATAAATTAATCCTAAAATCCATTTTTTAAACACGGACATTAATGATAAATATCAAGAAGAATAAATCATTAAATCATTAAAAATGATATTTTAGTTACAGAGTTTTTTACAAAATGAGAGATGCATGAACACCAAAAATTGTGGAATAACATCAGTAAAACCTTATAATGTCATGATAATAGATATATTCATGATATAATATTTCCAACAGCTGTATATACACCTTATAAAAGTGAATTGGTGTATAAAAATAAATAAGGTTCAATGGAATGTAAATTGAGACAACGTCTCTTGAAAAGTTCTTATATTTAGATTAAGGAAAAATCAATGACATAAGTATATGTGAAATAAAAAAATACACCCAATATAAGTGGATATTAAGTTTCAAATAATAATATATTATTCAAACATATTTATAACACGACATAATCAAGAAGTATAAGTTTAATCCAATGAATTGAAATTGGGTTTTAAAGTTATATTATAGAAATTAAACTGTATCACTTTAAAATTAAAAAAAATTAGTTTATGGGAGGTAAAATTGTATCACATCACTTTTTCATAAAATTTACATCAATAAGGATACATAAGACCATATCCCAAAATAAGAAGATGTAAATTAAAAGCCACAAAAAAAAGAAGACTTTTAAAAACGGGAGGGTGAATGGTTCCCTTATCAATTTGGTAAATTACCAAACATACACCACAACAAAGAAATATCATACAATGAAGATGTAATTACCCATAAATTAAATTATATTAATAAAATAATAAAATCAGGGCTAATACATACACCACACAAAAAGAAATTTAATTAAATATACAATGAATCTCATTGAAATAAAAAGTCAGACGAAAACCTCTTACCACGTCGCGATAAATAGATTCTTATGGAAAAATGTTAACAAACACCCAATGAATATCATAATACTATATAATCATGATAATATATATCAAATATCCTTTCACATTACACAACATCGAAGAAATAAGTGGCGATCAATGGAAAATTCATGGAATTAAATGTGAGATAAAAATCCCCTTACCTCATGTTCGACTTGAGTCGATCGTTCTTTAATCTCTAGAATAATAAAATAAAAGAAAATTATATTTTAATTAGAACAAATTTTAATTTTATTATTTAATTTATATCACTTATTACTATGTTATAAATAATTTTAAATCATTCAAGTTAATAATGGTCGTTTTGTCGATATTCGATACTTGGGTCAAAAATGATCTTTTTATAATTACAAGTTGTCCATGTGGTCAAATATCCGTTATCTCTATAATTATATTCATGATTTAGATATCATATATATCATAAATAACCATTATGCGTACGTATTTATAATATTACATAACATTTGGAGATAAGAAATGAAATGCACCGTTCTGGGAGACGGTAAGCTGTACGTATGCTTGAATGCTACTTTCATTTCATTTCAATATATAATGGAATGAAAACATTATGATACATAGGTATATTATAATTCCAATATAATATAATATTATATATATGTTACATAATTTCATTAAATCCATCCTTTATATTTTCAATGTATGTCATGAATGAATGATATCACCTTGAGGGGGCGGTTGTCCGCACATCCTCAAATGTAATTATCATATTTACATATATATTAGAATTAATAAAGTTATGTTTTTTTAATAAAAACTAAATATGGATAAAGAAAAAATAGACGTAATATATATCATATATAAATATAGTTCCATCATAATGTCCACCATGAGAGGTGGTAGGAGAAGATTGAACCATCATCGTTTCACGAGGTAGTAGTTCACCATCCACATAATCAATATGTTCTTTACCCATTAGATGGAGGTGTGTGTAAGTATATTTATAATACATAACAGAAAAATAACCTAGTATATTAAGGAAACTGGTTTTGTTATAAAATAATGTAATAAAAAGTGTTAAGGGGTTGGAGAAAAAAATTAATCAAAATAACTGAATGGAAGACGTTACCTTAAAATCGGGTATCGCCCTTTGGTTTGAACCAAATGGTTTAATTGATATTCCATCCGCCTAGAGGAAGTCTTATAAGAGGAGTATATGGATTTATAGAGCTTAATTGGTCTGATTTTGGAAGATCCAATGTAACAGCCCAAGATTTTATAAAGAAATATTCTTTTTAATTTTATTAATGTCTTGTGTTGTACGCTACACCAAAAGGAGCTTGCACAACATGCATCCTTGTCTTGCCTTGCATTACACTCAATCACGACCATCCTCGATAGCGTGTGTAATACGCAATACTGAGTTTCACTAAACAACGATGTGCTATTAAAATATTATTAAAACTAGCCATTATGAATAGTAATAACCACTTTTTAAAATTCTGTAAATCTTATTTTTCAAAATGAACTTCATTCTTGGATTCGGAGTATCGAATTTAGCCTAAGGTGAAATTTTGGTACTTTTCGGATAACTTTCATATTCTGATGAATAGTGAAAAATTATTAATTATAATTAAAAACAACTTTTTTAATCGAAATAATTAATAGTGATAAATTATTAATTTGAGTGGTTTTAAAGTATATTTAGAATATATTTTTACAATTTAATACAATGTTTGTCATTGGTTGTAATTTCATATTTAAACCAGACATAATCAAGTGTCAATCTTTTGATATATATTGTTTCCTAAAAACACGCTATTTATTTTAACAGCGAGATTTAATTATAAAATTAATTAATGCAACTTCTATGTTATGAATTTTGTAAAATAGATTTCATTTTTGAATTCGGAATATGAAATATATCTTAGGATGAAATTTTGGCATTGTTCTGAAAAACATCAATTTTTGATGAATAGTGAAACTACTAAGTGGTAGTTAAAAAAACTGAATTTTTCATAAAACTTAATTTTGCCGCTTCTCTGAATGGAATTTCGAAAATCCAAGAGACACGGATAATATCAAGGACTAAAATGTGGTTCAATGAGATGAAAATAATTTTTTTGGTGAATAGTAACGTTTTACTTTTTTACCGCGGTTAATAGTAAATATGGTAACTAAGGGTAAATATGATATTACTATTACCTAACACATGTCCTAATTATATTGGACAAGTGTAATTCGACCAAAAACAAACTTAGGAATAAAATATGACCATTTAGGCCCACTTGGATTAGATTAGGACATTTATTATTAATTTATTTAAAGAAAGGTTAAAATAGTTAAAATCAAAGTTTAATAAGTAAATCATTTTTAATATGGGGTTATACATAAGATAAATTCGATTTTAAATATTCATTAGAAATATAAAAAGATTTCCTACATGATTGTAGTTTATTTGTAATTTTTAGACATAAAATAATTTAATTTATTTATGACACAACGATGATGCAGTAATTATCTTATTAATGAAATATTGACATAATTGATGCTATAAACACCAAACTAAATGTAATTTGAGATTTTTTATGAATTACACTAATTTTCTAGGTTACTATGATATATTAATGTTGATTTAATCAACTTTGTTAGAACATTTAATTCTGTTATGACTTTCACAAAAATTATATATCAAATAGTGTCAAAATTGACACAAAATAGTTTTTAAATAAAATATTATATTATTAATTGTTATTGTATTCCTAAAAATCTAAGGTTCGGCCAAATGACATAGATAAGGATATATATATTAATAATAAACAATTTGGGGTTCGTTTGGCATGTTATAGTAAGTTTATTAACCATATAGTGAAAGAAAACAAAAAGACATGGTAAAAGTTAAACTATTTAACTTAGAGTTAAATTTAATTGATAAGGTTAAAATAATATCCTAAACTTGTCTAAATTCTATTGGTTGATAGTATTTCGACCCCTCCCCACCTTATCTTCGAAATAAGACCCTTTGGAACCATTATAAACCGATTTTGACTTTAATATAAAATAATATTTTGAGATATTCCTAAGGTGCCCCTCTCCTCCCTTATAAAAGGACACCTCCTCCCCCTCCTCCTCACACAAATTTGAGCACTCAAGCTCGGACAACCCCTGACATTTTCTCCTCTCCACTTCCCTAGAAACATCCTAGAGGTTATGGTCTTCCTAAAAGACCAATTCTAGTGCCCTAAGAGGAGGTCTCAAAGAGGCACTTCAAAGAAGAGGTAATTACCGTTACCAATTCTTTCATCTTTATTTCTTCTTCCACTTCTTCTTCTTAGGTTGTTTCATTATAAAGTAATAACATCAATATCACTCATATACTGATATGTTATTATAAGTATGGAACAACCCTATTTCACCATCTATCCATCCTACGGAAAAAGAAATCACCGCGCGTGCGTACGTACGGAATACCGTCTCCACGCCGTGGTGTAATCTATTTTCCACCACCACCTTACATGGATGGGTATAATGGTGTAAAGAATAACTATACATAGTTATTACAACATCATATTGATTCTGATATATTGTATAATTCACTCCAATTCAATTCAACATTTATAGAAATGATATCATCGCTCGTGCGTACGTACGAACTACCGTCTCCACGACGCGATGAGATTCATTCTCCATGTTAACCATTTAAAGAATGATTATAAAGTATATATAAGAAATAATAATGAAGTATATGACATTATAAAGCTACTGGATTTATGTATATATATATATATGTATGTCATCTACTTACTTCCATTTCAAGACAATAAGGAAAGTAAAACAGCGTTCATGCGTACGTACGGACTACCGTCTCCATGAACGGTGTTTTTCATCTATCTATTATATATATATATATACTGAATATATATGATATATAAATCATATTTTATATTCTGGAAGTAAGTAAATCATGATATAAGTAATAGTGATGTCAAGAACAACAAGTCAAAACACCTAAGATAAATGAAACGATTTTACCCAAAACGCTTCTTTAACATGGAATTTACAAAAGAACGGGTAATATAATGTCATAAGTGAACCATATATGATATCATAACAATGAATATGATTCTTTAATAAGTCAATAACATTATTTAAATCATTATACAGGAGGTTCGGACACTTACAAAGCAAGTCGTACCTAAGGTAAGGGAAATATCACAATCTCATTTTTATCCGAGATTGTTTATTCGTAAGTATTTACTGGGGTGTATTTTATCATCCACATCCATGTTTCATCAAAATTTAATATTATTTCCATCCACCTACAATTGTTTAAAACCATTTTTACCGTTCGGTGAGTTTTTAGTAATATGTCTGAAAGGAATCTTTTGTCGTACGAGGTACTTTTTTGACTTTTCCGACAAAAGTACAAAGAATGTTTTTTTTAACTTATACGGCACGAACGGATTTCTACTGTTTTATAAATCCTTATTTTCATGAAGCTTCCTCTAAAAGATTTCATGACTATTTTCAATAAAATCTCTTTCTTTTAAAATTGCATGATGTTTTGTGAAAAGAAATTGATTTTGAAGAAGAAAGGATATTTTCCTCAAGAATTCAATTCAAGTGTTTTATCAAAATTATTTTCCATCTAAGATAATAAAGGGTTCTGTTTCTATCCATATTTTTACATTGATTTGACTATGTTGTGATGGAATTATGTTTATGAATTCCTTTATCTTATATGAATTTATTTATGATGTCATGTTGTTTCAAGAATCCCATTTTTGTTACATGTGTTATGTGATGATGTATGTTTTATGATTATGTGGCACACATAAGAAAGGATTCATTATAAGATGGGTGGGACCTATATCTCCCTCCAATGCATTGGGTAAAGATTTTATATCTCATGAGATAGACATGGCTGAAATGGTAGGTTATACTGGTTCAGTGAAACAGGACTGAAACGAGGGTTACTCGATTCAGAAAGGGACTTTGTCCACTAAGATAGTCTTGGCATTGAGTCTTGACTAACAAGAAATGATTTTCTATGATTATGTGTGTATGCCACAAAGTTTCATGTTTTATGTTATGATTATTGGGATTACATTTCACTTCTATGATATATCCCATGTTATGATATTATGAGCTCTTTTGCAGGTTAAGATTTCCAAAAGCTATGTATATGATGTGATTGATTTTTCTTTTGTTTACCCTTACTGAGAATTTGAGCTCACCCTTTTATGTTTTCTTTTACCCAGGATATAAAGAAAGGTTTTAGGTAGAAAAAAGGGATGACCTTTATGGGAGATATTGAAGAACTTTCACCACGATTAGAAGATTACGTTCCGAGTTTCCAAAGACACTAAACTATTACGATCCTTTAGTGTGTGTTTTTGTTATGTACTAAGTATTCCGCAAATGTAATGTAATGTCCATGTACGTCAAGCTTCGGGTCTCTACAGTTGGTATCAGAGGAAAGGTTTAGTCAACCTTTGGAAACTAGGATGCGAAAACGTTAGTGAGATCCCTAGAGATATTTCTAAGGTATGTCTAGGGATGCCCCTAAGGATAAGTATACGTATAGGATATAGTCCTAGAACTATGGTAACGATATTAGATTAAACCAAAGATGATAGATATTTAAGTTACTCCCCCTTTATTATGATTTTTGCATCTAACACTATTCTGTTTGGGTTTTAGAAAATGGCTGGAAACAAGATGATTCACAATAATGGAGGATATGATGGACAATGGAATGATATTCTTCATGAGCAACCAAATGAAATGGGATTTGGATGTCCAAACATCATTATTATGCCGAATCAGCAATCTCACAACATGATCAATAAAGTAAAATTTGGTAAGTTTCCTGACTCGACTAATAAGAGAAAGATGGAGTTCCATGATGATCATAGAGGAAAGAAAGTTCAATTTCCCCTATGTAAATCATGTGGGAAGAGGCATCAAGGAGAATGTTTCAAGGGAACTGGAAGATGCTTTGGGTGTGGAAAAGAAGGACACAAAGCAAGTAAGTGCAAAGGAAAAGGGTCGGTTAACACCATGGATGAGGATAATGGTATTGCTATGACATCAAAAATGGTTAAGTGTTTTAAATGTGGAATGTATGGGCATTATGCAAACAAATTCCCTAAGGGAAAGACTCATGAAGAGAATCAGTATGGTCATATGGGTAGTATTTATATGGATGATGATGAAGAGACTACAAATGATATGTGAGATAAAAGAATTTTTGAAGCTCGGTCAATGGTTTGAGAATGTAGTGGAATGATTACATGTTTATCATGTGTAATTTTGGAATAAAGAGACATCTATGGATTGTTACACTGTTGTCTTTCCATGTGTTTTGAAAGTGTATGATTAATGTTACCAGTATCCATGAAAGGTTATTCAGATATTTTTGGAATGTAGATGATATGCGCATAATGAAGGGATAAGGAGAAAATTAAATGTTTGATAGTATTCATGAGCTCATGATTGATATAAGGACTAAGTGATATCATGGTTTGAGTATAAATAATTTTGAGGATTTTGGTATGTGTAAAGTGTTAACTTTTAACTGCATTCAAGTTTTCACTAAGGTTCAATGGGTATTCAAGAGTATACATGATTAAGGACTTTGAATGTTTGGAATGTGACCAACAAAACATATCTTATGATATATGGGGATCAACGATGATATTAAATCTCTGGTAATTGTTTTCACTATGTTATGAGAGTGGACTGCAGTATTATGGATAAGCCTAAAGATTGGAATGGATTGTGTTGGACGTAAGTTAGTATTGTTTAAGGATAGAAATTTTTTTTTCGATATTATTGATGGGATGTTATAGTAATACAGTTTTGGAAAAAGGACAACATGCAGGACGGGCGACAGCCCATCGCTTCGGACAAGGCTGTGGGAATCGAACCCACAACCGAAGTGCGACTGGCCTTTATCGCCTACCACTGACCTACAGGAAGTCCCTGTTTAGTAGAAACTAGTTTTATTATATTAAGCAGTATGATATATGAAGTATAAGTCCATTTTAGGAACCATATATGATTAATTTCACTATAGATCGACTTATGTATATAAGTTTTGCTAACCTTTTGTTTGAGACAGATGGAATGACCTGTCATTCTATCACATGATCTGCTAACACTTCACGAATAACAAATTCAACTTCATTTATTTAAGAGATGAAGTGGAAATTGTTCAAAGCACGAACAACAGTGAGATTGTACCAAAATAAAGTAAGTATTTATTCTAATTCAAATTTTCAACTTTAGGGGTAATGATCTTGAAAACCTAAAATGTTGTCCTAGTGATCTTATACTTGATGAATCAGATGGTACCTTATATCCTCACAAATCTATGGATTTGTGATTACTGGCTTTTCCATAGCCATGTTCTCTACCACTCTCCATCAGAACATGATGGTTAGATTTCTCTTCCATATCCATATTTTCACCTATGTGGAAACCCAATGATTAGTTTATTTGGGTAACCGTTACGTTTCATACTTTTGTTTTTAAATATTGGTTTTGATATTCCTTTTTACGATGTGGGTTTCTATTAAAGAAACATTCGAATAGTAAACCATTTATAACCCCGATGAATTTCGAGGGCGAAATTCATTTTAAGGGGGGTAGAATGTAACAGCCCAAGAATTTATAAAGAAATATTATTTTTAATTTTATTAATGTCTTGTGTTGTACGCTACACCAAAAGGAGCTTTCACAACACGCATCCTTGTCTTGCCTTGCATTACACGCAATCACGACCTTCCTCGATAGCGTGTGTAATACGCAATACCGAGTTTCACTAAACAACGATGTGCTATTAAAATATTATTAAAACTAGCCGTTATGAATATTAATAACCACTTTTTAAAATTCTTTAAATCTTATTTTTCAAAATGAACTTCATTCTTGGATTTGGAGTATCGAATTTATCCTAAGGTGAAATTTTGGTACTTTTCGGATAACTTTCATATTCTGATGAATAGTGAAAAATTACTAAATTATAATTAAAAACAACTTTTTTAATCGAAATAATTAATAGTGATAAATTATTAATTTGAGTGGTTTTAAAGTATATTTAGAATATATTTTTACAATTTAATACAATGTTGGTCGTTGGTTGTAATTTCATATTTAAACCAGACATAATCAAGTGTCAATCTTTTGATATATATTGTTTCCTAAAAACACGCTATTTATTTTAACAGCGGGATTTAATTATAAAATTAATTAATGCAACTTCTATGTTATGAATTTGGTAAAATAGATTTCATTTTTGAATTTGGAATATGAAATATAGCTTAGGATGAAATTTTGGCATTGTTCTGAAAAACATCAATTTTTGATGAATAGTGAAACTACTAAGTGGTAGTTAAAAAAACTGAATTTTTCATAAAACCTAATTTTGCCGCTTCTGTGAATGGAATTTCGAAAATCCAAGAGACACGGTAAATATCAAGGACTAAAATGTGGTTCAATGAGATGAAAATAATTTTTTTGGTCAATAGTAACTTTTTACTTTTTTACCGCAGTTAATAGTAAATAGGGTAACTAAGGGTAAATATGATATTACTATTACCCTAACACATGTCCTAAATCTATTGGACAAGTGTAATTCGACCAAAAACAAACTTAGGAATAAAATATGACCATTTAGGCCCACTTGGATTAGATTAGGACATTTATTATTAATTTATTTAAAGAAAGGTTAAAATAGTTAAAATCAAAGTTTAATAAGTAAATCATTTTTAATATGGGGTTATACATAAGATGAATTCGATTGTAAATATTAATTAGAAAGCTAAAAAGATTTCCTACATGATGGTATTTTATTTGTAATTTTTAGACATAAAATAACTTAATTTATTTATGACACAACGATGATGCAGTAATTATCTTATTAATGAAATATTGACATAATTGATGTTATAAACACCAAAATAAATGTAATTTGAGATTTTTTATGAATTACACTAATTTTCTAGGTTACTATGATATATTAATGTTGATTTAATCAACTTGGTTCGAACATTTAATTCTGTTATGACTTTCACAAAAATCATATATCAAATAGTGTCAAAATTGACACAAAATAGTTTTTAAATCAAATATTATATTATTAATTGTTATTGTATTCCTAAAAGTCTAAGGTTCAACCAAATGACTTAGATAAGGATATATATATTAATAATAAACAATTTGGGGTTCGTTTGGCATGTTATAGTACGTTTATTAACCATATAGTGAAAGAAAACAAAAAGACATGGTAAAAGTTAAACTATTTAACTTAGAGTTAAATTTAATTGATAAGGTTAAAATAATATCCTAAACTTGTCTAAATTCTATTGGTTGATAGTATTTCGACCCCTCCCCACCTTAGCTTCGAAATACGACCCTTTGGAACCATTATAAACCGATTTTGACTTTAATATAAAATAATATTTTGAGATATTCCTAAGGTGCCCCTCTCCTCCCTTATAAAAGGACACCTCCTCCCCCTCCTCCTCACACAAATTTGAGCACTCAAGCTCGGCCAACCCCTGCCATTTTCTCCTCTCCACTTCCCTAGAAACATCCTAGAGGTTCTGGTCTTCCTCGAAGACCAATTCTAGTGCCCTAAGAGGAGGTCTCAAAGAGGCACTTCAAAGAAGAGGTAATTACCGTTACCAATTCTTTCATCTTTATTTCTTCTTCCACTTCTTCTTCTTAGGTTGTTTCATTCTAAAGTAATAACATCAGTATCACTCATATACTGATATGTTATTATAAGTATGAAACAACCCTATTTCACCATCTATCCATCCTACGGAAAAAGAAATCACCGCGCGTGCGTACGTACGGAATACCGTCTCCACACCGTGGTGTAATCTATTTTCCACCACCACCTTACATGGATGGGTATAATGGTGTAAAGAATAACTATACATAGTTATTAAAACATCATATTGATTCTGATATACTGTATAATTCACTCCAATTCAATTCAATATTTATAGAAATGATATCATCGCTCGTGCGTACGTACGGACTACCGTCTCCACGACGCGATGAGATTCATTCTCCATGTTAACCATTTAAAGAATGATTATAAAGTATATATAAGAAATAATAATGAAATATATGACATTATAAAGCTAATGGATTTATGTATATATATATATATATATGTATGTCATCTACTTACTTCCATTTCAAGACAATAAGGAAAGTAAAACAGCGTTCATGCGTACGTACGGACTACCGTCTCCATGAACGGTGTTTTTCATCTATCTATTATATATATATATATATACTGAATATATATGATATATAAATCATATTTTATATTCTGGAAGTAAGTAAATCATGATATAAGTAATAGTGATGTCAAGAACAACAAGTCAAAACACCTAAGATAAATGAAACGATTTTACCCAAAACGCTTCTTTAACATGGAATTTACAAAAGAACGGGTAATATAATGTCATAAGTGAACCATATATGATATCATAACAATGAATATGATTCTGTAATAAGTCAATAACATGATTTAAATCATTATACAGGAGGTTCGGACACTTACAAAGCAAGTCGTACCTAAGGTAAGGGAAATATCACAATCTCATTTTTATCCGAGATTGTTTATTCGTAAGTATTTACTGGGGTGTATTTTATCATCCACATCCATGTTTCATCAAAATTTAATATTATTTCCATCCACCTAAAATTGTTTAAAACCATTTTTACCCTTCGGTGAGTTTTTAGTAATATGTATGAAGGGAATCTTTTGTCGTACGAGGTACTTTTTGACTTTTCCGACAAAAGTACGAAGAATGTTTTTTTTAACTTATACGGCACGAACGGATTTCTACTGTTTTATAAAGCCTTATTTTCATGTAGCTTCCTCTAAAAGATTTCATGACTATTTTCAATAAAATCTCTTTCTTTTAAAATTGCATGATATTTTGTGAAATGAAATTGATTTTGAAGAAGAAAGGATATTTTCCTCAAGAATTCAATTCAAGTGTTTTATCAAAATTATTTTCCATCTAAGATAATAAAGGGTTCTGTTTCTATCAATATTTTTACATTGATTTGACTATGTTGTGATGGAATTATGTTTATGAATTCCTTTATCTTATATGAATTTATTTATGATGTCATGTTGTTTCAAGAATCCCATTTTTGTTACATGTGTTATGTGATGATGTATGTTTTATGATTATGTGGCACACATAAGAAAGGATTCATTATAAGATGGGTGGGAACTATATCTCCCTCCAATGCATTGGGTAAAGATTTTATATCTCATGAGATAGACATGGCTGAAATGGTAGGTTATACCGGTTCAGTGAAACAGGACTGAAACGAGGGTTACTCGATTCAGAAAGGGACTTTGTCCACTAAGATAGTCTTGGCATTGAGTCTTGACTAACAAGAAATGATTTTCTATGATTATGTGTGTATGCCACAAAGTTTCATGTTTTAAGTTATGATTATTGGGATTACATTTCACTTCTATGATATATCCCATGTTATGATATTATGAGCTCTTTTGCAGGTTAAGATTTCCAAAAGCTATGTATATGATGTGATTGATTTTTCTTTTGTTTACCCTTACTGAGCATTTGAGCTCACCCTTTTATGTTTTCTTTTCCCCAGGATATAAAAAAAGGTTTTAGGTAGAAAAAAGGGATGACCTTTATGGGAGATATTGAAGAACTTTCACCACGATTAGAAGATTACGTTCCGAGTTTCCAAAGACACTAAACTATTACGATCCTTTAGTGTGTGTTTTTGTTATGTACTAAGTATTCCGCAAATGTAATGTAATGTCCATGTACGTCAAGCTTCGGGTATCTACATCCAAGGGGCTTGAGATGTTTTTGTATTGGGTTATAATTGAGGGCTTTTTATAGGGGGGAGGGGTTCTTTAGGAATGTTTAAAAATATTATTGTATTATATAATTATTTTCGATTTATAAATTTCCAAAAATTATTTATGTAAAATATTAGATGTCTCATATTATAAATAAAATCATCCTATTAAAATTGGATAGGTTTTGGATATTGTTTTAATCTTTATAATCTAATTTATTTATATCATTTATTACTGAGATAATTATTACATCATTATTGTGTCAAAAATAATTTTATTTATGTGATGTATAAAATTATAAAATAAATATCATGATGTAGGAAATAATTTTATATTTTAAATAAATATTTATAGTCGAAGAGTTAAATTATATAACCACATGTAATAATTTATTTACTAAAATATATATGTTTTTGTTATTTTTGTCTTTACTTTAAATTAATTAATATAATGTGTCATTATCACTCCCATGTGGCTCCATGGGGTCCCAAAATAAACTCATGGATTCCAATGATCATAAAATATCCATCAATAAGAATATGAAACATTTTAGGGTAATTTAATATTATTATAACCATATTTTGTTACCCTTATATTCCAGATTTACCCTTTATCCTTGGTAAATAAACTTTTTACTGAAGTAAAAATCCATAACGTCTAAAAATAAATGTTTCCTACTTAAAAAATTTTTACCACTTAATTCCATATATGTTCTCAATTTTTCCAATTTCAAAACACAGAAGTGGCAGAAATTAAATGAAAATTAATTCCCACTGTCAATACAAAAAGCGTGTTTCTAAGAAATATTAACTATCAAAATATTGACACTTATTTATGTCCAATTTCAAAGTAAATTTATATAAAATGGCCAAGATTGGTTTAAATAGTATAAACATAATATAATTAAACATTAAAACCAATTAAAATACAAGCAATCCTTATAAATAAATTAGATTAAAATTCAGTTTTGAGTTAAAATATTGTGTTTTTTACTATTCATTAAAGATGAAATTTATTTGAAAAATACCAAAAAATTACCCAATGTAAATTTTGATGTCCATATTCTAAAGAAGAATTATATTTTGTCAAATAGAAAATTTAAAAGTAACAAATACTATATTTAAAGAGGGTTCTCCATCAAAAGGAGGTAAATCAACCACTTAATGAATATTAGGGTATTTATGCTTAAAATTATATTCATTCACATTTTATGCCTATAAATTTTATTGGATAAATGTAAAAACAGTTAACAAACATATATAATCATATTTTAGTTAGTTTTTTTCATTTCCTCTATTATAATTACTATTTTTTAACTACCATTTAAAATACTAAAATTAGTATATTATTATTTGAGTATAACTCAACGTTATGTGAAATATAATATTTTGAATAAATATATTGTTATGAATCAGTTATTCCATCGAATATTACATCCGCTTTAAGAAAAAAATAATATTTAATTCAAAAAATTTAATAAAATAAAATGTTATATTCTTTTTTTACCTGGTATGTTACATCCTTCCCCCCTTTTGGGAATTACGTTCTTGTAATTTTAAAATTAGGATTGAAAACTTCATTGAATGTTCCAAATTGAAATAATGTTTCAAGAAAAAAATTACATTGACAAATATAATGAAAAATATAAGGGTCCACTGAGACAATTATTATAGGATTCCGTGAAAACATGGATATATAAGATAAAATAACTCTCATAGATTAATAGAGAGTGATAGTGAACTTGATCACATAAAGTTAACCAACACCATACCATAAATTTTTTGTTGGGTAAAATCTGAAGATAAAAGATAGCTTATTACATTTTGTCATCATGATCCTCTTCATAGAGATGAGTGATTTAATTAATAACTCGAATAAGATCCTAAGAAAATATACTTACTTATCTTGTAGAGTATCATCCATTAATAAAATTCTACCACAATCTCATCTTTTCTCCAAATTGAACGTATTCAAGATAACTTGGAAACACCCAAAGTACTATAATAAACTTATATAGTATCTCATAATCTATAAAAGATGAGATATATATATCCCATATCATTAGACATTATCCAAAATCAAAATTTGTTAGTACAAGATCAGATAATCCCCAAAAAGATAATCCTTTATAAAAATAAATACTACTCTTAATATCCAAAATTCCGAAAAACAACCCAATGTTCATAAAAGAACATTAAATAAACAATTGTCCATAAAATTATTCAAAATAATTCAAACTAATATTGAAACACCATTCTCATAAGGATTTAATAAAATAGTCTTCCATAGTGAATCTTAGTATTTATCTCCAAAAACATCATCTACTCTTAAAGCCTCATACTTTAGTGTAATTAACCTAAACACATATTCTCTGTGATAGATTAATCATTTCCATAAATAACCCAAATCACCTTAGGTTCATAATAAAAAAATTGATTCTACCAAAATAATATTTTAACCATTACTCCAAAAATTAAATTCCATGGTATTTTATTTTCTGTAAGCATACAGTCTTCCCAAAAGGAAGAATGTCTTCTTAAATAACCTTTATTAAATAGTCCCCAAATAATTTTACTATCCTAAGGATTTCCATTTAATAAAACATAGGATCCCAAATAATCTTATTCTTCATCCATAAAATCATTTAACTAAAAATAATTAGTCATACTGACCAGGGAATTAATGTAGGACAGTGGTAGGCGATGCACCTTTTTCACCCTTTGGTTGGGGGTTCGATTTCTATGGCCATTCTGGATGTGATGGGTTATCACACATCTTATAATTTTTCCTTTTTATAAAACTCAAAAATATCCCTAACATGTTTTAACCACAAATATTTTCTTATAACATTAATTTTAATCCCAATAAATTAAGACCTCAACATCTTATATATTGTCATTATTTTCACCTCCACATGAAAAAATAAAACTATTCCCAATAGAAAGATCATCATACCTTGATCATGGTGTCCATATGGTTTCATCATCATATTGTTCGCATATGTATAACTTCCATGAATTGTATCAATGATTTAGATATCCTTCAAAATCATTTTCTTCCTTCATTCAAATACACCTTGTACAACTTGGTTCATATGGGTCTTTGTAGAAAAACAGTTTTGGAAAATAATATTGAATTACATATTATTTCAATACATATGATAAAACATGATTTTTTAAAACACCCAGACTGCATTTGAGATAAAACTTTTAATCAATGGACCTTTTAAAATACCATAATTATATACTGAGAGACTATATTATAAAAGAAAATATAAAGAAAATGCACAAGGGTCTCTTTCTTCATCACCTTTTTCAAAATCATAGTTTTCATAAAAATATTATGATATTGTAAAATATTTGAATATGAAATGAAAATATTTACCTTTCTTGAAAATATAATAATATTTAAAAAATATGATTTTATTAAATACAACCCATGATCCACGATTATTTCGTGGTATAGTGGAGGTGTTTGATATCTCAAAGAACTGCTTTCAAGTGAGTTGTATGCTCGAAAAAGATTCATAATCATTTGAACATGAATTTTCAATAATTATTTCACACATGTCATAAGGATGAGATAGGAATGTTGTTTGAGATCCTCCTCCTTCCATTTGTAACCGAATTTCCTTGATCAGAAAAAGTTATAAAATAAGGATTTAACTGGAATAATAGATATATGGATGAACAAGGTGTTTAACGAAAACTCTTAATCCCTAATGTTGTCTAAATCAACTGCGGATACCAACTATAAGGACCATAACTTAAATCAATACATAATCATGAATTAAATTAATACTTCACATTAAGGATGTTTTCATGTTTAGTGTTTTAGTGAATTAGGCCATAACTATTACATATTAGCGTGAAAATTACATGTAGACACTACTACTCAGTATCCATTTTTTCATAAAATAAATCCTCTTAAAAAGAAACATGTATAGTTCTATGTTTTAGATAACATGAATTTTCCATGATCCCATACATTACCCTATTCATCTTTAAGTCCTATGAAAAACATTTCAAAAACATGGTATTATTATAAAAAGATTAGTAAGGGTTCCAAAATAAGGATGGTAAACACTGACCCATCAATAAATACAAATTAATGAAACCATATGTTTCAATCATAACATACCTCGTGAAATCATAAGATTTATGAATAACATGTAGAAATCATAAATTATAAAGGTAACTTATGGCATCCATAACATACATCTGATGTATTTTTCATAGCTATCTAGGGAGTTACATTTGGAATACCCATAATTGTATGTTCCATAAATCTATAAGGAAAAACATTCACCTTTACCTCTGTCACGTTACCCATGGAATTGGAGAGCTATCTAGGGATCACCTGCCCTAGATTTATCACGAAACCACCTTTATATATAATCAATTCCCAATAAACATAACATATTCATAACATATAAAACAAGAATAATAGAAAGATAACATATCCACATTGTAATCACAATATATCATTTCAATATATTGACATAATAAATGCTTTATCAAACCATTTTCAAATCCATTTAAAACATTTATTAATGAGATTTTTGGAATCCAAGTATCCCATAACGCTTTGAAACATTTGAACAATTAACATATTAAAACATTTATGTCCTTATAAATTGTTCCTAAAATCCATTTTTAAAACATTTATATACAGAGAAATATTTAGAAGAATAAATCTGTAAAATATGTAAAAAGATATTTTAGTTAAAGGGTTTTTAACAAAATGAGAGACTCTTGAATACATAAAATTGAGGAATAACATCAATAAAAGATTATAATATTATGAGAATAGATATATTAATGATATAATACATCAAAGGGAAGTATATACATTATATAAAAGTGAATTGGTGTATAATAATAAATAAGATTCAATGTATTGTAAATTTAGACAAAGTCCCTCACAAAAATCAAATCATTAGATAAGGACAAATAGATGACATAATTATTTGTGAAATAAAATAATACATTTAATATATTTGTATATTATGTGTAAAATAATCAAAGATCATTCACAAATATTTATAACACGACATAATCAAGAAGAAGATGTTTAACAAAAATAATCGAAATTGGGTTAAAATGTCCTTTTATAAAAAATAGACATCTTCACATTATAATTCAGAAAATGATTTGATGAGAGTGAAAAGGGTATCTCAGAAAATGAAAATAATAATTAAAATAAAAAATGTTATAGAAGAATATATCCCAACAGAAGAAGATGTAAATTAAAAGACATTACAAAAAATAAGCATTTAAAAAGAGGAGGGTGAAAGGTTCCCTTATCGATTTGGTAACTTACAAAACATACACCACATGAATGAAGGATCATACAATGAGGATTTAATTACCCATAACATAAATTATATTATGAAAATAATATAATCATGGGAATTTTATACACCACACAAAAGGAAATTGTGTCAAATTTTGCATGAATCTCACAGGAATAAAAAACGAGATGAAATCCCCTTACCACGTAGTAATCAATCAAGTCGTATGAAAAAAAGTTAATAAACACTAAATGAATCACATAATACCATATAATCATGAAAATATATATCAAATGGAAGTGAAAATACACCAAATTCATGAAATAAGTGGTGAACAATGGAATACTCACGGAATTAAAACTGACATAATAAACCCCTAACATCATGTCCAACTTTACTTGATCATTCAATATTCTTTTGAATAATAAACTAATATTAATTTCTAATATCTTAATAACCTTTTTAAAGTTAATTATTCATTTTATATCACATATTATCAAGGTAAAAACATTATTCAATCATTTAATTTAATACTGTTCATTTTGTCGATATTTGGTAATTGAGACAAAAATGAACTTCTTATAATTAAAAGTTGGTCATGTTGTCAAAATTCCATTATTTCAATAATTATATTAATTATTTAGATATCATATATATCATATATATCAAATATATTAATGTACTTATAATATTACATCACATTTGGAGATAACAAATGAAATGCACCGTTCTTGGAGACGGTAAACCGTACGTACACATGAATGCTACATTAATTTCTATTCCATATTTAATGGAATGGAAACATAATTATAAATAGGTATATTATAATTCTATTATAATATCATATGATATATATGTTACCTAATTTTATTAATTCTATCCTTTATACATTCCATGTATGTCATGAATTGATTATATCACCTTCAATTGGCTGTAGTCTGCACTTTCTCAAATGAAATTATCGTATTTACACATATTTGAAAGCATGAAGGTATGTTTGTAAATAAAAATTATAGATTTGAAGAGAAAACATAAAAATAATATATATCATATATAATTATAGTTCAATCATAATGGCCACCATGATAGGTGTTAAAAGAGGATTGAACAATCATCATTTCGTGAGGCAGTAGTTCACCATCCACAGAAACAGTACGTTCTTTACACATTAGATGGAGGTGTGTGTAAGTTTTGTTTGAATAATTTTCATTAAAACACCATTTTATATTTATAATAATCGTGTTGTTTAAATTAAGGTAATAAAAAGTGTTTATGGGGTGGAGATGTAGATTAAAAAAAAGAACATAAGGGAAGATGTTACCTTTAAATCAGGTGTCTCCCTTCGGTTTTAACCAAGAGGTTTAATTGAATTTATTTATTCCTAGGGGAAGGCTTATAGGTGGAGGAGAGAGATGTAGGATGATTAATTTGGTAGAGGTTGGACGAGCCAAGGGGATTTAGAAGTGTGTGGAATGGGATAGACGTGAGTGATTTTTATAAGGGGGAGGAGGGGCTCTTTATTAAAGTATAAAAATATTATTTTATTATATAATGATTTTCGGTTTTTAAAGGTCCAAAACATGTTAAAGTAAATTATATAATGTCTCATGTTCAAAATAATATAATCCAATAAGAATTAGATATGTTTAGGATATTGTTTTAATCTTTATATTCTTATTTGTTTAAATCATTCATTAATGAGGCAAATACTGCATCATTATTGTGTCATAAATTATTTAATTTATTTTTTGTCTAAAAATTATAACAAAACTATCATGATGTAGAAATTCAAATTTTAGTTTAAATTAATATTAATAATCTATGAGATAATTTATATAACTACATGTAATAATTGATTTTCTAAAAGATATATGTTTCTGTTATTTTTTTCTTTACATTAAATTAATTAATAAAAAGTGTCATTATCACTCTTAGGTGGATCCATGGGGTCCCAAAATCGACCCAAGGATGACCGTGGATATTAATGTATCAAAAAATAGTATTAGGATACCTATTAGGGTAACAAAATAATATTATAACAATATTTTGTTTCCCTAATTTATAAGATTTACCCTTTAACCATGATAAGTAAAAATTTTACTGAAATAAATATTCATAATGTCAAAAAATAAAATATACATATTTACACAATTTGTACCTACTATTTTCAAATATATAATCCATTTTCCCAAATTCAAAACACATACATGGATTAAATTAATTTATAAATAATTCCCATTGTCAAAACAAAAAGTATTTTTCAATGAATTTATAACTATCAAAAGATTGACATTTATTTATGTCCAATTTCAATGTGAAATTACTCCCAATAACCAAAATTAGATTAAATATAAAAAAAATAAAATTATTCTTTAAAAAAATTTAAAAAGATAATCTATCTTTATAAATTATTTATATTAAAATTCATTTTAAAATTAAAATACGGTATTTTTCACTATTTGTTAAAAAATGAATTTTATTAAAAAAATACCAAAACCTTACCCAAAGTTAATTATTATGTCCCAATTCTATAGAATAATTTTATTATGTAAAATATAAACTATAAATGGAACTAAAACATTATTTAAATAGGGTTCTCCACCAAAAGTTGGTAAATCATGCTTTTAATGTATATTAGAGTATTTTTGCTTAAAATGAGATTCATTTACATTTTATGCCTTAAACATAAATTGTATAAATTTAAAAACATTTAACAAACATATATAATCATATTTTAGTTAGTTATATTCATTCATTCCAATACAACAACTATTTTTTAAATACCGTTTAAAATAATAATAATATTATTTTATTTTTCAGTATAACTCAATGTTTTGTGCAAAGTAAGATTTCAAAGAAACATGTTGTTGTGTATCATGAATTACATCAAAAATATAATACCTTTTAATGTAAAATTAATATTTAATTCAAAAATAATAATAAATATGAAAAATTTATATTCCTTATTTACCTGGGATGCTACATCTTCAGATTTTGTAATAATTTTTTTTTTAAATAATATATAAGTGTATGGTAGTCTATATTGTATGAAAACCCCTTCCAAAATAAACAATAATATAGGAAAAAAAATGATTTTTTGGCCATTAAAATATAATATGTGAATTCTAAAAACCTCATTATATGAAATATAATTAATATTTTTATATAGAGAAAATTTATTGACCAGTTCATTAAAAGTTGTTACTAAATATTCAGTAAAATCATTTTATGCTTTAGAAATAATTTATTCTCAAAATGGTTTTCATTTCACATAACTTAAAAATTGATATAATTTATAAAAAAATTAGAATCATAATTTGTTAAAATTAATAGCATTTTCTAAATCATATTGTCAATATAATCATAGTGTAAATTTGTAGGATTTTTCTAAAAAGATTTATTTTTCAGTGAATTGAGAAAGATAAAAAGTTTTATAGATAATGAGATTTGGTTCAAATAAAAGTATCTTTATATGTTGAAATTGATAGTTATTTTATATATGAACCATTCAACTAATAAAATCAAATTAATTACATTGGAATCATCATTATACTTATTTTTTATAATACTATATTTGGGCATTAAAAAAATAAAAAAATGCACATAAATTGTGTTTATTATAACAAATGAAATTTATTTATATCAAAAAAAAAATTTTACTAGAATTTGAGATTATATATTCAGTTATATAATTTAACATTAGTTATTCTATTTTTTTATAATCAATTCAATTAATAAAAATTATCTTTTATCTCTAAAGATTGAGTCTTCTAAAATAGGTTTTCATTACTTATTGCAGAAATATTAAAAATTAAATTATCTCATTTATAGATTTTTAAAATTGTAAAATGGATTAAATATTTTAAATTATCATCTTTGAAATAATATACTATTATCAATAAAATCACTGTGAATATTAAACACATTAAAAATTCGTTACCATGGTTATGTATAAAAATGTTTTCTTGAGCGTGTTAAAACAATAGATAAGTGTATAATTTTCACAAAAACATAACCAATTATATTTTTTAAGGATATTTAGACACTATATTATCATATCTTATAATCCCTAACCATTTGGAGAAAGAATCCATTGAATGTGATGTTATATAATTGAAATATTTTCAGAAGTTCCAGGTGTTTCCCTCCCCAAACAAATAAAATGGAACCTCTATACCTCCCTTATTCAACCAATTTTAAAATTTTATCTAATAAATTCCAATATGATAAACCTTCATAAAATCCTTACCTTCATCCTATATCTTCTTGCCTTCTCCTAATACAAATATTTAAAGGCATAACATTTATTATAAAAGGGTCCTCTCAATGTAAGGTTATAAATTGTAACTAAGCTATTTCAATACTATTTCATAATATAACATATATAAACATGCTTAATCCCTAATTACTTGATTAATAAAATGTCATAAATATTCTAAAATCATATTATGATTATTGATAATTATTTTCAACAACTAATCCGTTAGAAGTCAAATAAAAGTACTACTTGTGTGTACGTGTGGACAACCACATCCACATAGTGATATGATTTGTTTTTCGTAAAAATATATCAAGGATTTTTATAATGATTTATTTAATCTCAAAATAATATTGTTATAATATAAATACACCTATTTAGTTATAAAAAAATATATTACTTCTTATATTTTGATCTATTGTTAGATGATAACGTCACTCGAGTATATGTGTGGAACACCACCTTCAAGAAACAATGCTATTTTTTGTTATTTAATATTTAAATTGAAGTTAACAATGATAAATTTAATGAAAAAAATTATATCTATGATATAATAATTAATATATAAATTTTTATTTTTATTCCACATTATTTCGTTCAATCCATCGAAATGTAGAAACATCACTCGTGTGTATGAAAAGATTACCATGAACATGATGTGATGTAGATCATTTTCCACCCAAAAATATTATGAATTGTTATATATATATTTATAATGGAAATTATATTTAAATAAGGACATGAAATTTTTTATACAGAAGAACAAAGATCAAAATTCATTGTTTAGAACATTAAAACTAAAATATTAATGTAAAATGAAGTAATTAATAAACAGAATGATGGTATTAATTGATAATTTTTAATAAAATGGTCACAAAATAATGCAAGTGAATATTATATGATTTTATTGTTGTCAATATTATTGGTATATAGATTTAAAATTTTTATAACTTTATTATATAGTTTTTTAGGTCACATATCAATAAAGGCATATATATTGTAAAGGGTTTGTCTAAATTTCTATTCATTAGGACATGTTTTAATGTTATACATGAATTTATTAATTCTATAGGGTATATACTACCTATGAATGTATTTTGTAATAATACATTATTATATTCATGATATTTGTTGGACCATGTTTTTTTAATCATTCAATGACATTAATTTCAATAATTACTTATGTTGTAAGAGTTCTACATCTCAATTTTTTTTCCCTTGAGACTTTCTTGACGTTATACACTTATATTCATCTATGAGGTGAATATAATTCATCATTTATAGGATTTGTAATGAATATCCTTATATTCATGGGATTTAATTTTTCAACTAATGTGCCTTATTTCATGAACATTGTGATTCAAATGTAACCACAACTATAAGTGTTTTAGGTAGAATGTCATTTTGTAGTGATATTTTTATACATAAAATTTCAATTATTGAAATTTTATTACCTATATATCAGAAATAATATGTTTTTAATATCAAATATTTTTAATATTTAGTTTTATCCTTTCATTTTTTACTCTTCAAGCACTCAATGGACTGAAATAATGTTTTTATGGAAAACTAACCATGTCCTTCCTTCATTTGGGTATAATTTATTACATGTGTATATTTTTCATTTAAATGATTACATGAATGTTTTTTCAGTTATATAAACACTATTTCAATTAATATTTTACAATATTTATCATTGATTATGAATGTTTATAATGATCCTTATATCATTTACCGGACATGGTATTATTAATATATAAATACAAATTTCTGAAGCCAATTTTGTTATAACATATACCACATGAAAAGATTTCATATCCCTTATTAATATGATTCTCCTGGAAGAATACATTAAATATAAGGCCCCATCCTTAAACCTTACTTAATCTTGAGTTATTACAAGATTACACATTGAGGATCTTTTCGGGTTTAGAGTTTTAGAGAATTAGATCATAAAAATTTCATTACATTCCACATATAAACAAAGTGGTTACATAAAGATAGTATTCTTCATTCCCATCAATGGAAACATATTTAAAATAAAACATGGATTCTCTCTTGACACTTCCTTGACACTATCATCATATCATGTATCTTTCCCTTGACCTGTGAGAATCATTACAAAAAAACTTGGGATGAGCATAAAAAGCTCAGTATGGGTTATAAAAACATGGAAAGGAAACTTGGGTACATATATACATAAGAATGAAATCATACTTTACCCATAAAACATAAGCACTTTCACATACCTCATCAAATCATGAATAAATCATAGAAATCATAAGACATAAAGGTAACTTGAGGCATTCATAACATTTTTACGTAGGGAGTAACCCTCTGGGTTACATTTGGAATACCCATCATAGTATATTCCCTAAATCTCTTTGGAGAAACCTTAACGTTTCACTCCTTCGCATTACCCAATGCATTATAGAGCTATATCGGGCTCACCCGCCCTTTGTTTATCACGGAAAAACCGTTTTCATAATAATGCCCAAGAACCTCAACATAATCATATCACATAAAACATGCATAAAGGAAACATAACATTCCCACCTTTCAATCACAAGATATCAATACAACACATTTATATAAAAACATTATGAAAACCATTTTCGATACCAAAATAAAAGAAAAGTAAAACATGGTATTTATTTTTCTTTTAAAAAGAATGTATGGCTTGTAGAGGAAGCGGAAACTCAAATAACGGTCAGGACGGCGGAGAAGTCGATGTCGCCGCATACGTACGACAAAAACATTCCCTTTTGTCATTTAGTAAATGCTTAGTATAAAAAATATTCCTTTTTAATAAACTTAAAAGTCAAAGGGGTTTATACCCCGTATAAAAGAAGGTTGTGTATAAAACAAAATGTGCCTCATTGAAAAGAGATTGAGATGAAGTCTCATACCTCGTATCCGAGTTGACCCGACCGTTCTTTAATCTCCTGAATAATAAACATGAGTTAATCTCTACTTGATTATGAACCTTTTTCAAGTTCATTATTCCTTTTATACCATGTTATGAACATCATGTAATCATTTAAGTTAATAATGTTCATTTTGTCGGTATTTGGTTCTTAAGTCAAAAATAGACTTCTTACACTTGCATGTTGTTAATTTGGTCAAAGGTTCATTATATCCAGAATGATATTAATGATTTGTATAACATATAGATCATATAAATTAATCATATACATGTATTTATAATATTACATCACATTTAGAGGTAAGAAATGAAATGCACCATTCATGGAGACCGTAAGCCGTACGTATGCATGAACGCTACTTCCATTTCTATTTCGTATTTTCTGGAATGAAATCATAATGATATAAGAGTATATTATAATTCCAGTATAATAAAATATATAATATCATTAAATTTATCCTTTACACATCCCACATATGGTATTAACGAATCAAATCACTTTCAGGGGGCGGTAGTCCGCACTTCCTAAAATGAAGATACCGTGTTTACCCATAATGGAAATAATAATGGTATGCCATAAATGAAAAATACAGAATCTTAAGGAAAGAATAAACATATTATATATCATATATAAAAATAGTGACATCATAATGGCCACCTTTGAAGGTGTTAAATGAGTATTGAACAATCATCGTTTCGGGAGGCAGAATTTCGCCATCCACGGAAAACATATGTTCTTTAACCATTTGATGTAGTTGTGTGAGAGTGTATCTCAAATAAATATTATAAAAACATTCTAGTATATTTATGATACTAGTGTTGTTACAAAAGAAGTAAATAAAAAGAGTTTAGGGGGTTGGAGAAGCAAAACAAAACAAATGAACATGAGAGAATGAATTACCTTTAAAAGTGTAACTTCTTTTGATTTTAGCCTAAAGGCTTCCTTTGAAAGGATTCTTCCCAAAGGGAATCCTCTAGGATGAAGACAGGGATGTGGAGAGAGTAAATGGGCAGGGGTTGGACAAGCCAAAGTCTTGAGGAGTGTGTGAAATGAGGCATAGGTGGGGTCCTTTTATAAGAGGAGAGGAGGGGCACTTTTGGAATGTAAAGAAATATTACTTTATTTGAAAATGTGATTCGGTTTTAAAAGGTCCCACATTGATATAATTCGAGGATAAGGTGATAAGGCTTCGAAATACACTCATCCAATTGGTTTTGTCCATGTGTAGGTTTTAGATTTTTCATTATCTTTCCATTTTATTTAAATCGTCAAATAATGATGTCATCGCTGCATCATTATTATGTCATAAATAATTTAATTTATTTAATGTCTAAAAATTATAAAAAAAATATTATGATGTAGGAAATATTTTTATCTTTCCAATTACTATTTATAATCAAAAATCAGTTCTTTATAACCCCATGTAAAAATTGTTTTCGTAAAACATATTATGATTGTGTCATTTTTACTTTTACATTAAATAAAAAGTTATTTATGTCATTTCCCAACCAAAGTGGATCCATGGGGTCCCCAAGTTTTCCCATGGCTTGTCTTGGTCGGCCATGACACAACCAATGAGGGTACGACATGTGTCAAGCTAATCCTATTTTATTAAAGCATTATTTTTACCTTAAACTACACTAATTACCACTAATCGCGATTAAAACTTAATAAGTTACTATTCACCAAAAAATTATTTTAATCTCATTGAACCACATTTTACTTCTTAATGACACCCATTTATGTCGGATTTTTGAAATTCAAAACACAATGATGGAAAAATTTCATTCAAACGGAAAATCAGTTTTTATAAGTACCACTTAGTGGTTTCACTATTCATCAAAAATTGAAGTTTTTCAAAAAATTACCAAAAATTTACCCTAAGATATATTTGATATTCCGAATTAAAAAATGAAGTCTATTTTACAAAATTCAATACATATAAGTCACATTAATTAATTTAATAATTAATTCCCGTTGTCATGACAAATAGCGTGTTTTTTTGAAACAATAAGTATCAAAAGATTGACACCAGTTTAAGTCCAATTTCAAAGTGAAATTGATCCCATGACTACCATTGGATTAAATGGTAAAAATATATTCAGATTACACATTAAGACCAATTCAAAAGATAATCTAATAATATAAATAAATTAGATTAAGAAGCAGTTTTGATGTAAAATGCAGTATTTTTCACTATTCATTAAAAAATGAACATTGTCAGAAAAATACCAAAAATTCACACAAAGTAAATTTTGATGTCCCAATAATAAAGAATAAGTTTATTTTGACAAACATAGTTTATAAAATTGTCAAAATATAGATTCAAAATTGGTTTTTCATCAGAAGTCAGTAAAACAATCTTTTAAAAATAATACTGTATTACATGCTTAAGATTGGATTTATTTTCATTTTAAGCCTCTAAAACACTATCTAGTTCATTAATAGGCATAGATAAAAATATCTATTATTCATTACATACTTGGGATGTTACATTAAAAGTTTCCCCATTTAATTTTAAAGAAAATATTTTCATAATATTTTTCAATCATTTCGATAGAAAATATGTGTTTTCAAATAAGAATATTATTTTCATTAATATATGTTATAGTGATATTTTAATGGAATTTTTATATATAGAAACATATTTTGATTATTCTTATGATTTATTGCTGATAAAATCCAATGTTACCATATTTAATCTATTTCAAGATAGTTCACGATTACAGTTATGAATTGAATATTAGACTTCTTTACTTTCCATTTGTGGAGATATATTGATATGATGAATGTTTTATGATCTCTTGGTGCACATATGTTTATTTTACATTATGGGACCAGTGTTACAATTATAAACTAATGAAGGGTGGATAGATTATAAAACATAGTGTGTGATTTTATTATATCATTCAAATAATTTAGGTAAAGAATGATATCTGATTAAAAAATAAGTATTATACTGGGGAGTGAATCAAGATTAATAGTTGAAATTGTCAAATAATATTGTATTGGGAGAAATCCTTAGCTAAGAAAATGATAGAATGATGAGTTACCCAAAGCACTACTTAAAAAATATCCTTTTATTGCGCTAAACATTATCAGTGCTAGAAAAAAATACATGATAACTTTTCCATTTATCAACCCAAAAACAAGCGTTGATAAAAGATTCATTTTAACTGTACTTTTAATTGCCAAGATAAAAGATAACATTTATCAACACTTTAGTTTTAGAACTGAAATTTTTTAAACATTATCAGTGTTTTTCTTTAACAAAAACAACAGGTAACCTTTATCAGCCCTTTCTTTTTAGCATTGATAATTAGTGCCCATTATTAACATTTTATTTTTATCCTTGGTAAAGGGATCCCTTATCACATCGTTTTTAGCACTAATAAATATACAGAATAAAATAAAATAACGAAAAAAATTAATATTATAATTGAGTAAATAAAACCATTTATTAATTAATTGATTATTGATAAATATTAAAAAACCTAATATACTTTATATAAATTATAAATGCTAATAAATACTATATTTTAACTATATATATTTGAAAAAATGTAATAACAAATAAAAATAATTAACGAATAATTAAGAAAATATTTAACATGTTATCAATGAAATAATTGTTTAAAAATTGAATTAATTTAATAAACATATATATAGTATAAATATTAAAAAATATTATATAAAAATATATTTATATATATATCGTTGAATTTATATAATATTTTTTTATTACGATTTATATAATAAAAAATCATTATGATTTACAATAAAAATTTCATATACTTAGTGAAGAATGGATTGTAATTAAAAATAACAATGAATTAAGAATACTAACTAATTTCATCGATTAATGAAAATAATTGAATGAAATTTGATTTTTCAATTTAATGACCATCTATCAAATGTGTTTTTTATATCATTAAATATATGTAATTAATTCAATTTAATATAAAGCCTTGCACCAAAATAAAAACAAAATTAATGAAATAATATATAGAAACCCATACACCTAATTTTTTTGATATATTCATATTTTAATATTCATTTTAGAATTTTATTTTAACACGATATATTAAATTTATTATGTATTCAAGAGGTAAATTTTCTATATTTATTGTCAATTTTATTACAGTTATGTATTAATTTTTTTAATATTTTTATCATATATTTATATATGTTTTAGAATTTTTATCACATTATATTATTTAATTACATATATTTACTTTATATGATTTAATATTTTCAATATATATTCATCTTTATTGAAATATATATCCATATTTGTTTTAATAATCTACATTTAATTTATAATACTTATCAATTATTCATTATTTGTAATGTGTACTAATTTATTTATTATTCAATTTCACTCATTATTAACATGCATGCATTTAAGATTGTATATTCATTAAAAATGAAAATTGTATTTTTGTATATATTTATATATAAATTAATTTATAAATGTATATTTTCTATATTTATAAATATATATATCACTAATTATAAAAAATTTAATTTATTTTTTGAAACCTATTTATTTAATTATAATTATATATTTATATATATTTATATATTTATAACAATATAATAAATTTATATAAATAATTAATATATTTACTATATTTCAATTTATATTAGTATTTATATTTAAATTTATATTTATGAAATATATATATATATAATTATATAAATATATAAGGAGATTAATAAATCAATTTTTTATAAAAATTATTTATTTAATAATATAATTAAATAATTTTAATATTATAATATATATATATATATATTTATATAAATATAATAAATATATCAGAAATAATGAAAATATTTACATTATTTATATTTATATATATATTTAATATATATATTTATATAAATATATAATGTGTAAATATATTAATAATTACATAATTTTAATAAATATATTTAAATAAAGAATATATTTAGTATATCTATATTAATATTATATATCTAATGAAGGAAACATATTTATAAATATAAATAAATCATTATAATTTACTTAAAAGTACCTATATAATTTTATATAAAAAATTATATGTTTAAATAATATTAAAATAATATATATATATATATATATAATTACATATATACTTTTAAATAATTTTTATTTATAATTATAAATATTTTATCAATACTAAAATAGTGCTAATAAAAGGAATAATTATCTATGCTTAAATATCTGTGCAGATAAATATGGTTTTTATCATCACTATTTTAGCACCGATAAATCTCAATCATTATTAGCACAACAAAAGTAGTAAAAATATTCATTTTATTAGGGGTTATTAAGTTAGTGTTGATAATAAGAATCCTTATTAGTTCTTTTTTAGAATCACTAAAAAATATGTTCCTTGTATATTTAATTCCACTAACCATGACAGAATCTTTCATGATTTCTCAAGCTATCCACAGAAGCCATCGCATGATGTCGCTCCTCCTATGACAATCCATCCTCGAATCATGTCTTTAACAAATACATGAGTCGAATCTATGGCTCCAATTCATCAATTATTGAAGAATCCAATGCTTGAAGGAATATAGGACTTGACCCAAAATATCTCTATTTCTCTGGGATGAATCAAAGGATTAATCCAAGTTATGGTTATTTCTCTCTTTCTCCTTAATTGTTTTTCTTTTTTGGAAATATATTTTTTTATTTGTGTTCATTATATCATTTTATTCACTATCAATTACTACATTAATTATTGAATTATTTTTACCTTCATGCCTCTTCATTGTGACTATTTTCATTGTTAATGTAGAATAAATTTATAATCATTTCAACACTAAATGAGTTTAACATATTTTTCATCAATGTTTATGGATGTTTTATTATATGAGACAATTTCCATTAAATATTATCATTATATTGTTCCTTTGGAATACATTAAATCTAAAAAATATCTATTTCACTTATTAAGAAATTATTATATAAAATACTCTTACTCATATGTTATTGTTCGTTATTTAGAACCACATGCTGTTTCGATATTCCCTAACTAGAATATTGTAGTTTTGAAGTGATTTTATCTACAGGGTGAAAAAATTTTGGGAAAATAATTTATACACTTGTTAGTAGCCACCATGGATATATTGGAGGGAAATTTATATGTTTTCATCAACTATTTATTCAATAATTTAATTTTCAAACATGTAGTGCACATTAAAATAGTTTTAACATAGAATGTATAATCTAAAATTGATCGTAGATTTCCTATTTGTTGTTGATATACCAAGATGATTAGATTATTTGAGGATTTTCATTCCTCGAGACACTATTTTTTCTCATTAAGAATCCTCCATGGGATATTGTGGGATATCATCATTAATTTTTACATTTTTAGAAGAAACTGGTTTTATTGATTCCAGATTCTCCAATTTAGAATATTTCTAAATTATATTTATATTTATAAAACAAAATTCATTAACATCTATATTTTTATTCAAAATATATTCTCATATATATAATTTTATCTTCATGGATATCACTATTTACATTGAGTATATGTTTTATATATTTATTCATTTCTCCTCTAATCTCCAATTGATCATCTCTAATAACAATTACTAATTTAAATTTTTCGGTTACCTCTTCAATCCATTTCATATCATATTTACATTCTTAAAATGCAGTGATATACAGATGTTAAAAATTAATAATTATTCTTTTAATTCAAAAAAATCAATTTTTTTCAAACATGTTTGGAGAGATTAAAAAATATTTATTCCCATTCTTTGAAAACCTTATTCATTCCTCTATTTTAATCACCATAACTAGTGTTCTCTTGGTAAATATTTATAAACATCCAAAAATATTTGTGATTATTTCATTGGAAATTTAATTTAATATATTCATCAAATATGTTTTAGAATATTCACATTATTCCATGTAAATTTTTTGATTTAAATTTCAAATTAAAAATACATTTTTAACATTTTTTAATGAACACAAAATGATTTATCGTATTTAATGGAAAATAATATACATATTTGTTTAATTGTTACTAAATAAGTATACATATAAATATAACCAGTTAATTTCATTTTTTTGAAACATTTAATTATTAATCTATCTTTAAAAACATGGATGTCTTCATTAAATTCAGACATGCTTCGAAATACACATTGTCAACTGATATGATTTGAATATTTTGGAAATAATTTCATGGTGAGTGTATTAATTCACATAATTGAATCTATTTCAAAGATAAATAATTTTTCCTAGAATACAACATATTTTGAAGAGAATTATTTTTTATATAACTTGAGATCATCATGTATGCTTAGAACCATGATATATTTTTTTCAGAATATTATTATGTTGTTCTCTACCAACAAGAGAAATTAACAATTTAAAATATATGGATTCATGATATAGTTATTTCTAAAATTTAAGTCATGTAGTCCATTTAGGATCAACTCTTAAATAAACATTATTCTATATCATTATATCATTATTACATAAAACACTCGGTCTAGATTTATGACAAAAAATTTAATTTTAATTATATTTATAAAATTTATCATTATAAAAGTATACAACCCCTGATTTAAAATTTTTATTAGCTTCTATGTGTGTTATTCAAAATGAATTATTATTATTTTCTATTGAAAAAAACCTATTTAAATGTTTTATATTATATTTTTGTTATAGTGTGAATAAAAACTCTAAAATAATATTAAAACCACCATTATTTATGATAATAATGGTTTGATATCATCATTATCGACTTCATCTATCAAATAGTTATTAATATTATTTATTACTTGAGACTCATATCCCATATCTTATATAATTCATGAACTACTATGATTAGTAGTTATCCAAAATGATCATGATTACCCATCATGGGATGAATATTGGTTAATGCAGTTCAATGATCATTTGTGGATTTTCATAAGTGGTGGGGGTGAGTCACATGAAAAACAATTAATAATAACTATTGGCAAGATGAAGTTGATGATGGTGAATATTTTCTTTAAAATTCACTTTTGGATGAATTTATAGGATATCATCGACCCATGTGGTGTAATTATTTTCTTAAATTCAGTTAACCATTTTCTTCAATGTATATATAAATTAATTTAAACATTCAAATGATGGGTTCCCCTTATTAGAATTATCAATAAAATTAACCTTTTAAATGATTATATTATGTGTATTTATTTATTTATTGTACAAAATTATGATTTTATAAACTGAATAGGGTGAATATTAATTTAAAATGGATTCATACTAATCGTTTGACAAAATAATATGAATATGGAGTTAAAGAGTTCATTATGTTTTGATAAGAGAATTCATAAAACTCTTCTCAAATCCTTTGATTCTGTTTACATTTTTTCCATTGAGAAATATTATTTCAAAAGAGTTGGAAGAACATATATTTTTTCATGCAATAGATAAGAGATATGATTTGTGGACTATTAATTGTGTAAAAAAAATATATACCGACTAATTGGGATGATATTATTGTTTATTTACCATTTGATATGAATACTAGTGTAAATTATAATAGTCAACACATTGAAGAATTTTCAATAGAAAATGAAGATGAATATCAAGATTGTAGAACTTTTTTTGGGGTGTTAAATATATGTTGTAAAGACCGCTGTATTCTGTTTGTACAAAATAAACTACAATGAGAGTAATATTGATGTTATATAATTTAAAAGATGAAAGTAGATTGATAGAAAACAACTTAACTAGACTACATAGACTCATGATTGATATGATGCTACTAGAAAATGAACTTTGATGTCAAACAAATGAGACTAAATGTATTCTATTTTAAATGGGAATGATCTCTAAATAACATGATGGTCCAAATGATTTCATTTTGATTCAAAAGAACTTCAAATCACTAATAGAATTTCATAATTTTGGGTTATATCAATACAGAAAAATGAATCAAGTCCTTTGAAAGAAGTATGTTACATTCCAATCATTACATGGTTGAGAAAACTATATAGATGTTATGAAACCATAAGATATTTAACCTGGCATATAGATAGAAATGTTGTAGCTGGGAAGCTATATCAACTTGAAAATTCTCATAAATAGAATAATAATGATTATGAGTATCCGAAATATGGAAATGATCAAATAATCATTCAGCTTGTGTTATCTATAGATGGAAATAATCATTTTACAATACATAGTTGTACTCAAAGTATGTGGAACATAATGATGTTAAATAATAACTTGAATCCATGGTTAAGCATTAAGAAAAAATATATTATGTGGTCTCTAATTATATCTAGACCAAATAAACTCAGTAACAGTATTTATGTCTATTTGGATCCATTGATCTAATATAAAAGATTGTTGTAGGATATAAGTGTTACAAAATATGATTCTACTAGAATGGGAAAAGTACATTTTAGGTCATGTATATGGGATCATATATGAACTTCATTGTTAGGTAGATTTATTAGGCAATATAATCAATGAAATATTGGGGTGTCCTTTTTAAAAAAAAATCACACACTCTATTTTTTGAACCATTACCCAAATACTACATTTTAGGATATCATAATTTTTAACCTCGAAAACATAAATACAGATTCTAGATTAAAACATTTTATTGGAATATAAAATAAGGTACAAAAACATCTCTAATAAATAGTGATCAACAATTTGATAATATAAAAGATATTGACAATATTTTGGGTAAACCAATTTTTAAAAACAAGTAAACATATGATATAAAAAAATCAATTTAATTTAAATTACTATATTATAATTATTTGTACATCAAATCATTTTTTCATGTCAATCATTTAAAAATAAAATATTTTATAGAATTATTGGAAAGTTACTAAATGTTTGTCAAAAAATTCAATATGGATTTAAGGCTATATTGGACATAATTTAAATTGGTACATTGGAAGTGTTGGCCCTTGTGAAGGGTAGAGGGTATACTTTTTTCCCTCTGGAAGCTTACAATCAATCCAAAAAAATATAAATATCAATTGGTTCATGTCCATAATAGTATAATTTATTTAAAGGGTATTCATATTGTGTTATGACTAATATTAATTAATAAGGACTAAAATAATAGGAAATTCATATTTTGATGCAATATTTGATTCCCTTTTCATTCCCTTACAATTTTTTCTAAAAATGTAAAACATACCTTAAGAAGACTCTTCTTCATCCTCAAATCCTTATATTGTAAAGTAATATTACTAATAATGTTTCTAATCATGAATATAGAGAATTAAATCATAATATGTGAGTTAGATATGTTCTTCCAACTATAATATATTGATATAGTGGTCCACCTAATTGTTCAAATGGTTATAGAGGTTCAATTATATGGTCAAATGAATTACAAATGGATGCTCTCCATTTAATGTAAAAAGATGATACTGAAAGGGTATTTCAATGATAGATGACATGTAGAAAGTTGTATTTAACAAGGATATATTGTTGAGGATGTATTTTAATTTAATAATTATTAAAATTATGATGATGATAGCATCAGTCACCAAATGTCTCATCATAATAGATTTCCTATAGAAAATGTGATTTTCGGAACAGATTTGGTTACAATTGACTTTACATAGTGGGACCAAACACACCATTACATGTTATACAATAGTGATGATTTTGATATAAAACTTGGATTCCACAAAGTAATACATAGAAATTTTGATCCATCATGTGCCAAGGGATAGATATAAAATACAAATAATAATAAATTTATAAGATGGTTTCAAGATCAAATTTAGAAGTTTTTATCTAAAATAAATAAATTCAATTTCCAAAAGACATTTATGGATATACAAGAGACCAAATTAAAATTTTATATGTTAATCTGGTTTGATAATCAATGGTTATATATTCTATACAATAGAACATGATGGTTTTTATAAGGACCTAGCCTTAAAACATTACATAATATAGAATTAAATGGATAATTCACATAGATGATCTTTTCTGATTTAGAGTTTTAGATAATTAGGTCATAACTATTAAATTTCATCTCAAAAATTACAATGTAGACACTTATACATAGTTTCTATTTTTTTCATTAAATAAAAACTCTTTAAAAAAGAGTCGTGTATAGATCCATATTTTAGACAGCATGACATTTCCTTGATTCTATCTTTTAACCAATTCATATTTAAGTGCTATGAAAAAAAGTTCAAAACATGGGATGAGAATCAAAAGCTCAGAAAGGGCTATAAAAAATAATGAAAACATTAGTCCATCAAAACATAATATTATTAACATACCCCATGAAATTTTAAGATTTATGAATAACACATAGTAATCACAAATCATAAAGTTAACTTGTGGCATCTATAACATACATATTTTGTACCTAACACAACCATGTATTGAATTACATATAGAATACCCATCACAATATATTCCCTAAATCAATTAGGAGAAACATTCATGTTTAACATTTTCACATTACCTAATGCATTGGAGTGTTATCTCGGGATCACCCACTATAGGTTTATCACAAAGCCACCTATATATGTAAACAATGCCCAAGAACCATAACATATTCATAACAAATAATAGGAAAGATAAAACTTATACATAATTTAAATATATTAACATAAAAAATCAATTTTCAAAACCATTTTCATTAACAAAATATGTAAAAGAGGATATGGTATTTGTTTTATTTTTAAAAACATTACAGCTTGTTAAGGAAGCCGTAGATCAAATAACACCCAGGACAGCGGAATAGGTCGTTTTCACCACATACGTTAAAATAAAAATTTTATTCATTTAGTAAAATGACTTATTGAAAATTATTCCCAATGAATTAAATTAAAATGCAAAGGTGTTTATACAACGTATAAAATAATGTCGTGTATAAAACAAAATACGCCTCAATGGAAGGAGATTGAGATGATGTCCTTTACAATGATAATTTTGCAAATAAAATTGAATGACTATATGTATTTACTATAAGAAAACATATATAAATAATAAATACATGATATGTATAAAGTTTGTTTTCTCATATAATCAAAGAACGATATAAACAAGAAAGAGACGACCAACTCAAAGAATGGAAATTGGGTTAAGAAGTTGCCTTACCTCATGTCAATCTTGACCCCTTCATTCATTAGTCTCCTGAATAATAAAATGACGTTAATTTATACTTTTTTTGAAACATTTTCCAAGATTATTATTAATAATATATTACTTATTACAATGTTATAAACATTATGTAATCATTTATTTTAATAATGGTTGTTTTGGAAAAATTTTGTACTTGAATAAAAAATTTACTTCTTATAATTAGATGTTGTTCATGTGGCCAAAATTATATTATTGAAAAAATTATATTAATGATTTATATATCATTTATATCATATATATCCAGTATATATATGTATTTATAATATTACATAACATTTGGAGATAACAAATAACATTTGGAGATAACAAATGAAATGAACCATTCATGGAGATGGTAAGACGTACGTACGCATTAACACTACTTTTATTTATATTTTGTATTTAATAGAATGCAATATTAATGATAGATAGGGTTATTATAATTCCAGTATAATTTCATATATAATTTAACTAATTCTATCCTTTATACATTCCATGTATCGCATGAATGATTCTTATCACTTTAAGGGGACAATAGTCCGCAATTACTCAAATTAAATTTTCGTGTTTAGCCATTATGGAAAACATAATGGTATGATATAAATAAAAAATACAGAAGCATAGATACAATATAAAATATAATATATATGACATATAAATATAGTTCCAACATAATTTCCCCATAAGAGGTGGTAGAAGAATATTGAACAATCATCGTTTTGTGAGGTAGTAGTTTGTCATCCACAGGAACGGTATGTTATTTAACAATTTGACAAATGTTTGTGTAATTTTAGTTAAAATACTTCACATAAAAAACCTAGTATATTGATTATACTGTTTTTGTTAAAATATAAATGAATAAAACTAGTTTATGTTGTTGGAGAAGTAAAATAAATTAAAAGAGCATAAGAGATGATGTTACCTTCAAATCAGGTAACTCCCTTTGGTTTGAACTAAAAGGAATTCATGATGTGCCTTATGCCTAAGTTATGGTTTCGTGGTGGAAGAGAGGGATCTTGAGAGATTATTTGGGTAGAAGTTGGATGATAAAAGGGGCTTGAGAGGTGTGATTAATGGGTTAGTGGTGAGGGATTTTTATAAGGGGGAGGTGGGGATCTTTAGGAATGTTTGAAAATATTAATTTATTATATAATTATTTTCAATTTATAATGGTCCCCAACATATTACAGTTGAATATGAGAATACTTGTGTTTGAAATAAAATAATCCAATTTGAATTGGACATGTTTTGGATATATTTTTAATCTATATAATCTTATTTATTTCAATATTTCATTAATGAGGTAGACATTATATCATTATTGTGTCATAAATAATTTTATATATTTGATGTCCAAAAATTAAAAAAATACCATTAAATATGAAATATTTTTATATTTGAAATAAATATCTATAGTCAAAATTATAACTTATATATCACCATGTAAAAATTTATTTACAAAAAGATATATGTTTTAGACATTTTTGTCATTACATTAAATTAATTAATTTAAAGTGTAATTATCACTCTTAAGTAGATCCATGGGGTTCCAAAATCGACCCAAAGATTCTCATGGTCGTAAATGAATCAAAAGTTTGGATTAAGACACATATTGGGGTAATTTTATATTATTATAATATTTTTTTAACTTGAACTTCCCTTTTTAACTTTAACCGCAGTAAATAAAAGTCAAAAGTTATTTTTCCCCAAAAAATATTTTTATCATATTAAACAAAATTTTACATACTAATAAAAATCATGTATTTCATATTTTTGAAATTAAATTCAACAAAGTAATAAAATTTAACTTAAATTAATAATTCAGTTTTTTAACTACTACTCAGCATTTTCCCTATTCATCAAAATTGACGTTTTTCAGAAAAATACCAAAAAATAAGCCTAAGCTATATTTTATATTCTAAATTAAAAAATTATATCTATTTTACCCAATTAAAAACATTTATATTGGATTAATTAATTTAAAATCCTTTACCACTATCAAAAAAGCGTGTTTTTATGAAATAAAAACTATCAAAAAACTGACAGTTGGTTATGTCCAATTTCAATGTGAAATTAAATCCAATGACCAAAATTGGATTAAATGGTAAAAATATAATATAATTACACTTTAAAACCAATAGTATATATTACCTATCCATATAAATAAATTGTAATAAAATTTAGTTTTGAATTAAATTGCAGTATTGTTCACTATTCAATAAAAATAAATTTTTTCATAAAAATACCAAAAATTTACCCAATATAAATTTTTATGCCATTTTTGTAAAAAATAATTTGATTTTGTTTAATAGAACATATAAAAGGGACCAAAACTATATTTATTGAGGGTTCACCATCAAGAGGTAATAAATCGACCTTTTAAAAAGTATTAAATTATTTGTGTTTAAAATTAGAATCATTCACTTTTTATGCCTGTAAAATTTATCGGATAAATGTAAAAACACATAACAAACATGTATAATAATTATCTAGTAAGTTCTATTCATTCCTTCCATTATAATGGCGGGGTGTTAACTACCATTTAAAATAATAATGTTATATTATTTTTTGGTATGACTTAACAATATGTGTAATGTAATATTCCAAAGAAACTTGTTTTTTAGTATCGGGTACGCCATTTTACAAAGAATCCTTTTTAAAGTAAAATTTATATTTAATTCAATAATACTAATAAATATGAAAATGGATTACTAATTATTGACATGGGATGTTATATCCTTCCCCCCTTTTGGAAATTGCAACCTTGTAATTGTTTTATCTTATCAAATATGTGGGGGTATTTATCCCTAATATCATTTGTTGATTCCCACGTTGCCACTACAACCTTTTGGTTTTTCCACTAAACCTTACCTGATTAATTACTTTATTCTTAAACACTTTCTCTCTTCGGTCAAGAATTTGGATTGGTTATTTCTCATAAGATATATTCTCTTCCAATTGAACTACCTCTGGAATCAAAACACCAGAAGGATCTAGCATATACATTCTCAATATTTAAACATGATAAATATTTTGTACCTGAGATAAAATTATAGGTAAATCCACTCTATAGGTAAGTAATTAGACTAGAACTAGGATTTCATAAGGTCAAATAAACCATAGACTCAACTTTCCATTCTTACCGAAATTCATCACACTATTCCATGGAGAAATATTTAGAAAGAGAAGATCTGCTCCCTCAAAAGATAGATCCTTCCTCTGGTTATCCACATAACGTTTCTTCCTTCTCTGACCTGTTCTCAAGTGCAATTGAATAAACAGAACATTTTCTTCCATCTATTCTACCAATTGTGGTCCAATCAACTTCCTTTCACCTACATCAATCCAAAAAGTTGTAGTTCAACACCGCTCCCATATAAAGCATTTAAATACTGGAATGAAAACTGTTATTATACCAAAATTCAACCAATGGATTTTTTTGGTCCAAAATACCCTAGTAATATAGTGAACAATAATTTAGTATATCCTCCACAGTTTGAATTTCTCATTCTGAATGTCCATGAGATTGAGGATGAAAAGTTGTATTACAATTTAATTCAGTACCCAAAGTTTTCTTAAGGCCTTTAAAAAAGTAATATATAAACATGTGATAATGATCGAATACAATAAAGAGTAAAACTCCATGAAACCAAACAATATCTTTAACCAACAATTGAGAATTTTGATCTAGATAAAAAGTGTCTCAAATATGTAGGAAATTATAATATTTAGTCAATCGATCAACAATAACCCAGATTGAATTATTACCTCGAGATGTTTATCGTAATCCAATAACAATTTTCATAGATATATTTTCGCATTTCCACTCTCGTATCTGTAAAGGCTAAAGCATCCCTTTTGGTAACTTCTGCACCGTATTAACCTCATGACAAGAAAATCACTTCGTAGTAAAGTCAGTAATATCACTTTTCATTCCATACAACCAGTAATACTCTCGAAGATGTATGTATATCTTATTACTGTCAGGATGAAATGAAAACAGAGGACTATGAGCTTCACATAACAACTCATTCCTTAATTATGAATCACAAGGAATGCATAATCACATTCCTAATCTCAAAATACTATCATTATCAATTTTATAATTAGGAAAAATACTATTATGAACCCACTCTACCTATTTATGAAACTAACTTTCTTCCTTCTGCACTTTCTTTATTCTGTCTTATATAGATGATTTCACTGACAGCTGAAACAAAATAGAGGAATTTCTGGCACCAAAAAATTCTATTACAAAGTTCATCAAATCAAAAACCAATGTATCTCATTCCAAACATAACATGATTAATGTACCATTACTTTTTTGACTCAAAGATTCAACCACATTATTTACCGTTCCTGGATGGGAATGAATTGTGCAATCATAATCCCTGATTAATTATAGACATATCATCTATCTCTTTTTCAATTAATTCTGTGTGAATATATACTTAAATCATTTGCGATCAGTATATATTTCACACATTAATCCATACAAATATTGCCTCCAAATTTTTAAAGCAAAAAACAACAGTTGCAAATTCCAAATCAAGTGTAGTGTAATTTAACTCATGAAGATTCAACTAACATGAAGCATAAACAATTATCTAATCATTTTTTATAAGGAATCAAGCTAGTCCTTTCAATTAAGAATCACTATTGATATCATACTCACCATTTCTAGAAGGAAATTCCAAGACAGGATCATTTACAAATCTTTTTTCAATTCTCGAAAATAATCATCACAATCTTTTGTCCAAATACACTTAACACCTTTTCAAGATAACTTAGTCAGTAGGCTAGATAACCATGAAAATTTTTCAAAATAAACCTCCTGTAATAACCATATAAACCAGGAAAACTATAGATCTCAGTTATATTTGTGGGTCTTGTCCATTATTCAACAATAAATTTTTTTACAGGATCAAATATTTGGAAATTTCTTAAAACAATATGACAAAGGAATGAAATATGTTGTAACGAAAACTCACACTTTCTGAATTTCCCATATAGTTTCATTTCTTTTAAGGATTTCCAGAGAACCCAAAAATTAATTTCTTGGTCCTTTTTACATATAGATTAAACCAAAATGTCATCAATGAATACAACCACAATCATATACAAGAACTCAGGGAAAATTCTATTCATAATATACATGAATACCACAGGTTCATTTTTTAACCCAAAAGGCATAACTAGAAATTCATAATTTCCGTATCTAGTATGAAATGAAGTCCTTGGAATGTATACTTCCTTTACATTCAATTGATGGAACCCCAACCTCAAGTCAATCTTTGAAAAATACTGAGCTCCTTGAAGTTAATCAAACAAATCATTGATATGAGGAAAAAGATACTTTTTTCTTAATAGAGATGGTATTCAATTGTCTATAATCAATATAAAGTATCATTAAACCATCATTCATTTTTTTAAAAATGATAGGATCACCCCATGGTGATGTTCTTGGTCAGATGAAACTTTTAGCTAACAACTCCTGCAATTTCTTATTTAATTCTAAATGTTCATTTTGTGCCATTTGATAAAGGGTTTTTGATATTGGAATATCATATATAACTAATTCAACAGTAAATTCAAATTGCTGATCAGGTATAATACCATAAAACTCAGCTCGAAAAACGTGAAGGTACTCATTTACTTCTAACACATCATTAATATGAACAGTTCCAATGTTTCTAAAAACATGTGCAACGTAACATTCATTTCAATCATTTACTAGTTTCTAAGCTTATTTATATGTTTTCAAAAGTAAGGGTTCATTATTGGGCACAAAGTAAAAATATTTTTGAAAAGATAGAACTTTATCTCTACAGTAAATCATATCTTGAAAAACAGAATGAAAATCCATACCAAAAATATTATCAAACACTACTAGATGAAAAACAATAAGGTTTTCAGGTTAATTCTTTCCAAAAGAAGTATGGGAAGGTTATTAATAATTTTTTTCTCAAGATTAACCATGTATATTTACCATATGTTACGGATTCATAACTTGACATGGAATTCCAAAATTATTAGAAAACATATCAGAAATGAAATAATATATAGAACCTAAATCAAACAACATAATGGAATAATCTGAACAAAAAAATAGTGTACCTGATACTACTTCATTTGATTTCCAAAAATATACTGAAGTAGTTGAAAAGGATTTTACTACCCATTTCTACTTGTAGTCTGGATGCTTTCACTCAGTTGAGTTCTTCATTAGATACTCATTTTAATAATGATCTAATTCATTACATTTAAAACATTTTACTGATAGTAAATCAAATTTTTTCTAACCATTAATATGATATTTCATAGAGAAATTATTATCCTTTTTTCCCATTTTACCACATCAGCAACACATTCCATAATTCAAAATACATTCCACAACATGCTTTTTAACACACTTTTCACAAACTATAAACTTATGTTTCTTATAATCATACTTTTTTTGAAGAGTTATTCCCTTTCGTCTTCCCCCTCGACCTCTTATTTTATTGTTTTTCAAAGAACACATGTTCATAGATAAACTCTATTTCCACCTTCTCCTCACATTGAAAATGTTTTTCATAACTATTTAACTCATATGAAGTTAATGAACTTAGATAATTTGTCTTGAATCCTGAGAAAAAAGATTGATTATACTATCAATATCTCATTTGAATTTTGGAGCATACCTTGACATCTGATTGACTGTTTCTTCATAAGAATCCACTGAGTCATCCTCCTAACTCAATTCTAAGAATTTTTTTTCCATCCTAATATGAACCACTTTAGAGAAATATTTCTCATGAAAAATACCTTTGAATCCATCCAAATCAAGAGCATCAATCACCTCAGTGTCCCTGACATTTTTCACCATCGACCACCACTGATCATCTTCCCCATCAAAATGGTAAATTGTGAGATTGGCCTTTTGATGTTATGAAAATCCCATCACATAAAAAATGTTTCCAATTCATTAATAAAACATTCTTCTAGAACATGGGTAGATGATCCTCTGAATGATAGGGGATGTTGCCTCATTAAATGCTCTATTACTGACATGTTCCCCATTGGTTGATCTGGATGATCTCATGCATGGATACCACCACCATTTATATCGTTATTATATAGTTCCATCACTCCAACAAGTTTTTCAGTTCTGATTCTAATAATCATAGGTTTCTGATTTGGAAGGTTGTATTCCTCCTGATGGTGTCTGATCAAAGATCTATTATTTCATTAGTGGAACCCCATTTTTGACACAGAAATATCTCAGGATAAGAAACACAGTAATGTATAAATTCTATATCATTTCAATCGTACCATAAATTTATTTATGGACATTAATTTAACAATATTCTAACTTCTAATGTTGTCTAAACTGACCTCTAATACTAATTATAAAGGGCACATCCTTAAAAAATTACATAATATTGAATTCAATGGATAATTCACATTGAGGATCTTTTCAGGTTTAGAGTTTTATGGAATTATTCCATAACTATTACATTACATCTCAAAAATTAAAAAGTATAAATTTTTACTCATTTTCCATTTTTAAAAAAATAAAAAACTCTTAAAAAGAGTCATGTATAGCTCTATGTTTTAGACTAATTCACTTTTCCTTGATCCCATCATTGACCCTATTCATCTATAATTCATGTGAAAAACATTTCAAAACTTATTATGAGCATAAAAAGATCAGTATAGTTTAAAAAATAATGAAATAAAAAAGTATTCCATCAAAACATAGGATATTTAACATACCTCAGGAAATCATATGATATATCAATAGCACATAGTAATCAGAAATCATAAAGGTAACTTGTGGCATCCATAACATACTTATGTTTTAGCTTTCAGAGCCACATAGGGTGTTAAATTTGGAAACCCATTAAAATATATTCCCTAATTATCTTAGGAGAAACAGTCATGTTTACCTCCATCACGTAACCCAATTCATTAGAGAGCTATCTCGGGCTCACCTGACCTGGGTTTATCACAGAACCACCAGTATATGTAAACAATGCCAAAGAACCATAAATTATTAATAACACATAATTCAAAGATAAAATTTGCACATCCTTTATTTATATTGACATCAAAAATCCATTATCAAAACCATTCTCAATACCAATCTATGTAAAATAGTTTATGGTATTTATTAACTTTTTAAAAACATTATGTCTTTTTTAGGAATCCATATATCAAATAATACCCGCGGGGGTAAAAAAGGTAATTTTCATCACTTACATTATAAGATACATTCTTTTTTTCAATTAGTAAAATAAATTTAATAAAAACATTCCCTTTTACTGAAATTAAAATTCAATGATATTTATACACCGTATAAAATAACGTTGTGTATAAAACAAAATATGCGAAAATGAAAGGAAATTGAGACGAAGTCCCTTATGATGATAATTTTGTAAATAATATATCTTGATTAGGTGTATTCGCTATAAGAAAACATAAAAAATGTTTAAATACATGATAATAATAAAAAAAAAATTCACATAATCAAAGAATAACATAAACAAGAAAGATATAATCATCCCAAAGAATGGAAATTGGGTTAAGAAATTCTCTTACCTCGTGTCCAACATTACCCGTTCATTCTTTAATCCCCTAAATAATAAACTAAATGTAATTTTTAATGCATAATAACCTTTTTCTTGTTTATTATTACTTTTATATTACTTATTACCATGTTATAGGAATTATATAATCATTTATGTTAATAATGGTCGTTTTGTCGATATTTGGTACTTCAGTCAAAAATGAACTTCTTATAATTACCATTTGTTCATGTGGTCACATGTACATTTTATAAATAATGATAGTCAGAATTTAGATATCATATATATCATATATATCCAATATATATATATATATATAATAGAACATAACATTTGGATATAAGAAATGAAATGCAACATTTATGGAGATGGTAAGCCATACGTACACATGAACACTACTTTCATTTCTATTTCATATTTAATGGAATAAAAAATTAATGATACATACGTATATTATAATTATAGTAAAATATCATATATAAATTTAGTAATTCTATCCTCTATACGTTCCACATATGGAAAGAACAAGTCATATCACTTTTAGGGGGAGGTAGTCCACACTTCCTCAGATGATAGTGTCGTGTTTAACCATTATGGAAACCGTTAAAGAATGATATAAACGAAATATAAAGAAGAATATATACAATATGAAAATAATATATATCACATATAAATAAATTTTCATTATAATTAAAAACAGAAGAGGTAGTAGTAGAAGAATAAACAATCATCGTTTCGTGAGGCAGTAATTCTTCATCCATATAAACACTATGTTCTTTACCCAATAGACGGAGGCATGTGTATGTGTAGTTCGAATAATTATCATAAAAACAACCTAGAATATTGAGAATACTATAGATTTTATAAAATAAAGGAATAAAAAATATACTTAAGTTTGGAGCTGTAGAATAAAAGAGAATAACTTAAGAGAAGACACTACCTTTAAATTGGGTAACTCCATTTTTTTAACCAAAAGGATTTCTTGATGTGCCTCCTGCCTGAGGAAATGTATCTAGGATGAATATAGGGATTGGGATAAATTATTTTGAAAGTGTTTGGATGAGACAAAGGGCTTGAAATGTGTGATTAATGGGTTTTAGGTGAGATCTTTTTATAAGGGGGAGGTGGGGCTCTTTACGAATGATTGAAAATATTATTTTATTATATAATGATTTTAAGTTGTTAATGGTCCAAAAAATATTAAAGTGAAAGATAAGAAGAATATTTTTTGTAATAAAATCATCTAATAAGAATTGTATAGGTAATGGATATTTATTTAATCATTATAATCTTATTTATCTAACTCATTAATTAATGAGGTAAACACTGCATTATTATTGTGTGATAAATAATTTTATTAATATTATTACTATTTTTTTTATAAAAAACACCAACATTTAGGAAATGTTTTCATATTTCAAATGAATATTTATAGTCAAAAATATATCTTATATAACACCATGTAAGAATTTATTTACTAAATGTTATATATTTATGTCATTTTTGTCATTACATTAAATTATTTAATATAAAGTATCATTATCACTCATAAATGGCTCCATTGGGTCCCAAAATCAACCCAATGATGCCCATGGTCTAAAATGTGTCAAAAAATAAGATTAGGATACATTTTAGGGTAATTTTATATTATTATGATAATATTTTTATCTTGAATGACCCTACATACCATTAACAGTGGTAAATAAAAGTCAAGAGTAACTATTCACCAAAAAAACATTCATCTTATTAAATAGAATTTTATATAATAATAACAAAAATCTATGTTGGATTTTCAAAATTCAATTCATAAAAGTGGTAAAATTTCATTTAAATGAAAAATTCAGTTTTTAACTACTATTCAATGTTTTCACTATTCATCAAAAATTGAAGTTTTTCAAATAAATTCCAATAATTTACCCTAGGCTATATTTGATATTCCACATTAAAAATTGATTCATATTTTACCGAATTCAAAACACATATTTTTGATGAATTTATTTAAAATTAATTCTCATTGGTGAAACAAAAAAACTAGTTTTTATGAAATAATAACTATCAAAAGATTGACACTTGTTTATATCCAATTTCAAAGTGAAATTACTTCCTATGAACAAAATTGAATTAAATGGAAAAAATATATTCTAATAAAAAATTAAAACCAATTAAAAAGATAATATAACTGTATTAATATATTATATTAAAATGCAATATGGAATTAAAATAGAGTATTTTTCTCTATTCATTAAAAAGTTAATTTTATCATAAAAATACCAAAAATTTACCCAATGTAAGATTTGATGTCTCAAATATAAAGGATAATTATATTTTGTCAAATATAATATATTAATGTTAACATAACAAGATTTAAAGAGGGTTCTCCATCGAAAGGTGATAATTCAACCTTTTAAATAATATTAGAGTATTTATATTTAAATTTAGATTCATTAAAATTTTAAGCCTATAAATTTTATTAGATAAATATAAAAAAAATATAATAAACATTTATAAACATTTTTATTAGTTCTGTTCATTTTTTCCATTACAATGGCTAGGTGTTAACTACCATTTAATATAATAATATTATATTATTCTTCGGTATAATATAATGTTTTGTGTAACGTATGATTTCAATGAAACCCGTTGTTGAGTATCGAGTACGCCATCAAGCATAACATCCCCTTAAAAGTAAAATTAATATTTAATTCACAAATTTTAATAAATATGAATATGTATTAATCATTATTTACATGGGATGCTACAATTGTAGTATAATACAAAACATTAGAGTTAAAATTGCAGAAGAATTGATGCACATATCTAGTTCCAATGATAGAAATATAAGTTTGGAAAATATTTCATTTTTTTGGAATTATCAAACATATATACAAATAGCATTAAAGAATAATTCAATTCGTGATATTCCATTTTAAATGTGTTAAAAATATGGGTGTAATGAATGTTGATGAAATGTGGTTTGTGATGGGGAATTATAGTGTAGAAGGGGAAAATGACAAGCCATTCATAATGGCATCACATGTAGTGAAATTATATTTTCTCATATCTAGGAAGCAATATTATTTCTATTGTCCATCAAGAAAATAAAATAATTATCGGGTTAGATGAAAATTCAATCGAGGATAACCAATTCACTAAGGGATCACAATAAGGTATTTTCAGTCCCAATGTAGATAATATATTGGACGTTAGAGGGGGGCACAAGTAGGGGATTTGGATTCCCTATAATGGATCCAAATCCCAAAAACCATTAAAAAATATGGAGTTTTCTATGATAATTTAATAGTGTTTTTTAATATACAATATTTTTCTTCATAATATTATTATTTTTATACAAAATTAACATAATCTAAATAAAATGTTTGACTACTCATGCAGTAAATTTTTTCTACACAAAACGATGATTCCAATCCAATATAAAAATAGACTATAATGAAGGAAAAGTCTTCTGCAGATATAAGTTGAATGTTACGACATTATATCTCTATTTGACCAAAAATTTATATAATTGATGAAATATTTAATTTTAATTATTCTAGGAATATTTCGTTTATTTTAAAATATTTCTATCCATATTTCATTTCATTCTACACCAAAATTTCAAAAATCTAATCCCTCCTCTAAACCATTTCACCTTAACATTATTGGAATTTATCAGTTTCAATAAAGTTCCCTCCATTGAAGTTGTAAGACAAGAAATATGGTTTCACGAGATAATTCATAGTGATAATCATGGTATTTTACAAGTAAAATAATTTACAGCAGAATTAACATATTTTTTAATATTCATGTTTAATTTAATTATTTTTTTTACTGAAATTATAATTGTTTACTTATACAGGTGGATTATTTTTTTCAAGTTATAATTGTTTTTTCTAAAATGTTCATGATTATAAGAGATTGGACTTCGTGGCTATAACAGAGATAATGAAAAAAAGGATATTGTTTAAGAAAGTATAAAACTATCATGACATGGTGAATTACTACTAATTATTTAGTTAATTTTTTCATCATTTTACCTACTATTTGTCAGTTAATTTCCATATACATTTACCATAATAATAATTTTGATTTTTCTCAGATATTTTAAGAATAAAATTTCTTTTTCTACTATTAGATACAATCCAAAAAATAGGTAACATAATCCATTGATACAATGTTACAATAAATTTCCATTTCCAATTATTTTAGAACTACCAAAAATTCATAGTTACTAGATGCTCATAGCTGAAAACCCATTTTTGGGTAAGAACATCAACTCGATTTGTTGTGTGGGAGGTTTGAAAGATAACTACATTAGAAGGATTGGTATCATAGGTAGAATTATTTTTTTATACTTTTGGATGTATAGAAATCCACCAAACCTCAATCTCACAAACATTTAGATCAATAAAACTCATAGTAAGACTATTTATTTAAAATTGACAATAATTTTAATAATAGAGAAAAATGTTAAATTAAAAAATTAGAAAATTCATGAAGATTATTTTTATACATTATAAAATACATTATAATTATTTTTTGAACTTTGGCAAATCATTTTACCTCAATCTGATACACTATTTTCCCATTATGACTAAATTTGTTTGTTATCAATTTAAAATTAAAAAATTAGTAGAAGAAGATTAACTAACTAAAAAAATGAGAAGCCACACTCATATTTTTTATGTAATTTTGTAAATAATTCATAGGTCATTTATGATTTTTAGGAAGTAGTCTCACATCAAACTGATACATGATGTGACCTTTATGACTCAAAGAGCATCTATCCTGCTTAAAATGGATTTTTTGTAAAAAATATAAGTGACGTACTCAAAACCCATAATTTTTTTTGATTTTTTTGATACATTAGTAAAATAACCAATAATCCATTTTAGATATGTAGGAATCATCCATAACCTCAATATGATGCACTATTTGACTGATATGTATCTAAGTGAATCTTTTTATTTTAAATTTAAAAGTATTTTAGTAAAAAATGCAAGTGAAATACAAATAATAGAGAAAAAATGTAAGTATTGTTATGATAATTTATAAAAATGACCCATATTTCATTTTTGACATGTAGGAATCATTTTACCCCATTCTAATACAAGATATTTCCAATATTACTAATAGTGTCCCCTATCAGTTTAAAATTGACATTTTTTTTCAAAAAATGTCACTCAATAAAAAACAGGAAAACATGCTTGTATTAACTTTTTAATAATGTAAAATGATTCACATTTATTTTATGATGTTTTGCGATTAATCCCACATCTAACTGATATATGATGTGACTGATATGATTTATAGTGTGTAACTCCAGTTTAAAACGACATTTTAGTTAAAAAATAAGTGAAAAACTCAATAACTAAGAAATTAATTTATATTTTTTTGATATATTATTAAAATAATCCATACATAATTTGGGATGTGTCAAAATTAAATTCACCTAAATCCCAGGAACGATGATACTGGTATGAATCGAAGTGCATATTATTATATAAAATTGATGTCAAATTTAATAAACAGATAACTATCTTACTCACAAGTAAGAAAACTAAATCATATACTTTTTATACATTATTAAAATTACCCATAAGTAAAATTTATGTGTATAATGCATAAGAACTTAAATATGATACCTGATGTGCCTAGTATGAAATGAAATTTTTTTATGAGTTTAAAATTGACATTTATGTTCAAATAGTGGCAGTCACAGACAGAGAAAACATACTCATATTGACTTGTTAATTTAGAAAATGTTTTAATAATTTATTATTGGTATGTAGAAATAATTATCATGTGAAATTGACACATTTTTTTGACAAGGATGACTCAATGTTCATGTTTCCAATTTAAAATAATATTTTTGAAAAAATCACATGTGATATACTCTAATCCTAGAAAACACAATCATGCAGTTTTGAAGCTCTATTAAATTAATACATAAGTCATCTTAGTCATGTAGGAATCATTTTACCCTTAATGCGATAAATACTGTGACTGGTATAACTCTAAGTGAATATTTGTTTTTAAAATTAAAATTAATTTTAGTAAAAAGACATATAACATATAAAAAACCAATCCAATACATTTATCTTATTTTGATATTTAGTAAAAAAATCCCTAAGGAATTTTATATATTTTGTAACTTTCCTCACATAAATATGATACATGATGTGCATAATGTTACATAAAGTTTCGGTATTGAGATTAAAATATACATTTTAATTCAAAAAGTCCCATTTAGTGAAATTTGAGAAAACACTCATGTATTTTATTTATAATTTAGGTCAATGAATCAAAATTAATTTTTGATGGGTAGGAATTAGTCTCACATCAATGTGATACAAAATGCGAAAGCTATGACTCGAAGTGTGTCTTTGCAATTTCAAATTACATTTTACTAAAAATGATATATGACATAAAAAAACCTATAAAACACATTTGGATTGTTTTTATACTTTATAAAATTAATCCATATGTCATTTGAGTATTTATAGAATCATATAAACCTCAATCCAACAAATTGTGTCACTGGTATGACTCCAAGTGAGTCATTTTATTTATGATTGACCATAATTTTAGTAAAAAGAAAACTAAATTCCCATAAACCAATTAAACACATTAAAAATGTTTTGATATATTAACCAAATGATCCATAAGAAATTTTTGATTTGTAGGAATTATATTCACCTTAATTCAATACACAATATTTATGATATGGATCAAATTTTTAGTTTTCAATTCAAAATTGACATTTTAGTTTAAAACAGTTAAAAACTAAGAAAATGTGATTTATTTATCTTAATAATTTTTGAAAATGATTCACAAATACTTTTTTTGGTATGAATATCTATCAAATCAATCCAATGAAAGATTGGACTAGTTTGACTCAAAGTTAATGTTTCTTGTTTAATAATGAATTTTTGTAATAAATATAAGCGACAAACTCATAACAGATAAAAATCATCGAATTATTTGGATAGATTAGGAAAATGATCAATATGTCATTTAAGAATCATACAAATTATCCATGACCTAGTAAAATTAATGGTTTAACCGGAACGACTTCATGTGTGTATTTTAATTTAACACATTTCATTTTAGTTTAAAATGATCATTATATTTCCAAAACATAGTTAATGAACAAAGAATTTTTTCTCTTCATTCTATATTATATTAACTAATTAATACCCTGATCATTTTAATCATATAATTATTTAGTTTTATTCATATACATAATTCTTTATGAATAATAAGAAATAGTTTGACATGAAAGAATCAACAATAACTCAATCTAATAAATAGTGTTACTGGTATGAATCAATTATTATTTTAAAATTAACAAATTATGATAAATTTTTAAATTATTTTATTACTAACATAATAATTTCATTCTTATATAAATGATTTATTTTTTCTCTAATAGGGGTGACCTATTTGAAAATATCATGAGTTAGGGTCTGGGGAAAAAAGAAATAGAAACCTTTATGTTTTTGAATGTATATAATAATTTGTACTTACTCATGTAATGGTATAAAATAATGTGTGGGATGTTTATAATATTTTTTTAATTTTTTTTTTGTAAATTTTATTTTATTTAAATTCTATATTATTACATTATATTTATGATTCATGATGTTGTGTATGGTTCTATAATGGGATGTTACAGCACACTGCACTGGTGTTGCAGTATCCTATTACGAGATAATTAAGTATTCCCCTTTATCAGTTCCTCTAAATTAACTGATAAATAGATATTTTTTTAGTGTTATGGATAATCTCTTATAAATGATTACTTTATCATAAATTTTATAGCACTGATAAACACATATAGATTTTAATTGTGCTTCGATAATTATCCCTTGTCTAATGATGATAAATGCCCTTTTAACATCGTTGATGGCCTATATTGTAGTACTGAATCCACAATGATAATATATGAAGTAATTTTTTACAAATGAAATAATATAATATTATTATCAGTATTATATGATCTTAATTATTTTTCATATGATATGTTTTAATGGATATTATTTAGTAAATTAATAATCCACACAGTAATGTGTTATGTTATTTAATTGATAAAAAATTATTTCATATTACATTTTTATGAAATATGAATTGATGGGTATAATTTAATAATATTTATCTCATTTTATAAAATATTTTTTCATATCTTATTCCCACTTGTGATCATTTATTGATATACATTGTGTTTAATTCCATGGAGAATCTGAGGCCACCCTTACTTATACACCCCTTCCCTTGGTTATGGATAAGTGTTTTAAATATGATATGTATTTGAAGGGATCCATTTTTTATAAACATAACCATAAATTTCATAGATATTTTATGCTCTAGTTGATTACAAATTCATGAATCCAATGGAACTAATCCTCAATGGACCATTGTCATGTATTATTGTGAAATATATTGAATATTAATCTATAATGGTTTAATATTTTGCATAAAAATTCCGAGTTACTATAGTATGTATAAGTGAACGGTTTATTTATTTTTAGAAACATAGATGATAAAATATTAATTATATTCAATTCCATAAGCCTTTGTATAGGAGAATATTATATTTTATAGTAAATAAATAATTGTGGTTTTACTATGATAATACATCCATGACTGGATACTATAGTGGATATGGTTTTGGAACATATGAATCTAGTTTTAATATTTTTCAAAAAATGTGATTATGTATATATAGTATATCATTATATTTCATAGTGAATTTAAAATTAATTCACATCTTCTTTGACATTCTTGTGGTATATTTATAGGTTATCAAACATATCCTTATAAATAATTACAATGGATAAGGATAGATAATGACTAATGATTTTTTATTTTGAAACTACGGTGACATAGGAGAAAAATAAGGTGTTATGATTTAGACATCCTTTGAATGATTTTCTGGATTATATTTTTATTAATTAATATTAATCACACCATTCATTTGGTTTCAATTAATGTCAAGATAGAGGAAGAATCATGTTTATGCTGATTGTGATGGATGATAAAATGATTTTCCTCAACCACAACCAAATGAGATATGACATGTAATGTAAAATATTTTTATTTTTCCTATACATTTATATCATAACATTATTAACAACATAAGCATAGGTTATTTGATGAATAATTCATATAAGAGAAAAATGGAGTTTCCTGAAGACTCTAATGTCAATAAGATTGAACTTACTACATGATAAAAATGTGGGATGAAGCCGCCAGGGAATCGTGTCCAAAGAACATGAAAATGTTTTCTATGTGAAGAAAGGATATTGAGAATGTGATTTAAAATGGAAAAGATTAACAATTTTATTAATGAAATTAACGAGAATAATGCTATCCATTGGGTATCCGCTAAGGTGAAATGGTTAAAATGATGAATGTATGAACATTATTAAAAAATATGTAAAGGGTGAATACTCGAGATAAGGTTCATGGTTTTATGATTAATGATATAATATTTATGATGAAGACACTGTGAAAAACCTAAAAAAGTAATGATTAATTATAAAAATATTTCATATGTTAATAGTACGAAGCTTGATTAAATTAAAGATGAAGAATCTTATGACCTATTCAAATTCCATTTTGTATGGAACAAGTATTATGAAAAAATATAACAAATCTTGGATAATGGATTATGTTGGAATTAAAATGATTGTTGTTTTTATTTGATATAATTTTATAATATTTTTGTATATGTTTTATTATTAATGATATAATTTTTATATAAATCTTGAAACAACTCAAGATTGTTCAACAATAGTATCATATGGGGTGGAAATGTTATTTTAATATTACTAGAAACCTAGATAAGTGATTTTTAGTTAATGTGATATTATTTTAAATAATACTATTAAGTGAAAAAAATACCTTAGTATTTAAAAAAGGATGATATAATAATTATTATTTTTGATAAATAGATGATTGGTTTTAATAATGTAAATTAGAATGTATTTTTGACCTTGATAATGATTTTTCATTTGATGAAAATGTGATTTATTTTATACTAAATTAATATAAATAATTTATATGATTAATGTAATATACGATATAAATTTATATTTTATTTAAATAATAATTATACAGTTATGTTTTTTGGAATAATATATGATTTCATTGAAAATTAATAGTGAATCAAGATTCTTGGGGGAATGGTTAACATATTTTAACATAATATATGATCATGGAATTGACATATTTTTTATGTGACATTAAGAGATAATATATGATATTTTGGGGACTGATGATAAGTAGATTGTGGAAATTTATTGAACATATTACAAAATACAGTTGTTAAATTGTGGTCAAACCAATTTGACCAGTTTTATAGTTTATGATTTATTTAATGGTTTATGTTGAATGTTATGTGTTATTATTGTTTTTTAGGGATTAATGTATTTTTAATAATATTATGATTTATACTAGTTAGATATCATGTTGTAACCTTTTTAAATTTAGTAAATATCAAGGTAAAAACAATGAATATTAACTATTTTATAGATCTTATGAGTCATTAAAAGTTAATATGTATGTTTCAGACCTGAAAAATTCATACTGTTCAAAGGAGGATGAAAAAAGGTGGAAGGTAATTAAGAAAAACATAAAAATTTGAAATTATTTTTATGGTTTTTTTAGAAATTAAGTTATTGTATTTTCTCATGTTGATGTGTAAAAAAATTCATCATGTCTTTATAAAACTATTCGAATATTAGTTTTTCACCATTTTATAGTTGTCTCTCAAGAGTTTATGTTTTTTTTTCACAACACATTTGATTTTGGTCCATATCTTTATCTTGATCATGATTTTTATGAATAATTGTTATTAATTAAAAATTATAATTATATACCATGTCTCTATTTTTAACTTCTATTAATTTCTACAACATTTGGGAAACCGGGTATGTGTGATTTCATGATTCCTGAATGTTTCCCAATTATAATTTTCAAAAGAAGTTTTATTCCCCAATTATGAAAATTAAGTTTTAATGAATTGGATTTTAAAAATTGAATGTTTTATTATTAGGAAAATAGTTATGTGGGAGAGAGTTATTTATGAATGAGATATTGTAACAACCTTATAGTTTTTATTATATTTTTTCATTAAATAAAATTTAATTGTTTGGTATCATTCTACAAATAAAACCCTAAGTATATATATATTATGATAAAGTATAGCACTACAATATAACTATTAAATTAGAGTGATTTAATAGTAATAACCAAATTATAAATTTTTTATCTTTTCTAAATAATTAATATTTATTGATTAATGCATGATAAATATGAACTCAATTTCCAATAAACATATTATATTCATCAAAAATAAATTTTCATCATAAATAGGTTGTATTTCATATTAAAACCATGAAAAATATAATTATTTTATATAAATTTCAGAAAATTTTTAAGAGGAAAACTATATATTTTTTATAATAAATAGTCCAACAATATCAAAGTAATTTGTATATCAATTTTCAAAAAAAACATTTATTTTTATCAAAATTATGAAAAAACGTTATATAAAAAAATAGACATGTAATTTCATAAAAAAGTACAATTATATTTAAAATTTTATATTAATTGAATATAATTATACATTATACAAATTTAATAATATAAATTATAATGTAAATATCATTATAATTTATTTTTGTTTATGTTTTCTTTTATCCCTAAAAACACATTTTTATAAAAATATTTTTATACATATGATTTTTTTTAACATAGAAATGGAATTTAATATATATAGTTTTAATATTTTTAAATAATTGTATAAATTATTTATTCAATAATATATTGTAAATATTCATTTGAGGTGTTTATGAGGGATGATATGCGTATTAATTATTGTTTATTCATAAATATGCATTTTATTAAAACAGTTTTTTGTGGGTTACACATTTTTTTTAAAATATATTCTATCACTTATAGAAATTTAATATGGTAAAATGAAATAAATATGGTTTTTAATAACAAATAAAACAATATACAACTATAATGTCAATTTTTTCCATAGTGAATTTAAAAAATTGTATTTTTTTTACTGTAGTAAAGACTAAAACGGGTTTACCCATGTGTTAAACCATAAATATGTGTAGTATTTACACCCTACCTATTATAAATATAGTATAATGAATATATTAAAACCTCATATTATCATAAAATTGAATCCATGAAATTTTTTAACCACTTTCCCAAGAAGGTCACCTCATATAATTTTAATTTTTTAGGAAACCCCATGTCTGTCGGTCCTCACATTTATAAAAAATATCCTTACCTCCACACATATTCATACAATTTGATAATTATGTATTAGTTTATACCTAATCGACAAAAATCATAAAATCATTCAATTCATTATATATCGTTCTTTCTTATCCTATGAACAATCATTCAATGTACTAGTTTTATTCCAAAGGGGGGATCTCAAAGATTGTGTATAAATCATAACAATGCCCTTTAAATTTTATTTCCTTTTATACCATATCTATATTTTTTTGTACAATTATTAATGTTAAATTCGGTATTATAAATTTAATTATATGTAATAATGTTAATTAAACTTCATTTTTATAACCTTTCCTCTCTACATGGGGTTGAAAAGTATTGTGTGTGCATTTGTGTGGACTACCTCCTCCATATAGACAGACTATTCATTATCAATCTCCATCATTCATGGGTGGTTATGAAGATTTATTTAATTTCCATATATGATATATATAAAAACATTATTCATCTAAAATTATAATATATTATTTCCCCTTTCACTATCCAGTCATTTGGGAAATGATAATACCACTCTAGCGTAAGTGTGGACTACCACCTGCATGAAGCATTGCAATTTATTTATCATTTCCAATTTATATTTTATGGTAAAAATGAAATATTTAATGAAAACTGATGATATTTATAACATAATAAAAATTATATAATATAAATTATCAATTTCATTTTATTCATTCCATCATTCTAAATATTAAATCATAACTCATCTGTTTATAGAGATTGTCGTCTTCGTGAAGCAATAAAATTAATGTTCATCACCATGTAATATTAATGGTCATAAGTATGTATATAATTATTATATATTATATTTATATCATGAATAAAATTTTATAGATAGTGGAAGTATTGTAAATTTAAAATAACTATTATTGCTGGACTAAATCATACATGAAAAATGAATCAAATAATAACAAAAACAACTGCCTTAATTGGGTAATATTAATAAATGGGTGTTGAAATATTATAATTGGGATAGACATAATGATATGTGAATGAATATAATTCAGTTATAAATTAATATAAATTTTAGTTTTTTATATAAGAGGTTATATCACATAAAAAATGAGTTATATGTATGGTAAAGGTTTTGTCTCAAATTATCATCAATGAGGCATGTTTAAATATTATGCCAAAATATATAATTTATATGAGGTATATACCTACCATTAATTTATTTTGTAATACCCCATGATTTAATTGAAGGTATTTATATATCCATATGATATTCAAGGATATAATGACTTTCATTTCAAAAACTATTAAATTTGTAAGGGTTCATGGCTTCAATTAGTTTTCATTAAAACATCTTTAATATTTTACACTTATCTTCCTTTTGGAGGTTTATCTACATACCAATTAATATTTTATATAATTAATATAATTATGTTTTTTCTATTTAATTTTATATTTTATGTTATTTATATCATGGGGATTAAGATTCAAAATTTACCACAATGTTAAGTGTTTTAATTAAAATTCTACTTTTTACTAGGACTGTATAAGATAAAATTTTATAAAAATGATATTTTAAGATATAATTCCCTAAAATATTGTGTATATTATTCTATTATAGTTAAATTTTTATATTTAATAATTTTATTTAATTTTCATATATTCATAAACTCAAGAGATTTAATGAAAATGTTTACCAAAAACTGACTTTGTTTTCCATTCAATAGAGAATCATTTCTTACATATCGTTATTTTTCTTTAAAATATATTCCAGAACATTTCTAATACTATAAGAATATTTTTTTTTTATTTTTACTGTATATGAATTTACATACCATGGTTTTAAAGGAACTTTATTATTAGTTCCCAAACATTGTAGTTTTGTCTTTTCATCAAAAATGTGGAAGTAATTTTCTTTTAAAGTGCACTACTTGAATGAAATTTCCAAAAAAAAACAATAATATCTTCCTTAAAACATCATTTATTTATTTATTTATTATTTAAATAAACTTTTTTATTGTATATTTTAGAGACTTTTATATTATAATATGTTTTTAAAAATTACATTCCCCAAGAAATGTTCTTATATCCTTTTAAAGGAATTTTAATCTATAATGTCGTGTTTTGTTTTTTTGTATGATTTAAATAAAATATGAAAAAAGCTTCCATATTAATTATATCTTGATATATTCTATAATTTTGTATATGTAATATTTATCGATCTTGTATCCATTTTATGGGTAATGATTTGACCATTGGATGATATAATGAATGCATTATCGTCATGTGGAACAAATATGTATGTTTTCGATTATTTAATATGTTGCTCTGTTGTAAACCCTGGATGGGAGGTTATACTATAATATTTATGGGTCTATTATATTCATATAATTCATTAGGTAAAGAACAATATCTCATTAGATTATAAGGAAAAAAATGAGGTTCGAATACAGTTCCATAAATGAATGTTTCCTATAATATAGTATTGGGAGTGAACCATGACTAATGAAATGATGGAATACAGAATAAATAAAATCAACAACGATTGTTTTAATAATGAACCTTTACTTGGGAAAATATTTTTTATCTTAATTTGAATTACAAAAACATTTTTCTTATTCTTATGATATTATTTTGGTGGATTGTGATTAAATATTTATAATTAAACATAATAATGTCATATGTTTTTTGAATTTGTAAACACTAATAATGGTTTCATGATTATGATATATTAATTAATTATTATTATTATCTAATTTTAAAAAAAAATCACAAACCCTTATTATTTTCTTAAACTCATATAGGTTCATTTATTTATACATGTTATATTTACCCTTACTGAGTATATGATAACATTATTTCTTATGTTTTCCTTCCCCAGGTTATGGAGAATAGTTTAATGTTTGATATTTCTAACAATGATGATTATAATGGAGAAATTAATTATAAATTATATTCTTTATTTATGTAATATTTTTCTCTATATACATGTTACTAAAGACCATCTGCCTCAATGTTTCTTAGGTATGAATTATTGTGAAATGTATTGAATATTCACCTAAATGATTTATTATTGATGTATGAAATTTGTGGGTCAATTAACAATCTATTTCTCTTTATTACACATTTTAATTGATAATAGTTGTGAGCCCAATGACTTCTAGTTTTCTTTCAACACATTCCATGTCAATTAGGAAATAAAACTATATTTTAATGGAATTAATTTTTTTACGTCAAAATACCTATAGAAAAAATATCTTTTGAATATTGTTTGATCGTGATATTTAGATAGTTAATTTCATAAAAATTAATTATACCATAAAAAGAAGAATTAATTAAAAATTTATATGTGTAAGGGATCCTCATGATTCAATGAACTCATATTTCCATTCTACATGAAAAAAGACACTTAATTTGTCACACAACATTTAAGGGGCCATAAAGAGGAAATGGGATCTTAGGTGATGTTGTGTATCTTATATCATCTCAAAAAGGATATTAATATAGAAATGGATAATGAAATTCTTGATGATTTTATATATTCATGTGTTTTAGACTTTAGAGATCCTTTTTTACCACCTGAGGATGGTTGAGTTTTATTATAATAACAGTTTCCGATCATCTATCAAGATGATGCCTATTAAACCTCTATATCATTAGGCCTAATACTCAACACATTGTTGGTCTGAGGTGGGATAAGCCTAAATAATAGGACTATGAATGGTTAAATAGGTAATTCCAAAGGATTACATAATTTAAAAGTTCATGGTGATGGAAAAAAATTCTGATGGAAGACTTATGCGAATCACCTTGGTTATACATTCTATTTTTCAGTTGCTATCATGGTGGCCATAATGGACTCAAAACTTTTATGTCAATGATGGAATATATGAAAAATAAGTCCTTCTATTGGAATATGTCACTGTTTGAGATCATTGAACTACATGAAATTGTGTATTATCGCTTAACCTTACCATATAAATTGTCCATAATCCCCAATTTTGTTCACATGTCTCATCTCAAAAGGTAATAGAATGGAACATATCATGTTATGAATTGGAATTCCCATGATATAAGAATGGATATCTCTGTGACTACGTAATATTTGTGAGATTTTTATTATCAATAGAAGGTTATATAGTGTATGTCAGTTCTATTAGTCTATGTTTTAGGGAATCATAATTCTAACTCTAATAATATATAATAGTGGGAGTATACAATGAATAAAAAATTCACTCACATATTTTTACAAAACTGTAATATCCCACCCTTGAAATTAAAAATCCCCTAATTGAGAACAATTTATGATCATTTATATGGGAAAATTTAATTTAATTTTTATAAAACTCACTTAGTAAATGATTAAAAGGATTTCTATAAGGGAAAAATACGTGTTAACACCTTGAAATATTCTATGGAATTTTTTGACGTTAGGCATGATGTTAGTGTGATATTATGTGGTCCCTAAATTCCTTGGAGAAGATGAAATAAAAATATTATTTATATTATTTATACAAATAATATTTTTCCAAAAGAATTTAATATATCTCAAATAGTTCATCTGATGATAAATATGAAACCACCTTTATGTTTGGGATGTAGGTATTACCCTTGACAAAAAATTTATTATTTATGAATTAGATGTATTGAAAGATCATAGGATAATAAAAATTATATAAATATTTATATATATATAGTTTTTAGAAAATAAATGTCAATTTCCCAAATAGTACATCATATGAGATATCTGATACCACCATTAGGATTGAGATGTAATATTTAGCCTATGAAAGACTTAAATTCTATTTTTGATGTGTGTTTAGTACATATCACATGAAGATAACATATTTAATATTATTGGTAAATATTTTTACAAACATAATTGAATATCTCATAAATTGTTGTTTATTTTAGAAATCTGATACAATATTTAAGTTTTAAGGCAAGGTTTACACTAGGAACAACATACTATATATGGAAAATAAGATTTTCGTTAGATCAAACATGAGTATAAATTTTTAATAATATTATTAATTTTTAAAATAAATTTAATTACAAAAAATAGGATTTAATATTTATATTCCCTATATTTTGGTGCGTAACCTCAATTTTGACACATGGGAGGTTATAGAACATTCATTTTTAATATTTTTTCACTAATTAAATAATGAAAACATTAGTAGGGTTAATTTAAACCCTACACTATATGTTTTTAGTTGAAACCATGGATAAAATTGGATTTTAATTTCATATTAATGAATGGTATGCACTTTGGGGTTCTAAATATCTAAATCATTCAACATCGGTTCTTGGTTGATCATTCCATGTCTGTGGACCTCGATTCTCATTACATGTGGTCAGTGATGGTTTCTTCTTCTATTGTGGTCTTCATTGGCTCTATGGAAATGAATTCTGTGTGTATACCTTATGTGCATGGTACCGTGTTAATTGCATTTCTTATTTATTTTTCCTTAAAATTTCCTTTTATTTAATTTATTCCAATTATTTTTTATTCAGAAATTCTATGATAAAAATAGATTATTTAAAAAAAATATGATATACCGATATTTATTGAGGAATATTCCCATCAAACTATCTAAGGATAATTAAAAAAATATCCAAAAATAAATTATATAATTGATTAAATGATAATTTAATGATTTTGAAAAAGATAATTTTGTCAATTAATATAATGATAAATGCGAAATTTTACCAATATATTATTTTAGAGAATAATCAGTTGATAATTATGATGAATTATCATTGTATAATACAACCAAATTATTAAAATATAATAATATTGAATTATCTAATTATAACATCAATGAAATTAATAAAAAATAATTATTAGTGGTTAATTAAATAAATTGACCCATGGATAATTAATTATCAAAATATTATTCTTATATTATCAAAGGATAATTAATATAATAAATATTATCAATGTATAATCACATGGATTTATTAAGGAAAAAATTATTGAAATTTAACGATGATAATTACTTCGAATTTTAAAATTGCAAATATTAAAATAATCAAAAGATAATTGAAATTTTATGAACAAATAATTTTAAATTATATAAAATGACAATTTTCATGATTATCCAAGGAAATTATACAATAATAATTCTCAATGAAAATTATGTGGATTTAAGGAGGGATAATTTATAGAATTTCTTGATTATTATTGCAATGAAATTTCAGTGAATAATTATTATAATTATAAAAAAATAATTGGGATTTTATGAAATGGTAAATTATTGAAAAATTATAATATGATAATGGTATATGATAATTTATGATAAATTTCCAGGAGAAAATTATAAAATAATAAATTATAATAAATTATCAAAATATATTTATGAATGATAATTTATAACACATTATTTGAAAATTATTATGATGGATTTATGATTTATATGTAGATAAATATTAATTTTACATTGAAGATAAATTATCAAGACAATATTATAAAAAGAACATTTATTATAAATTATAAATAGATAATTATATGAAGAACATTTTGGTTTAAATTATAAAAAATAATTATTAAATGATATTATTGATAAATTATCAAGGTATAATTATAAAAGTGTAAATTAGGATAGATTATTAATATATAATTATAAAATGATAATTTATGAAAAATTAAGAGAATACAATATATGTAAAGGTATTTTTTTACACTTGCATCGATTTAAATGATAATTTTTAAATTTTGAAGGTGATACAATATCATTGAATGTATTATTTTATTTAGTTTTATAATAAAATAGATGGTTTAAGTTCTAAAATCCCTCTCCAGACCTTGACATTTGACATGTAAAATTTTAGGATAACATGTCTATGAAGAGCTATTTTTAACTATTCGGGTTCCACAATTGTTATCGAACCACATCGTGTGGTTTATCATTCCAATTGGCATCAATGAATGTTGAGATAAGAGGATACTTACCATTTTGGTCCATATATATATGGTGTTATTAAGATATGATGTTTATGTTGGACTTCTTTTTTGAGATGCATGTGGGTGTGTGAGTGGTCATGGATGTAAATGTTTATATGTCATTATCATGACTGAGATATTTGTATTAATTATCATTCCTTTCTATGACATATATTTTTTATGGGTTTTACATTTTATAGAATTGTTATGCTGGTAACAAGAGAATCATGCAGAGCATTTAGTTTGTGGTTAAGAGGTTACCCAACATCACAAAGTCCTAACATCCATAAATGTAGGCATGGGTACCCCTATAGAGGGGAAATCGAAGTGTCTTGATTGTATGTATTGGGTTACTCTGGTGGAGCCTTGAGGTTGGGTGTACGAAGTTATCCAGCTTGAAAGAGACCGAAAATCAATAAATACTATTGTGTCTATACCTATATGAAAAAGAATACAATCATAGGGGAGGATACTGAGATTCACAGGAGGAACCTTGTGGGTGGGTGTTACATAATTTAGTTTCCAGTCACCGATCCTAGTGATGTGTTATTTTCATTAAAGGAATACATGGATACTCATTTATAGGGGAAGTAATAGTGACTTCTTAAGGGATATCCGCCATTGATTCCAACATTAATGGGTCATGGGTGGTTAAAAGTTTCATTGGGATGGGGATCAATTTAGTGGTACATATAGTGTTCCCATGACAACCCCAAGAATGATAGGGTGAGTTTTTTTACATGGTGGAAAGCGTGAGGTTACTTTTAAAATCTCCATATGGATGGTACGAGATTGGTTATATTGATAGAGGTATGTGATTTCTCAACATCATTACTGAAAATGATATAATGTTGGTGGGGTTGGGGTTCATGGCAGATTGTTCATTATAGGATAACTCAACACATGTATGTTTATTGAGCATTTACTTTTTCCATGCTATACAATATTTTTTATATTTTTATCATGTGTTAAAAATTCATTGGTGGTTTTATATTGAGTCTTGAAATTGCACACTACTTGTGCATTTTAGTGTGCTGGTAGATTTCATAAATAGAGATTTGGAAAAGGGAAAGGGCCCTATGGGGGATGGATGAGCTATGGAGTATAGAAAATTAGTGAGATAAGAATGACCCTAGAGGAACTGTATAATATTATTAATTTTTACCCGATTGTGCATGATAATTATAATTTCGAGATATGATTACAACATTGAGAGATTATATATGTATGACACTTATTTAGTTTCTACATTTAATGTGATTATATATTATTTGTTTATTGATAACTGTACATGATATGTAATTATACTGATAGTACAGTCTACCCATTTATGGAATTAGATCCTCACTTCAATTCATAAGCATCTTATGTATGGGGAACTTCATTTGAACTCACGTTGAATTTCGGCTCAGAATCCGTGGTTTGGGTTTGGGTGTTTTAAAATGGTATTATAGGATCATGATGCATTAACATTTTCTTCCATTTTTCTTAGGATGGGATTGGCTAGAAAGGGGATATTATAGTTTGGAATTATTAATGGGAATTATTCTTATTCATTCCCATCACTATATGATGGTCCTCTATACTTCCATAAAGGGGTGAATTTATGACTTGATATTACTTTTGAATAAAATCTCCTCGAGTGACACACATTATTTTTGTATGTTATTTGTTGGAATTAGAGTGTGTTTATAAATTTGGAATATGAATGTAAGAACATAATATATATGTATAGTTATAATTTTATTGAATAATATTTCATTAATTAAATGAATTTATTTGTGCTATCTGTTTAAGATGGTTTCTCCTTTTGTGATATATCTGTATTTATGATATTGTTAAATATCGTTGTGTTAATTGACTTGTAAAACGGAGAATTTTGTTTTGTTAGAATATATATATATATATGATTTTAAAAACATTAGGGGGTAGAAACATGGTTTATTTCAAGGATGGTTATACATTGGGTTAATTGTAGACTCTTATAAAAACCTTTTATGATCTCAAGGATTGGTCGATAGAAAACATGTGTGGTCTTATAGAATAGTTATGATCTATTTATATTCCTAATGTTATTTCTAATATAGTATAATCCACCTCAAAGATTCTAAATGATACATCCAACTGAGACTACCTAGGTCATCACTATGGCACCACCAGATGTGTAGGAGGACTATCTCCAACAACCTTCTAAACTAGCACAGATTCTATATGGTTATTAAACAAAGGCACCAATGTAAAGTAACTCTGAAAAGAATCCAATGGTCCTGACCCAATTTTTATCTGGTGCATGACAATAGGACATACTATTCACCTAGTTCAAAACACCCTGGATATATTCTTAGGAAAATTATCATTTTTTCTAAACAATTACGTAATATTAGAAAATTGATAAAACAAAAAGACACAAAATTTTATGAATCTATGATTTAAAGTGCCTAAATATATAAGTTATATTATGTGTTTTTTCATATTTATAATTATAACATAAAATTTAAAATTCAAAATTACATGATATAATATAGTATATGACATTGCTAATAAATTTCAATAGGAAGGAAGTAGTCTATCAATACTCCTGGCTAATGTAGAAATCTCCATACTAGTAAAGAAAATAAAACTAGTATTGGGATTAAGAAAAATGTGGTTATATTAGGAAAGCTTAATCAAGTAAGGAAATAGAAAATTTCCTAGATGGATAAACCGATTCCATAATAATATTCTTCTGTATTGGATTTATTTATGTGATATAAGACCACAACATTTGGTGGAACTACTTTTCCAATGATGTATCTATAATGGATTGAGTCTTTATAGAATATACTTATGGCACTTAGATGTTTTAAAAATGAGATGTTTACACTTCTAATGTATTTTCTCAAAATAATTATTGATCAATGGTTTTCTTTGGGAACGAATATGAAATATAATTCATCAAATGAAAATAATTTAAGGAATTATTTAAGGATAAATATTTTCATAGTGAGAAAAAGAACATGGTTGAACAGAATGTTCATTATATTCAACAAAAAGTTAGATGAATTTGTTTCAGAGTATAATGATATAATTTTAATTATATCTAGGTATGCTAAGGATTACATATGAAACACCAAGTGAAATATTTACCGTTTATTTGAAGTGATTAAACCAAGTATCTGAAAGGTGATGGTGTCTCAAAATATTTCTTATTATGATGAAATAGTTTTATGTGTCATCAAGAGAGGGAAATAATTCTCTTATAATTAAGTATTCTAAGTTAATAAATATAATTGGAGGATACTTGAGTATAAAATAGATAAAGGGAAGAAGAGAAATAATTATTTTCCCACACATGAAAATTGTGGAGAGAAACACCATGGTACATTATTGAATGAAATGGGAGATTATTACATGTTTGGAGATAAATAACATAAATCTCAAATGTGAAAGTGAAAATAAAGTTCAATGCTTCCACAATAATAATATGGGGAACTATGAAAATAAATTCCCCAGGAATAAAGGGTATATACCTCAGAAGAAGCAATGGGAATAAGGTTAATCCTATGATATTGATACAATCAAAGTGGGATGATTTGTTTTTATGTGTATTTGGAAACATAAAATATGTTACAAAATAATTTTATTGATGATATTATAAATCGAATAATCGTAATATTTCTATGTAATTATATATAGTAATATTTCTTAAAGGATTTGAAAGTATGTTTCGAATGGTACGATGGAAAGTAATTCATTAGAAAGTTTAACTTCTTTATATACACATTATTAAAAGAATATAACCCTTAATATATTCTATATGTTTAGATAATATTAAAAATGGTATTTTAATGGTTTATTATGGGTATAATGAAATAGGAAAGTGATTTGAAATTTGATTATATCATTTTTGTAGTTTAATACAGTTTTGGATATGTGAAATATATTTCACGCCATAAGATATCTATTTTAGGAAGCATAATGGTTTTTTATCAAGAATTTATGGTGACCAAGTTATTCAAATAATTTAAATGTGACATTAATTTCCATTTTATATTATCTGGGGAATATAATGTTTATTTAGTGGCCTTTCTTTTGATGTTGGTAGAAATATTTTGGATGAGCCTTAAAGCTAACTATTAAAGTAAGGGATTGTGTTTAACATTGTGAGTTATTTGATATATTTTCAAAACATTTTTGTATTAGTAAACACAAAAGGAATATATTTTTACTATTTTATTTATATTATTATCTGTTAATAGTTTTTTTTAGTGATCTATGCATAAAAAGTCATATTTGTATATTCATTTAATGGAGTATGAGATAAAGTGAAAATTAATTGAAGCATAAAAAAGGATAAAATTTTAATTAAGAAATTCAATTATATAAATTTTGTATATTTTATTAATATTCATATATATGGAATGAATTCCTCATTACTAGGAATAATATTTTTAAATAAAAAATATTCTTTTTATCATCAAATTTTAGGATATAAATGGAATTTTTCATTCCACGTTAAGGATTTAACGTTGTTAGCCATTTTTGTATCACTAACATTTGTGAGGTCAATGTTCACTATCACTCTCCATCAATATTTTTTCATTAGTATTCTCTTCCATATTGAAGTTTTTATTTCCCATCTATGTTCTCCAACATAGAAATCAAGAATTTTTAATATCCAAGATAACCTTTTAACCTTTATTTCTCTCTTATTAAGAGAATGTTTAATTAACTCTCTTTTTAATGTGTATTTCCACCAGAGGAAGTTTCAAATATCCATCCCATAATTTATAAGAACAAGATAAATTTGCCAATATATAATTTATTTAATAATGGGAGAATATAAAACCACTAGATTCTAATATAATAACATTTTATTCAATTTCTTATGATATATGGAACATTTATGTTATACAATGCATAAAATATATTTCATTATATTTAATCACCTCAATAGATTATGGAAAAAGAAAACCTAAGTCTAAATAAATAGTAATATAGAATACCTTTGTAACATATCCATTAAATTGGTAGTTATGAAGGGAACAACTAAATTTTGATAATATTTATCATTTAATGATTGTAAAAAAACAATAATCATTTAAAATAAAATGAAAGGTTTTCAAAATTTGTTTTATCTTCTCTAATGGATAGACTATTCATGATATGAAAAAATAATTTCAAATTATTTTTTACCAAATTTATAAAATATATTTGAATAAATAAAAATATTTTTTAAATAAAAACCTCAGAAATAACTTTGGGTGATTTTTTTTTGATTTTTTCGGAAATGCTTCATTTATGACTAAATGTGAAAAATATAGAATTTTAATTTAAAACTACCATTTCATTAAATCTATTAATAAATTTTAAAAAAATAGAATTAATGTAAAAATAGATACATTTTATATCAATTAATCTAATTAAGGTAATTTTAATAAGATTTAATTTTAATTTAGATATAAAATCATTGTAATCTTTTGAATATTTTTTCATTGTAAACTCGCTTTCTCATCTCGTCTGCATGATTAGTTTTAAATTTAATTTACCCAATTTCGGGAATTGAATTTGGATAATTGGATTACCACTACTGGAAAGATGATCTTTCCCAACACTTATATACTAATGGTTTGTAAAAACTGTTGGTATAGCTACCATTTCCCAACGGTTCACAAAAACCGTTGGGAAAGCCATAGATTTCCCCACCTTTCCCAACGGCTTGGCAAACCGTTGGGAAAGGGTGAGTGACCTTTCCCAACGGTTCACCAAAATCGTTGGGAAAGGGTGTGTTTTGAGCCTCTTTCCCAACGGTTCACCAAAACCATTGGGAAAGAGTGACCTTTCCCAACAGTTCACCAAAACCGTTGGAAAAAAACACCCAAAAAACCAACCTTCGGCCTACAAAAACTCAACCCACCCCTAACCTATCCCAACGGTTTTGAAAACCGTTGGGATACGTTCTTTAATTTTTTTCCAGATCTACTAACCGAGAACATTATATAAATCAAAATTTTAAATAATTATGATAATACATATACATATTCATGAAATTATGTTTACAAAAGTGATGTTAGCTTAGTGGTTAAGTCGTTCGATTATAAACGAGGGGTCCTGGGATCAAATCCCAGTGGACGTTTTATTTTTGGAATTTATATACCAACGGTTCCATTACCATTGGTATAGATTTCATATTACCTATACCAACTGTTTCCAACACCGTTGGTATAGGTCTATACCAACGGTTTTTGGAAATCTGTTGGTATAGACCTATCCCAACGGCTTACTTGGCTACGGTTCACCAAACCGTTGGTATAGGCTATACCAATGGTTTAGAGGCCTATACCAACGGTTCCAAACCGTTGGTAAAGGTTAGTTTTCCAGTAGTGTACATATTTGGAATAATAAAAATTTATATTGTCTAACATGTTTAACTATTTTTTTTACCAAAATGAATAGTGAAAATAACAATAATTATATAATGTGGTTAAGGTAAAAATTGATTTTCTTTGTTGTTAAAATAAAAATATAAGTGTTGAAAATAACTAAAAACTTTTAAGATATATACTTTATGGACATATTCATAATTATTCCTTCTATAATTAGAGATTATCCATTATTAAAGTTTTTTTATAGGAAAAAACATTGGTTGTCTTGACTGTTTTAAAAAATTACAAGATTTCCAGTCACCTCATCTATAAAATTCAAACCCCATTCTTTAGTTATTAAAACATTCAATACACTCTTGTTCAGATATTAACTACCCAAATAACTCTATATATTTCTTAATATCATCCTATTAACTGTAAATTTGACATAATTCCATCATAGAAAGGATTTTGTAAAAACCTAAGGAAGATACCTGGGGAATGGATAACATTCTTTAAATTGTTTTTTTAAATAATTTTTTCCTCCACAACATTAATTTTTTTTGTAAAACATGACAATATAAAAAAATTGCATTATATATAATTATATATTGTTATGTTAGGTTAATTACCTATAACGACCTCCACTTCCATCAGATGGGTGACGAAATCATAAATCATGTGTTGGAAAGACTACCACTTTAAAAACCGATGTCATTCACTTTTTCATTACCAATGTTCACTATAGACTATAATTATGGATATAAAGTATATATATGAAATTTATAATACAATGGTACCACTATATTTTTAAGTTAATATATTTATTTTTCTAAAATTACATTTTTTTGGGATATGATAATGTTTCTCCTATGTACTGATGAATACATCCTTACGAAGTAATTTGAATCATTTTCATTAACAACCTTATAGGGAATATGATAAGGATAAATTAAATAACTATATGAAATATAAATTAAATATTTATGATATTTGTTAAATATTTGTCATCCTAAAAGGATAATATAAATTTTTAATCTTATACTAAAAAATGAAAATGTTGCTCATGTAACTATGGACTACCGCCTTCACAAAGAGATGTGACTCAAATTTCATCACCACAACACATGAATTTATTATATATGAATAATTAATGAAATAATGCAGTAATAATTATAATATGATAATAATGACTTTAGATAATATTACCTACCACATCTTTATAATGTTTTTTTGGAAAATGGAAATCTTACTCTTATATACACATGACATACTATCTCCAGGTATGTAACATACTTCATTTCTCAAAACCATCATTAATTATTGGTCATAAAAGTATTTTCGAAGAATAAATATGATAATTAGTTCATGTTTATTATTTTCTAGATGACTAAACTACATTAAATGAACAAGAAGTAGAACATTCATGATAATGATTGGATGAGAAAAAAAGTCAATTAACACATGAAATAATATAAATAATGAATGATTATAATTGAATAAGTTGTAATATGTAATAAAAGGATCAAAAATAAAATAATAAATATTTTTATGGTGAGTTTATAAGCCAATAACATGTTTAAATAAACTATAAATGAATTTAAGCGATATTAAACTAAAAGGAGTCATGATATAATAGAATTTATTACTTAATTTCCAACAATTGGGTTAAAAATATAATTCAATGGTGATTTCATATAAATACCAGTTAATATTTAATGATATATTTCAAATTTTTATATTTGGATTTCCATATTATATTAATAATAATTTTATTGATTAATTTACAATTTAATAATATGATCATCCGATGGTACTTTATCTCATTTTTCCTTCATTATGGAATATTGTAACGTTATGCACCAAATTTCTTTTCTATGTTTTATATAATTCCTATTGACATATAATATATTGATTAATTCATAAATTAGGTTATATTAAGTATTTATAAATCGTATCACCAATGTGGATTTGACATGTAAACTATCAAGGGATAAATGTAATTGTCCAATTTCACATTCTTTTGTGATTTTTAAATTTTTCTTGAGACAATTACATTCTTATGAAAAATTTCACTGGAAAATACATTTATATTAACTATTTATGTTATGTTATTGTGTAGATTGTTTTTTCCTAAATTATATACCATTTTATTACATATGTAATTTACTTTGAATGCTATTTGATTAACTACTGAAATATTGATAAGTCTAATTCCTTTACACTATACTAATAAATGTTGATGAGGTATATATTTAACTAATTAAGTCAATTATTCAATATGTGATGAATTATTTAGACATTAGAGATATTGTTGGGTCCTAGTTATATATATCCCCATAATTTATTGGTAATCTTGTGAGATGAATTAGTTTTTTAAATTGAAAGGATTTTACCCTGATGTTTTAAACTATCTTAAGGATATATATTGATAGTAAAGAAGTAATGTTCCTGGAAAAAATGATGTCCAATAATTAAAAATTTACATCATTTATAATTTAGTTATTATTATTATCCGTGATAATATTTTTTATATTTTCTATGTTTGAATTTAATTATCAATTTACATGTTAAAAAAATGTGTTTTTTAGTTATTTACCTTCCAATATTGATTCTTATTTATCATACCATGACATTGATGTTAATTTAATGGAATGTTTGTTTAGTTATTTACCTTACCACATTAATTATTCTTATTTATTAATAATGGGATCTTTTGTACTAAACCCTAACTGGGAATTTGAGGTCACCCAAATTTTATTTCATTTCACTAGGATATAAAGAATAAATAATTGAATGCATTTTCAAGGATGTAATTGGTTTTCTTTTTTTATTTATTGTATTTTGTTCTATTCAAAATTTAATATTTGTATTATTTTTGTATATGGTTCTTGAAAAATTTTAAACGTATCATTCATATGTTATTTTACTCTTTTTAGGTATGCCACTGTGATAAAGTAACACACTAACTCTAGGTTACTGGGGTTGAGGCCACTAAAGTAGTTTTTTAAATTGAATGTGTGAACCTATATTACTATGTTTTGATAAGAAAACACTCTGAAGAGTGAAAAATTACCCCCTATAACATTTCTGATAGGATAATATGCACATCATGTAGCCTACTAATTATGAAAATTGAATGAGGATCCTTAATGAAATATAATAAATGTAAATTAAGGGAAGGTTTCTATGATTAATACCATTGAAATGTGTGTATGGATTATTTAAATGTAATCATTAAGACTGAAGTTATTGGGATGTATTATAAATTGATAAAAATGACTACATTACAAGGTTTTTATTGAGTTATCTAATATTATATTTTACTCCTTATATTTATTTACATAATAAATGGTTTATTTTATAATGGATTCTCATTTATAACATAGTCAGTTCCTATAGGGAATGTTTCCCTCATTAATATTACATTTTTTGTTTTATATAGATATGTGTCTATATAATAAAAGTATATTTGGGTGCCATATGGAGGCAATTGTGTTTTCTATTAGCACGGTGTTGGACAATGGAGATGGATACATGTCACATGGAGTTGGTGGTTTTGTAGTTATTGTATTTTGGAATTATTTGGTGGTTTTTTAAAAACCTATTTATCTCATATTAGTATCATTTTAATTTTTTTACCTATATTGGCATTAAGAAACATAAATTTCACATTTTATCTTTCTTTATGTTCTTTTTGAAGGAATCATCCCAAAAGTTTTTTCTCAGATCACATTCCCTTGTCTTTCAACCATGTCTATCAGGAATTTCCTTCATGTAATATTATTTATCGGCTTAAGGTCTAGATATTGTGGTACTATTGGTTGTTATATAATAGTAGGTGTTGTTCTTTAACCAGACTGTTTCTTAATATATTTCCATATAAAATACTATATATAATCACAAATTTTTACTTGATGAAGTTTGGAGTTAGTCTTTTATAGAAGAATTTTCAAACAGTTGTTTCTTTATTTCACACCAAATGCATGTTTAATCTAATTTGAGACCAGTTTTAACTATCTAAACTCACATAAAACATCCCTAAAACAATTAATACGATTCAATATATATTTTAAGAATAAAATTGGATTGTGTGTTAAGTTAAAAATAAAATTGAATAAACCATTTTATAAATATTTATATTAGAATAAAATAAAAAATTTTATGAAAATTTAATAAATTATAAAAATTATACATTTAAATTTTATTATTTTTTAATAATGTTTATATATTAATTATTAATAAATCATTATAAATAATTATGATATAATTATGAATCATTTATTAAATAAATATCAATAAATTTAAAATGATAATAATCTGATACATTTTAATAAAATATTTTCAACAACATGGAATTTCGATGTATATTTTTTATTATGAATCTATAAATGCATTTTATTAATGTGATTTTGAATTACAATATATAGTGAAAATATAATTCAATGGATATTTAAAATATGTATTTTCCATAATATTAATTTTAGTTCTTCAAATCTAGAGGCCTTATTTAAGATATTATTTAATAAAAATGGAAATTTGATAAGATGATATATTTAATTTATGATTATATAAAATATAATTAAATACATTTAGAATATATTCATTGTTTACATAATATAAATTTGAGTAAAATTTTTACTTTTTTAAAAAAATATAATATTATTCATGTAAATATAATATATTGAATAATATGAGAATATTCATATTGAGAAGTTAATATTAAAAATTTTCTCTTTAGAAAATTTGTAATGAACATAACGAATTGTTAAATATTTTTTTGCATTAGTATTATTTATAAATTTATCATAACTTTTATCTCATATTTAATATAAATAAATAGAAAATTATTTATTTTCTAACTTATTTATTATTACTCATTATAAAATTTTTTTACTCAAAATTTTGATGCACTTTAATTTTTTGTTGTTAAACATATTCTAAATTATCATTAATTATTCTATGGTGGTAAATTTTATAATTGATAGTGTTTTTAATTTTCTATTCCATTGACATTGGCATGTATTTATGGTATGATATTTTATTAATTATATTTTTATGACTTGTAAATATATTGTATAAGAGTCCTGAATAAATCAAGACATACAATGATTAATTTATAATTGGGTAGAGGGAATTTGGGGTGAACTAGTGACTATAATGGAATCATATTTTCTATCTTGTAAAGTGAGGGTTCAACATCTATATGTTTATAAATACAATAATGGGGATGATTTATTTTATATAATTTAATGGTTTTACAAGAGATGGTTTCATGTACCTTATTCGTGGGGGGAATTTGGATATATATGAATATAATTTCCTTTTGATTTGGGATAATAAGATATCTTGTGAGTTGTGTGATGATTTACACATCAACATTATTGTATATACTAATCTAATAGAATAAAAAATATTCCAAACCAAATCACTAGTAGTAAATACATATATATGTGGTATAACACTAAATATTATTGTGATATTATATCCCCTTCTAAATATTTTTTTGTTAAATTTCTTCTAATACAAACACTATTAAAGACCTTGTTCATCCAATGTGGTAGGTGATTCTATAACTATTATCTTTTGCATTATAATGTTTGCCAAAATAATTTAACGCATAATACAAATATTTTTAGGTTCTTACTCATTATAGTTTTCATAGGTTAATTTTGATTGGGAGATCTTAATAGGATTAGGTAACTTGTGGGTTAACGTTTCTTATCCATATGATAGATTCAATAAAGTTTTATATTCTCAAATATTCAAGATTTATATATGAAATGATTAAGATGTGTCTTTATATAAATTTTTTTTATTTAATATAAATCCAATAACATACTCATTACATAGTGAAATATAGATCTTTGAACATCAGTTGAAATAATGGATTTTAAGGGTACTATAGTTTTTGTGGGAGTAAATTCCATTAAACAATTTTAATAGAATTTATAACATAATGTTTATCTGAAAAAAATTTCTAATAAATGAAAAAATTATGATAATAAAACATATATTTGGTATTAATCCATTAAATAGATAAGTTCATTTTTTAAAACAAATTAATCTTGTTTCTTATGAAATGTTCTTTAGAGAAAGTAAATTGTTTTTGAAGAACCCCATACAAAATAATCGAGTTTTTAATGTTGTTTAATAAGATAATATTTGTTTTTTATGAGAATCGTGAAATATTTTATTAATTAATTAAAATTAATTATATTCCAAATGTCCTAAAGAAAATAAGCTTCCAGGATTATTCATAATGTGATTGAGTGTTATAATTATTAAGAGGGATTGAATATATACTATTTGAAATGTTGTGGTTATGAAATTATATCTCTTCCAAATTATTGAAATATTTCATCCACTAGAATGAATTCAAAAATTATTATTCTATTTTAATAAATTATTGATAAAGGATGACCTGAACATATGATATCTATGTTCTAGGGATGTATTGGCCTTACAAGTGGGTATGAGTTGAAACATGAGAATGAAATTATAAATAATGGTTCCAAAAATATTTATTTGACTAGAGGGTCAACATAATTGAAGTGTGGAATTATTAAAATAGATAATTAACGAATATATATGATGCAATTATCAGCGATATCATATTTTTATTACAAAACTCCACTAAATAATCATGTGGTGTGAGATTGTTATGGAAATTGATTCTTTAGTTTTAAGGGTATATGATATTGAGTGTATGCATTAAAAATATAATAATGTGACAAGAAATAAAAATTGTTGGATAAATTTATAAATAAAATAATCTGTATTTTAATTATGAGGAAAATAATATCTATATGAAATAATTTAAAAAACAAATATACGATGCATAAATGGATCAATGTAAATAATATTTATAGTTATTTCATTCCTTATTCCTGATAATAGTAATTGTTGACAAAAAAGGTTTATTATTAATAATATTATATTATAGATTCAATAAAAAAATTATAATTTTTTTATATGATAATATATTTATTAATAATATTTTGATAAAGTTGTTTTATGTTAGATTAATGTGTTTATCAAGATCTCTATTAAAATATAAATAAATAATAATCCAAAACAATTAGTTTCATTCATTAAAATTAATCTTTATTTAATGTAAATTCACAAACCATGAAGAATAACATTTATGAAATGGAGTGTATAAATTTTTTATTACATAATAAAATAGAAGGAAATTAATGTCATTCCATTAAAAAGAGTTTAAGTATCGTTACATGGAATTTAAAAAATAATTTCTTTTCTCAAACATAATAGAAGCCACTAGGGACCCTGTATAAAACTATTGTATACAGAGCCTACCAACCTAATCCTATATCCAATAGGTTATGGGTGGGTTAATTGCACCATGTAGGCACAACACCCAATATTTTTGCATTTATCCTATATCAACTTGCAAATGCAACATATCCTCATTTATGAAAATAATCTGAAGCACCGAAAAAATGTATTTATATAATATATTATAATCAAATCATGGGACAATAAAAATAAAAAACTACTAGATCATAAAACCAAATGTAAATCATACAACTAATAAGAATCAACACCTTATATACAAAAGATGTGAGGAATGTCCCCCTCATTGTCTGTTCTTTTGGATAGTTATCCAACTATAATTTTTACATTAACCAAGATGAACATCCTTGATATATTAGTTGGTTCTATATATTAATATTCACCAAACCCTCTTAGTCCAAAAAAGATTCAATTTGACGATGTAATTCATTAAAAAATGTTTTATCTATAGATAGATTATAGATGAGTGAAATGAGGTAGTGTAATGTTTTATATCACGACACATAGTTGGAAGTACAATAATAACAAATAAAATATATGAAATAAGCTATCTCGAGCTCTAGTGTGGAATGATAACATGGGAGTTAACCTATATGGTTTCATATATAATATATAACTAGATATATGGGGGATATTGAAATGAAAAAACCGTATCATATCTAGTCCATTAAGGTTTATACCCCATATGAATTATGGGATCCTTAGTGAAAAAAAAACCCATTATGTTGGAACATAATATTTCATATGTTTGAGAAAAAACCTGAAACCATAATATTCATAACTACTAAAACCACATATCTTTCATAAACTCTATAAAACAATAGTGTAGAACCAAAATAGCTCTAATGGATAATAATCGATCAAGGGGTAATTGGACGTACTGGAGAACCCATTCACCATATGGGATCATAAATTAATGGAGGGGGTACTATCTATATGGATAAAGGATCTAATCCCCAAATATATAGGTTCTATATGAATTTTTTAATGTGGTGGTCCCATTCAATGAAATATAATCCTCACTATGGGTACCAACCAGGGAATTCTGATTTGATAACACCATATCTCTACTAGTAGACCAAACAATTTGAGGAGAATATACTAGAAATTTTCATCACATAAATAATATCATTCTAATAAAACAAACCGTATATTAATATATGAAAAAAATTCAGATGATAGATGACTTGTAGATCAAAATTAGATCCCTAGTTAAGGATATTCCAAAATAAACTATTCATTGGAAATTTATACAAAAAAATCACTATGGTTATATGGTGTGTATCACTTTTGATGAGGCATAAAATTTTATTATCACCCACAAGGTATATCTGGGATGACCTACACTGTTTATGAGATATCATGTGTTAAATGTATTAATTTTAGGGTATTCAACTTGTAACAATCAATCTAATTTAACATATTTTTTTTCTCGCAAATAGAATCCTATTTTTGGTCCCTTGTGTTTACGATCAATCCACACATTCCACATGTACTCCCTATGAGTCCCAATTGGGTATGGATAGTTTGATAAATGAAATACATAATTCTTCCATATGAAATTTATGTGAAAATGACCATGCGAGTTTAAACAACCAAAAAACATAATGTTAGTAAAATTTGGGATCATTTTTTTGTATATATTATACAATTTGTGTAAAATATATTTATAATGGAACTATATATAAAATTATTTTAGAGATACATAATGTATGGACACATATCAAATAACATGTAATCTCATAGTTGAGAAAAGACTATATATCATCATATAGAGTGTCCCCTTCATTATGGATATCGGATCCCATATTACTCAAAACAATGTTGAGATCCTCATTCATAACATGGGTTTCACCTAATAGTAGACTTCTATCCACAACTCACTAGAATAACAATCGGTGGTTGGTTATGAAATAGAACGAAATCTAAAAATATTTCTACTCCTCTTATCATCAAATTTCCTAGAGATTAAAAATAATTTCAATTTAATTTTTCAAACAAAAAACACTAATATGTCATCAAAATCAATAGATTGAAATACCCTAATATCATTAACCATTTATTCTTGAATGATGCATAAAAACCCATCCATGTTATGGACTTGTGATGATGATGTAATGAGTAGAGTGAAAGAAAAAATTATATTATTTTATTAAAAAATTTATATCCAATTCATATATCTATATAGAATTTTCTAGTCATGGGATCACCATAATTAAAAAGTTGATGCATTATGAAATTCATTAATCACATGAAATGGTTAAAAAAATTTAGTTATGAAAAATTAGAGGAATTAATTCATAAAACTGGAATACAAGATAAAAGTTACAAATAATAGATAAAAATATTGAACAATTCACAACATAATGGTTAAATGCTTTAGTTTCAATCCATTATAGATTTCAAGGATCCTGTCATAATCACAACATTGTTATGCCTTATCCATATGATATGAAATCGATTTTTTCAACATTAAACCTTCTAACTCTCTCTTTATGGTTATGTGAATTATAAATGTTGTCAAACAAATGTTGAAAATATAATACTGGGTTTTAAGGGGTATTTTTTAATACTCATAGAAGATGAAATCATATAAATTTAAAAATAAAAAAATAAACAACACTTCTGGTTAATTATCCATGTGGGTTTGGGTGTTAAAATTAATCACATCATCTCTTTATAAAACCCAATATTCTAAAAAATTATAAGTGTCATTTTTTCCAATCCAATTCCCGGAATAAGAGATATCCATGTTTTATCCCAACCACACTATTGTGGACAATAACAAATATATTATTTATAATATTTTTCTTAAAATCATCAATAGAGATAAAAATATCAAAATTTATAATTTTCATCAATCATTCTTATTTTAAAATATTCAATGTTATTGAAACTAAGGACTAGTGGTGTCAAAAATGTCCCCACCCATTCTTTTAGGATAAATATTTGTTGAATTAATATACATATATTTCCTTAAAATTAAATGTTCTCTAAAATTTCAAAAAAACTCAACATGATGGTTTAACATTAAATGATGAGATTAAATGAACATTATAATGTGCTTTATTAGTGTAAATAAATTGTTATAAACATAAAAAGGCCCTAGTGTTATGAAATTCATAAATTGAGATCAATCAAATTATTTAAATTCTGAGGTTGTGACAAACCTCATACAATTAAACATATTCATCTATGAAATGAATCTAACAAAAGGTGATAATTAAATAATCTGAAAAACATCCATATATTGAAAAAAACCTAATATTATTGGCCCATGTATCAAATATTGTTCTTTAAAATCTAAATAAATAAATAAAACAACCCCCAAGGAATTTAATTTCAGAACTCATAAATAATTTAAAAAACAATAGTTTTCTCTCAGATTATGTCCTTAACAAAAACATATATCCACCATAGGTGAAAATTTCCCGATATCCACAATAATTTATTTTTCTAATGAGTATATCATCTTAAAACATTTAATGAAATAAATCCATGAACAACATGAATTACTGATATGTTACTCCATTGAAAAAGTGTTACTCTTTTGAGAGAACTTATCACCCCCATAATGGGATTTCATGACAGATCCCTTATTTTAAAAAAAAATTCTGCCATATTTATCAACTAATAAGATCATACAGTTTTTAATCTAACACAAAAATATCTATAATACTACATGGTCATTGGGATATGGATAATATTACTACTTATCTCCTTATAGTTTTTGATAGGAAGTGTTAAATCTACATTTTGGTACTATATAAACATGAACATCAATACTAAAAACATCACAAACATCCATAAAGGTCCTATATTGGAATATTTGAAGAAAGAGTATTTGGATATACTGTCAATGATAACATATATGTTTTATCATCACATATTATAAAACGTTATGAACAAGAATATAATGTACAACAAAAACTTCATACCACTACTATACATATTTCTACCACACATTCGATGGGATAAACTATAATAATTCGAACTATATATTCCTAGAACTTATTATGACATATCTCTTCCAACAATTAACCTAAATATAGATATTCAAAAAACTATAATGATTAAAAATCACTAATTTTGTGTAATAACACCATTAACTATGTAAAATTATATTCTATGTGTTGGGTAATACCACATTGATCCATTAAAAATACCACATATATTTATATAGTATAACAGAGTGGTATCTACTATTATGTCACATAATGATGTAAAATTTCTGTATTAAGAATGAACAACTATAAATATGGTGGTGTGGTCCACTTTCCTGATGAATTTTTGGAAGCCCCTCAAATTCAACATCTAAAATCATTTTGGTCAAATTGAATCACTAAACTGACAATATCTCTTTGGGAACCGCCCACACAACAGAAGAGTGTTAGTGATCTATGTCAATTATTAATGGGGATTATTTCCCTCTAAAAAATGGTCAAATAGTCAGAAAACATATTTTTTAATCCTCCTTTACGAACCAAAAAAAAATTCACTTTTTATGTGCACCAATATTAACACCATTATCTAATAACATATATCTCTTCAACCATAATTTTAATAAAACCATAAAGTCCTATATTTTCTCAATGAATCAATATTTCTAAATATGATGGTTCACTACATGGCTACTAATCTAATGGAAATATAAGGTAAATCCTAAAACACGTAATATGTTGTACATTGATTTCATATGGGGAGGGGGTTAGTCCCTGTGTAACCAAACATCATGATGTAGATCATCATCCCACCTATCTATACATGAATTTAATCAAAAAATAAGTTTTTACATATATGTAAACTTCAAATCATGGGATTAAAATATGTCAGACATATATAATTTAATATGATATTTAATTTTTTACCTTAAAAAAATCTATAATCCTATTGGAAATGTAATGTAAATAAAAATACCATTGTAATGATAGCCAAGTTTAACAAATAGTGGATCAAACTTTCTGTCTACACTATGGGGGTCTCACACCTAGTTGATGTAGGACCATAATTATCTACCCATAATTTTACACCTCATAATATTAGTAATTTATTACTAGTTTATATCATGGTAGAAAAATTTTTTGTTTCCATTTCCCTGAAGGACTGTACTGATTTTTAATGTATATAGTTAGATAAATAATTTACAACTACATTGAATAATATGATAGTCTATGAAGGGGGAAATTAATTGTACTATAATTTTCACAAAATTAATTCCCTAATAATAAAATATCATATAATCATAATACGATATATTTACCTTTCAACACCACTTATGTGAATAAATTTATTAAATGTTAGACTATGGGGTTGGATCAATCCATTACCCATCATTAGAAACCATTGTGTTATCAGATCAAATTTTTATTATCTCTTTAGCAAGTAACTAGGAATATCCATAATATGACCATAGATTTACATAAAAAAATTTCATTCAATATTAAAATTAATTTTAATATCCATGATTGGAGTTATTATTCTTTCAATTTTCCCTTGGTGTGCAACAGAATATTTAGTGATTCGTGAAAACACAATCACAATTTGATTAGTAGTCTTATAGAAACTCTTTTCACACCATAATGAATTATCATTAAGGAAGGACTGTTAAGGTCTATTTCCTATGATGTGTACTCATTCATGGACATGAATTACATTGTGGTGTTAAAAATCAATGGAAATTACTCCTTAATTTAAAAAGGTTTCAATCATCATCAATGGAAATGTTGTCTCATCATGAATGTTAAAGGATCATCATCCATTAATATCTCACTATTCTTTGTAGGGATCTAAATGATAGGATCATAATTTTCTATGTGAAATTAAAAAATATAGTGGAATATTATCCTATAAGACTTTCAAAAATTAATTCATGCATGGAATATGATATACCAATTACCATCAATACATTATCATTTAAACACATGTACATGATATATCCAACTAGTAGTCTCATCAAAAAATTTGAGAACTACGATAAACAAAAAATATCCACACTACATGAAATAGTGAGATAACTTTCCTTAAATAAAAGTGAAATGATGTATTTTAGATAACTTATAAAAATTATGCTACATACCCAATTAATCATTGACATATATAAAAAGATTATGCATGATCTCATCAAAACCTTTCCTCTACACATGAGTCTCCTATCAGTGGGTATCACCCGTACATTGAAAGGATTAACTAATAACATTTTGGTTATATCTTAATGAGAAGACATATTAATGACTTGTAAGATACTAATAAAGTTATATATGATTCCTTAATTCACTTAATTGTTCCCATGAATGTTGACTTAGAGAATTATGTTTACTTACAAGCTATATTTGTTCTAGTGAATGTAAATATCAATTGATTCACCTATTTAAGCCTCTATGATTTGATAAATAAACTAATGAACCACATAAAATCTATGAAAAAATTTCATAAAACAGTCCTCGCATGAACACTCACTTAATGATATGTACCTAGGACATGAACACTATGATACCTAACAAAAAAATATCCAACCCTTCGAGGCCCTTCCTAGTCTTATTGTGATATTATAGATCCACCGAAATCATACTATAAATAGGATAGAGGTTTTATAATATCTTTTAGAAGATATATACCAAAATATAAGTGGATAGGTCCTATATCAACCTTTAATGGAAAAAATATCTAATGAAAAAAATAACATGAAATTATAATAATATATAAATATATATCTATATTCAATGAATTAAAGTGGAATTAAACACAAGTAAATAATCACATGGGAGAAAAAAAAAATGGATCAATGCATTTTACTAATAAATCACCTGAAAAATCCAAAAGAAACAAGGATTCTCCTCCTAACCCTATGTACTATTATATTGATATCAGATCTTAAATTTCACAAAAAAAACATTATAACACTTGAGCGTTAATAAGATTAAGTGGAAAATATATTTTAATAAAACTATAAAAAATTAATATTTTATGTTTTCATAGAGAAATGAATCTAGTTTTATAGGATGAATATTTAATTTTAACATACACGGTCAATATAATTCATTAATTATTTTTTGAAAATTTATATTTAAAATATACTTTTATCAAAAATTGAAAATATTTTATTTAACTATTTGTAATTTTGTTTATAATAATGTGAAATAGTATGAATGATTTAAAATTAATTAAATATTGAATTTTTATAAATTATTATATAATCATTTCGAGGTAAAATGTGTTATTTTTTAAAAAAAATATTTTTGAAAAAATATGATTGATTGAAAAAGCATAATATCTATTCATTTTATTTAATATAATATAATACTTAAAAATGATTTATTTAAATTAAACACATAGACACACACAAATATATATATATATATATATATATATATATATTTCAACTCTTAAAATCTAAATGAATATAAAAATGATAAATATGTATATGGTTAATATAAGTTCACTTTATGCTTTAAAAATTCATTTCATGAAAAATAGTTTCAACACAATTACTGGGATTATTTTTTACATTAACTCAACCAAATATATGAATTAGATTTTATAATATTAATTCCATATTTCTAATCATTAATATAAATATTATGTATAATTTTAAACATAATTTCCATTTATAATATTACAGTAAAAGATTATATATTATTTACCCATGTTAGGTTTAAAATGGTTTTATTGGGGGCTAGGGGTTAAATTAAATGATGTTTATTTTTCTCAATTATTATGATCAAAATCCTATTTTATGGTCATATTTATGCAATATAATATCCCATAATCATATTTAAGTTCAATTTAAGGCATCTTCCCTTGTAATGACTTTATGATATTATATATATATGGGGAAACATCTATGTGTTTTCCAAGAAGATCCCCTCCCACAGATATAAAAGGGACCCTCTTCCCCTTTCATGTCACTCCTATAAAGACATCAATATAAAAAAAACAATAAAATCATTGTCTAATAGACATATCCATATTATTTAAGATTTTGTTTCCGTAAAATACCAAACTTATGGCATTACTAAGAGATACAGAGGAGGTTATCTTAAGAGAATATAATTTTCTTCAATAGGATAATTATTTATACATCATATTTTTAGAAAATAAATTATGTATTTACTATTCCAATATATTGAAATAATTATCATTAATATAATGAGATGTTATAATATATATGGAATAATATTTATACGTCTATTTATCCATTAAATGGTAAATAAATCCATCACTCATGTGTGTGGAAGACCAGCGACTCCCTAACATGTGTATTTTTTTTCCATCACTGAATAACATAGATTGGAATAATGATATAATGAATGAATATCATGATACAAATGACATGATATTAATAATTTAAAATTAATTTATCATCCACTTACTTACCTTCTCACCCATTTAGAGAATGATATTGTCGCTCATGTATACATATGACCTACTATCTTAAAGAAGAGATTCTATTAATTTTACATGTCAAAAAATTGAAGAATGAATTTAAAAATTTATTGTATCATTTTTCATCACCATTAATAATTCAAGGATATTTTAACATTTCCATTTAGTAGAAGTTCCATAAGTTTATATTGGCATCAGAATGTAAATCGGAGTGTTGTAATGCTTCAAAAGTTTCATTTTAGATGTTTTTTAGGACCTACGAGGTGTCTCAATAGTACAAACTAGTTATGAGGCCATCAGGAAACAAAGACTCACTATATAGTTGATACAAATAGGTTATCCTTGTTTGTTAAACCATATGGACCTCTAAAGGAAATCATGAGACCCCTATGTGGTATTTAATATTGTTTGTTAAACAGTTCATGGTAGGGTTTATGACCATAAATAATATATACATTAAATTATAGAGGTAGTCCAATGATTTTCACTTTTTTTCCTAAATTTGAACCTTTCCCACATGGTTAGTTCAACATAACCATTTATATAGCATTATTAGTGAATTGTTATCCATAATAGTGTGGAAAAACTATTAATGGTGTGTCTCTTGAGTTGGGTGAGCTACACATTTCATGTAAACGCATCTTAACTATGAAGACTAATTGTGAACCTCATTGAATAGAGAAAATGATTTTTTACCATTTAAACATAAATGATATTTACCACATTTTACTACCCCATATGTATAGGTTATCACTACTCTAACCTCATCATCCCCTTACTCTACCATTATTGGATTTCCATCATTTAAGCTCCCAATAAAACATATTCGGGTTTATTGGAAGCATATAGTTATGTCTATGACTCCCCCTTCATCATTTATTACATTATCCATGTATCTCAGTAAATATATTCATCTAATTTTATTCATCCTATATTAGGGTTTTTTATAATATTTTGATTTATCTCAATCCATATCGAATAAAATCATAATATTGAAAAATGGAGTGTCTTATTAATGAGGTTTGTGGTGTAGGTTATTTTACCTAGAATATCACTTGTATAAAAATTACAAGGTGTTTCAACAATATTAACATTTCAGGAATTCTCTCAACAAATTGAAATTATTTACATGGTATATAATTCCTTAAATTTAATTGATTATGTGTATTAAATATAACTTAGGGATGGTTCCCACCTCAACAGAAAGCACAATGTTTTGGGGTTATTTCTTCTATTCCATTTACTAGTGCCTCATTTATATAAATAAATAAATCCATTGTGTATTTATTTCAATTAAGAATCTATAAATTTAACCAACTTTTATAATCTATTTTTAGGTGTGTTTGATTATTTGTAGTGAAAGAGATGGCCAAATTGAATCAAATGAGTTGGTATGGCAACCCCTACTTAGTTTCTAACAAAACCACATATGAGGTGCACTCTCATATTTAATAGAAAGGGGAAATAAAATTGAAATAAATGAAATGATAAAATTTAATGAAAAATCACATGTATTTATAAATTTTACTTAATATAAAGTTATATAATCCAGTAATTGAGTGGTGAAATAGAATCTATCTAGACATGGCCTCTTTATTTCAAATTGTTACATTGTAGGAACTCTAACATGGATCACTTATTTATTTAAATTTAATTTTTATAGTACTTTTATTCATCCATGAGATAGAATTGGATCCCTATATGGTATACCATATATGGGATTAGAGGGTTACGCTTTTAAACCACACCATGAGCGATTCATGGATCCTCATAAGGAATAATATGGACAGACACATTTAATATTTGTTTATTGTAACTGATCATGGAGTACTACCATGGTAACCATTTATATATAGTGTTTGGCTTCCTAATTCCTTTTATTCAAATAAATTTATGTTACTACCAAGACAGATAACATACAAGAAGTTGGTCTACACATCACATACATACCATCCTAGTTTAACTCCGTTCATGAGAACTTATGAAATGGGAATGTTTGAAACTCTTATAATTAAACAAGACTCTTGAGTTATTCCTTTGGTATATGTTATTATTGTGTGGATATATATATTTTATATATGTTCCTATATATAGAGTTCATATATATAAATACATACATATGTGTTTATATATTATTGTATATATTTACATACATAGTTTTACCTTATTGAGGTATTCTGTAAGAGGATGATGTAGGTATGGTATGGTTTCCTTAATAAATCTGATAATAAAATCATTTATTTTATTTACTTATTCACTATACAAGTAATATACATGCACATTTTTGTGTTTCTTATTCATGATCTTGATATCTTTTGATAGTATTGGGGTAGCCTATTTTGTATATCTCACAAATTGTTTGGGAAACCATTGCACTGTAGTAACCCAAAAGACATCATGTATAGATGTTTTGGTTCATGGATTATTCCTTTTTAGTTAAATATGTACATGGGAGATAATGATTAAGGAAATATTCCATTTCTCAGGATACTTTATGATGTATCTTTTGATTCTTTCTTTCATTTTCATTATGACTTGTATTCCTACACCCATGTATTCATCTATCCATGTACGCATAATTTCCCACTCACTATTGACATAAAATCATTCTATACATGATAATTTTTAAAGCCTTATCTCGTTAAAATAGTTGAAATGATTTATTATATTTCATTTATCAGTTATTTATATTTCCTCAACTATTGACTAACTCTCACACCATTATTAAACTCTGATTAGATGGCTTTAGTCTCCCCATTATACAATAAGTAGACCCATAAATACAAGTTGGTAGCCACTGGTTTATAGGGAGATGTGGTTGAATCCATGTGACTGACCAACATGAGGATCCATTTCAGTGTATCATGAGTCATATAATTAAAAATTTGTATTATAAGATTATTCATTTGTCTTACTATTTTATGATAGTATACAAGAGGAAAAAAATTTGAAGTCACCATGTAAATTTCTATTTATTTTAGTGAATAACACTTACAGGGTGGAAATACCATGTGTAAAGGGATTAGATTGTTTTTCATGTTGTTAACTAATATATTTTATGTTCATATAACATTTTGTGATTGGTTTACATTCCTATAATTACTAGTTTTTTATTATGTATTATATTTTAACATTAGTCAAATTTAGAATGTATATATTGTTGAATGACTTATTATAGGATCATGTTTATTGATAATACATTCATATTCCATGTTTTCTACGTTGAATATATATATTTCTTGATACATTTTGAATGTGCCTTTTTAAATTTTTTAGCATGCTGGTTTTCATATCATTTATAGGTGAATATTCAGTATGTTTCCCTATATAAAATGCTTTCATGGATTTAAAAACATAAAATCTATTATTGAATGCTATGGGATATAATATCTAGTTATAATTATAATATATGGCTAGTTATTAATGTTTTAGCATCAACATAAATGGTATTTTCTTGTATAACATGAGGGTGGAACTTTAAATAACCAATCACTTTAAGTTTGATTCATATATCATTTTTTGTAGGATATAAAACATTTATGTTAATGATTAAATGGGTGTCCAAATACTATATATGTTTTATGGTTCATTATTAATTGGGATGGATAAACCATATAATAAAACGATTATATGTGAATTTTATATATTCAAAAATCAAATGTAAGACACCATTCTAACTACACGAATTCCAATTGAAATTTATAAAAAAAGTAATGTTATTAATTTGTAATGGTATTTAATTTAACTAAAAATTGTTGTTAAATTTATGTATGCTGAAATGTAGGTCTTATATGAAATGGTTTCCTATATAGAGGATTGTACATCTATTACACATGAATGAAAAACCATAAAAAATATCCTTAAATTCACAACCGGGCCAAATTTGATTAGTTGAGGAATGTTGTTATATGATAAACCTACCAAGGGTTATTAAATAATTAATCACTAAACTATAGTTCAGTTTCATATAAATGGACCCATGATGGTATGATGGGACCCTTATATATAGCATTTTCCTACCATATTCCATAGTACATGGGCCATATTGGTATTCTTATTCTTTATTGAAACATTATTTATTTTTTCAATAACCACTTCTATATGTTATATATAAATGTATGATAGAACGATACTAAATTAGTAGTCCTAAAATATTAATTAATTTATAGTTTTCATTTGTGTTCTGTTTATCTATGGCTTTGGTTAATTAATTTTACAATAATAACATAATTAATGTTTCCCTATACATCATAGAAAATAAAATTTTATTAACTATGCTAGATATGACAGTCTATATAGAAATGTATAATGGATAAAATAAAATTATAATATAAATTTCATAATTCTGATAGGACATCATCTAAATAATAATTTTTGAATGTATGCTTGATATAACACTTCAATGTTCCATGTATTATTATATGAATAATGTACCAAGAATGCTATTCTTATTGTTTGTACATTATTTTTTCAAATGTGATAAAATCTAATAAATTAAATTAAAATATAATGCGGTATACATCTTTACCCTTATATAATAGTAGTTTAAATCCTTACGTGGTTTATTCCTTGGATATGGGCATGAGTGTTTTTTTAGGCTTCTTCTTCTATCTCAAGAACATAATCAATAAGTTGTAGAGCCTATTTACCTTATTAGAAAAAACTAGTCAATGGTTTGTTGGATTATATATTAGTATGGGCTATCCCAGTATGGGTAGTTCCCTAAAATCCAAATATCATTTCTAAATTATTATGAAGAGTTTTATTTGAGGTTCTGTTTAGATGAACTTAGTAAATTTAATGACTCTTAGATTATAAAACAATACATTGGTGGAACATGTGGTCATGAGGAAAATTGATCCTTTTTATGGGAACTAAAATTGGGTAATTCTCTTTTTCGGTGGGCTATAAAATCCTAGTAAATGTTCATCCTTGTAGTAGGTCAGATAATCATTATTCTTCTCCAGCGATCGATGGGTCATGCAATCATTAGAGGTGTTTATATTTATATTGGATATTATGAATCTAGAATATATAATTTTTATGGTCACCCATATACGGAGATGCATATAGATAATGAGCCTAAGGGTAGGTTCGTATTGGGTTTCATTCTATTTATATAATCTTGAGGTGAAAATTGATGATACCCACAGTATCGATCGAATTGATAAAATGGTATAAAATTGCATTAGTTTAGTGGAAACTATTTATGCTATGAGATTCTAGGTTTTGATTACGGGTCATATTCATGAAAGAGTGACCTAGGAGATAATAAAAATATGAATCATCCCAATTCTCAAGATGATAATGTTTTATGTGGAATAGGTATTATATAACTTACAATTAGTTTGTTTTGTCTTTTACACCACGTTCTAGGGATGTGCATGTGCACGGATTGAGGGATCATTGTGCTTAAATATATATGAAATATTCTCCAATGAAATTTTATGCATGTGGTTGTCATATATTTTCAATTGGATCTTTGTGAAATTGTGTTGGACAAATTTGTAACCCATGTTTATTGGTTTATGGATTGTGTGACGTGGTACAAGTTCATTTCTCAATAAACAGAGTCTAGGACACTCTTAATGAGGGGACCATCACATAAATCCAAGTAAATTGTTTCATTTCATGTAGAGGGTGAACAACTATAAATGTCCATTTGGGAGAGCTAAAGTTATCTTTTAAATTCTTATGATGATAATTGTTACATAATGTTATCCTGAGATAACTCTAGTGACACCAACTGTTTTAGGGTTTGGATAATGTATGGAAATTAGATTCATACAAGGTGTTAGATTATGATCCGTGATGAATCACATTTGTTGTGTTCTAGTGTTTTCAATGAATCGTGAAATTGGAATAGTTTCATGTGTATACAACCATATTTGATACCCTTAACTAGGTTATACGTCACTACTTATTCTTGAAGGTTCAAATAATTCATTGGTAGTGATGGATTCATTGTATGTTTAAGCACACATCACTGTAATAACAACCAATTTCTCCTGGGATGATGGGCAATGAAAATTTGACAATTATTCTTGTTAGTAATTGTATATAGTCAGCTGTAAAACATGTCATGCACTTCATCTTTTATATGAAGAGATTATATGTAGTCCATTTAGTAATCATGATATCCTCTCATTGTATCATTTGTTTAGAGTTGTCCATGTCACCTAACATGTTAATGTCATTGTTATTCAATAGAGTGTCATCTATACAAAAATCTAATGAAATAAATAATATTCAATTCAATTTTAATAAATACACTCTTTCATAGTATCATTGTGGGATCATTGAAATTATTAGGGGAATGGTTTTTTCTATGTTATATTGGTATTTCCATGCAAAAAAGGCCTCATATAGACTCATGGACACTAGAAACTTATCTAGAATGATCTCTACATGAGATCAAAATGTTTGGATCCTTTAATGATTCGATATGTGGAAATAATTTCTTTTTAGTGATGTATTAATTGTAAAACCATGATAATGGACTAAATAGTATGATATATATGAAACCAAGTATTTTATTCAAAGGATACACTAATATATAGTATGGATCTGATGATATGTTTAAATTATAAATATCTAATGGAGATGGATTAAGAATATACCAATTTTCATGTAGTGGAATGATGACAGAAATAAATTTTTTCTTTTAAGGATATCAATGTTATCAACATATGGGATTCATTTATAGTGTTTGATATAAAATTGGTATAACATAGAAAAAAGGAATCATAATTGTGTTTCGTATGTGTTGGAGAATAATGGAAAAAATTATCAAAAATAGTATGCCTTTTGGGGATGGATATTTCAGTCTATTTTTTCGTTAATTGAGGTCCATAAAGATTCCCTTTATGAATTTCCTAGGGATGAGATGAGTGATGTGAAAGGTTTAACCAAAACCATCATTTAGAATCCTACACAACCATACTAAATTTGGTATATTGGGACTCAACCATTCAATCATTATAAAAAACATACCAATGTATGTTTTAAGAACACTAATCTAATAAATAAATAGGAGAGTCTATTGGTGTAATTACCATATCTCTAAATTTAATGTTAGTAGTTAAAACCTTTTGTGGGAATCCTCTATATTCTAGTTGAATATAGAGATTAAGACATGGTCATGTCCAATTTTATATGGGATTGGTTAAGCACTGTATAAATGATCATTTTTGAAAAAGATGGCTTTGTTAATATTCAATGGATTCAGTACTGTATAATTTATGTAATTCTTATTAGTCCTACATGACCATTAGTATGAAACTTTAAAATTCATATAGGTAGTTTTTTTTCATTTTTTCCTAATGATTCTCAAGAATAAGAAATTATATGGTTGATATATAGTAGCGTCCCATGTTTTTTGTCAACTAAAAATTACATGGGATTATAAAAAAATAGAGGATATAATATATATTTAATTGATCAATATAATATAAATTAATGTGTTGGATCACTAATAATGTCTCATTTTTAGATGTGGTTTAATTACTAAGAGGTGTCTCGGGAGTTTGGATGAGTTTTTTATGGTGTCAAGTACCAAAAAATTTCTTTTTGAGAGAGATAAATAGGGGTAAATGGTTTTTTAACTATGTGTTCCACTAGAAGAAATAATGAATATGATATGTGGGGTGTATCATATTTTGATCAAAATGGGAATTTATGGCGAACACCTAGAAAAATGTATTGAGTAAATTGTAGAGGTGGGTCCATGGGATGCACAATGTTTTCCAGACTATACGACTATCCCACATATTTAGTCAAACATAACCTGTATCAACACACAATTATCCATAACCCTATAGAAAAACTATATAGGATGTGTATCCTTGGTACTATGACATACATGGGGGAATATAATCTTTTCTATAAAGTAAAATTTGTTTATAAGTTACATTGTTGTTCCACATGCTAGACAATACTTGTGTTTCCCTTAAATTTTAAATTAATAATGTGGAATCTAATTCCTCAAATTTAATAGTAATTCTCCATTTAATTTAACCATTGGAGGGTTCTCATCACAACCTTTACCACCACATTTTGGATTTTATTATTATATTCCCAAGACATATTCCTTTTCAAGGAAATTGAATCCCCTATTTATGTATTATTTCAAATGATTAATCTATAATTCTCTCCACATGTTTTATTCATCATTTAGTTTTGTACTATTAATTATAGGGAAATAGATATTTAAATTGAATTAAATGGTTTCATGTGAAAACCATTCCCCACATTCTAATAATACCACATTTGAGGATCAATTTCTTATTTAATAAAATGTTGAAAATAATTGTAAATTTTTGAAATATAAAAAGGCATGGATCATCCCATCAATTTCTATAGATTAGTGGAAATTAATTTGTATATTTATATATTTTAATTTTTTGAATGGAATTCATATGTACATGACCTCTTTATTATTCATATTTTAATTTTACATGACATTCTCAGTAACCTGCCCCATATTTAATAAAATTTAGTAGATTTTCTGAATTAAATTAATTCTAGGAAAATAAATGGATCCCAAAATTTTATACCATAGATGTGATAATATAGTTATTATATTATACATTGATGTGAGTGATACTTGGGTCCTTATACATAATTTAATAGACAAAATAAATCAGTGATAGGTCTTTGAATGTGCTCTTGGAGAGATACAAGCGTTCATTTTTACAAAACTCCTTTGATGGGATAAGGATTCCTTATTAATAAATCAATTGATAGATCTTCCATATCCAAGAACATACATGGATACGATCTATAATTCACCTGAATATGGGGATAGATTTACTCTCCTCCCATGAAATTATAAAATGTGTATGTTGGAACATATTATAATTACGTAGGACCATTCTGTTACACCTCGTGTCTCGACTAGTATAATGTGTATATATATATTCCTATATATATTGTTTATATATATATATACAAAAATAAATTTATATATGTATATATCGGGTGTTTTCCTTACAGAGGTAATCTAGCTTAAGTGAAAGCAGGTATGGTCAGTTGGGTGTCCTTGAGGAACCTGAGCTCGACTTAATTACATTTTATTTAATTATTATCTATGTTATTAATATACATGTACAATGATATATTTCTTTATAATGAAGGATAACTTAAGAAACAATTGGTTATGGCCCACTAAGTATTTCTCAAACCTTGATTCAGATTCCATTGCAATGGTATTCTCAAACACACCTCATGGTGGTAGGTTTAGGATAATGGATTATTCTTATGCTATTACATTTGAAAATGGAATTTTCTGAGAACAAGACTAATCTTAACCTAAACATGATCACTTATATATATTTTGAGGCATTTTTCATTGTATGTTAGTATTTGGATATCAGTTTGCAAGTATTCCTACATATATATATATATATATCCTTATAATCACATTTGGTATTAGAATAACATACTTCATTATATGATACTATTTATGGATTTGGTCATTCAATTTTATTGTATGATTTTTTATTTTCTTATAATTTGTTATTTATATTTCCTTCACTACTAAATATCTCTTAATTTTCATTAAGACTCTAATTAAGAGGGAATAGTCTCACCCTTATACAACCATTTGACCCTCACTACTAGTCATATGTTTCTACCATACAGGGTGGTCCGCATGTTTCCATGTGACTCACCAACTCATGGAACGCATTCAATGGATCCTATTTCAGGATAATACGAAGTGGTATTAGTGGATTATTCTTTTTTCCTTACTATTTTGGGATTGCTGACATTTGAATAACATTGTGTCAGTGCTTTGTAAAAAGGGTTGTCTTGGAGTTATCACCCCTCACACATGTAAATGAATAATTTTCTAAGGGTGGTATTGTTTTTCATTTCATTCATTATTAAATTTGAAAATGATTTCACATCAATTGATTTTTATACTTTCTACTGATTATTGAATTATGATGATTATGGTATTTTACCTTTGATTAGGTATGAAAAGGAAGTATTGCTACTTGAATAATTATATAAATATATATATTCATAGTTAATTCATAATACATGCCTTGTAAGTTTCATTTTTTTTGGTACAAGTTGTATATGCTTTGTACAATTTTTTTGCATGTTTTTCTACATACCAAGAATAGGTGAATATTCAATGTAATTCCTATAAAATATGTTTCATGTGGATATTCCTACATATATAACATTATTTAATTATATTTGATATAATATTTTGTTATAATTATGAAAAATTATTTGTTATTAATGCTTCATCATCAACCAAAATGGTGTTATCCAATTTATTTTTATTGTTGAACCTTAACACACCAATCACTGCTTGTTTATCATATGGACCATTGGTCGCATGTCCATATATAATTTTTGTTTTGATTAAATGGTTTCCAATAAAATTTTATAAGGTGTATGGGTATTTATAAATATAGAAGTGTAACCCATATAATCAAAACAATAATTCTGAGAATATTATTTCCAAAAACCAATGGAAAACCTATTTTAAACAATATGAATAACAATTGTAATTTGTAAAGGTATGTGGGTTTATGAATTGTAAAGGAAAATTAATTTGACTGAATAATTTTTATTATATGTATGTATGATTAAATATACATCTTATAGAAAATTGTTTCTTATACAATATATTCTACCTCTGTTACATGGGCATGATGAATCATATGTATAAATTCATAAATGATCAAATGTACCGAAGTAGGTCATTTAGGGAATGTTTTTATATGATAAAATCACTATGTGTGTATGGAAAATTTAATAAATAAACTATTTTTGGGATATATTTATATAGACCCAGAGGGTAGGAAGGGGCCCTCTAAGGTTTCTTTTACCATTCATATTATTCAGTGCATAATCCATGTGGGTATACATATGCTATAATGGATCAACAATTTAATGTATCATAATGAACATATACTTGTTACCCAAAACATTATGGTGGAACCTTGCTGAAGTTGTTTCCCTAAAATTTTAATGACCCATAGTATTTTTTATGAGTTATTTTTATCATAGTATATCAATAATTATAATTCCATTCATAACATAAAAAGAGTTTTCCACAACATCATGGAATTGATTTTTTTTTCTTTAAGTAATCCATATAAGATTATATGTATAGATATATACATTGGAAAGAATAAAATTTTATGATAAAAATCCAAAATATGATTCTATATCATCTAAATAATAATTCTTAGAAGGAATTTAGAAATAACATGCATATATTCCTTAGGGCGTTAAAAAATCTAGTACCATAAGTTTTTCATTATGATTGGTGTGTGATGTTCTCAAATGTGGAATAATGTGACAAATTAAATAAACCATTAATGATTTTCATAGCTTCAACCTTGAATATGGGTAGTTAAAATTCATCAATGATTATTTCTTTGGATGTGATGGTGGGAGTTTTCTGTAGTATTCTTCATCAATCAGTTGAACCAAAACGTCATCAAGTAGGTCATAGTGACTTTTTCAGTGTCAACAAGTCAAAAGATTATGGCATTCAATTATATCATGTGATATCCTAATATAGGTAGCTTCCTTAAAATATAAAATCAATGTGAAAGAATTATGAAGTGTTTAAATGTGAGGTTTCATTCGGGCATCATTCATCCAATGTATGAAAATAATCTGTAAAGTCAATCCCATGTGGAATGGTTGTCTATGTAGTACTTTGAGTCATTTTATGGTTATTATCATTTCTTAATTTTATGTTTTATTGATCTAGATAATCCATGGACATGTTCATCTTCTTAGTAGATCATGAAACCCTTCTTCTTCTTCGTTAGCGATGGAATACATAAAAAGTTGTCAGAAATATTTATAGAAATACGGTACAATATGACTCTAGGATAAATATTTTAAATGGTTAAACATATACTAGGATCTATAGGGTGGAAACACCTATGGTTAGTATCAAAAGGTGTGAATTTGTGTTGTTGGAAAGTTGAGGTAGTACATGTTGATATACCTATGATGAATTTATTGAAATTAATATTATATTCTTATATCTTATTGAGCTTAAAATGAAAATGGTAATTACTATTCAGGACCATATTAAATTATTTCAATGAAGGAGAACAATCAATACCAATAAATGAAGGAAATATTTTAAAAATTAAGTAAGTGAACACATTTTATTTAAAGTACTTCTTTTGAAGTGTGTTATAATCATTGATATGAAATGGAAATTCATCCTTAGGCACATCGAAGCCCTTAAAAATGTAACTCCCTGACCCTAGTTACCCAGAGTCGGTGCATTATTACATAACATTGGCATGATCACAAGAAAGATCAAATCTCGAAAGACAGATAGGTTTAGTAGCCTTGGAAACACTAGATATATTCATAAGTTTTACATTACATCATAAAATGAAAAACTACTACAACAACATAATGTCTCCATAATCCACACTCATATCCCCACATAATATCCCTGCAGGTCATTCATAATTTACTTCTTCACTTCCTGGGAAAAATAAAACATAGAAAAGGGGTGAGCTCAAATGCCCAGTAAGGCTAACAATATAGAGGAAACTTTAATAAATAAGAATAAATATTTAAGGCAATGTATAACTAAAACAAAAGCCTTTCAAACTTGAACTTTCAACATGGTAAGGCATAAATAAAATGAAATAATGCCATTTACTTATTCACATGGATATTCTACTAATCGAATAATCACATGAAAAAATCATTAACCACTTTCATAATGTTGGAATTCATAATGCTGAACTTTAATTTCTTTGTCAAGGCCTCGTCCCAAGACCTTGGGGCTAACTGTAACCGGAACCCAACCCGGAGTGCCTCTAATAACCGGACACCAACCCAGAGTGCCTCTAATAATCGGACACTAACCCGGAGTTCCTCTAATAACCGGAGACCAAACCAAGGTTCCTCTAATAACCGGAGACCAAACTGGAGGGCTTACTTTTACAGGTCCCCAACCCGGAACATACTTGTCTAACGCATTCCTCTGAATGAAAGGTTGAAATATAACATAAACATTCGGATTACAAATAACTTATGAAATGTCAATACTTTAAACAAAAACCATGAGTGACATAAGAATATCTTATCCACAGTCAAAAATATCACAAAACATTCAATAAAATAGGGATGTTTTGTATCATAAAAAATCAACTTCAAATAAGCTTAAAATCCATCAAAGGATGTTGACATAGATGAAATCAAAACTATTTTACAGAAATATCTCTTTTTTTTAAATCATTTAAAAGTCACATTATTATAAAATAAAATCTTTACATTGAAAATAATCTTATAAGATTGTAAGGAAAGCTTCGACGATTTTATAACGGCGGAAAATAACTGCACCCGCCGTATAAGTTTAAAAAAACATTCTTACCTTAATTCTGTCGAAAAGGTTAAAAAGCACCTTATTTGGAAAAAGACAGAAAGATTCCTTTATAAACCACTTATAAAAATTCAAACAAGGGTATAAATGACTTTAACCCATATTCTTGTAAATAGTAAAAATGTTTTGAAATACATTTTTAAGAAACATGGATGTGGATGATAAAGAGATCCCAGTAGATTATTACGTATAAACAACCTCAGATAATGAAGAGATTGTGAAATAACCCTTACCAATTTGGTAAATTATGAAACATAAAACCCATGAAAGAGTTATCATACAATGAATATGTAAATACACATAAATTAGAGTGTATTACACAAAGGATATAATTATGGGCAGTACATACACCACACAAAAGGTGATGGTGGCAATATGGCATGAATCTCACAGAAATAAGGGGTGAGATGAAAACCCCTTACCTTGTACTTTTCCTTGGTTGGGGTAGGTTAACCTCCTGTATAATGGTGAAATAATTGTTATTAAATTATAAAAGAATAATATACATTATTATGATATCATATATGATCTTTTAATATTGATTTGATAATAATATCTTAGTATTATCGTTGTTTCGGGTGTGAACATACTTTTTTCTTTTGTATGTTTTGTTACGTAAGACATGTTTGTAAAGGATAGGCAGTATATTATTCATATCCATAATGATATCAAGTCCTTAAACATCATTTTTAAATCATCAAATGATAATTATACTTGAATGGATACGATGGAGAATGAATCTCATCGCATTCGTGGAGACGGTAGTCCGTACGTACGCACGAGCGACAATATCATTCTTTTGATATTAAAATAATATATAAATGGATGGTATATCATATATACAGAATCATTAACATGTTATATTTATTATTTACATGAGTTACACATCATTATTATACCCATCCAAATAATATTATATTGAATAACAATTACCCCACGACGTGGAGACGGTAAGCCGTACGTACGCACGTATGGTGACATGTTATTCAAAGGGTGGATAGAATACTGAATATGGTTGTACCATATTTATAATAACATCACATTATATAAATGATACTGGAGTTATTATTTTAGAATGGTAACAACAAAGGAACAAGAAGTGGAAGAAGAAATGAACTTGGAAAAGGGTGGTGAAATCATTACCTCTTCTTCGGGTTCTTCCTTTTGATTTGATCAAAAGGGCTCATTAGGTTGGCTTTCTGATCAAATTAAGGCCCCTAGGTCGTAGTGAGGGAAGTTGGGAGAGTATTTGGGCAGAGTTTGGCCGAACCAAAAGGATTTTAAGGTGTGAAGAAATGAGAAGGAGGAGTGCCCTTTTATAAGAGGGGTGAGGGGAACCTTTGGAAAAGCAAGAAATATTAATTTATAATAAATTCATATTCGGTTTCTAATGGCTCCAAAGTTGATTCTTTAAATTTTAATGTGGGGATGGGTCGACAAAAACTCAACCAATAGAATTTAGACAGGTTTGGGTACTTATATTAACCTTATCTTTAAGTATTAACTCTAAGTTAATTAGTTTCACTTTTACAATGTCTCTTTGTATTTTTATATAATATGGTTAATAAACTTACTATATACATCCAAGAGACCCCCAAGTGGTCCATTAATGATTAAATTATCATTATATAAGTATCTTGGACGAACCTTAGATTTTTAGAAATTTAATATCAATTAATAATATAATATTTGTTTCAAGAACTCTTTTATGTCAATTTTGACACTATTCAATAGATGATTTTTGTGAAACTCATAACAGATTGATTACTTAGAAAAAAGTGAATTAAATCAATCCTAATATATCATATTATCCTATAAAATTAGTTTAATTCATTAAAAGTTTCATATTATATTTATTTGTGTATTTATAATTTCAATAATTTTAATTTTTCACTATTATAGTAATTACTGCATCATCATTGTGTCATAAATAAAATACATTATTTAATGTCTAAAAATTATAAATAAAATATCTTTATGTAGGAAATCTTATTATCTTTCTAATGAATATTTATAATCTAAAATCCAACATATATAACCCTATGTAACAATTTTTTTGTTAAAAGATATATGCTTTTGTGATTTTTGTATTCATTTTATCTTAATTAAAATAAAGTGTCATTCTCACTTACAAGTGGATCCATGGGGTCCCAATATCGACCAAAAGATGCCCATGGTCGACCATGTATCAACCAATAGGGTTAAAACACGTTTTAGGGTAATTTATTATTATTATAATATTATTGTTTAACCCTTATTTACCAGATTTATCCTTAACCATGGTAAATAAAATATTTACCACAGTAATTATTCAAAATGTCTAAAAATAAAAGTTACCTATTTACACAATTTGGACATCCTTATTCCAAATATGGAATCCATTTTTCTAAATTCAAAACACAGAAGTGGCAGAAATTAATTTAAAATTAATTCTCGCTGTCAAAACAAAAAGCGTGTTTTTAAGAGATAATAACTATCAAAAGATTGACACTTGTTTATGTTCGGTTTAATGGGAAAATTATGTCCAATGACCAACATTATATTAAATGGTAAAAATATATTCTAAATATAATTTAAAACCACTCAAATTAATAATTTATCACTATTAATTATTTTGATTAAAAAAGTTGTTTTTAATTAAAATGTAATAATTTTCACTATTCATCAAAATATGAAAGTTATCCGAAAAGTACAAAAATTTCACCTTAGGCTAAATTTGATATTACGAATCCAAAAATGAAGTTCATTTTGAAAGATAAAATTTTTAAAATTTTTAAAGGTAGGTATTACTATTCATAACGGCTAGTTTGATTGGTTGTGGTGTGTTAGAACTCGAAGTTGCGTACAACACACGCTACTGTATTATTCAAAGGAAAGCGTACCGTGGAAGCTTGGGATGTTTCATTTTAAATTTATTGATGTCCCCATTTAGTCAAAAAGTTTAAAATATTGTATTTAAAAAGGTTTCACTATTAAAAGTTGATAAAAGTGAAATACTGAAAATGAATCTGTTCTTGCATTATGTCTAAGAAACTCATAATATGGATTCTAAAATTATAACGATTATATAAAGTTTAAAATTTAGTTAATACTATTCATAACCTCTTTTGAATGGCTTTTTTTTTGGTAAGTCATGGTGTAATTGAACTCGGTGTTGCATGTAGTGCAAGTTATTGAATTATTTTGAAGAAATAACACATTATGAATTCTTGGGGTGTTACATTCTCCCCTCCTTCAATAAATTGCGTCCTCGCAATTTGAAATTGTTCCGCGAAAATAAAAGGTTGAAAGTAGAAAATATATTTGTGGGAAAACCCACATCGAAAATTGGGTTACTAAAATTTAGTCTTAATATGAGGAAAAGAGAAATCAAAGGGTCACCACCAAATTATGATCTCGATTAGGAGAACATTGGTGGCAATTAGAGACATATAATTAGAGGGAAAACGTAAATATTTATAGGTAGTGATTGAGATCATCAATCACAAACAAGTGTAAAATTGAGGTCCTTAAATTCATCAATCTATGATAATTTGAAATACCGTCGGTTCAACAAAACATAGGGTATTAGGATAACACATTTTTGACATTTCAAAATATATTAGTTGAAATCCCACATCGAAAAATGAATTAATGAGGCCTCTATTTAAAATAAAGAGTGGAAAGTATGAAGATTACCGAAAATAACACATACTAGGGTTCCATGTAGGAAAATATGGATATGGAAGAGAAATCTAACCATCAATTATCTGATGGAGAGTGGTAGAGAACATGGCTATGAAAAGGCCAACAATCCCAAAGCCATAAATTAGTGATGATTTAAGGTACCATCTAAGACAACATTTTTGTTCTAAGTTTCTTTTATTAATGTTGAGAAATTTATTTATGAGATTGTCTAAGATGATAAGGAGATATACATACTTTATAATTAGAGTTTTATCCATTAATAAATTTCTACCACAAACTCGTCTTTCACTCTAAAAGTTAATAGAATGTAATTTTTTTTTTCTATTTATACTATTTGTACAGGGTTCCAAAATAAATGAATTTATAATTCATCTACCAGATCTTTTAAAAAAAATACATTATTTAATCCAGGACATCTTGTGGGCTAGTAGTAGGTGATACACCCTTGTCGCCCTTCGGTTGCGGGTTCAAGTCTCACAGCCTTACCGGACGCGACGGGTTGCCGCCTGACCTCCGGGTTGTCCTTTTATGGCAATCCAAAATAATCCAAACTAGAACTATCCAAAATACTTCTGTCCAAACTCACAGTCCAACATTTATAAGGAAGGTAAACATAATATAGATCCTTTTTACCCCGTAATATCATATGAATACCTTCATCATGTATTACCATATTCTTTATTGATTAAATTCATGTTCCCTTATTCCATATAGAATGATGGATATACTTCATTAATCCAAAAATGTTTTAAACCCCAACAATGATGGAATATACAAATAATTAATCAGTTCCAAGGAAGTCAAGAATATCTAATATAATTTATCCAAAACAATCACATATTATTCCAAAATCACTACCTCAGTATCAGAACTATATTATGATTTATCATTCTCTCAACCATATATTTTCCAAAAAAAATTCCTGCTATTGAGTCACTTTTCTTTGTTCCACAAAATCTCAAGTCCTTAATGAAATAGTACTGCAGTACAATCCTTATATACTCCATAATTATTATAACAAGTACATTTTTTATACAACACTCAATTGACATAATCAACATAAGAACTCTAATCATTCCTCTTCATCTGTGGTAGTATCATAACTTGATTATTATCTAATAACATCAATTGCGGCATAGTCTGATGACTGGGACATAGGTTCGCGTAGTGTCAAAACTCCTTGCAAATTAAGCATTGTACATTTGAAACCATTTTCTTACCCTTGCAGTCACGTACTTTGTGCCCTTTTCCTCCACACTTATAACAAACTCTCATTCCTTTCAGGCAAGTTTCAGGGTGTTTCTTTCCACAGTTACCACATATGGGAAAATTCTTCTTTTCCCTCTTCCCTTTATCCATCTTTCTCTCTTCCATCCTTTTCTTCTCTTTCTTACCTTCAAAGCCATAGGACTCAGTAAACTCATCACTTATCTTATCAACACATGATATTATTTCTTCATATGATGATAATACATGGGAGACTATTTCTCTTATAAATTCTAGCTTAAGACCATGAAAGATATGATCCTTCCTTCTCTTTGGATCATGTGCATTGCTAGAGTTCTCATTCCTTCTACTGGGCGCCATTTCTAAACAATGGCATACACTAGATCAGTTTATGAATCAAAATACATAATCCCATACTTATAAAACACTTAACATAAATTGAACTATTTATGGATATAATCCATAATCATAAAAATGTCTCCTTTGAGGATGTATATACTCATAAACACTTCATAATGGTTTGTAAAGAAAATGAGAATTATCCTAAGCATATCCCCCGGGAGTGTCGTAACCAAGAGTGCAGCAAGGCCCGTTGTCGTGCACCAGTTCCCGTTCGAGTCTAGCTCAAAGCGGTGTTTTCGGGTTTTACCCCTAGGTATATCTGTGCCAGAGCCGCCTCTACCTGCTCGTATCCAGACAGGGATGTATTGCTCGGAAAACTCACAAAATCTCTACAATACCAAAATTCTAGGAAGTTCTTCTACACTAATCCTCAAAGATCATCTTAGGTCTACGTGCTCTAATCAGAGTTTATCTAAATCTAGCTTTCAAGGTTTGTACTAAACTTCCTCTGATACCAACTGTAATGCCCCGACCCTAGTTACCCATAGTCGGTGCATTATTACATAACATTGGCATGATCACAAGAAAGATAAAATCTCGAAAGACCGATCGGTTTAGTAGCCTTGGAAACACTAGATATATTCATAAGTTTTACATTACATAATAAAATGAAAAACTACAACAACAACATAATGTCTCCATAATCCACACTCATATCCCCACATAATATCCCTGCAGGTCATTCATAATTTACTTCTTCACTTCCTGAGAAAAATAAAACATAGAAAAGGGGTGAGCTCAAATTCCCAGTAAGTATAACAATATAGAGGAAACTTTCATAAATAAGAATAAACATTTAAGGCAATGTATAACTAAAACAAAAGTCTTTCAAACTTGAACTTTCAACATGGTAAGGCATAAATAAAATGAAATAATGCTATTTACTTATTCACATGGATATTATACTAATCGAATAATCACATGAAAAAATCAATAACCACTTTCATAATGTTGGAATTCATAATGCTTAACTTTAATTTCTTTGTCAAGGCCTCGTCCCAAGACCTTGGGGATAACTGTAACCGGAACCCAACCCGGAGTGCCTCTAATAACCGGACACCAACCCGGAGTGCCTCTAATAACTGGACACCAACTCGGAGTTCCTATAATAACCGGAGACCAAACCGGGGTTCCTCTAATAACCGTAGACCAAACCGGAGGGCTTACTTTTACCGGTCCCCAACCCGGAACATACTTGTCTAACACATTCCTCTGAATGAAAGGTTGAAATATAACATAAACATTCGGATTACAAATAACTTATGAAATGTCAATACATTAAACAAAAACCATGAGTGACATAAGAATAACTAATCCACAGTCAAAAAAATCACAAAACCTTCAATAAAATACGGATGTTTTGTATCATAATAAATCAACTTCAAATAAGCTTAAAATCCATCTAAGGATGTTGACATAGATGAAATCAAAACTATTTTACAGAAATATCTCTTTTTTTGAAATCATTTAAAAGTCACATAATTATAAAATAAAATATTTACATTGAAAATAATCTTATAAGATTGTATGGAATGCTTCGACGATTTTATAATGGCGGAAAATAACTGCACCCGCCGTATAAGTTTAAAAAAATATTCTTACCTTAATTCTGTCGAAAAGGTTAAAAAGCACCTTGTTTGGAAAACGACAGAAAGATTCCTTTATAAACCACTTATAAAAATTAAAACAAGGGTATAAATGACTTTAACCCATATTCTTGTAAGTAGTAAAAATGTTTTGAAATACATTTTTAAGAAACATGGATTTGGATGATAAAGAGATCCCAGTAGATTATTACGTATAAACAACCTAGATAATGAAGAGATTGTGAAATAACCCTTACCAATTTGGTAAATTATGAAACATACAACCCATGAAAGAGTTATCATACAATGAATATGTAAATACACATAAATTAGAGTTTATTACACAAAGGATATAATTATGGGCAGTACACACACCACACAAAAGGTGATGGTGGCAATATGGCATGAATCTCACGGAAATAAGGGGTGAGATGAAAACCCCTTACCTTGTAATTTTCCTTGGTTGGGGTAGGTTAACCTCCTGTATAATGGTGAAATAATTGTTATTAAATTATACAAGAATCATATACATTATTATGATATCATATATGATCTTTTAATATTGATTTGATAATAATATCTTAGTATTATCGTTGTTTCGGGTGTGAACTTACTTGTTTTCTTTTGTATGTTTTGTTACGTAAGACATGTTTGTAAAGGATAGGTTGTATATTATTCATATCCAGAATGATATCAAGTCTTTAAACATCATTTTTAAATCATCAAATGATAATAATACTTGAATGGATACGATGGAAAATGAATCTCATCGCATTCGTGGAGACGGTAGTCCGTACGTACGCACGAGCGACAATATCATTCTTTTGATATTAAAATAATATATAAATGGATGGTATATCATATATACATAATCATTAACATTTTATATTTATTATTTACATGAGTTACACATCATTATTATACCCATACAAATAATATTATATTGAATAACAATTACCCTATGACGTGGAGACGGTAAGCCGTACGTACGCACGTATGGTGACATGTTATTCAAAGGGTGGATAGAATACTGAATATGGTTGTACCATATTTATAATAACATCATAGTATATAAATGATACTGGAGTTATTAATTTAGAATGATAACAACAAAGGAAGAACAAGGGGAAGAAGAAATGAACTTGGAAAAGGGTGGTGAAATCATTACCTCTTCTTCGGGTTCTTTCTATTGATTTGATCAAAAGGGCTCCTTAGGTTGGCTTTCTGATCAAACTAAGGCCCCTAGGTTGTATTGAGGGAAGTTGGGAGAGTATTCGGGAAGAGTTTTTCCGAACAAAAAGGCTTTTGAGGTGTGAAGAAATGATAAGGAGGAGTGCCCTTTTATAAGAGGGGTGAGGGGCACCTTTGGAAAAGCAAGAAATATTAATTTATAATAAATTCATATTCGGTTTCTAATGGCTCCAAAGTTGATTATTTAAATTTTAAGGTGGGTATGGGTCGACAAAAACTCAACCAATAGAATTTAGACAGGTTTGGGTACTTATATTAACCTTATCTTTAAGTATTAACTCTATGTTAATTAGTTTCACTTTTACAATGTCTCTTTGTATTTTTATATAATATGGTTAATAATCATACTATATACATCCAAGCGACCCCCAAGTGGTCCATTAATGATGAAACTATCATTATATAAGTATCTTGGCCGATCCTTATATTTTTAGGAATTTAATATCAATTAATAATATAATATTTGTTTTAAGAACTCTTTTATGTCAAATTTGACACTATTCAATAGTTGATTTTTGTGAAACTCATAACAGATTGATTACTTCGAAAAACGTCAATTAAATCAATCCTGGTATATAATATTATCCTAGAAAATTATTTTAATTCATTAAAAGTTTCATATTATATTTATTTGGGTATTTATAATATCAATTATTTTAATTTTTCACTATTATAGTAATTACTCCATCATCATTGTGTCATAAATAAAATAAATTATATAATGTCTAAAAATTATAAATAAAATATCATTATGTATGAAATCTTTTTATCTTTCTAATTAATATTTATAATCTAAAATCCTACATATATAACCCTATGTAACAATTTTTTTGTTAAAAGATATATGTTTGTGTCATTTTTGTATTCATTTTAACTTAGTTAAAATAAAGTGTCATTATCATTTACAAGTGGATCCATGGGTTCCCAAAATCGACCCAAATATGTCCATGGTCGACCATGTATCAAATAATAGTGTTAAGACACGTTTTAGGGTAATTTAGTATTATTATAATATTATTTCTTAACCCTTATTTACCAGATTTACCCTTAACCATGGTAAATAAAATATTTACCACAATAATTATTCAAAATATCTAAAAATAAAAGTTACCTATTTACACAATTTGTACATCCTGATTCCAAATATGGAATACATTTTTCTAAATTCAAAACACATAAGTGGCAGAAATTAATTGAAAATTAATTCCCGCTATCAAAACAAAAAGCGGGTTTTTAAGAGATAATAACTATCAAAAGATTGACACTTGTTTATGTTCGGTCTAATTGTAAAATTATGTTAAATGATCAAAATTATATTAAATGGTAAAAATATATTCTAAATATAATTTAAAAGCACTCAAATTAATAATTTATCACTATTAATTATTTTGATTAAAAAAGTTGTTTTTAATTAAAATTTAGTAATTTTCACTATTCATCAAAATATGAAAGTTATCTGAAAAGTACCAAAATTTCACCTTAGGCTAAATTTGATATTCCGAATCCAAAAATTATGTCCATTTTGAATGATAAAATTTTTAAAATTTTAAAAGGTAGGTATTACTATTCATAACGGCTAGTTTGATTGGTTGTGGTGTGTTAGAACTCGAAGTTGCGTACAACACACGCTACTGTATTATTCAAAGGAAAGCGTACCGTGGAAGCTTGGGATGTTTCATTTTAAATTTCTTGATGTCACCATTTAGTCAAAAAGTTTAAAATATTGTATTTAAAAAGGTTTCACTATTAAAAGTTGATAAAAGTGAAATACTGAAAATGAATCTGTTCTTGCATTATGTCTAAGAAACTCATAATATGGATTCTAAAATTATAACGATTATATAAAGTTTAAAATTTAGTTAATACTATTCATAACCTCTTTTGAATGGCTTTTTTTTGGTAAGTCATGGTGTAATTGAACTCGGTGTTGCATGTAGTGTAAGTTATTGAATTATTTTGAAGAAATAACACATTATGAATTCTTGGGGTGTTGCAAAAAAATTTTATATGATGGGAGATATAGCTTAATAATTGAAAATACCACCTTGTGACTCTAAATAACAAGCATTGGTCCATATATCATTGATAAATAAGATTCATCTATACATAACACATATTCTTATCTTCGGAGGAATAGATTAAAACCTCATACATCATACTGCAAAGAATTTTTCTAGATTCTAGATAGTAAAGAACAAGTTATAAGGAATATAAGGATTTTACTAGTAAAGAATATTTTTTTGGGAAAAATATAAAATAGAGGAAGAAACAATGAAACCATATGATGTTATGAAGAATAAACATCCTAAATTTTTTATAATTTAATACCCATGAGAATTTTGTGGAAGCCATTTTTTAGTAGGGATGAATTTAACAGTTGAACATTAATTATAGAAAGTGAAAATTAAATTTTAATAAAATTACAATATACTGAATTTATTTTATAATATATTGCACATAAATTATAATTTTATTGGATTAATATTTCTTTAGAACTTACTTGGTGAAATTAATCCTATAATAAATTTCATAAATTTTTACTTAGAAATAAACTTTTTAAAGAAAATCAAAATTTTCATATTTAAATATTAATAATTTTATTTATAATAATTTAAAATATTATTTATAATTTAAAATTTATTTACTATATATTTTATTGAAATAATAATAATATCATTTTGGTGTTAAAATTTTGTATTTTTCAAAAAATAATTTTTTGAAAAAACAGTTTTTGATTAAACATGAATAATATCTATATATTTTAATTAAATAAATTAATAATTATTGAAGAATTATCTCAATAATATATATATATATATATTATTTATCTCAATATACTAATTTCAATCCATATAATAATAGAAACAAGTTATATAGTCTTCATAATACCATTTTATGCAAGGAGAAATCATTTTTTGAAAAACGGTTTTCAACCAATATTATTGGTTTGTTTTTAAATTAAAATCTTCTACATCTATGATAATATTTTGATAAAATGGTTATAATATCTGGAAGTTTTATAACTAATATTATTAAATAACAAAAATTTAATTTTTTTCATAATTAACTGTAAAAATAGTAGAAATCAGTTACCCTGGTAAATGTTAAAATGGTTTTATTGGGCATATGGATGGGGAACCCAATAGATAAGGGTATGTTTCCCAATTAAAATGCTAAAAATCATATTTTGTGGAAATATATAAAAATTAATCAACAAAAAATATTAGTATAGTTTCATTTTAAATAATAATTATTATTATTTACAATATCATTTTTTATTCTTTAGGGAAATTCCAATGTGGTTTCCATGAAGATCTCCTCTCCCAATAATAAAATGGAACCTCATACCATCACATATTCACACATCTCAATCAATATATTTTAAAAATACCCTAACATAAAAAATCCATAAAATACTTAAAAACAAAATATAGATGAACATAGTCCAAAAATATGAAGCCTAAGGGTTTTAATATGATCGCCGGAGATAGTTATTCTAAGTAGAGTTAATTGTCTTCACTAATATATTTATTTTGAACATATTATATTACCAAATTTAATTATTTATTAAGACATAAAATATAATAAAATATTTATCTTACATATACTGCTATTTTATTATGTTTATTTTATAAAATTTATCCATCTATTTCTTGCTCAAATCAGAAATAAATCCATCACTCATTTGTATAGCTGACTACCTCCTTGAAAAATGATGTAATTTGTTTCCACAACTAACTCACATAGATAGTAACTATGACAGAAATAATGAATAAATAGGATATAGATGGAATTATATTATTTTTATATAATTAATATATCATCATTTATCATTACCTAGTCACCAATTATGGAAATTATATTATTGCTCGTGTGTGCATGCATCCTGCTTTCTCAAGGAATATTTGTTAGTTATTATCCATTTAGAATAATAATTAATTATTAAATAAATACATAAAATGATTAAATATTATATTTTTATCATTAATATAATTATTTATATGACTTATCTATTTCAAATTCACAATAACAATAACATATATTATAAAATATGCATGATAAAATGAAGCAGGTAACACCCAAAGCAATCATAAAACTGAAATATTATTAGTGAACATGTGGTAAGATGTTATAATAGTTTCAAATAAGATATTACATAAATTAATATGGTTTTTTAAAAATAGATTTCATGTCTATATATGTTAAATAGGATGTGAAATTGTGATCAACTAAATGGAAGTGTGTGGTAAGCTATTTCATCTCAATTTACACTTTATTGAGACATATTTCTTATTATACACCAATTTGAATTTATGTTTTGTACATAATGACCTATTGATATATTTGAAAGTAATACATATTTTTTAGTTATCATTAATGATTGAATTAAATTATAACCTTTCAATGTTTTATATTCAAATGTTACCAAATCAATAAAAATCTATTTTACAATTTAATTTTTTTTGATGTATTTTATTTTTATTGAAGTAATCTTTCCATTGATCTGTCATAAGCGTCAAAACGTTTTATAAACACAATATATTTAATATTCTTCATAATTTTTCTTAAAATATATCATATCTTTTTACTTAAAAAATCAATTAAATTATTAAAATAAAAAAACATTAATTTCCCATTAAATTAGATATATTTTTCTTCCATATCAATGTTTTTAAATTATTTTAAAAACCATTTTATTTATTAAAATGATTTATTAATGATTTTCTATGATATAAATGACTTTTAAAAATGTTTTTAAAGGAATAATTATGATTTTCACTAAATGTTACACTTTTCAACTTTTTTTTATAGAAATGAAATTCCAATATTTATAAACTATATGACGATAATTGACATCCTATCATTCATAAACCATTTGAAAATTTTATCTTCATCTACTAATTTTCATTTGTAAAGATAAGGAACTAATTTTAGAAAATATTATTATAATATTTCACTTTCAGTCCCTTGATTATTATAAATAACTTCATTTTATAGAAAAAGTTATATTCCAAATAAATTGATGGTTACCTCTCATATCTTGATTCTTATTGGGTTTGTTAAAATTAACATGATAAAAAAACATTATTTTAATATTTTTACCATATAAATTACTCTCTCATTAAATATACATATCCTTTTTAATTGGAATTATTATATCTTAGACAAAATATAATTTTTATAAATGGTGTTTCTTATTGTATGTTATTTCATTATCTGTGAAAAAATTTATATTAGTTATTATTTATTAAATACTGATATTTATTATATATGTATATTGCTTATGAATTAATTTAAAAATTCTATCAATGAAAAATTATTTGGAAATATATTGAATGGTAGGGTAAGAAATTATATATCCTCTTAATACATCAACAAGTTTCATGTGGCAATTTTTTTGTCCAACATAAATATGGGTGTACCCATTGTTTTAAACTATCATGGAATAATATCTTGAAGGTATATTTTTCATGATGTATAAGGTCATCATGTACTATATTTAAAAAGTCATAAATGATTATAATGTTATTATTTTCCATGATATCATTGTACTAATATTATCTATGGATTAGATTCATGATCAAGTGATTGTTTATATAGAATTAATTTATAAATATTTATTTCTTCTATATTACTATTCATTTATAAGTTATTGATTAAATGTAATGGTATTTAATTTATTAACCCTTCCATATTTTATAATCCTTATATAATAATTATATATTCTATTGTTTGTAAGCTTTACAGATTGTATAAGATCGCTATTTTTTGTTTATTTTCCCTTGTATATGGGATGAATTATCTGAATGTGTTCAATGATGATGGATTTTTTACATTACCGTGTTATTTATTTTATCACCAATGTAAAATGGGTCAAATTTTTTTTATCTAGTTCTCCATAGCTATCAAAATGATCAATTATTTTTTATTTGAACTCTTATATTTATTCCATTGTATGAAAAATTTCCACACGATCTCGGTCATTAGAGTTGAGGTTATTATAACCATCTCAAACCACCATCATAAATCATGAATTTATATTTATCAAATGTAATCCAATCCAAAAAATTCTCAACCACTCTTTGTTGACCATCATATTTCAAATGTTGCATTATCTTCGAAAACATAACTTGTGTGGGGAAAATTCAATATAAGGGTGATTATAAACATACTAGGTAGAATTACATGAATCTATAACTGTATTTTATGAAATTATTCATCTCAAAATTTGATATTAGAATGTAATTAGAGAGATTAAGGAGTAGTAACGTGATATTCAATATAAAAAGAAGTATTTTTCAATAGATAGTTATTATATGTATCAACTATAGTACATAAATGTTTATAACTAATGAGAAACTAGGAATATAAGGAGTATAGAAAACAAAAAATTTCTAAATTGAATAGTACATATAGAAGAGATATAAAATTATAATGATGAATAAATAATATTTAGAAAATGAAAATCATCTTGGCTCTCTATAACTGTAATGTGGATGTCATTCTCCACCAAAGGTTGAGAATCGATTTTTATGGTGAAAAGGTATTTTGGACACTTGTTCTTTATATGATCTCTTATAGAGAAATAATCAATACACATATAAATGAACAATTCCCCTAGTATATTTAATTGGGTGTGCCAACCAAAAGAATTAATTGACTTCTATACATGATCCCTATTGCCATACCTATATAGATATGGGTATAAAATTTCATTTATTGCCTTACATCAAAACTATAATACTAATGATAGGAAGAGAATCGAGTTATATTTTAAAAATTAAAAATTATAGATTATATGTGTTCTCATATAATGATCCCCAATGGTTATAGAAATTTCATGATATATATTATTGTGTCAAATGTCATGTAACCACTTTAGAGATTCATTTCATAGTATATTCTTCATCATGAACTATATATGAAAGCCTACAAAGTGTGTTGGATATCATAATCCTTTCATGGGACTAGTGAGGAACATTATATATACCACCAAAACTCATGAAATATAGGGTAAATGGTACACAACATGTCCCAATAAGTGTAAAATATGTTTGTAATCCACTAAAATAGTTGGGGTGACATAGTAGTAGGATAAAGATATATAAATTTATTGGGATACATACCAAGTAGTATAATTAAACATGATGTATATGGAAAAATAAATTCATACTCTTATTTAAAATTTACACATCGTAGCAGTTATTTAGGGGTGGATAATATCTATATTATGAATACATGACATTTTTTAATTAATTATTTTTAATTTATTTCCACCAAATTCTGGGAGATACAAGGATCATTGATAAAAATATATATTGTTTGAATGTAAATATAAGGTGAGATTATTTAGATCAAATTTAATATTCCTTTTACCTTCTTTATGAATCTTGATAAGTGCTGAAAGAAACTCATTATACCCTATTTTACCTCACATAATAGATTATTGATCATGATCCACTAAAACATGTACTCAATGATTATTTACATATCCACAATGTTACAAAACTAATATATCTCTTGAATCTACATCCCAACAATTTCTAGTGATTGTCATTCATATACAATCAATATCACATGATTAAGACTCTAATTTTAGGTGAATTTATATTGTATATAGGATGTTAATGAGAATTCCTCATTGATTGATGGTTGATTTATCGAACAATGTTCTATATTAATGTTTATTAGTGAAAATAAAAATAATATTGAAAGAATAATGTTTACAATTCATTTATAAGATCATTAGTGGATCGGGAAAATATATGGATATTACAAAATCGATATCATAGGACAATGTAGAAAAAAAATACATGTTTGAGGAAAAATATGTGGATTAAATACATTATACAAGAATTAAAATATGTAAATCATTAATAATAGAGTAAAAATAGAAATTCCTTACTTCTTTTCATAAAAATGGTTATATCAATCATTTTTTTATTTGTTGGTTCCACTCTTCTTTACCACGTTATATGGTCCCTAACCACTCTATTTATTTGTATTATTCACATTTCCATTAAAAATGGTGACGTAAGATTAAAATAAATAATATATACATCAATTTATCTAAATATTCCATTTATATCACAATTAAATCACACCCATATCATATATCTTCCATCCCAATAGACAATAGATACATCTATGTCTTTTTTAAGAAAAAATCTCCATCATATCCCAAAAAATAATATCAATCATGAAACCTTTCAGGGAATATTATACATTATATTATTCATTATAACTTACGTAATTGATATATAAAAAATTGTTACCTCAATGTATCTATAAGGGTAAAAATTACTGATAAGAATTGGAGATCATAATTGATCATAATATAAGAAATTGGGTTATAGAATAGAATCATAGATCGTGGAAATAATAATATTATATTAAGATAAATAATTAATATACCATTAATATTATGTATTATAACACATACTATAGCATAACATAAGAAATGGCACATATGGGTGTCATGGGAACATGAATATATTCGATTGAATTATGTTTTTCCAACATACGTCAGTTTTTATGTGTTTTTATGATTTAAAAAACCACTCTTTGTATTCAACGAAGATTTTATTATGTTTTTCTAATTAAATTAATTTTAATAATTTTTCTTCTATTTATTATATAAATGATTATATTATGATGTGTGAATAATCAATTTCAGGAAAATTTATGTTATCATACGAGAATCAATGGTTATCTTATGTTTACACTAAACAAGAAAGATCAGTGCTGAAATTTTATCTCACTATGTAATATATTATCTTATAAAGTGTTTGATTGAGTTTCTATTTAATCAATTCTACGTATTTTAGAATGAATTATGTTATGAGTAGTAGTTATCTAATGAAAATTATATTCATAAATGATTTTCATACATATTCAAGAAAAACAATTTTATGTTTTGTATATCACCTCAGTAACATATTTTTTCATACAAAAAATAAGTTTCATATGTAGTATTCAATTTAGATTATATATTGAATCGATGAATGAAAAAATCTATTTTATGTTTTTAAGTCCCTCTCAATATTATCTTATGAATAACAATATTTCCTTTGAGAAAACATACAATGAAATTAATTTTTATTTAGAATTTCATGATTACATTGATAATATCATGGTAAGTCATTTTTTCCTTTAGATTATATGAAATAATATATTGTTCATTTAAGGAAATATTGACACATACTCAGTGTTGTATTTACAATAATGGAATGATCCAAATATGAAGATCAATGATTGTTCTGATGCATAAGCCTATTCTATATTTGGAAGGAATTGAGGCATACCGTTTTTAGCCTATCATATAATATTTTCAATAGATTATCAACATGATCATTATAATTATATCATTCTTATGTACAAAAATACTTAATAGATGTAAAACGATGAGTTTTCTACAGCACAAATGGAATGACTGGGAGAAAAGAGAATATATAATGCTTATAACAACACATCAATACTATGGATGCCTTTACATAAACTAGATCAATAAGTATTGATAATGTCCAACTTATATATTTATCAGTTTCACTAAATTTTATTTTTTTCAACACCTTGATGACTATAATGTTTTTATAATGTCTCATCAACTACTTTATGTTTCTACTTGAAACTTCTTTCTAAAATTTCCCCTTCAAAATATCATTCATATTATTTTGCTAACACAAATTGTAAAATTGTGTGTTGAGACCCTACACCGGTAATTCAATGGGATGTCATATTTGGATATTGTTGGACATTTTTATTAGGAGACAACTTTTTATACATAGTTGGGAGTCCCCAGTAAAATGTATGTTATTGTGAATATAAAAAAAGCGGCGAGTAGAGTGTTCGTGATGTGGACTATGGTATTTTTGTTTCCGAGACCCTTATAAATCTCATGTATTCAATAGATTATATTTATGTGTTTATATTTTTCATCCAATTCATATTATGGAAAATATTTTATTTATCATACTTGAATATGAAGTATTTCTTTAATCAAAATTTAATGAATTCATTTTCCATAAAATTAAATTTTTTGTTACTTATTCACTAAGAAAACAATTGGTATTTGAGAATAAGACTCTTGAGATCAAAACAATAAAAATTTGGAGTCTAAATATATATTTTCAAATTGGTTATGTGGATGATAAATGAGAATTTATGTCAATTCTTACATATCCTAACTTTAATAGTGAAAACAATGGTTGCTGGAAGGCTAAGATGACTCACTATCTAATGAATCTTGGATGGAATGTTTATCTCAATGTAGTAAAGCACTATGAAATTCCAAATGTATAACTTGTAGAATGTGATGCAACATATTGAATGCAATTTGATCTAAACATTAAATCTATGAAAACACAAATATGTGGATTCGGCTAGGATGGGATCAACCAACATTCTTAGTGTCAAACAGATAATGAAATGTGGAACAATATAGTAGTAGATTATGATTGTACCAACTATGTTAAATCTCTATGATATGATACTACCAAACTCAAGGTCAACACATTCTAAATAGTTGACGTATAAGGTATTACCTATATGAATGGAAGGCTTACTAATAATTGTAATAATATTTCTCCTCAAGGAGTACCTATTATTGAGAGAAAATGATATTTGAATGTCCTCTGATTTTTATAAACTAAGTGGATTACAATCTCAACTACTATTAGAGAATCTACAGAGGTCAAAAACAACAAAATAAATGATCTAATTGGATTTATTATGATGTATGAGGCTGAAATAGAATCCAAATATGGATAACATAGAAAGAACAAGAATTAAAATGATTCAGTCGAGGTTTCTACATATTGGGATGATAGAAAAAACAAAAAAAAACTTCTATTGAATATTTCTCCTCAATAAATTATGGAAAAATGATGACCTTACAATGTTCTCATGAATGTTCAAAAAAATTACATTAAATGAGAAGTGGTTTTGAGAATGTCGGTTATAAAAATAACTTTAAGAAGGATATGAATGACTTCTAGAGTATGTCGAATGATTAAATAGATTGAACCTCACCAAAATCATATGTTCATGTTTCTAATAAAAATTTTAAATAATATGTTTTATGAAAAATTATAATGTAGAACTTTATTATACTCTGTTGAGCAGGAGAATGAATTAGAAAATTACAACTTGTCATTTTAATAATTAAATTAATATTATACCATGTTTTTAATGAATTATAAAATATTAAAGAATGAAAATAAAACCCTCAAAAATAGATAGATACTATTTTTTTGGGGTGGACCTAAATAAAATTTATTATAGTTAATAAATATTTTGAAAAATTCACCTACATTATGTAATGAATTAACAAAAAAATATAAAAATTTATCGGATGTTAAAAACAATAACGATGCCACATGTGTATTTACTGAAGAATAATATTATCTAAATAATGTTATTGGTAATGGTCAATAAAATAAATAATTTTTTGGAATAAGAAGTCATTGTGAAGGGACAAAATTTTATAAAAACAATTTTTCACCAGGTAAAAAAATACCTTTATAAAGATACATTTAATAATTAAAGTGAAAATAATCATTTTGATAATATTTTTAATTTAAAATATTTTCAATTCATTGAAATCAAAAATTAGTTTCTTAGAAATTATTTTTTAAAACAACGGAAATTGTTTTGAGGAAAATTAAAATAGATTTGGTTCCTTAACTCCCTTATTGATAACATATTTAGAAAAAAACAATTTGGATAAAATATATATTTGTTGTTTTATTTTCCATTTAATAGAGAAAAGTACACAATATGCAATGAAAATTGTTATAGTTAATGTGGTTTATAAACACATAGGTGTGAAATTTATCAATATTTCAAACACTATCCATGATTTATGGAGGCTATGTAACATTTTGAGTGTATTCAAATGAGATAATTGTTGGAATTGGATCTATATGAAATAATAAATGAATTTTAATAAACAATGTTCTTTATATTAAAGTATTGAACAAAAAATGGTAAATATCACTCAATAATCTGATGATGGTTATTCAATTTATTTTTCAAAAAAATCATGATTAGATTTCAAATATAAGTATATCAAATTAATAATAGCTAGAACTGGTTTTTTCTATAAGTTATATCTTTATATTGTATATTGACAGAAGGAAGATTGTTTGAATGTATAAATTAATGAATGGTGGATTTGGAATTAAATGCATGGAAATTGTATGGTTCATTCATTGAAAAAACATATACAGATAACATTTTATTTATATAATTCTAAACCATAATGTGGGAAAAACAAGTTATGTTATTCATTTCAAATCATAAAGAAACATTATTTTTCATTTATAAGAATTAAAGGGGTTATTATATCTAGAGTACTTGAGCTTATCCATATGTATATATTCAGACCTACTAGAATGGAAATAGTTTCTAAAAAGTCAATTTTTTTTATTTGTTATTTGATGATTTCTTTGACATTTACACAAGTTTAATTTTTATGATTTAAGAGAGAAGCACAATTTTTTATCAATTTCTTTTAGCTTTTTAAAAATGAAAAGAATTCAGAAATTGGACCATTATGAATTGCAAATGTAGTTGAATTTATGAATCTTGAATTTCGTTCACATTTTAAAAATAATGTATTTAGAAATACATTCTATAAACCTCTAACATCTCAATAGAATGGGGTTGTTGAATGGTGGAATAATAAATTATGTGTAATTTATAGGACTATGTTATGTAGATACAGGTTTCCGACTCATTTTTGATCTGATGATATTAATACAGCAGGTTATGAAAATAGTATATTTATAATAATACAAATTATAAACAAACCACCATATAAGTTATTGAATAATATAAAACTAAATGTATGATACATTAATATTTTTTAAAATAAGGTCTATATCTTGTATATCAAGAATAATAATTGCAAATTTCATCCAATGGTTGTTGAAGGTATCTTATTCGGTTAATCAACTACATAAAAATCCTATATATTTTTCAAAAAATGTCGAGTATTGGTAATGAATAATTTCATTTGATGTTTGATGAATGTGATCATTATTGTCACAAAATTACTCAAACTATTGAACACAGAGGTTCTCTAAAGGATATGACACATGGACCACTCTTTATCCCCAACAATAAGGGTTGTAATTTACGACATTGTTACTTCAAAAAAATCCTATATGGGTCAATATTAGAGAAATTGATATTTTATAGACTAGATTACAAAAAAATATACAATTCCATCCTCTAGAAATAGTTATAAGAAGCTTAGATAAAGGAGTGAGAACTTCAATAAATCATGGAAGGTTAGTAGATTTCTCTCCCTTCTTATCCCAACTAGATCCTAAATCTGTAGATGAGTCTTTATCGAATGATAGTTGGTTTTTTGATATGAAATAAGAGTTAAATCATTTAAAAATGAAACCTTTATGGGAAGTAATTGATTGACCAAATGACGGTCTAGTAATTGGAAAAAATTTGTATTGTTAACAAAAAAGATGATAATGGTGTTATATCTAGAAATAAAGTTATATTTATTGAGAAAAGATACAATCTAGAAAATGAATAGAATATGTAGAAAACTTTTCTCTTGTTGAAAGGATTGAAGAAGCTATGATTTTTATGGCATAAGAATCTTATATGAAATCTAAATTATGTAATTTTTTTGTTAAATTTTATTTCTAAATGGGTTATTAAGGGTGTAAGTTGATGTATAAGAACTTCCAAGTTATTATGACCATAACTTTTAGAATTATGTGTCTAAAATAACAAATTCTCTATATATAATTTAAAAAGGACCAAGATCATGGTATTAATGATTAAACTCATTTGTTTTATGAATCGGTTTTATAGTAAGAATGAAAAAACCTAAATTATTTATGAAAAAACATTCCCTAGATATGTTATCGGTACAAATATGGGCCAATTATGATATATTGGTATACGAAATAGAAGTACTTTGAATCTACACACCATAAACCTTCTCTTTAATTATAGTCCTTAGTTAAATAATTGTAGACATTATCTATTCATGAAGTTTTTTAAACTACACTAGCATGATTATCTAGTGACCAGTCTTATAGCATTAACATATATCTCCATCATGGAAGAAGTTCAACTATGATGGATCTAGTACACCATACTATAAGAATATCCTTATTCTCATCTCAAACCCATAATTTGAGCGGAACAACTCAAAAAAATTATAGCACTCTCTTCGATCTGTGCTCAAAAAAATAGGATTATCATTCTTTAAATACAAATAGAAACTACGTCTTTTGACAATTCATATCTTATTCTATCCATGAGTCAACTATCTCACATTATCCAATTTACTTATGTCTCATCAATCATATGATAAGGGATTCTTTATTTAACCACAAATACTAAGATACCATTCCCACCATAATTACATGATACCATTAGTCCTCATATTTTACATGAACACTCAAAACATTTCATTTTTAAACATTAACATAGACAACTAGTATATGAATTTATCACTTGAATCATTCTCTCATTATTTTTCCATCACATGATTGAGATATCCATTCTACATATCACATCAGTCTCATTATTCTAGAATATCCAATGGAAGCCCTATTAAATATTTTTCACCCACAATTTCCATTATTCACTCCACTCCCGCCCATGAATTGACATTATTCTTGTTGTGATCACCTACCAATGCACTAACTACCAATGAAAAAATAGAATCACTAGTAAATTGGGATATGAACCCAAACATTCATTCCCATAAAATCTTGTATTGACATACTTTCACAATATATTTTTTCCAAAAGTTGATATAATCAACATGAAAATATCAAAACACCCAATCACCTATAATGAATTGACCCTAGAACGAGTGCATAATCAAGACAGAAGCCAAAAATAGAATCCATTTACCATGGTACAACATCACAAAGAGGTTTCTATTAATAAAAATGAAGCATCCTCTTATAATTTTCAATCTCAAAATGAATGGCCTCAATGTCTCCCATATATCCATACTAGAAAAGTCTCATAATAGGGGCACAAGGTCAAACCACCAAGCCCAAAACGTCAAACCACTAACTAAGAATTATCATAAAGAACATCACATTAGAGGACACAATACCAACATATAATATATTGTAAATTGACACTCATTGGGAATCTGTATATAGTAACAACCACTCAATGTCAAGTTCCCTAAAATATTAATTTAATTTACCGGTATTTTAATCAATGATCTAGCTAGATAACCACAAATGAGGATCAATTAATAAAAATTTCATTCCATTTTTTTCAGTAAAAAATGATATAAATTGTTACCATGAAATTAAAATTCTAATCCGATTAAAAAACCTTATATGTGGTTCATCACATGGGAATTAGTTTCCTTTTTGACCAATATGTGTCAGTACACCTCTCATGCATGAGAAATAGTACATTATCTGCACCATAAAACTACTCAAATTAAATCTAAATCACCTATCATTAAAAAGATATATATATATATATATATATTCAAAAGTACGGTTAGTTCTAAAAATTCTACTGAAAACCTATACTGTGAAATACAATTTAGATTTTTGTTGGAAAATTAATCAATTGGCCCCTGAAATATTAAAAATCACACACCACATAGACTATAACATGTGAATTATATATTCCAAATATGATTCGAGACACAGTTCTTGACTTTTCTATTCAAGATAAAAAAAATCATTGGAATCTTGAAAATAGTCAAGATCCTTAGATCATAATGAATCAAAACATCCACAAAACATGTATATCACTCAATGTGAAAATAATATACAATAATAATATCGAATATCAGAACAAAAATAAAATATCATTGGAATGTAGGCCCTCTTTCTAGATCAAGGGTTTATTGATGAACCTATGAAATATATGTCATAGGTTCTAACACATTACTAATACCACTATTTCCCATATCCCAAATAGTAATAAAAGATGAATATATCAGCTCTGACAACACTTTTTAACATCTCAAACCAGATTCCACTAAACTGGTGCCATGATTTTATTCTTTATTATATCTCAAGAACTACTAGCCATAGTCCAGACACTAACAACTAAAATCTTTGTCATAGGGTGCATCCATGTAGATATTATGACTGCTTATTAGAGTAAACAATAGTCGAAATAACCAGATATCATCCATTAAACAATAAATGGAATATAAAAGAAATAAATATCTAAAATATAAGCCTTATTTAATAGTAAATTAAATTCTTTGTAATCATGAATAACTATTTCATACATATAGCATGGGTCACCCACATGGTCAACCATTCATAAAGTAATAAGTAAAAATGAATAAAATAATAGTTTAAATCTCTACTACAAACATTATTCAAGACCACATAACTTATCTCCTAACACTGTAGAACTGTACCAACATGATCATGAAAATCCAAAAGATCATCCCCATCTAATCACACAACTCCATGACGTATCCATAACCACCATGCATATGTTCTCAATCTGAAACATAGACGTAAGGTAGGCACAAAAATCATGTTGAACGTACATGGGTGAAAATTAATCTCAGTAGGCTACCGCAAAGATGAACCAGTAATATTATTTTATAAGTGAAAGATCATGAAATAAAATTAGCATAGTCAAGATAACTATAATTACACACAAATACAAAATAAATAATAGAATCATTCCCCCAATTGATTCAAGGGTATGTGATCACAATACTCTAGACACAAGACCATCTTGTATGAGTATATGTATGAATAGAAATAAATATTCACATGTATATATATATATATATTCTTATATACATATTCAATAAAACAGTGAAAACATGTATAAGAACCTCAATGTATATAAGAATGATATGTCAGCACATTGGGATACATTTCTTTACTTTGGGTTCACAAGTACTTATATCCAATCACTATTATCAAGCTTACCATATATCAATGGATAATTCATTAAATGTGGCATTGATCTGAAATTCATATTACTCAATCAATATGTAATCGAATTTGATGAATAATTATAAGGACCCAATCCATAGAAAATCATGACTTCGCAACTTGCATAATCCCAAAGGGTATCACCCTTAGGCAATCAATACCGAATTATCTTTGAATATATGTACATGCTTGACTTTCATTAAAATTAATATATCAACAACCACATACCTAGGAAGCACCTCTAGTAATGGATGAAATATTGTATCCAACAAATGCTAGGGAGTATCATAGGAATTGTGTGAGGAGAGTGTAATAATCATTGATGTCTGTAAATAGATCCATCCAACGCGTCCATCACGTGTAATTACTAAAATAGAATCCATGTGTCACTCCAGAAGTACAATAAACCATCTGGACATTAAGTACACTCATGTAATTCAATCAACCGTATTTGAAGTATCAATCAATGTGCATAATTATACTCAGATCGAAGGAGTAAAAATGGATAATGAAAACTAGAAATTCAAGTAAATCAAATCCAATGAGTATAAATTTAAATTTAATCCCTTCATTTATTACCCAAAATCCATATCCATGAAGTATAAATTTTAATGGAATCTAATTATATAATGATCAAAATCTAGATCCACGAAGAAAAAATGTCTAAGGAATCCAATAATGTAAAATGTAATCATGGATGATCAATTGTTAGATCCTCGAAACACATCTATTAATATCAAAACAACAAGCCTTAAAATATTTATCCCTTGAAATTACCCTTGGAATCCCAATGATAGATGCTGCATTATGTTAGGATCATCGACCACAACCCAGGAAGCATATCTAGTAATCAATGATGAATAAGTAGTGAATATGTGAAATAATAAATAAAATTGTGAAGGTGGAAAAAAGCCTAACCCAACAACACATCCAAAGCCTCACATGATTATATTATTGGTACATGTTCAAAGTTGAAACTCACTATTATCTATTCGCAAACGAAACATACTTGATTAGGGATGGTAAAACATTGGGTCACCCACTTGGTGCCTCAAGTAATAACATAAGAGATGCACCCTATTTGGGATCCCAGAAGACTATACTTAAGTGAAGGAATCCTACTAAGTATCCACTTCTAGAAAAGATAATGGATTAATCATATATGAAATACTCTAAAAAAATCATGTAAAGGAATATATATTTGGATCCTCACATAATAAAATGGAAAAGGAATCTTAAAATTGACCCTCAATAACTAATATTATATAGAAGAATCACACACAATATCCTCTAGGTAAAAACATAGTCATATTAATCCTACATGGTGATCCTTAAGAACAACTACTCTCACAAACACTCTGGAAATAAGAGCACATTTCATATTGGAAATATCCTATAAAAAGAGATATGAAGAAACAATGTAGATTTATATCTCATGGATCTTCTTAAATCAATGACTCACTCTAATGAGGCAAAAAATTTCTATTAGTGGGGGAAGATCTTTTCAATTTATGAATAGACTAAAATTCCACCTATGTGTTATCAAATAACCTCAAAGGTTTCAGTATCTCAATTTATGTGGAAATAAAATCAAAACATTATACTCATGGAGCCAAATCTAACTCATGGGGGTAAATTTAAGAAAAATAAAACCCCCATAAAATGGTCTAAAAGAAGAAGTACATGGTGTGTCATCCTTATCACACAATGTGTACACTCACAAACACACCTAGGAATTTACATAAGCCATAAATTACGTGTAAAATCCCATGTACAAGAAATTGTAATCATTTATAAGGTTATTAACCTGGATAGATTACCTTACCATGTACCTCACATGGAATATCCATTCACTTCTCCTGGCCATCTACCATTATATGTCATGCAACCCATGTTAGAGCTACCCTTTTACATTACACAACCAAGTACCCCTACCATGGATATCTGGTTGGGTACTCGGCTATAAGGCTAAGTACTCGTACATGAAATGCATACAATATACCAATTGTGTACATATATAAGATAATATTTCCTAAAAAAGGTAAAATACATGTCATTTCTTCCATAATTTTCATTCTGTGAGATATTGATTTCTAAATGGGAAATCCATCAAAATGACTGAATACCCTGCCCCACCCCCCATCAATAGATTGAAAAAAAGTTTTCCTCAAGAATAATATAATGGTTTTAAAACATTAAATGGGTAAATGTATTTGGATATTCCAAAAAAATTAAAAACATCCTACCTTTGGTTAAAATCTGTAACACATCACCCATTTACACTATACATGGTTATCAAATGATGATCTAGAACATCACGAGCTTCACGAAGGTACCACACTTCCCCTATCCTAATTTCTATCTCAACATATTTATTTTTAACTATTGATCAAATGAAGATGGAGGCTCATAGGGGGTGTACATGATAAGACAATTAATAAGAAAGAAAAAAATAACAAAAGAAAAGATAGAAAAATAAAAGAAAAATGGAATGGCATAACAACCTAGAACCGCCACCCAAATTATTTTTGTACCCTATCTATATAAAACTACCCATTTAGGACTCAATAATGGAGATGAAAAAAAAATTAAACAATCCATACAAAAGGGATTGTACGAATGAACCTATGTGAAGAAATTAATATTTAATTAGTTAAATATTAAATATTAATTATTATGAAAAAATTAGAATGAATTATAACTAAATATTATCCTAGAGTAAACACTATATTTTTGGACCATCATTGTCGAAAAAATTATCTGAAAACCTATACTAGGGGAAAATATCCATTTTACACTTTACAAGAATCTGGAAAAAAAATATAAAAAATCTGCTAAAAAATCTAATCCAAAATACACAATTCCTTACAAGGATAATTCCCAAATACCAAACATGGATTCTCATTATATATAATTCATTACTCGATATAGTAAAAGAAATTAATAATTCAGGTCCCACCTGCCACATTTTTAAAATATTCCATTAAGTATTTTGTTTACTTATCATTCTAAATCAACTGATCTGATATAAAAATTATCTAATTTATTAGTGGTATATATATTTTCTGTCCAACACATCAATATATAAAATTACATCTCTACAAAACATGAGCATGAAATCATTCAATATTCCATCATATTGTAATTACATTTGGGAAAGAAACAGGTCAATTAAAATTTCAAAAAGTCATGATAAGATTTCTATCTAGTGAATGAAAGAGGATGGAATATATAATCCATATTCTTAATGATGAAAAATAAAAAATAAATAAAATTTTAATATATAATAAATATTATTTAAAAAATCATTAAAAAATATATTGAAATATGCTTTCATTTTTTATTACATATCTTTTAATATAAATGATTTCCTAAAAAATAATGACAAATATTACTTTTGGAAAACATTGAAAATTATAGAAGAAGATTCAAAATGAAAAAAACATATAATTATTAGAAAATTATATCATATAGAATGTTTTAAATGTAAAATTGGTATGAATTTTTATAAGGAATGAAAAATATATTGAAAATTGTACATTAATAAAAATCAATCTTATTTTTGTAAAAAGTAAAATATATTATTAAATGAACATAATCTATCAATTAGGTTCCTAAAAGTAAAATAAAAGTGTATTCAATAGAATGTAGTCTTAAAGGAAAAATATTCCCCACCAATAAAATGGGATAGGGTAACTATATATAGAAGCATCGTTTTATTTTTATAGTGAATGAAATTGATTTAAAATTATAATAAAACATATAACCCACAATAAAACTCAATATAATGAAAATTTTTGGGGTTTTATTGGAAATAAATATAAATTTTAATGTAATATAAATTCAATCAGTTACAATTGATATTAAAATGTAACATAAAAGAAAACACTTATTTTTAATACTCACTTCCAAGAAAACGTAATAAATACATTTATAATAAAAATAACCACTTAAATAATTTCTATGAAAACAATATTCATGCATGTTAAATTTTTTACACTTTATATATAAACATTCCTTACTAATCTTTTAGTTATGATTTATTTTCATTATAATATTTCAATAATAGTGATAGTGGTTTACACATTTTGAATCATTATCGTTGATCCTCATTCTTCGATATCATGTTCATCATTTAAAGATTAGTGATAGAAATAAAATAATTATATTTCATTGATAAATATATTCCCATTTTAATTATAAGTAATATATATTTATGTTACATGATTATTTAATCCTTAACTAACATGTTTCAGGTGGTTTATTGATAATAATGTCTTACATTATATTAGCTCTTCCATTTTTTCCCACACTTCAATAACCATTTTAAAAACATAAATAACTATTTATTATAATATATTACTACTATTTACCTAGTAATATTCATTCAAATTTTAAAATTTCAATGATATATAAAATTTTTCATGTAATATATTTAACTAACCTAGAAACAAACATGTTTCAGGTTGTTTATTGATAATAACGGCTTACATTATATTGCCTCTTCCATTTTTTCAGTCACACTTCATAAACAAAATTAAAAAATAAACAACTATTTATTATAATATATTTTTCAATTAATCTTGTGAAAATCATTCACATTCTAAAATGTTAATAGAGTATACAATTTTCCATGTTAGAGTTTTAACCAATCTAGACACAAACATATTACACTAATGAATGATTAATAGTAAAAGGATATATAATAGGTATATCATTTTAATAGAATCATAATTAATTTCGCATATCATCTATAATGTGAAGAATAATATTTCAAATTATTTTAAATGATATTGTAATTTAAAATACATGTGATAGAAAATTTTCATGGATTTATGAACTCTATATCTATCTATAATGGTTCTTGCATGATGAAGTATTGTAGTGGCCCCAACTCTTATAACCCAATGCCAATGTCTACGTTATTATATAGGAACAACATAAAATATATATTATCCTAAATGAACATTTAGTTTAGTAGTATTTTTTAAAATACATACATACATGAAATTAATATTATAACATAAAATATAAAATGGATTTTCATTTATGTTTTAATTAATCCCATTAGAATATCTCTTTATATCAATCATAAAAAAATTCATGTGTCATTGGGAAAATAAAAAATAAAAAAAGGTTAATCTCATATTCTTAGATTGATTATACGTATAAGATAAGAAATGAATAAATAAAGATTAATAAAAATGAAATGTAAAATAACTATATCACATTGCATTTAATCAATATCATGAGCATGATATTGTAGGAATAAAGGATGATCAAATAAATCTATATTAATAATTACACGGTAACAAAACCTGACCACATATATTAAAATTAATTTAATAAACTCAAGGAATTTTAATGGATGAATTAATAATGATGTAATTTATAATTTGGGACATAAGAATTATATTTTCATAGCCTGATGCTAAGTCTTCATACCGTCAAGTCCTCATTCCATGAAATATTGTTGAAATGGGTAAGGCCTCAGCCCAACACCCAAGATAATTTGACTCATAAGGCCTACAAATTCAATGAGGTTCTACATAATTATGGTCTCCACTCATTAAGTAATTATTCCTATTCATTCCACATTTTAATGGGGTGAAATACACATAATATAAACAATCTTATTTAAAAGCATACATACAAATTTTTAATAATTTCGTTAATTATGAAACATAATCACAAACCATATTGAGTAATATATTGAATTGTAATAAAATTATACATCTCTTGTAAATTGAATCCTAAAAAACCAAAAAAATAATAAGGGTTGTATATGATCAAAATATATATAGTGTATTATAAGTACCATAAAGGGTTGATATCGTTGATGAATAGAAATACCATAAATATGACATTACAATCATTTTGGAGAAAAATATATTTTACACTATCAAATTAATCATTTAAAAAGGTTAATTTTTTTAAAAAATACTATTATTTTTTAATAAAATTATATATCTTGTAAAACAATTTTTACACATTGAGTGGTAGTGTTAGAGTAAAATACCAGTCATGATATACATAAAAAACAACAATTGAATTTACACTTTTTGTAAAATACAAAAGGACTCTTCATTAAAAAACATGATTATTCTTATGTGAAAATTTATCAATATGAAAAATGTGTATTTATTTTTAACAAATAATTTTGAAGATGTTAAAAAAATTAGAATATATTTTTTAAATTCATGTATTTGAATGATAATTGATTTTTGACTAGAGAGTGAAATAATTTCATATTTAATTTAATATATTTTATCAATCATATTATGAATGAATGTGTAAAAAATAGAACTATTACATGTAAAATATAATTAATAACTAGAGTATAAACAAATAGACTGTGTAATTGATATAAATATCAAATAATTTCAATATGGTATACTTAAACATGGTGTTCATGGAGTAATTTACATGGCCATAGTTAAGGAGTATTCCAATGCTCGTTGGACATTTGGTGTAATTCCCATTTATGGTGGAATGAAATCACCGATTTAATGGGAAGAATTTATCATTGAAGGGAGACATTTCTTCCCATTGCGTTGTAGTTACCTACTCTTCTATGATGTGGAATACTATTATGAAAAAATGGAGGTTTTCTCTAGAGAAGGTGAGGAGACATTAGGAGGATCACACTAACCTTTGTAGGGACAGATGACAACATAGGTGCGAGAAACTTTCATTCAAGACAACCTATAATCATACTTCTGAGTCTCATGATTTCAAACTTGTTCCCACTAACCCAAACCCTTTTTGTCCCTATCAGGGTCAGTAGAGATGTGAGTCACCTATTTTGGGATGTTTCCCAACCCCACCAAACCATTATCCACTCAGTGTTTGTGTGAATGCATTGGAAAATAACAATAATTAATGGTATGTAATAGGGTTCTGTGGTTAGTGAAGTGGTCATGGAGATCATTGAGATCAGATCCATGGGGTTTTCTTACACTTCTAAATTCTTAGAAACCCATGATCCAAGGCACTGTGGATGTAGCTATAGACATGATATATAACATCACAGTTTTTGAAGCCACCCAGAGACCCTTCATACCTAGTTGGTCACCTGTCCTCAAGCACATTTCCATAAATTCCAGAGGCTGCTGACTAGCAACGAGGGACTTGGGTGTGATAGTGGGGAAACTATGCCCTCATTAGAAGAGTAACACAATGACAATATAACACAATGCAATAGTGGAAGCATAAATATTAACATTCAAAAAGAAACAGTGGAAGAATAATGAAATAAATAGTTAGAGAACATATATAATAATTCATGATATATATATCTAGGAAAGCACCCAAATAAGTCACAATGATTAAATATAGTACCTATCCAAAGTACAAGAAAAACACTATACATCTCCACAACATCTCAAGCCAAAGCTTGGTCCCATGCTCTATATATCCAAAGTAGTCATATATCTGTAGTAGATGGAAGATTAACCTTATCTCTACATGCAAAAACATAATATGTTTGGGCCCAAAAGAATGGCCCATACAGGGTGTGATACTAAATTCCTGTAGGCAACCACCAAGAGATATGTTCCTAATAGTCAGTGAATATATTTGGCAGGAAAAAAACAAAAGAAGTAGTAAACAATGAACTACTCAACAGTCAACATTTCTACAGTTTCAAAGAATTCAAATATCATATATCAATTAAGCATATAATCACAAAATTGGTTATCCTATAGGAAGTATTCACAACCTATACCCTATGGTCCTACCTAGAAAAACACAAGCAACCCTATCGGAAGCACACATATTATCACCCCTCTGGATCATCATTTGAATAGACTCTCTCAGGAAGAACGCATCGTCAATTCCCCCTATAGTCAAGTGTGATCAAAGACTGTCTAAGAAAGCACTCACATGAAATTACATCCATAGTCTTTTAATGATAACCTACAGTCACTTCGAGGAAGCACTCAATGTCAATTCCCTTGTAGCCTTGTAATGTAACTATAGACCTCCTGAGGGAGCACTCAACGTCAATCCCCCCTATGGCCTCGCAGAGTGATAATAATTATAGACACACTGGAGAATCCCTTACGTGCATTCTCACTATGGTCAACTATACCAGGTTCTCACGGCCTTGTGTAAGTAAAATGAGCATAGAAATACAAAGCAGCCACTGTAAACATCAATAATTACTTGACTAAACAATCTACAACATAACAGTATGTCAGCTAAAATATCATTGCATCCTAACAATACTAGGAATGGGAAACAAATAGAAACCTAATAGGAAAACTATACCAAATGGTGAAAACAAGTAAACATGGAAAAACCTCCATAGCAAGACAATCTAAACCCAATTCCCAACAAATAACCTCTATCTAATCAAACTAGGTCATAGCGGGCAAACAATAGGGCTAAAACCATAAACACGCAATACCCCATTGATGGGTATTGGGAACTTTTTCACATAAAACTCAAAAACTATCTACAGAAAGTCCCAAATCACCTACCTCAGTGTTGGGAGCTCAATATACTAGAGTCTCAGGCCTTGAATAACTATAGATCTTCATAGATCTACAAATACATATAAAATGTTCAACCCACGATATCTCACAAAAGGGAAGGAAACAGAAGAAGGTGTTCAAGAAGAAAAGAGAACTCACAGGTGTGATTCCAAAGAATCCAAAAGAGTTTAATTCATAGAACAAATGCTCAATCTGGGGCTCGGCGAATATCTGCATTGTATAGACACTCTTGAATGAATTAGGTTGAGAAGAAGATAGTTCTGTCAGTCAAATGGGTCCCTGGTACATTTAATGAAAAAAAGTACATGGAATTCACTTTCCCTTATCGGACCCCACATTAGGTCATTTCCAAGTCAGCACACAAGGTCGTGCGCTCGTCCATTACACAACCTCTACATGGTCACCTGTAGAATCCATGTACATGGTGTGTACTTATAAATTACAATGTGTGTACTTATAAAGTACACGGCGTGCACTTTTTTTTTCAAAAAAACCTCTTTTTCTAAAAAATAACTAGAAAAGAAAAATATACCAGAAAATAAGATCTAGGTTCTTAGAAATAATCCCCCATAAAAAAATTTGTCTCCATATTTCTATTGAAAGGTGAAATATAAGAAGAATTCTCAAACAACTCTGGCCACTTTGATCGTACATCGGTCTCCCTCTCCTAAGTCTCATCATGTACTCGCCCTTGCAGCCATAACACTCGTACTAGAGGAAAATACCATCGAAGGAGAACCTTTGTAATACAATAAACAATATAGACAGGATGCACTTCAAACTAGGCATCCAACACTAAATCAACCTCCTCAGGTTGGAAAAAATGATAAGGATATGAGAAGTAACATCGATGCTAAGAAATGTAGAAGACGTCATGCATAGCCTGGTACCTCGGATGTAACAGCAAATGATAGGAAAATGTTTCGACTCCCTCCAAATCCTCAAACGGCCTGATGTACCTCAGCGAAATCTTACCCTATCTCTTAATCTTCATATTCCCCAACCTCGGTGTGACACCCAGGAAAACCTGATCCTCAACCTCAAACTCTAGAGGTCATCTCTGTCGATCAACATAAGACTTCTATCGAGACTGTGTAGTAGCCATCCTATTTCAAATCAACATTATCTTCTATGTGGTCTCCAGGACAAGATGAGCTACCAGCATAGCTTCCTCTCCTGCCTCCATTCAACATATGGGTGATCAGTATGGCCTACCGTACAAATCCTCATAAGGTTCCATTTGAATAGTTGTTGGAAAACTATTGTAGTATGAAGACTCCACAAGAGGTATGTGCTTCTCCCACAGACATCCAATATTCAGGATTCATGCTCGAAGCATGTTTTCAAGTACCTGAATCGTACACTTAGACTAACCATCTGTTTGAGGGTGGTAAGTTGTACTGAAAAGTACCTGTGTACCCAATTCCTTATGTATCCCATGCCAGACCTGAGAAGTAAAACGGACATCCCTATCTAAAAAAATGGAGTGTGGAACCCCATATAGTCGTACTATCTTGTGGATGTACAAATATCCCATCTCATCAAAACTGAATTTCTCCTCAATCGGCAAGAAGTGAGAAACCATAATGAGTTTGTTAATAAAACCCCATACGATACCATTATCTCATGGTGGCCTCGGTAAACATGTCATGAAATCCATCGTGACATCATTCCACTTCCACTCTGGAATGGGTAACTATTAAAAAATCCCTACCAGTCGTTGATGCTTCAATTTCACCTACAGATAGGTGGAACACCACATGATGAAACTAGAAACATATTTCTTCATACCTGGCCACCAATACTAATGGTGTGGATCATGATACATATTGATGACAACTAGAAAAACTAACCAAACCAAGGAATTAATGTTCTGCATCAACTCTAGGTGTATGTATTCTGACACCCATAAAAACGCTAGAAATTAAAGATCACATCCTCTCTTATTGTCTATACAGGAATAGGGTCATCTCCTGAAACAATCATCCATAGGACTAGGCCTTCTGAATCTGATAGTTGGATCGTTCTCACTCAACCAAATTGAGTAGAGGTAACAGCTTCTAAAGATAGATATATTTTCCCTTGAATGTTGTCCACCTCCAAATGAATCTCAGATAATAGATCCATAAGCTGTCACTCACTGCTATCCTCATGAACTACATGTATCTATGTCCTCTTTCTCATTGCATCAGTCACAACGTTTCCATTCCTAGGAGTGTAGAAAGCTCAATGTCCAAAGACTGTAGGTATTCCACCCACCTTTGTATTATTTAATTCAATTATTACTGAGTGATGATATACTTGAGAATTTTGTGGTCGGTGAAAACCACCAAATTCTTTCCCAGAAGATAATGTCTCCAACAACATATGGAATGAAAAAATTCTACCAACTCGTGATCTTGTGTCGGGTAATTCATCTCATGTGACCTCAAGTGCCGAGACCCGTAATAAGAAACTCATTCTCCCTGAATTAGCACTTCTCCCATCCCAATACATGAAGCATCACAATAAAAAGTATAGATCTTTCCAAGAACTGGAAATACTAGCATCAGTGCAGATTTCAACCTCTCTTTCATCTCCTTAATGGCTGACTCACAAGAGTCTGACAACAAGTATTTCGTACCGTTCTTAGCCAGGCCCATCATTGGCGCTTCTAAGAATGAAAAGTCTTTTATGAAATGTTTTTTGTATCCATCTAGCCCTAGAAAACTCTGTAACACAAAAACGTTCTTTGGATGTTCCCAAGAAACTACAGATCTCACTTTCTCTAGGTCCACTCATACTCTTGTCTTTGAGATAACCTGACCCAATAAGTGAATCTGGTCCATCCAAAAGTGGAATTTTGAGAGATTAGAATATATTCTATGCTCTCTCAGTGTACTCTAAATGATCTAAATATGGGTGGCATGGTAGTGTCAACTATGATAGTACATAAAGATATCGTCCACAATGACCACCATGAAGTAATCCAGGTAATGATGGAACACTTGCTTCATCAGTGCCAGGAAAACCGAATGCACATTCATGAGACATAATGGCATAACCACGTTCTCGTATAGACCATACCTACTCTGGAAGGCTGTAAGATGTATATCACAAGGAATAATGGGAAACATATTGTAACCATATATCATGTCAATATTCAAAAACACTCGGGCTCCTCAAAGTTGATCAATGAGATCATCAATCCTCTATAAGGGATATCGGTTCTTGACCATCAACATATTCAGCTTCTGATAATCCACACAACGTTTAAGGGTACTGTCAAACTTATTTTCAAACAGTATAGGGAATCCCCATGAAGAAGTATAGGGTAAAATGAAAACCTTCGATTGAAACTCCTCCAACTACTTCTTGAGATCTTGTAACTTTATTGTATCAATCTTATAAGGAGGAATGGACACCTACGCCACTTCTGGAATGACAAATATTGAAAATTATATCTCTATCTCAAGAGGAAAACCTGAAAGGTCCTCTAGAAAGGCATCCTTGAAATGATCCCCCACTGGATGAATGTCTAACTATGAAGTCCCTTGGTCATCCAAATATAGACTAGAAAACTGGACGGAAACTCCTCCCAACCCATGATGCTCAGGTCCTGCTCTGCTCGCCTTGACATCTCATTCTCCCTTATGAAGAAACAATCCACCGACTAGTGATGTGAAACTGAACCTATAATGTTAGAAATCAACAACAACCTGGAAGGGTACTAAACAGTCTATAACAAAAATGGAATCATAGCTTGTCATCTCTATGACATAGAGATCCCATAATAACTGACACATAGAAACCTCAAGAGGGAGCTTCTTGCACTGACGTACCCCGTCTTTCTTGTCCCCAATAGAGTATATAACATCAAGATAACAACAGAAGAAATGATTCATAACCCATGTCTCTCCACAATACTAACCAATATAATGCTATGGGAAGACCCTGTATCGAAAAGAGAAAAAGAAAAAACTGAGGAAACTAGGATCGTACCTTGAACTATAGAGGGTCAGAGATCCTGCTATTGTTCGGTCTGCTCCACTTCCAAAGCCTAACCTGCATCACGACCCTGTGACCCTACCTGACCACTCTGAGCTGATCCACCCTATTGTCGTTGAAAGCCTAGTGATTGACTACCACAGCCGTGACCTCAACCTCTGCATGAACGTCCAGAAGAACTCCAGTTCTCATACTGAATAGAAACAGGTGGCATTGATCCTGAACAAGGAGTCTTAGAAGAACCCTTGTCTCCAGCTTTTGGTCAGAATAACTAAGAGAAATGCTGAGGGAGACCCATCTTGCCACTTGATCGGTACTCCATTGGGTCTCCTGGGAAATGTGGTCTCATTTGACCGACCTTCCCACACTGTTAGTATACCACCTGGATACCAGAAGGTTCATTTCTCCAACTCATATCTCTATGTGTAGTCTTCTTATGTCACTTCCTGCTATTAATGGGTGAAGCAATATCTTTGGATTCTGAACCGAAATGGCTCACAACTCGAGAATCACTCAAATTATGATATGTGATTAGTGCCTAGTTGACTATTGATGTTATCAAAGTCAACGTGAAGATGTTCTCCAGAGATCGTATGCTGTGCCTCAGACCATCCTCAAAAATTCTTTTCAGGAATAAATCGTCACCTATTAGGATGGGTGTAAAGCCATGTAGCTCTTTGAAGCAAGAAGAATACTACATAATAGAAAGGGTACCCTACTCCAGACTCCTGAACTCTCGGCCTCGATTGTCCCTCAAGGTATCTGGATAGAAGTAATCCTAAAATGTACATAGAAACTTATCCCAGGACATATCCTATTGGAATCCTGCATATGAGATCACATCCCACCATATCTTGGAATAAATCATGTAGCATATACGTAGCGAGTTTGACCCTCCTCTCTGGAGGCGTCTCCAGGTGATCAAAGATCGTCAGTGTGACCTCCATCAATGACTCTGCATCCTGTAGTCCTCCTTCCCCTGTGAAGTTGCGAGGATTCTACATCTGGAAAACCCGCATCAGCTCTTCAATAGAAGGGGAACGATGAGGTACTACTTAGATGGTCTGTATAAACCTCATAAATCCCTCTCAGAACTATGCATCAGCACCAGTTTTCAAGAATGATGGCTGGTACCAATACTGAAACAACTAGAGGTTCTTTAGGAATTCCTTGATCAACCATTTCCAGTGTCTGATCTCTGCCTCACAACTGGAGAACAATCGGGGGAAATTTTGGTTGCATGATTTTAAAAGGTAAAACAAACACCTTTGATTAAGATTATCAACAACTGAAAATTGGAAGGGTAAGAAGAGAATAAGAGAAATAAATCATTCAAAATTTACAAAACATAGATACACAACATGTATAATTAACTACATGACATGTTCCCTTAAGTCTTTCACATGGGCATGTACTTCTGCCAAAACTGGTCTTATGACACCCTAAACAAACTATGTGTTGTCCTTACACACATTGTGTACATGAATCCTCTTCACCTACCTGATTCCTTCTACATGACTAAGCTACATTGTTCTCCTAGAATAAGACTACCCGACATGTGTATTCTAGACACAGATTGTACTACATGAGCTTTACTGACACGTTTTGTTAGTGACATGGTTGGATACATGGCTCACCCTAAACGATGTGTTCTAGACAGCCACAACGTGTACTAATGGATTTCCACTTACCCGTGTTGTTTGTTACATGGTTTTATTCCAGGGATATCACTACACAATGTGTTCAAGACTGACACAATGGGTATTTCTTATGTTTTTATTCATATTTGTTTTTTGTCGCATGGGAAGACCCATGGTCTAAACACACACCGTGTACATCCAGTAAACGACATGTCCCAAAAAAAATTCCCAACCCCATGTCACTGCTCACACGGCTACCGACACGGTTAGAGACTATTGGACATGTACATAGAGTACATGGTGTGTACTTAAGAAAAATAGTTTCTTCCTGAACAGAAGAACACAAGGTGTGTATTCAATACTACACTGCGTGTATTCTGTGTTTTCCCAGACATTAAGCCTCAAATAATACTCCTGAAGACCAGAAAACACTGAAATTATAATTAATGTGCCAAATTCCGATCTGTTAGGCCCCATACTCCTAGAAAATCAAATCTTGGCATCTCATACATGTAACAAACAAGCATAATAGATCAATGAACCACAAAATCCCGATTCATGAGGTCCCATAAAAACTCATGAACCAATGTTTGGAATTCATTAAAACAAAATCATACACAGGTCAATACCTTATCAAACAAAATGTATTTGATCATGGAATCTATCACAACAACATGCATATCTAGCACAACATCTATCACAACAACATGCAATCGAAAATTCCCCCTAAATGGCATGGCAAAAATGCATTACATGTGATTCCTAGAAAGTTCCTATATGATGCATGAGATGGAATATCCTCATCTCATTGTGGTACAACTGAAATAGAACCTCAAAAATGTCAACAATAACAACAAAAAACCTGTGATTCACCTAATGGTGGAATCAAATCAACCATAAAATTGAAAAACTAGAAAATTACAATAAAATGGGTAAATTGGAATTTACTTGTGCATGAGTTAGCTAATATTAGGAAAAACTTATTACGAACTACCTGTTTCCATCTTATCCCGTACTATAGGCACTAAACAATGTGTCGATAACAAAAGAATTCCTCTAATACCACTTTGTGACGTCCCAGTTCTGGAAGCCGCCCAGAGACACCCCGTACCTGGTTGGTCAAATGGCCTCAAGCCCATTTCCCCAAATGCCAGAGGCTTCCCACTAGCATTGAGGGCCTTGGGTGTGGTACTGGGGAAGATTTTCCATCATTATTAGAGTAACACAATAGAAGTAAAATTCAAAGTAAGAGTGGAAGCAGTAATATTACCATACAAAAAGAAATAGAGGAAGAATGAAAAAATAAATAGATGGAGAACATATATAATTATGCATGATACATATGTCTAGGAAAGAATTCAAACAAGTCACAATGCTGAAATATAGTACCAACCCAATGTACAAGAAAAACTATAATCATCTCTACAACATCGAAAGACAATGCTTGGTCTCATGCTCTCCAATTCCAAATAAGTCAAGTAACTATAGTTGAAGGGTGCATACCATTATCTTTACCTACAAAAATATAATCTATTTGGGCCCAAAATCATAGCCAAAATAGGGTGTGAGACTAAGTCCCAATAAGAATCTACCAAAAGATCTGTGCCTAATATTCAGGGAATATTTTTGGAAGGAAATAATCAAAAGAAGTAGTAACCAAAGAAGTAATAAATAGTAAAATTTCCTACAGTTTCAAAGAATTCAAATACCACATATCAGGTAAGAAGATAATCACAAACAGGTAACCCTCTGGTAAGTACCCACAGCCTATCCTAACTGGTCCTACCTAGAAAACACAAACAACACTCTGGTAAGCGCACACAGCCTCACCCCTCTAGGTCAACTTTAGAATAGAGTCTCGTTGAAATCACTCATCATCAATTCCCCCTATAGTCAGGTGTGATCAAAGAACCTTTGAGGAATCACTCACCGTCATTTCCACCTATAGTCATTTAACAGTAACCTATATGGACTCTGCGAAAGTACTCAATGTTAATTCCCCATATGACCTTGTAACGCAACTATAGATCCTATGAGGGAGAACTCAACATCAATCCCCCCTATGGTATCACAACATGATGATAATTAATGATTCTCTAGAGAATACCCTATGTCCATTCTCCCTATGGTCTACTACACCAGGTTCTCGGTGCCCAATTTAAGTCAAACAAACATAGAAATGTCAAGAAGCCAAATTAAACCTCATGAACTACTTGGCTAAATAGTCTACATCATAATAGAATGTCAGATAAACAATCAATACATCCCAAAAATACTAGGCATGGGAAATAAAAAGCATCCTAACATGCAAACTAGAACAAACGGTCAAAACAAGAAAAAATGAGAATAACCTCTATAGCCTGAAAATGTAAACCCTATTCTCAATAATTAACCTTTATCCAATCAAACTAGGGAATAACATGATAACAGTAGGGCTAAAACCAAAAACTTGTAGTACCTCGTTCATGGGTATTGGGAACATTTTCACATAAAACTCAATGACTATATAGGCAAAAGGCACAAAACACCTTCCTCGGCGTCGGGAGATCAATATACTTGAGCCTCAGTCCATGAATCCACAGAGAACCTCGTTGATCTCTAAAAAAATCTAAAATAGTCAACCCATGATATCTCACGAGAGAGAAGGAAACAGAAGAAGGTGTTCAAAAAGAATAGAGAACCCATCGATGCGATTCCAAATCAAATGACATAGTTCTATTCAGGGAAAGGACACTTGATCAGGGGATCGACGAAGATCTGCATCATACAGATGCTCCCAAATGAACTAGGTTGAGAAGAAGACGGTTCTATCCTTCAGTCGTGACCTCAATATGATTAATTAAAAAAAATTACAGGATGTATAATTTATAAGTACAAAGTGTGTACTTTCCCTTACAGGCCCCTGTATTAGGTAGTCTCCAGGTCACCACACATAGTCATGCACTTGGCCATTACCCGGCCTGTAAAGGGTCTCCCGCGATAACCAAGTACTTGGCATGTAATTATATTTTTTTGGAAAACAACATTCTCTCAAAAATGACTAGAAAAGAAAAAAAATACCTACGAAGAAGATATGGGTTCATTCAATATATTCATTGAAGCAGTATGTATGATTTCTTCAATATGGGATGTTATAAATTAGATCTTCCTCATGATTAGGGGATGGAGCTTAGCGGGGGGCTGGATCCACATTCTCTCACCTTGGCAGTAGTTCTTCCCAATGAGGTACCTACTAATTATGCACATGGTGAGGTTGATAATGATGAGGTTTCTTCAATCAATGGGGATATAGTTTTTGATTCTCCATTGAAAAATGATATAGCATCTCCAGGGCCTACACATTAAATAAAGCACTAGTTTCATCCCTAGGATCTCTTCTAGAATATTTTTAAGAGGCATTGTATGTGACTTCATGGAATACAATAAGGAACCCTCTAGGTGGTAAGCCTTACTATAGAAATCATGGAACCCACCATGGATGTTTTGGGTGATGAGGTTAGAGACTAGCTTAGTCTTTCCATTCACATACACATCACCATCATTTTCTCTTGATTCTATTGCATGTAGAGCAAGTTTGTGAGGTTATTCCAACTAGAGAAAAGGTATATGACGTGTTCATCTGGTAGTTTCTTTCACTAGAAGATGCCATAAATAATTTTCTTGTACGTGGTTGAGCTCAAATGATAGAAAAAAACTTGAGTATCTCTTCTAAACCACTAATAAAGACATTGAGGAATATGATGTACTATAGAAATGAAGGCCCTTCAAAATAATGAACAAAACATCACAACTTGGTGGCCTCCAGCTGTTATGGTGTCCTGAACATGGTTCTATAATTTGATATAATGTTTTCTAGATGTTTTATGTGCCTCCCATCCCATTGAAGAGGTAAATGTAGTATTCCCAAAACCAGGGAGTTCTCACATGTCATCCACCCTATTAGGATATGGATTACTGTCAGTTTTTATGGCCACCAATTGTGTTTTTTGGGCCATAAGGATAGAAATGAGAGAGTACATCTTGTATTAGTGGGGGTTTATACTATAATGAGTATTACAAACTAAAACTTTTTTATAATATCAACAACTATCTATAGAGTCTCGGAATCTCAAAGTGTGAAATGTGGAGTGTCTTGATCCAAGTCCCGATGGATTTTATCTTGCTACTAGGATGGATAGGGTGATTCATACAATGATCGTTTTCTATAAACTAGGTCCACTTCTCTATTTGGATATGTAGTATAATTGGTCTCAATTGGGGTTAACAAGCTAAGAAGGAACTTCGGATGCCCCTACATCCCTAATGGAGGTGGTACATAAAGTTATCGAGAAGTATAATAATCTAAGTGTTTCTTAGTAAGGAGATCATTGATAAGCCTATTCTAATATGTGGTCTATTGTTTTAGTGTGGAGATAGGGGGCCATCATCTATATCATTCATAGAATCATGTGTATATAAGTGATATAGATGACTCATTCCCTTGTTTATATTATGATGGGGCAAAAACATTGTTTATGGCTCCCTGAGACTGAGTTCCTACCATTGTAGGATGTTGAAAACACATTTATGAGAGTATACCTAATACTACACTACCCCAATGGATAGAATCCCTAAATTGGATACTACTATAGTGTCCCCATCCAAAGGAAAAATGAGATCATACATATTCAATATGACTATACCCAATGTGTATCCTTAAAATAACATGGCGAATCGGGATATCATATGATACGATTGAAGTTGAGAGAATTCTATAGTTTCCATTCATAGATGTACACATGCAAGGACGCCTCATCAATGATTGTACAGAGAATTGTAAATCTATGAAAGAATATCTATTGAAGTTTCTGATGGTAGAGGGGTGATGTAGGATGTTAATCCATAGGGAGTGATTTAAAATGAAACATGAGGAATTTCTTATTGACTTCATCAACATGATACCATAACCTTGGATTGAAAAATTTAGTTTCAAGGAGGTGAAAAATGTGTCACCCAAAATAATCTGTCAAAATCAAGTTATCTAGCCATGGGTGAGTGACAACAAAATGTCAAATTCGAGAACTGAATTTGGATAGAACTCCAATGAAAACTGACAAGTGGATAGGGTATCACCTAGAAATCCCTATACAGAAGTTTGAATGGACCCTTGGCTTTCCCATGCTTTGATTAGTGATGGACAAGGACCTAGTAGAAGCACAGATGTGGATGGGTGTAGTGGTGAACCGGACAAGGGAGGAACTATTCCATGAGATGACTTGTAACTATATGATGGGTCTTCTCTCGAAGGTTTCACCAGCCAGATATTTATGCCTCTATAGGAATGGGTGCTCACTATTTCCCCAAGTTCAAGGGAAATGGTATTCATCGGGGGGTTTACGTAATTCTCTTAGTCAATAATACATCAGAATAAATCTCATTTCTCCCTTGTAGCGGTAGATAATTTCATTAGTAATGATAAGGATGATCCCACAATAATACCCAAGAATGGATCCAAATCTTCCTCTCCTATATATAACAATTACAGGATGCTAAAATATTGTGTATCTCACCTTCTAGGATAATTAACTTCACATGTCAAGATATTAACCAATAAATTGATGCAAATGATTATGATGAAGGTTCCCTCATAAAATCACATTCTTCTTTATCGTCTGATAAGTGAATAAAATTGACAACGACCTGGTGATTATAATAAATCTACCTTTGATGGTGATGGTTCTACATTCTACTTTTGGGAAGGTAAGTTTTTTGATATGGTTAGGACCTTTTTGTTGGTGGGTGATGGAATCGGGAGGTCCTATTATTTGATTGAATTTGATATGGAGAGATTCTCTATATGTTTCTCTACTGGCATGCTCAGAACTCCGCTCTGACCACAGAAGGAGTGGTTAGGACATCCACTATGGTGGTTTCATATTTAAGTAGAGAATTCGCACTGATCAAAATATACCTGGGAATTATCTATATATTGGATTCCGATATTGGGGGAATTACCTCCACTATAGATGATTCAAGGATCATGTGGTGCCCATCCATTTTGATCCATGAAAGAGGGGGTATGAAATCTACATAGGATGGTCATGGAACATGGAGAACCTTATTATAGATCATTGATGAAGTGGGGAGGAGCTCCACCAATTTTTGTACAAGAGTGGGGTGGGCCTTCTCTTATGTTAGGAATGGCATGAGGATGAACTTCATGATGGTGGTTTTGAAATGGTGAGGACCTCAATATATGAAACCATGTTTAGGGGGATGGATTTAGCACTATATGTAAATGTAGTAGGGAGGGCCTACAATTGGACCAATGATGAGGACTTGGGGAGGTTCTCCATGTCGATGGAGAGAGTGGGAAATGCCTCCTTTTTTTTAAGATACTACTGACGTGTCCTCTGTGAGGGATTTCATCATAAAGTAATGTTCTTTAATGGATTATAATGATTTCCACAACAGATAGAGTCAACCCAGCCTACTTTTTGGGGTGGTTGATGCCTCGATCCATATCTGGAATTGATATATCCATACATTACAGTGTAAGTGATATTTACGAATTCTTTAGGGTTATAGATTCCACTGATGTATTGAAAGACAATTCCAGATTTCGGGAATCCTCTGGATATTTCACCAGAAGTTTGTTTGGGTCAGTTTGGGTCATTCGGGAGGTGGAGAGCAGGGGTGTAGTCCATATTTTCCTCGTTTAGGAGGGTCAGTTGATTCTATAGCTGATGGGGCCGGGCCAGAGCCCACATGTGGTTACTCCTCAGTTGTGGTCATTGTTAATATTATTCAAACGTCTTCTTACTCCTTGACTTATAAGAGTGAGTCATCAAATCACATTGGGGAGACACTCCCAAAGCAGTTCATCATAGGAGTAAAGAACAAGGAATACTAACATTTCCCTTACGGAAGGTGGTGTTGTTGAGGAACCAACACCTTCAGGTTTTAATGAGGCTTATTCCTTATGAGAATTATTCCCTTATACTCATACCATCATACAAGGGAATCCACCACCATTCTCTAAATGATCTCTGATGGTTACACTGGCATGGGTCGTTGGAGTATGATATTGTAGTAGACGTTGATGAGGAGGGTGGTTTATGTGAGATTTACCTATTTCAATTTATCCTACTTTTTCATTGAAGAGCATTAAGTTGTCGGTTTCATTTAAATTAGGTCCTATAAATCAAGAAGATTCAGTCATCAATATGGTTACCAGTAATGAAATTATCAATCCCCAAATTCATCTAATTTTCTATAGTTGGAGAGATATATATTTTCATTGATGATGTCACATACCATAATTCTCATTGTTTAATTGCCCCAATTATTGGTGAATTCTATGTTGGTCCCAGTATTTTCTTTATTGGGTCCTATAACCAGATAGTTGGATCTGGTGACATTCTTATTTGTTGAGGTCTCAAACTCAACTATTACCTCTGTAGAGGAGAAGATTTTAATTTTGGGATCACCATTTCTATTTCTAACACATTGGATGGGTGTGGATGCCTCATGTGTTAATGTAAAAAGGTGTGCCTGGTCAACCTGCATTCTATATATCTAATTGTGACTGACATCCATCATGTTCTTTGATGATTTCTCTTATATGATTGAAACAGGATGAAGGGTTTTCAATTACTCCTTACAAGAATTTATCTTTGGAACTCATTGCCAATGTGGGCCCGCCCTCATATATTTGTTTTATGTTCATGGAACACATTCTTGTATCCATCTCTTTATGGATAACAGTTAATTATGATGCTTATTTCTAGACATTCCAATTCTCTTGAAAGGGAATCAACATTTGATCAAGAGAGTTTTCACAATGGGATTCATAAGCATGTTTGGATGCTTGTAACATTAGTCCCTGGAGTTATTCCTCGTAGGAGGGAATCTCATAAAGGCATCTCAGTTATGGAAACTATGGCATCCCATGTCGATCATGAGGTATCTAATTCCCATGGAATATCTTTTATGGATTTAATTTAAGGTATCCCATGTTTAGAATGAGATATCTGACACCATAGGAATATATTTTCCAACCTACTCTAATCATAAATCCCCTTTTAAGTGGTGTATCATCATTAGAGAAGTCATGATTTTAACATTTTTTGGAGATGGTGGATGATCTAAATGCCCCATGGAGCTGGATAGAGTTTATGTATCACTATGAGGGAACCCCTTACATTTTTAATAATGAATGGATATTAATTCCCTATAGAGGTGGAAATGGGTGGTGTTCCCTATAAAGGGAATATGTCACACTGTGAAGGTTGATCATAATTACTTTGAAGGAAGATCATGGAGGTGCACCCCTTGGAATGGGGAACCAAGTTTTTCCATTTTTGAATGTTGAACCTTGCTGAGGCAGTCTAAATAACCTATTCTGAATTTAAATATCAACTCCAATGTAGTTCCATAAATGACTTGGGGCTTACACATGTGGGTTTTCCATGTGCATCTAGGAGAAACGATGGAGTGGAAGGGGCCATTATATAGGATCTTCATAGGTGGATGGAATGATCTCATAGGGATGTAGCAGCCCTCGAAAAATCAAGGTAAATGTGGATAGAGTTGGAGAAATGGTTGGAGTGTTGGAATGTTTTTTTGGAACTCAAAGATGCTACCTACATATCCCAGTCAATTGGTAATAAAATCCAATATAGTTCAAAAAGGCGAATTGGGGATTACACCTAAAAAATAGGCATGTGAATTTAGATAAACCAGTTGGGACTTATTCATGGGATCTACCCTATTCAGACATGAATTGATTGGAGATTCACTTGGGTTCCTCCTAGGGAATATGAATATGATTAGGCCTTACACCTAAAGAGTAGTCCTATTGGATGGGACATGATGGGTATTAAACATAGAATATTCCAATAGAAATAGATGTTGGATTCCATGATCACAAATAAAATCTAAGTCTACATGATCCATTATTAGTGTGATAATTTAGTGGAAAAAGTAAATCAGATGTTCATGTCCTCAAATATGATCCAACGAATGATGGTGTGGGGGTTCTGCAGGGAAAGTATGTGTGGTGGATGTCTTTCCATGTGAGGAGGATCTTATTTCATGTGAGGAAGATCTTATTCCATGTCACTCATACACAGATAATTATACCATGGGTGTGTGGGGCCTGCATGTGGAATCTTCCTAATGTGGAATTTTCATCTCATAATGGAATCCTATGATAGACACACATGGGGAATCCCATGTTCATTGAATAAGGTGAGACTATGTTTAACATCATATTATAAGGATATTGGTTCTAGGACTTTTTACATCATTCATCGAGGATGTGATGGACACACTCATTACCCGTAGGGATTACATAACCATTGCACATTCACCCCTAGGTGGGACATGACTTCAGTAATTCCAAGATGTAATGGTGTGAATGAGTGGATATTCAGGAGGTATATGTTAGTGTCCCTATGATGATAATAATGGGGTATTATCATACCTATACTGAGAATCAAAAGTTAAATGGTAGAATCAGGCCACATATAAAATGGAGTGTTCTGTTGGATTGGGAATCATAGGTCACATGGTGAGTTGAAGTGCCTCTAAATCAACCATGGATGTGTGTTGAGTCTTAGGAACTCATCCATTGTGAAGATGTGTTTGAAGAAGGGTGGAAACATGGGCAGTCCCTCAATAAGTGTTTCGCAGAGTAGAGTGCCTCGTAGAGTAATAATTCAAAAATCTCAGGCACTTAATGAGGAAAGGGGATTCACAAATGAAGAGGATTCATGAAATATCAGTACCCAACCACTGGATGAAGACTTGGCTCAAGAAAAGAGTTATTTGTAAAATCTTAATACTGTAGAAATCATCAAGTAACCCTAATGGAATTATTTATCTGAGAAGTTTGTATTCCATCATGAAAGGAATCACCACATTATGTTATGGGTTTTAGGAACATATAAGAGCTGTTTCTACAATTCTAATGTATCGTGGATGATCTATTTTTTCTAGCTTCATGATGCTCAATGTGATATGTGAATTGGAAGCAATTCAGATGTCGAATAGTTGGGTAACTGTATCTTTCTTCCACGATAAACCAGGTATCTATAAGAAAAAGGTTTTTTTATTTCTCTAAATCATTTTGTGAAAGAAATAGTGGCTCCATGAATGGTGGTGGATATTTTAGACTCATAGAGCATAGTTTCAACCTTTTAGCATGGTAGTGGAGATTTGTAAGACTCATAGAGGGTTCCCTCATACCTTGGTGTAGTCATGATGGGTGAGGGTCTTCATGAAATCGATTCATTAAGTAGACCCTTAATATTTTTTGGGCCTTTTGAGCTCATATTCTCTTACAAATGTCTATGGAATGCTCTACTAATCTCTTTGAACATATTTTATCACAAAAAATTATTTGATTTTGAATTCACATAAGAGATATAAATTTATTATCTAAAAATATACCCTATAATATTGATATGGATTTATGTAAGTGACTTCATTACATATTTTTATAAACAAAGGGAATTTTGAGTGTGAATAGAGGAGGAGAGGGGGTTGAGTCCACAATTTGGGAATAGGGGAAACATTTATTTTTTAACAAATCAATGAAAAACACACATTAATCCAGATTAAAGCCACGAAAAGGGTAATTATTTAACCACATATATTATTGGTTCAACACATTTCTATAAAATTTATATTGTACAATTTGTTAGGTCATTTATACCTTTATCTTTTTTATTTTAACCCACTAGTAAACCAATTTTTACATTAATCACGACAATTACTTTTTTATTACTATTCATAATGGTAATAAATTATATTTTTCATTTTAGATAACAAATTATTTTAATTCTAAGTATTTAATAATTTCTTATAAATATAATTTATAAAAGTGGAAAAAATAAATTCAAAATTACAACAATAGATATTGATGAAAAAATGGGTATCCAATGAGAAAATTTAAATAATCATTGAATGATTTAATATCAATATTCTAATTGAAATGGGTTTTAATGACATAATTAGATAAATTATAATATAATTTAAGTTGTAAAACTATTAAAAACCGAAAAAATAATTAATCCTTAGAAATAATTTAAACATAAATGAACTTTTATGTTAAAAATTAGCATTTTCACAATTCAACCAAAAGATTTTATTTTTTTAAAATTCTTAAATACAAAATGACAATGAATTTTGAAAAATAAAAATTAAAAAAAGAAGGTTTATTTTTTGAAAAAAATATATAAAATTTTGCAAATTTAATGTATTCATATGTTCACAAGAAGTTATGCGAAAACATTATTTTAAAAATATAGTTTTTCAAGAATAATTAATTTTATTTTCAAATTATTGATTTTTATTTGTAATCAATAGAAATCTATTAATTAATATTATACATTTTTAAAAGATTTTATTATAATTATTTAGTAATTAATGTTCATTCCCTACAATTTACGAGTTAGTTTATAATATCTCTATTTGATATAAATTTTTTTATTAGAGTATCTTGTTTCGTTTAAACCTGGTGTTTCATGTTACCCAAAATGTCAATGAAATTGAATTTAATTAAAAGGAATTTTATTGGAAAGTATTAGAGTGTCACATTACCATCAATGATTCATGTTCAGTGGCATATATGCTAGAAAATATATTTATTTAGAAACAAATATATTTTAATGTCTCTGGGTGTTATATATTATTCAAAGAATTGTTTTTCATGTCATATATGCTATCAAACATGATGCTCAAATTTCAAAATCTCTGGGTTTTATATTCTACAACTATTAAATAATATTTTCCCTCTCAATTTACTATATTTCTCAATAATAAATATTTGGAAATTATGAAATTAACTTCTTCTATGTTTCGTATTGATAGTTGGTTTATTAAAACATACTCCTGGCATGTGATAATTGAAATTATACATGTCATCGAGGATAATCACAGAACATATTTTCCATTGTTTCAGAAAATAGGTTAGAAGTGAAGATATGATCATGGATGAAAATATTAATAATGATATAATGATATAGTGTGATACATATTATTGATCACAATAAGGTAAATAGACAAGGGAAATTAAAAAACCACAAAACCATAAATCTAGAATGATTTAATGAACAATTTAATTTATTGGAAATGAATGTTCTGGGAAAATTTTTTGTTTTGGGAAAATTTTATATGAATTGGTGAATTTATTTTCCCTCCACATTAAAAAGTATATTAAAATGTATATTTTTCATATCTTTATATATATTATGACACATTTCATATATATTTGACATTCGATCAATTCTAACTGCATTCCTTACTACATGATATGAATATCCAAATCAAATTTTTATTCCCGAATTACATTTAATAGATCACATGAATTCCATTCCATTACCCATATCACTATATATTTTTCAAAATCAAATTAGAAAGAACGCATTATCTTATAAACACAAATGATTAACTAAATGCGTTCCATATATATTTATCATTAATACACATCCAAAATTTGTATCACCAAATTCGTTGCCACATTTTTTTGAAGGAAGGTCACTAAATCCACAATATATTCCTCATAAAATATAAAGTGAATATTAATTTTTCTTTCTAAATATGTGAATACCTTAATCAATTTTAATACTTAATGAAAACTTACATTATTCCAAAAATAAAATCAAAAGTTATTGAATATATTCCATAGATCCAAACATGATGCAAACTCTATTATTGATAACATAAACCATGAAACCTATAACCAATTTAATGGTCACCCATCATAGCCTATAAATATAACTACATGAGTATTATTTCAACATATAGAATATATGAAGGTTAAAATTCTCTTAATCACGTGTTTTCTTATAAGATCAACATGCCACCTAATTACATTACATGGTACCATTTAACACATTCTTTAAAATCCATAAATTAATAAAATTTTAGTACAATTCCCATATGTTTCATGAATATTTTATTGAGAATATTGTAATTAAACTATTTTGAATACATATTTCATTGATCCAAATACATAATAACATTAATCGCTCTACATCAACTACGTCAAATGCATAAACATGACCTTGATCTGTAAGATTATTATAAGTTATATTACCACAACTCTTGGGGAATTGGAATGAGTAGTTCCCTATCTCCATGAAGTGAAAGAACTCTAATTTTAGGGATTAAACCTTAAACCTACATTCATGGTCATAATGACCATTTTCTCCACACATGAAAAAAACTCATTTTCCATTTAATCATGTAACAAGGTGGTTCTTTCTACATAAAACACATTTGAGGAAATACATATTTACATTATTCCATTTATATTTTTTTTCTCCAACATCCTCTAAATATATTTCCTTCTTTAAAACCCATAAGCCTTGGATAATTTTTTTCTATCTTGATATCACATGATATTATATCCTCAAATAATTAGAAATTTCTGGTGAACAGTGACCATCAATATATGGGCTTAATCCCATAAAAGAAATAGTCAATAATACAATTTAGGTTACATATGTTATCTACAACATGCCTTGAAAACCATGTAATGGTGTATTCACAAAAAGAAACCATTTCATCTTCTTACATACTTAGGCTTAAGAAATTTTTTCTATATCTTCTCTTTGCAAATTTTGAAAATATTCATCTAGTAAGAGTAACATTAAATCCATCAATTACATGTTTTTTATTAATTAAACATACATATTTTCATAATCAATTACTTCCATTTATCCATATATCTAGATAGAAAATAATATTCTATGAAAATATTCACCCTTTCACTATTTCCCAGTGAAATAAATATATTATTTGAAAAAATATCCAATTATTATATAAAAATATATTTATAGTCCAATTTAATGATTGGGGTTTCTAATTAATGAATATTTATAACATTGTAACATGAAATGGTTGATTAATATGATTCTCCATTGATAATGTTTTATAATTAGAACCTGAGTCCATTAAAAAAATATTGATATTATTCGATCTATTCAAGGTATATCTCCAAAACTATATTTAGTATATTTCCACTGAGGGAAATAAATAAATTGAATTTAATAATTGATATGTTTCTCATTCCACAAATTAGGATAATTGATTTCATACACTAGATTAGACCATATCCTTATGTTACATAATTTTTAACCCCAAAACTAGTGTAATTTTTAACATTAATTGAAAAATATATACATGTATAATCTAATCATCATCAACATGTTTTATTTGGGCGTATTTATATTTATGAATCCATCAAATTGGTTGGTAAATAAAATGTGTGTTATCCTAAGAACATACTCTGGCGTGTCAAAGCAGGTGCACAATAGGTTATTTTTTCATGCACGATTTAATGATTGGGTCAATCCATATACACCTTTTCATATTTATAACCCATAGGTACTTCAGTGTTGAAATAATTTCGGGTTATAGTATACTTATATTAATGTAAGTATTGGTAAAACCACATAATATATATCTTAACCCAACATTATAATTTACTTATATACTTATCTCCAATGTATATCAAAGGGTTATATTCCATAATCTATATTTTTCTCAATCATGTTCCCAATGTTGATACTAAACATGCTCTGATACTGAATCTATAAACCTAAAATATAAAAAACCCAAATAAAGTGTCTAAATTATTATATTGGAAGTAGATACAATTAATCACATACAAATGGAAAAAATAGTTTAGTAGTCTAGGTAAACAACATATATATGAGAAACTCACATTAAATCATATAATACACATGGATTTTTCTTTGAGAATCCCATTATTGTGATTAGTGTATCCCTAAATATCAACTAGAGACACTTCCTGATATCCTTGGAAAAATAAAACATAGGAAAGGGGTGATATCGTATTTTTAGTAAGGATATTCTCATTGAAGAAGCTATGAATAAATAAGGTTTAATCAATATAAAAATGTCAATAACTAAACCACATTCCATTTAATCAATATCTTGATCATATTATTATAGGAATAGATAATGATCGAATAATACCATATAAATAATCCCATGACTAGGAAACATAACCATAACTATTCAATGAAATCAAAAAGTAAAATCGAATATCAATTACATAATTCATAGTTATGGAATGGATAATTTCAGACATCATAATTTTATTATCCCAACTTCATTTTAGATCTTATCATGGTCAATGCATAATTCCATGATATCATACATAATTGGGCATGGTCTTATCCAAATACCGAAGAATTTTTTTCTCATGTGACCTATTAATTAATCTAGGGGTGGTGTAATTCTAGGAATACCCATCACATAATATGTAAATTGTATTACTGATTTGAATGGGGAGAAATATAATCAAGATAAACATTTTTAATGAAACAATATTGTACAAAATGATAATAAATACCCCAATCAATTCACATAATCAAAAACTATCAAGAGTAATATTGTGTATTGAAATAAAATCGTGCATCCCCAATCAATTTAATCATAAACCATCTAGAAGAAAATTATAGATTTAATCAATATAGCATAGCCCTAGGGTATAATAAGTATAATAAAGTATTTACGTCATTTATGAGTTGGAATAATGAAAAAACTTTATTAATTTTTTTGAGGAAATACCATTTTCACATTGAAAACACCATGTAAAATAAATTACAAAAACATTGAAAATTAATTGTATTTGAATATAACCATATACAACTAGTAAAATAATATTTAATGTATTCATTTTTCATGATATTGTAAAATCATGTTAATCTTGTACACATTAAAAAAACATCCCATTCATATATTTGGTAAAGAGAAACATGTGTTATCTTTAAAATGACACTAATATTACATTTAATTTTTTATTCAAAAAGTAAAGTGAGTAATAATGTATTTAATAAATTATTTTTAAAAGTTTAAAAAATAATTTTCTTTGGACATTTGGATTTTGATGAAAAATGATTTTTGACTAAAGAGATAAATAAATTCATATTTTCATAAAAACATTTTCTCAATCATTTGAAGTACAAAAGAGTGCAAAATGGTTCTATTACATAAAAAAATCAAGAATAATCAGAGTATGAGTAAATATATTGAGTTTATGAAATAAATAAATAACATTATATGAAATATTAAATATCATGTTGATAAATAGATTCATGACATAAAATATCAAAAGGGGTATTATAGAAACTACACAGAGGAAAAAGTGGTGATTATGGTGTATGTCTTATAGGGGTAAAAGTGAGATGAGAAACCCTTACAACTTGATTAACTTCCTTATCATGTGTAAATAAGTCTTTAATATTTAATATATTTTTAATAAAAAGCCATTTAAAAAACATTCTCATATATATCATAATTTATATGGTTATATTATAGTAATTTATCCCTTTTTATTACGAATTATTTGTTAAATTCACTACATAAAGTGATTATTTCTTGGTTCTTCATGTATGTTTTGATAATGTAATTTTGGACCTTTTATGTTGATCATGGTTATAATATCTTGAAAATTTTAACCATTATATAATTGTCCTATATATTCATTATATATTTATTTATGGAAATCTATCGAAGTTTGATATATAAAATTGATTACATCGTTCATGGGTATCATAGATCGTACATACACATGAATGCTATTTTCATTTATCATTGAAGATTTAATTAAAGTAAATAATAATCAATTAAACTTTTACATATAATTATTACATTATATATCATTTATATTAATAAAATTCATCATTTTTACGATCTGTACAAAAAAAATGAAAAATAAGTCACATCACCATGTGTAGGCAGTATTCCACACATACACATGAGACACCTTATTATTTTTCAATAGACTCAAATGTATGAAGTTAGATTTGATTTTATATTTTCATATGTAAATGTTAGATAATAAATATCAAATATATTCAACAAATTATATCTTACTACATTCAATTAAAATTTTAACCGAAAAACAAATCAGATTGCTTCGTGAGGATGTAGTCCTCATACACATTACTGATGTTATCAGATCCCTAATAGAAAATAAAATAATACATTATATGTGATATAAAGTTATAAATATATTAATATCATAATATTTTTTAAATATTTCAAATCAATTATTACATCATCGCATGAAAGTTGGAGATTAAAAAAGAAGAATATCAGTCCGCGAGTTGGTAGTCTTCTGTCCACACAGTTAATAGTTTTGTTTTCCATTTAATAGAAGTGGTGAATTATATAGTATATAAAATTTACATAATAAAATTAGATTATAACAGGTATAATGGTTTTGTTATTTCATAATAGTATGAAGTTTTTTGAATGAGCTATACTAAGAAGTATAATGAAAATACATAGTTAAAAATGTTACCACTTATTTGAGAAACCTAATTAGGTTTTACCTAAATATATACAAGTTAAAATTATTGATATTAAAAATGTCACTATTTTTAGTGGAGGAATTAAATAATTTATTATGGTAGGTATCTTCAAAAAATGGATTTTGGAGTGTTTGGAGGGTTGGAGAGGTGGTGTCCATTTATAAGTGGGGGAGATGACACACTTGTAGTTTTTACAAAAAATACTCAAAAAATGGGAAATTATTGAAAAATATTATTTAGTGGGTAACAATATATCCATAATATGGGTGCTGGAAAAACATTTAGAGCATTTTGACACTTATATTTTTTGTTTAACTTACAAATAAGCACATTTTTACATATATCACGTTAATTAATTTATACTGTCTTAATATTTATAGTAGTAAAAAAATAAGTTTTCCATATTAGATAAGAAAATTTCTAATTATTTAAAATACAGAATCCATTTTTTCAAATTTAATTCATAGAAGCTTCAGAATACAATTCAATATTATAACTGCAGACCTGGTGACAAATTCATATTATAAAGAGAAAATTCACAAAATTATTAAATATTTTAATATAAAAATTAAATATGAAATTGATTAAATTGACATAAATTAGTCAAAATGTAATAAATTTTATGTAATTTTATTATAAATAAAAATAAAAATAAAAATTATCTTTATAAATAATTTAAACCAAAATTTTGTTTGTAATTAAATTTTATTATTATTCTCTATTAATCAAAAATGTAATCTTTTAATAAAATTATGTAAAATTAACAAAAATATAATGATGAATTTTATATTTAAAAAATGAATCATAATTTTTCATATTAATTTTATAATGGGGTCAGAAAAATTGATCATAAGTGTTAAATAAGCGACTAAACTGTTTTCATTGAAGAATAATGTTTTTCAAAAAATATTTCTTTTACTTTGAAATAATTGTAATTTTATTTATAGTAAATTTATATATATTTACTTTTTATATAAATGTTTAGAAAATATAATTTTTATAATTTAATTAATATTTTTCATACATTCCAATTTAATGGCTTGGTTATAATGGTAATGTTTAATATAAAAATATTTTAAGAGAGTATCTCATTTCATTTAAACCCATTTTTTGTGTTACAAATGATTTCTCTAGAATTAAATTTATTTAAAAAGAAGTATATTGCAATGTATTGGTGTGTAAATTTCTCTACTTTTCATGTTATTGAATATTATATATTATATCGAATTGAATGTATATATTTAAATATATATATATATCATAAAGTCTCATAGTGTTGTATTTTCATCAATGCTTTCTGTTGTATATCATACATGCTATCAAACATAATTTTTCTATATCAAAAAATCTTGGAGTTACAATAATATTTTATTCCTTATTGTAAATAGAAAAAAATCATTTATAAAGTAATTGGGTACGGTTTAATGTGAAACAATACAAGAAACATCATATTGAAAATTTTCTTTGGAGAGGCGTATAGTTGGGGCCCTTTTATGGGTTTGTTTTTTGTGAAAGTTTTTCATATACTCATTAAATATTGTTCAATGAAATGTCCTTTTTATATTATTGGTGTATCTAAAGTGGATAATCTTTTTTATAGGAAGCGAATACCTAAAAATAAAAAATATGCATATGGTTCTCTGATATTTAATGAATTTGTCACATGGTTAAACCATATTCTCAGTATTCTACCTTTAACATGTTAACACAATTTTTACACCAACAACATATTTTCATTAAACAAATTGAAATTTACATTCACAAATAATATTGAAATCTTATTTTATAATTTGGAATCCATTTACTTTTATTCAATTTGTTAATATGTGAAAATTCTTTATTATATTAAAATTCAAAATATAAAAAAGCAACTTTTAATGAATATTTATTTTTAAAATGTTATGAAATGTTAGTATATTTCATAATATAAACTAGGTAAATATTTGATAATTAATTTTTCATATAGTTTTACTCAAAATAAAATTCTTCACCATAAAGTGATGAATAAATTTGATTATTATAACCATACAACAACATTAATAAAAATTCATTAAAAAATAGAAGTTTTTATTGATAATTGATTCAATCCATATTCCATTAAAATTATTTTTAAATTTTTTATAATTAAATATATCAATTATTCAAATAAACATCATTAATATAATTTTCTAAATACACAAAATAAATGTTTCATAACTATAACAAAATTAAGTAACACATAAAAATATTTATTCATATAATTTTAATTATGTATTAATTTATGTTTAAATTTTTATTAATTATGAATTTCAATATAAAAATTTTATATGTTAGATTAAGATACCAATTGTTTTTGAGTTTTACCCATCATCATAATATCATCAGTCCATATTTCCATCATGTATATATCCAATGAACATTTATTGAACATCAAATTTTCATTTATATATTTATCCACACATTGATTTCTAAAATAATACATCCTATTAATCTACATATAACAAATAATTTATAATAAATTTCTAACAGTAATATTTATTTTATTATTAATAATTATTGTTATGATCTTCATTGTGACCCTTAGAGATAATGATTTTATAATTGTAGTATTTTTATTTACATGTGGTTCGATTCCACCTGTAAATTTAATTCAAATGTTTTATATTGTTTTATCTATATATTATAATTTTATAGTTATATTGTAAAATTTTATTACAAATAAATGTTTCAAAGTTCATTTTATTTTGGGTATTTATGTGAAAAAAACTATTTAAAAGAAGAAATAATGGAAGGAAAAAATATATATAGATATCATGGGGTGTGACATTCTAACCCCTTAATAGTGTATTAAATTAAAATTATCATATGATTTTTTTTAAAAAATGAGTATTCTTATGCTTCCTTATTTCCTATATTTCCCATGTTATATACCAAAAAATAATATTCCTCCAATGAGAATCAACCAAGTGAACGATCTTATATGCAAATAATTTATATCTATGATGAAATATTTATTTTTGTTTCCTCCTATATGATAGATCTTGTAATATTAGCACAACTTATGAGTTCATTTTTTAAATGGTATTGTGTGAACATCATTAAAAATTATTAATGGATCACAGAATGAAATTTGGAGAGGATTAGTGGAAGTGAAATTTTATAAGTCATTGCCCATAGATGATCGATGATCTATAAAGAAAATAAATGTATCGAAGGTTTAAAATTAACTTTTAAAATATCATATCACTATTATATTATGATATTTTATGGAAGACATCGTCTCTAAAATCAAATTCCAAATATCATTATATATATTGAAAATTAATTTTCAAAATTAATGACTTTTAATGTGTTAGTGAATATTAAGAATATTTTATTCCATCTCGAAAAAATGATCATTTCCTTGTAATTTAAAATACCTATAATTATTTGAAAATTATTTTATTCTAAACCTTTTTCTATAATGTTTATTAATTAGTATAGTTATAATTCCAGAAGGAATGATATTATGACTATAAAACAGAATTAGAGGATGATGTTGTTCTAAACCTCCTAAAACAACTAAATTTGATCTTAATATATTTTATTTATTTCAATGGTACATTTAGTTTTAAAATAATTTTAAGGATTAAAAAATAATAATTATTATATATTTATCCATTTATTTTTGAATATTCATCCAAAATTTCAACGTAATGTTTTGATCACATTCAGATATAACTAAGAGTCATATTAAATTCATCCTTACTTTAATCATTATGTATGTCCATTGATTTCTATTAAGAAATAATTATTCTTGGATAGACATTAAATTATATTAGATGAGTAGTAGATCAATAATAACACAAAGGATGTTTTTCCCACTATATTTCATTTAAATTCCTATGATGATATCCACAGTGAATTTCTCACATTTCTTTATAAGTAGGTGTAATTGTTTCACCCTCCTCTTACAATTAAAAAATGTTGACATATATTGATGGAATATCATGAATCATGATACATAAACTTCTTTCTACGAATTCTTGTTTTAAAAAAATTATTACACATTGATATCTCAAAACATCATTTTGAGTTTATTATGGAAAGATAATAATGATTTATGTTCCTCATTGACCTCCTTCTTCTCAAATATTGGAATTTATGGGATACCTATTAGTTTCTAGAATCATATAATTCTATAATTTATACTATTATACCCTATAATATTCAATAATATAATATTTACAACAGTTCTTCATATTAATTATATTTCTCATCTACCTCATATTTTACTTGGGATAATGGGGAAAACCATTGATGTTAAACACCCATTTAAACTAGGATTTAGGAAAACAAATATAACCCTATTTTTTCTAAATCCACAACAATCCTCTATGAACAACCTAGGTGAATCATGATAGATTATGGTCTTTCATCATCCCAAGGTCACTATTGAAACTTCAATATATACATTTTAATACATTTTTTACTCAAAATCTCTTTTATTTTCAATTAATTATTCATTTAACAACACTTGAATATCATATTCTATATCTTTTGACATTTTGTGAACTAAAATATTACTTATCATTAACCACACATATTCCCTTAAAAATTTTAATTTTTTTACCTATTCTATTATTCTACTTATAATATCTCATGAATGAATGGTCGGGGACAAAAAAATATTATGGAAGCTAAGAATGAACATGTCATATGTGCTTCAAGTATAGTATTCTAAAATTAATATCCAATCATAAAAGAATAATACCACCACGTTTTTATATCATTAGATTCTTTTTCTATGATTCTTTTATCTTTACATATATGGATGGCCTTGTTCTCATTTAAAAAAAAACATTATTTCTACATATCACTTATGATTTAATAATATATCATTTCCAAACAAATTACTATTTGGGATCACTAAATATAAATAATTGATGTGGTAGAATGGTCCACTATACTCATAAAATCATCTACCTTGATATACAACCTTGTTTTGACATGTATTGAGTAGTAATATACCTTGATCAACTCACTGATCTCCATTGGGGAAGGTACCATTATTTCAATGATAAAAATAATCAGTGATCTTGTGATAAATAAATATATTATAAATTTGACTTTTTATTTAATTCCCCCATATCCATATTGAATATATTATACCTTCTAGATCAAAATCATGTGGAGGGAAATTTTTCCCATTAACCATTAATTTAATTGTGGTATAAGCTATCACCATGTCATTATGTAGGATAATTCATCCACATAACATCATTAGTTAATCACCATATATCACCATCCCTTCTCTACTATAGGGTATTGTGAGTAAATAGCCCGTCGAAAATGATTTCTTGATCACCTTTATATTTCATTCACATTAATATACTCTAACTATCTTGATTCCCATTTGAGTTAATTTTGTCAATGGAATTTAAATTTTGGAGAAATTTATCAAAATTCATCGATAATATCTATTGAATAAAGGAAAAATTAGGATTTATGATATAATTGTAAAAATGGTCCTTTATAAAATATACTCTATTATTAGAGATACAGGGATATTTACCCATCATTTGAATAGATGATCCAATAACAAAACTTTTGAAAGATCTCAGAACACCTTGAGAGGAAAGGGGTGAATCAGGGTGTTTACATTTTCTTTTAAACTGATGGATTTTGTACCCAGAATTGTAGGATCCAGTTAAACCTATCTGATGAGAAAGAGAAGAAAAAAAATATCACATGTGATGTGAAAAAATATAGATTTTACATGGTTCACCACCATGGGATATGTCAAAGTATCATACACTTATAGTTTTTGGACATTCAAAAGTCAACTAAAATTCACTAGTTTTGGAGAAAAATATTATAACACAATCAGCCTACCCCTGGGGCACAAACTTTACAAGGTATTAGGGATTTCATATTGCATCCCTCATATAACTTCTGTTGACTCCCCCTTCCTCATTGTGTTGGGAAGCATCTGAACTGTGTTTATCAGCTTGATGACCCTTTTAATGGGTTGGCATTAAATCATGAATCCACAAATGTAAATAGATGATATATGGAAGTCCCATTTAACCCTGATTTATAATTCACATTTATGTGCACTAGTTGTTCAAAAATTGTTCCTCCACATACTACAACTCTTCCTCCACATACATCTTAGCTCCACTATGTACTTTCCAGATATGCATACTACTTTATTCTTTGATGAACAACCCTGCTCCAATTATTGCAAGACCTGACTCGCTGCACCATGCCACTACATGAACTGCCTTCTCCATAACTTTTATTTATGTCAACCGTCATCACATGGTGGATTATCTGTTTAATCTCTATGTATTGTAGGAAATCTATGAATCAAGTTCTTCCTTCACATACAAGATCTCATATGAAGACATGTCTTCCTGTAAATTGATCTTCTTCCTCCATATATTGTCTTCATTTAACTTTTATAGAGTTATTTAAATTCCTTTTGGATTTTTAATTAATGTCTTTTTGTGGTTTTCATCTTATGATCTACATATATTTTTCCAAATTTGACTTGGATTTTTAATCTCAGAGCCCCACACTAATGAAGGGATTTTTTCTCCTTATATAAGAAAATAGATATACAAAATTTTCTAAATTTTGGGTTACTAAATCATTGATATTAATCTACCTTTACTACATTCTGTACATCTCTTATGAAACATTTTCCCTATGTAGTCCGCATACCCCCATTATCCCAACACAGTTATAAAATTCACCACCTCATTTTTTAAAACGACACCAATCACAGTTTCTCAAATCTCTACCTCGTTTTCATGAATGAAATTTTGTCTTGTAAACTATTCACCTCCCAAGAACAATATGCCTCGACGTGAACCACAAACCATCACAGTGAACCATTTTCCATTCCATGAACCACATTTTTCTAGTCCACATAGTGCATTTCATTTTCCATGAACTGTTATTGGTTTATGGTAAATAGTTCTTGTCCTATTCTATGTGGTTCACTTACTTTTTCAATTTCCTTATCCATTGGGCATCCCATTCAACCCAATGTTAAATAAAGTCATTTTACAAAAAATAACTCCATATTATATTTCCTAAGAATATGGAAAATACAGGGAAACTATAACAACATCAATACTGCTTTATGTCACATATTCAAAACCCCCTTCCTTGAGAACCCCTCAATCATCCTAGGGATAATTTTCAACATACAAAAACCATATTCCTTTTCAAAAAATAACATCATTGGATCCAATAATCTCCCCCTTTACTCCGTTTGGGAATCTATAGAAAAATTAAAAGAATCACCTACAATAGAAAAAACCTAATGCATGGAAATAGATCATCAACACTCTTAGTATATAAGAGAAAAGGATGGTGTAGACAAGAAGAGGATCATGTGTTGGGATCTCATGTATTTTATGTCATCATTATCCCACATTTTATCTTTTTTTGAATTTATCTACTCTCCTAATTCCTGCAACTAACCAGAAAATCATTACATTATCATTGAATTTATCATGTCCTGTAACTCAAAATTCTCCCTCACTACAACATTTTTTTAATTTATTTATTCTCCATCATCATGTAACAAACCGGAAAAATAATTCATTATCATTAATTTCTTATTCTCCCCCATTGTCAATAAACCCAAAGATTCAAATTTGACTCCTATATCTTAAACAAAACAGACCACATATTGAATCTCTCCCTTACAACTATATCACATCAAAAAATATATTTAAATAATCAACACAAATGGGGAGAGGGGACTTTGAAACATCCTCCTGAACAAGTAGGTGGGTAAACACCAAGGTTCAAATAATTCTTCTCGACCACATGTGATGACAATGGATTAGTTAGTATGACATCCACCTAATTATCACTTCCCGCATGATTCATTTTAATCCTTCCTTGTTCAACTTTTTCATTAATGAAGTGATATATGACTTCAGTGTTTATTATACAAGAATGATGAACCTGATTCATTATATAATTAATAGAATTGTTGTTATCATGGTGAATCACCCTTGGAAATTTCATTGCATCACCAATATCAGTAAATTGTTTTTCATCCATTGTATTTGAGTGCAATTATTTTTTGAAAAGATATATTCATCATCATTTGTACTGAGAGAAGTGAATTACTATTTCATACTCAATAGTACCACATGTTTATTTCCAATGATGTTTGATCTACCACTTGTGGTTTTTCTATCCACCACATCTCCAACCTAGTCTGCCTTGGATGCTTTTTAATGTTCATTATATTTTCTTGAAACAATTTATAAACCATAATTTTGAGTACCTTTAATGTTCCTCATTATTCACTGGTACGATATGTTCTTCCATTGGATTATATTGAATGAGTACCTCTAATAATTTAAAAAACACAATATATGGTCACTTTACATTCAATCACAATAAGCATCCAGTGATTCTCATGTAAAATCTGGGATCTATAGATGTATGATATTGATGTTTCCCTTGTTTTTTCACAAGCGAAATTGGAGTTGACATTATTTTAGAATAATCCATATTGAATTTTTTTTCAAAAAATCTCTTTTATTCTATTTTTGAGAAATGAATGTATAATATTTCTGTTTAATCACTTGTAGCCCTGAGAATTATGTAAGTTCTCTAAACATAGACATTTCAATTTCTGATTTCATGTGATTGGAAAATTCATCTACTGATATCTTCCTGCTTTCACCAAATATAATATACTTTATGTACTTTAGAATCATGAACTGGTCATTATGAGAATTTATTAAATATATATTATGATCCACTTGACCTTTTTAAATGTCTATATTCCTTAGATAGGAGTCTTGCAGATAGTACCATGCTTGTGGTGCCTTCTTGAGACCATAGAGAGCCTTCTATAATCTACAAAACTTGATTTCATCATTACTAATAGAAAATTCACAATGGCTATTCAATATATTCATATTATTCAATTAAACCATTTATGAAACATTTCTTGGCATCCATTTGATACACTTTGTATCCTCATTTAATTTCTAGGGCAAGAAACAGTCTGATTAACTCCAGTCTATCCACCGAAGAAAATGTATTTTCATCATCAATACCTTTAATATTGTTATTTCCTTTACACACATTACATAAATTATTTATGATCACATTTCCATGATAATAATTATTTACAAAAAAAATCATTGTACCAATAACCTTATGGGTTTCGGGTATCCTAAAAAGATTCCATGTTTGGTTCTTATCGATATAATCCAACTATTCATTCATGGATTCAACCAATGATTTTTTCCTAAGAAGCTTCTCCAAGTGAGGATGATTCAAAAACTAATATGAAGTCATATTCTTCATTATTCATCATTCTCTTTTCCTTTAAGGGGTTTTTCCAATCCCCAATGATGTCGGATTTATCAACTTATTCTCTCTGATTTTTGTTGTTTAGTTTAGATGAATTATCACGAGTCATGATTTCTTCTATTGATTATTTTTCCAAGACATCATCAAGATGTGATTCTTGAATGTTTTTAATGACTTTATCTACTTTTTTACTTGTATCTATTCAATCTTTAAATTCATTCTCATCTTATATCACATCAAGAGATGAATTTATTGAGGCATTTGTTTTTTATCTTCTATGATCATTAGATCACATCTCTCCACAAATTTTCTAAGTTGTTTATTGAATAATTTTAATGATTTTTTACTCAATGAATATCTTTTTAATATTCCTACATCTACATAATCACCATACATTCCTTGATTTTTGTATTTGCTTTGGATAACACATTTAATTATTAAAACATTAAAATACTTCATTGCGGGCTTCCTTACATTCCATAACTCATAAAGTGTCTTGGTTTCCCCCATATGACGCCCCATTTGGTTTTGAGTATATTATATATCATGAACAGCCTTTTCTAGTAATAGTGATATATACGACTCTCAACTAGCATAGTTGTGGCCATACTATTCACACGTCAATTTTAGCACTCAACGATTAAATTTTGATGTGGAGTTATCACTACAACCACCTCACGTGGTATTCCATTATTCTCTATGTAATATTCAAACACAATATATATGTATTCCCCTCTATTTTAAGACATAAAATCAATGATTTTTTCTCTAGTATCATTCTCAGTAATTAAGTGACAAGTTTTCTTGTAATCAAGCACTTGTCATTTCCAGTGATTAACCATTACTCAAGAAATTCTACTATAATCATCAGTGAACGAATAAATTAATCCAAAGGTTCCATCAAAATTTATCAAACCAAATATTTATTAATGAATGATATCAGGAAGAATTGATGCTCTTTTATTCTATGGATTATATGAATTGCATAAAAACTTTCCTCATATGCAAGCATCACAAGGCATATCCAATTCATGCATCAAATATATAATATACACAAAAATCATCAAAATCGATATATTTTCCATATAATTTTGATTTATGTGACCCAATATCTATTTCCATAAGTTTTTCACTTCTTTAATAATAATGTGACACATCTTCTTCTTACTATCAAAATGATATAAGTTTCCATCTATTTTGTTTCCTTTCATGAGAGATTTACCTATCATTCCATTGATAGTTAGAACTTTTTTATTAAAAGTAACTATATGTCTTGAGTCACAGTGTCAACTCACACTCAGGAAATTATGACACAATCCATCTATACAGAGAACATCTATCTGCTTGAGATCTCCATTAGATAGTTCCGTACTTCAACTATGATTTCTCTTTAGAGTACCATCATTATCAAAACTCAGAATTACATTGTAATTTTTCTTGAAATTTATTAATAGATCATCATTTACCATATTATGGGATGGGAATACACTATCAATAATTCTATGTACTGCTATTCTTGGTAGTCTTAAGATATGATTCTAGAAAGTAATATTTTTCATCTTTTTTCTTTTCCTTCTTGGAAATATCATTTTGAGTGAAAGATAATGTGGGTTTTTTCAAATATTCGTTCCACATGAAGATGTTCAACACACTTATACTCTTATTAAATAGAATAAAACCTATTATAAAGAACAACACCATTTGTTTTATGAGTTTTGACTTATATCTGTTTTCTATATGAATTGTTACTACCATTCCTCTTCCAGTAATCAACATCTTTATAGCCAATAATAGAAAAGCGAAAACAATATTTGTTGATACAATTTCTTAAATAATAAATAAAATATGAATTAACTATCGTTTTTTGACATCCTATCTCTATCAAATTCAAGTATATCTATGCCTCTTCACACTATGACATTGTACGACGAAGATATCAAAAAAATTCACATTTTATAAGTGAGAGTGTCTTTCCACTCATATAACTTCTCATTTCAATTTCCATAGGAGGATAATTTGATTTCGTATCAATTTAGGATTCCTAATATTATTTTTTAATTATCATATCATTTTTAATTGAGGGTTTCTTATTCAAGACTTTAGGTTACATTTCAACCTATCCAACATTCAACATGAATTTATTTTTACTCACATTATTTCCAACATTCATTGTTTAGGCATCATAGATGATTCCACTATTACCCATGAATTATGGTTTTTGGCCATTCAAAATATATTCAAATCCATCAAAACTACACTTAGCTCTCTATAGCAACTCAGCATCTGAGAATTTTCCAAATTGTATTTTCTTTATTTTTTCTTTTGAGATTGATTCAATTTCGAGTCTACTCCTTATAGTAAAAACTTTTTACTCTAGACCTTCAATAGTATTGAACTTATAATCTATTATATATTTAAGGCCATTGATAACATATCAATTTCATTCAATTCCATGTTTTAGGGAAACTATATTTTCTATGTATTCAATTAATGATGATTGTACATTCACAAATTCTTTATATCATCCAATTTTATATTCAAGTCGATCAACATATTCTGATGATTATACCATAATGGATCTACACTTATGGAATCTCTTGAAATGATTATAAATCTTAACAAAGGAATACTTTAGTTTCCACAAGGGTTCAGCATTAGTGGTCAACAAATTGTCTCCTTTTTTTTTCTTTTGATGGTTCTATTTTTTCAATTATAGCCATCATAGAAGCATGGTTTCCAAAAAAAATATTCATTTTCTAATTCATTAAATAATTCATTTAAATAGGTTTTTTCTTCACATAAAAAACACATTTAGTGTAATTTAATTACAAATTTGAAATCAATATTTTTTAAAATCCTTTTTTGAGGCTTCTAAATGTCTCTAGTTTCCCATTCTTATTCATAAATCTTTCTTGGGCACTAAGAGGAACTATACCCATCTCTTTCAAAATGAAAAAAATCCACATGTATAATGAAATAATATTTCCCAGTTCCTTTCATGACATTATTAGTACTGATATAATGAATTTTTTTCCCTCTTATATTCATAAATACAATCTCTTAAAATGTAATGTTTTTCCATGGCTTTGAATTCTATTTTCTTATTTACACAAGTCGATGCATCTTCAGGTTTCAATCTCATTTTATTATCCACTAGACTATGTAGAAGATCATCTAATGAATGATTATAGAGATCCCTTTCTTCAAGGGATGATAGCTTTTCATTTTATAGAGGTGAAATTCTTCTCATTATTTTCTTTATAATATCATTATCTTTGATTTCTTCATAATTTCCTAGTATTTCTCCAATAACATCATAAATTCATTTGGAAAGGCATCTGTATTTTCATCTAGATTAATTTTTAGATCATAGAACATGTTGGGAAAATCATAGATTTTCTCCTCAATCACATTGTTGTACCCTTCATATAAGTTCTATAGTTTTCCAAAAATAATCATTACTAACTTACAAATAATCACTTTTATATATATCTGACCAGAAAGAGCTGCAACGAGGAAAATATATGAATTGGAATATATATAATGAATTTTCGTATATGTATTAGTCATAGATATCTAAATTGGATTGGTGACCTATATTTGTTGTGAAGAGGAAAATAGGACTTCCATTCCAAGAGATATTAGATTAGATCTCATCAGATACTTCCATATGTTAATGTTCGTTCCATTAAAAAGGGGTACTCCCCGGACATTTAATATATTATTCTTTCTAGAAATGAAGGGAATATTTAACAATAGTAATATTTACCCTCTAATACCACATAATGGTCCTATAAGCACCCTAGGAGAGGAGGAGTGAATCACGATTTCACCTATTACTTTTAAACTAATGGATATTTTTTCAACGTTGGTAGGAACCGGTTAAAACTATCTGATGATAAATAGAATAAAAAAAACTCACATGTCAAGAAAAAACAAAACAATTTTACAAGGTTTAACACTAAGGGCTACATCCAAGGAGCATATGCTGACAACTCGCCACTCATACGAAACCCAAATAATCATCACTTGTTGTGCAGTACAAATGTTTTTCACAGTCACCCTATGCTAGGTATACTTCCTTTACAATATTTTATGGATAGCACACTGCGTCCCTCAGATCACTTACGTTTAATCCCCTTTAATCACTATGTTGGGAAGTATCTGAACATAATTTTTCGATATGATGGTCGCTTTAATGGGTGGTAATTAAATCATTCATTCACAACTATATATAGATGATCTATTAAAGTTCCATTTTCACACATATTTATAAATCAATTTTCCCCACAATAGTAGTTCATGAACTATTCCTCCACATTCTACTACTCTTCCTCTACGTACTGCATAGATACACCACATACAACCCTATTCCAGGAATTTCCTTATTTATCCTTGAAATTACCTACTCTACATACTATAAGAGAGTCCTCTGCATACTGATCCACTCCATGAACCGCGTTCCATGTACCAGTTCATTCTCTAAACCATCTTCGCTCTGTGGAATGTCTTTGCATAGTCTCCATGTACAGTATGAGATTTATAGATTAAGTTCACCCTTTGTGTACACGCTCTCCCATGCAGACATGTCTTCTTACAAACTGAACTTCTTCCACCATGTCCTATATTTGTTGAACTATTCTAGATTTCATTTAATTCCTTTGAGATTTTTAATTAATTTCTTTTTGGTGATTTCTTTCCAGTGAACCACTTCTATGATTCATTGAATCTTTATTTCATTATTAATCTCATATCGACATACTAATGAATGGATTAGTGATCCACATATTGAAAAATAGATCTGTGTAATCCACTAAACATAGATTTACCAATTCATCGATAGGGAACAACCTTTATAGTTTATCATGCATATTCTGTGAATCATATTCCCTACACAGTCCACATACCTCTATTCTCCCTATGAAATAATACAAATCACCTCCTCCTTTCCTCAAATAACACCCTTTATGTTTTCTCAAAATGGAACCTTGTTTTCAAGAATGAAACATTATCTCATTAACTTTTTTCTTCTTCTGAACTAAAAGCCTATAAAAGAACCCCAATCCTTCACTGCATGCTATTTTATGTTCCATAAACCACTTTCATCCAGTCTGTATAACACCCTCTGTTTTCATTAACTGTTCCTATAATATTGTATGCTATTCATACCCCAGGCTATGTGGTTACCTTCTATTGATGATTTTATTTTATCCATTCAATATCTCATTCACTCGTATTTATAAATCCTTCCTTTGTTAAAAACAATCTCTCTATTTTTCGGGCCAATTTTTTTTCAAACACTGGGAAACTACACGAACTTTAATACTACATTCACCCACAAGTGAATTACCATATTTCTTGAAAACTCTATGATCATACCAATGAGTATTGACAAAAAATATAAACAATAATACATTTATAGAAAATAATATTTTTTACTCCAATAACCTTTTATTATATAAAGTCATACTTTTTATTTGTCAGTACATTATCTCATTTATTATGGTTTTTATCAGAATCATAAAATTATATGAATTCTATTTAATTATCTTGGAATATATATTAATCTCATCTATAATGGATAACTCGTAGTATTTGGGTTAATATTTAATTAATCTATTAATAAAATAAAATAATAATTTTGGGGAATATGTATGTACATATTATATTACTATGAATATAAGAGTCCATATAATTTGTACAAATATTTAATTTGTATATCCTCTATTTTTTTCATTAAATTACTGATATAGAAAAAATATTCAATCTATGGGAAGTGTTTAAATCCACTATATTGGTCCAATAATCATTAATTTGGGGTATAAGATACTTCATCTTGATTGATATTTTTTTATGTTGAAGAAAATAAATATAGAGTATCATTGATCCATATTTTTTATTTAAAATTAAATCAAGGTTTCCCCGTATTGATTAAAATCGGATTTTAAAACTATATCCTATATTATTATTTAGTTTCCTAAATAATCCATCTAATTCAGTTGATGTTATTTAATAATGTGTATTTTATAAAGAAATAAGATAATGTTAATGTTGTAGGAAAAAATCTACCGCCCAATTTTGGGGTCTACTATATGAACATGGGGAGATAAATCGAAATATTATTTAATAAAATGATCATTTATTTCTTAAAAAATCCCCACTAACATTGTTTCCATGTATACATCATTAATGGGTGTTATACCCCATAATAACTAATTTTTTCCCAAATAGAGTCCATCATTATACTTGTATCGATATTTGATCGCATGGCCATTTATGAAATGAAATCAAATTTCTAAATATAGATAATTTATTTGATATCTATATCAACATAGCTAATCCATGACCAAAAACACAAATAATATGATTATTGGTTGAATAATAAATATTTTATGAAATATGTTCCCACAACATTTTTTCAGAGAACAGTAGTTGACATGTGATTCAATCCTCACTCCAATAAGTGATTGAAATGATAATTAAATATCTAATAGATAATGTAGGGATTTTATTTTATATGTAAATATTCTATATATTATACGGTGTAGAAAATTGTAAAAAAGAATTGTATGTTAATATATTAACAATAAGTGTGCATGTATCAAATTTATTCTAGTTCTAATTATTCTCTAAACCCAAATTGGATATCAAGATAAAAAAGAAGGCATAATTGGGGAATTAAATAAATATCTAAGAAGAAAAATAATATAATTTCAAATATAATTATACCTTTAATCCAGCTGATAATAGATTAGGTTCTTATAAATAATCTTTTAGGTTAATATTGGTTGTTTTATACTATATCCTCTTATTATGAATAACCTAATCCCAAAAAATAACTAATAATCACATTGAAATATATTTAGATATGTCATGTTTAATATACATGGATATTACATCGTTTTATATAATATTCCTTAAATCAAATAATTAAAGAACACCTCATAACCTATATGTTTAGTGTGTTTAGAGACTTTATACATGGAAAACTTATTTTATTAATGTTTTTAAACGTCCATAATATATAATTTTGATATATACAACCATAGTAGGAGTATAATACATAATACTCATCTATATAACCTAATAAATGCATAAAAAATAATGGGTGAGAACAGATGATTTGTAAGAGTATATATGTGAGGTAATACTCAAATTTTAGAACATAGTGTAAGATGTTTGGGTGGGAGTTAGAACAACATCAAGAGTCATAAACATAACATTAGATAATCATACCTTATTTGATGGAATCATGTATCAATATTAATTATCCATGAAATCATAATGAAAGATAAAAATTTGGCATATACATAAGCATAAAAAATCATTATTTCTATTTAGGATTATTTTAAAAATACTAATTACATCATTGAAATTTTAAATTATGATATTATATTTGCTTCATAATACCTTCCATGTTAGCTCGTCATATGTGAGGCTATACCTAATGAATTATAAGAATGTGTAATTTTTTTTCATACCTATCAATTAGTAAATTGAGTCACATAGAGGTTTAGATTCACTCTTTATTCCTTGAAATCTAATTAGATATAAACATAAACAATGGAAATATTGGAAATATTATTCTATGACCTCGAATCAAAATACAAAAACATGTACACTTGTGTAACATATAAATATGAAAAAGTCTTAATTACATAAAAGAAATATATCCAACGAGATTAAATAATGATCATGATTATTTCAATATGAAATTATAATAAAACCATCAAAATTGTGATGGTGGATTGTATTATTGATTAATATTTAAAATATGGAATAAAAATAATTAAAATATATTGATATGAATGAAAAATATCCATATAATATGGATTTTAAAATATAACTAAAAAATCATATACTATTTGATAAAATAATTGTAATAAAATATGTTATAAACGAAGGTGGATATGAATAAATTTTAGAAAACCATGAATTAATATTGTGGAAGGTTCATAATGAAAAACATACATAACATTGAGAAAATGCATGTGAGGGATCATATTTATAATATCCCCCACCCCTTACATTTCCATATGGATTTATTGTGCTGATAACAACCATAGAGGAGTTTAGATTATATTGAACCACTAAAACAGTTGAAAGGGTCACCATACCAAAGTTGTAATAGGGATGTTATTCATTTTTGACATGTTTTCATGGAATCTTCATTTGGGGTTGGTAATGTGGTTCTAGGTTTTTCCCTAATGAGTTAAAAATTCATGGATATTCTTGGTGTTAGACATGGTTCTTAGGATGTGTCTCTATTCAAAATGGGAAACTCCAAAATTCATAGTAAAGGTTTTATCACTTATCATAGTGTATTGGGGGCCGCATCTATAAAATGAGTAGTTGGAGCTCAAAACATAGTTATCCTGGGTATGGATTATAGAAAATAGGGAATGCATTTAGAGAAACGTCATATTTTCTAGTTTTTTTGGTGATTAGAGATGATAAAAATTCTTGTACCAGGTCATGGTTGAGTATATCTCAATAGAAAAATACTTTTTGAAAATGCACAGAAAATAGGTAAATTGTTTCAAAATATTAATATGACCATTGAAATAGGGATACTATAGTTTAGTAGAATTTACAACACCTTGCAATGACCACATATGGTTCTTCTATAAATAGAGTACCCTACATTCATATTCTTGATTCCCTTCCTTATTCTATAAGAATTAGTATACTCTATAACCTCTTAGTTCACAGTGAGAATCTATTTTGGGGGTTTAAACATCTATGATCAAGATGAATGATGTTCCAATTAGTAAATTTTCATTCTCCCCCCTTTCTCTTTCTTTATCCATTTTTATTTGGATCTTCATTATATATACCACAACTATTTTGGTATGATCGAGTAGGGTGGTTTGGTGTGGATTGCATTATTTCTAATCTGATGTTTTTCCTATAAGCATGACAATTTTCAATTCGTCCATTCCATCATTGTGATTGTGGTTTTCTTGAAGTGGTAATTGTGTTAGTTTCTCCTCTTTAATTTCTATTTTTTTGAATTTTTACGAATTGCCTTATTATTTCCATTATTGGAATGATAGTATTAGATGGGATTATAGGACAATGAATTATTCTAAACTAAACTTCATGGGTTAATAAGTGTTCCAATGTATTTACTAATTTTAATGATATATATAATGGATTTGTTCTTGAATGATAATATTTATAAAAAAAGAATCTTTTGGAAGGGTTTTTCATGTTCTAGATGTTATAAATGCGAAACCATTTTTTGTATTGATAGATTTCACTCATAATAAAAGATTAAGAAAATATAAATTACTACAAAATTTGTTCCCTTGAAAATTTGGAATTATGTGAGAATTCTAATTTTTAATAAATAAGTAATCTAATGAAAATAATTATAGTAAATATTATATGTGTTGTCATGAAATATTGAATTTATTATTTACCTTTTTTCTCTTGTAATTTTTTTTAGTAATCATCTGGAACCCATAAGAATTTTTCCGGTAGTGTTGGTAAATAGGATGGGGGGAAAATGCATTGGGAAACAATATGATGGTTAGTTGGATTTAGATGTGATTTGGGATGATGAGATATTTAGTTGTGTTCTTATCTGAGTTTTTATGATGATGTGTCATGTTAATGAATTGTGTTCACATGAGAATCATTGATGAAAGTATGTGTCCTTATTATTGATTTCTATACATATGGAATACATGAAAAATTTTGTGCTCTATTTTAATGAACCAGTGTAAGATTTAGTGTTTTAGGGATGAAAGTAAATGAATGGATTGTTTTTTTAATGGGTGATGATTTTTAATTTATACATAGAATGATTGGAATAATATATAAAAGTTTTTTATAAGTAATGTGGTTAAATTGGAACAAAAAAATGATGTGTTGTTTTGTTATTTGTATCTGGGATTAGATATGAGGATGGTTTTTTGGATTAATGTTGGAATGTGATCATAGTGATATAGAGGTGGTATTAGTAGTGTTTTTTGGTTGTGTGTAGCCATAAGTTAAGATATTGTGTTCATATTGTATATTTTATTTTCTTTTTGATGTATATTAACACCCTACCCATGTCAAGTGTTTACACTTACACTCAATATATTTAGCTTTCATTTTTTTCCCTAAACATACATGTATGTGTGAATGAATTACTGAAATTTTTGAGAATATCAATTTTTCAAACTGGTTATATTCTAACCAATGTGAAAAAACAATAAAAAATTTATGAATCTACCGAGTGTTTCATTACGCTGTCTTGCATTATTGTGACAGATCTCTGGTTTCTCTCTCGCCAAAGCTCTAATTATCAGGTTTATTCAATCTATAGGTCCAAATATCTCATTAAGATCTAAATCAAGACATGGGTTGTATTCATCCTCGGGTTACACATCAATGATATATCTGATGTAAGTCTCAAACATTTTTGTTTCACTCTTTCAGTCATTATTTGGACCTGAATTTCTAACCATGTTCTTCATTCCGCATTACCATCTCCATACATTCACAGTTTTTCAGCTTCATCATTGTGATTTTTATTATAAATCTTTTTGTATCCAACATCCTCACCTCAAGGTTTTAATATCTTTTATAATTTGTTAATTATTTGTTAATAGTTATATTTCTTATAAGAATTAGTAGTTCCTTATTTTATAAAGTGTTAATTAGTTTCACTTTATTTTATTTGTCATATGAATTATTAGTTCCCTTTTATTTATTGATATGGATTTCATTTTTTGGAAATTATGATGACCTCATAAATAAAACTGATAAAAATGATAAGCATATAAGCATATTTAGGCGGTTTTATAGGCACATTCATGTATCCCAATGATACTCTCGGGTAATGAAAAATGATTAAATGAGTGATGGTTCTACATTTAAAAGTTTTGACCAACCATGTACCTTTTAAGGAATACTCTGTACTATATGATGTCCCGTGAAGCAAGGTTTAATGTGATATTAGTTTAAACTAATACCCAATTTATGATTATATATTATTAATTACAATATATAATAAATTTATTATTTTAATAAAAAATTATCTATGAAATAGTTGTCATAATTATTATTCCATATAATAAATTTATTATTCCATAAAAATCTTTAACATCATGTGAATTCATAAATAAAATATTCACCATCCACATCTAAGATCTATAACATCATTTCCAAAATTATCTATGGAAGGTGAACATTCCTACCCCCGACATGTCATACCATATCCAATAGGGATAAATAATTCTTTTTCCAATGTCATCATGAAATCAAAGTGTAACATGGTTATTATTAAAATTTTAAACAAATAGGGCCTTTAATGAATTTGATGTAGGAAGGTATGAAATCTCATGAATTTCACGTCATGGTGCAACAGCTCCTACCTATTGCATTGTGTGCAATATTTCCAGCTTTCATGATAATGACTATCATGAAGTACTTTTTTATAAATCAATTTATTATAAATTTATTTCTTTTAATTATTTGAACATTTTATAAAATGCCGTGGTTTATATACATTTTCAATTGGAAATTTATTTTCCTCAATATTGTTTTGATATCATGGTGCATTTAACGGTTCATTTGGGGAAAAAAGCTTTAAAGACCTATATATCTATGTTGGATGTATCATTTTGAAATGTATATGACGATATGGAAAGTGTATGTCAGGAATCCTTATTTTCCAGAATAATATATTATTGAGAGGTATATTTGGAGGAGATTGTTACATTTTTTATATGATATTATCCTGGCGTGGATCTCATCGGTTTTCCTACATCTATCTCTGAAGGAGTCAATTTTCGAGGAAATAAGATTTTTGGATTTAAATTCAATTAGATGACATGTGAACATATAAATAATTAACAATTATTCAACATAAATAGAATATTTGATGCTTAACCATATACAACACTGCATATTAATGAATTTAAACAATGTTATCCAAAGAAGAATGATATGTGGATTTTGAATGAGCATTACAAAACATTTTTTCCATGGTTAAAAGACACCGTGAAACTATATGAATCAAAAACATTATGAAGGTTAGTGGGTGGTCCATGTTCAAATTTGATAACATCGATTGGGTTTGACAATAATGGCTATAATTTTTATACAAATGATGAAGAGAATAGAAGTGCGGTTCAGAATAGTAGTGTGTCAGTGTTTGCAGAAGTATTGCATTTTGATAGTGCCAATGAAAAAACCCCATTCTCCAAATAAACCACATATTATGAAATCATTGGTGAAATATTAGAGGTTGATTACGTTAAAGATGATGTTCCAGTGTTTAATTATAAATGGTTTAACAGTAACAACAATGTCTGACATAATGAATTTGGGATGGCAATAGTTAATCTGAATAAATTGGAATACAAAAGAATCCTTTTATCTTGAAAACACATAAAAAATTTATCTATTATTGGTCCACACGATATATAGTGTTCTTATATTTTTCAAGGAAAAAAGTTATATGTTGGTGATGATTAACTTGACGAAGATGCTGATTTATACGAGATCCCAAAATCCATGGAACGATTAACTGATAATATTGATGAACACATTGAAGACATGGTTTGTTCTATATGGAGCAATAATGAAGAATTAATTTTTGAAACCAATATTTATTACATTCTTAATTTTACAGGACACATATTTGTCATTATGGTTTACATTTTAAAATTTTATAAGTTTTATATTTTTTGTTTGTTTTACTTATTGAAACACATATTATAACTAATAAGTTAAATTGTTTTCTTATATTAGTTTAGTTTATTCTATTTTTATATATTTACTCTTAAGTAACATAACTATTATTTTCATTTTTAAAACCTATTAAATTAAATTTTAAATTATAAATTAAAAAAATATTATATAAGATTATATTATAAATAAATTATTTGCGTTGTAAAAATAATTTATCATGTTTTTGAATTTTTACTATGTCTTTTCTTATCTCATTAATATTTTGTAGTTTTATTTAATTTAGTCATTTAACCACTCATTATTATTTTTTATTTTTCATATATTTATATCATTTCATATCTCATTAATATTTTTAGAATTTTAGTTCAATATAAATAATATAAAAAATTCATTTAGTTTATTTATCTTTTTGTTAGATAATTATTAAATTTTTTATTTACATTTGTATGAAAATTATGGGATTGTATATTTTTAGACTAATTGATTTTACTTTTATTTATTGGATAATGATATACCAATCCTTTGATGGACCATATATTTCTAGAGATGGTCATACTCATTCCTTTGGGGAGGGGCTTATGAATTCTCATGTTGATGAGACTAGTCTTCATTCTTTATATGAGATATCAACTTCCATGGGGGAATAATATTTCAAGGATTGGTAAATGTGGCATCAATGTTTTTCCAAAATTATCAGTTTCCTGTATCCAAGAACATAGGCTACTAATGGAATTTGATGATAATAATATTCCAATAATTCCAAATTCATGCAATTAAAGAGTTTTGTATTAGTACTAGATAAAAGTGAAGCTAGTATTTTTTTTGAGGATTGGTAAAGTGTTTACATAGTGACATTATTACTCTGGTGGGAGACTATTTTGGTAAGCTAGTTTTTTATTATTTTACATGTCACGAAATACTTATTGTGATATATGTTTTACATAATGAGTGTGGTATTATTATTTATTATTAATTTTAAAAAATAAAGGATATATCATTATGATATTTAATAATGAAATTTATACCATCGTACATTATCCCAAGGAGGGTACATGTTATTGGAAGAACACATGATATAAGAATAACATCAAATGATAAGATATGTGTTATTAGGATATGGAGATGTTACACCCTAGTAGACATTAAAAATATAAGAGGGGTCAAATGAGAAAAACTGATATTATCTTATGGAAGAGTCTAGAGTTTTCACTTATAAGATTTAATTAATATTATTATTTATTAAAGTTAAATAAACTCTTTATATTTTGAAATTAATCACATGTTTCCTCAAATATTCCATACAGGATTCTCTTGAAGAGGAGATCACATATGGGGTCTTTATTGATGATGGTAGATAGAATATTTTAGCTATAACATTGGAAAATCCCAATAACCTGGGTCATGTACTAGAATACTCAGTAGGTGTATTAGTAAGAAAAGTGTTTGCACCTTCAGAATAATCATCAAAGGTGCATGTTTTTAAACAAAGAATATGTGGAAGCCAATGATCAAGGAATATATGTGAGGAAGGATGAATGGATCAGAGATTCAGTATAGGTGATGTTTTTATAAATGTGAGGATAGTTTCAGTCTTCCATTCTGACTCCTCTACCATTTCCAAATGATCTGACTCCTCCTCCTTATATTACTCATATATCTGTGATTCTAGTCCCCACTCAGTCTTATACTACCGCAACACCCCTATTCTACAACTTCCAAATTATTTTGAGTTATATGTTGATGATTCTCATCATATTGTTGCATATGGAATGATATATTATATTAGTTATATAATACATCATCATTATACTGAGATAGATCATCACTGGGGCACTGTTTAAGATATTATATATAGATCAGCAAAAATACCATTTCCTACAGATAAAGAGAGTATAGTTGGATAAAGTATCTAACATTTTTTAGTGTGGCGAACAAGACTACATTGACATATTACCAAATAGATATGTATATATGTTATATTTTATTTCAATTTTTTTGTAAATTCATTTTCACATTTTATTGTTTATATATTTCTATAATTTGTTACAATAATAATTTAGCAGTAATGAAATACTATATAGACAACAAACATTCAAATTTACATGACTTCAGATATAGATTCTACTAGTCATGATAAATTTTCAGCATAGTGAAATTTTTTATTGGGAGTATATGGAATTCCATATGATGCTACTATTTATGAACATGAAATAACTGTAGGGATTATGAAAAATGAAATCAAAAAACTATTAGTATGAGATAAATTGGGCAGAAACACACTATATATATTTTTAATAAAATTCATTTAACAAAATATGATCATTCAATTAATTTATTTAAAATTTATAATTATGTTTACATTGTATTAAGTATATATATATAATGTGTACAAATCATGACGAGACATATATACATAGATTTAAGGACCCATTAATTATTTCACCTATAGCAATAAAAATGACTAATGCTAAAAGAATAGTTTATATAGATGAATGATCTCTGAATAATGTCATCATTTAGTTTTGGTTGTATCTATATCTTGAATGGTATGAAATATTTTTTCTCACTATGAGTTATATATCACTTAATATATTAGAAACACATATTAAATTTTTCTTTTATATCAATGAACATTGGATGTTGGGTTTTTTTTTGTCCAAGAGAGAAGACATTGTATTAGATATTCTCTATCCACAGTGAAGTGAGAGAAACCTTTATAAATATATTGAACATATAAGATTGCATATTTAAAAAAATTATATTATAGTTAATAAAATATACTATATTCATATTTATTTCAAATAGGTCATGGAATTTTTTAGAGATATGACAATAATGAAGTGCGGTAAGATCAAATTTGTAAAGGAAAAAGTGATATTTCATTTACAATTAATAAATTTTGGATATATTAATAAAAACATTATTTTGGATTAAAATATATTTATACCAATTTTATAAAACAGGTGGAACTGAATGTAGATATTATATTTGAAGATTCACATATGAAAAAACATCAACTGGGATAGTTAAAATATTCATAAGATTAGAATTTTTTTTATAAAGAATTCCATATTATTTAATTTGATTTATTAAAAATTTATGTCAAATTGTCTCTGCATTATTTTGGCAGCTTCTTGATTAAAAATGCTCATATACTATTGAGGAGTTGATACATTTACATGTTGAGTTGGAAAATCCATTTATAGGTTTGATTAGATTTTAGTTTATTTAAATGTTAAATTCTATGTGTCTTTTTCTAAATTTTATATTACCTTTTATACATCCTTTTATTCTAATTTTTTATTGATGTCATGGTGGGTGATGAGTCATTGTATCAAATTTTCTATTTTTTTATTTTCATAATGATTATCCAATAACCGACCTAATAAATGGTGCGTAATGTGTTATTCACATGGATTATCTAATAACCTATTTAAAAAACCAAATGGATCATTTATTTATAATCTCTAATTAAATAAAATAATGTGAAAAAGTAATTTACTATGCCACTAATAATAATGCCTCTCCAATATCATAGAGGAAAATCATAAAAACCCGATGTGAAAAAATCTTTCTCCTCTAGTTCGGTATGTATAATGAGGGGGAATGATATTTTAAAGTCAGTGATGAAGATGTGTTTGGGTACCCCTTCATGTATATAAATATTTTTTTATTTTATACTAGTAAATCTTATTCGTTGAGTGATTCTTGTTTTGGATGAGAAAAATCTAACTGACATGTTCCCTAGGACATTATTCTATGTTTTTTGGGAAATTAATATTATATTCTCTCATTTAGAGAATATTCCTTCAGTATAATCCTACTTAGTATTAATTTAATTTATTTACTATGTATATATATAATATTTTTCATAAATTTATTATAACCATGGAGAGCAGGATAATAATTTCTATTGTAAAGCATAGATCTGTTGAGTGACCACTGTATGATTTTCATTTGGTTTAATTTTTTATGAAATTTATTTCTATTTTTATAACATAATGTTTATTGGAAGATATTGTGGATTTTGCATTAAATTATTTTATGGATTTATTTAGAGGTTCATATCCTATCTCTAAACCATACTCTTCTATTTAGGGTAACTCTTCCCTTGTCTAAAACATTCCTTATAAACATGGTTCTAGTGGATAATTCAGGGCCAACATGAAGTTGGAATCATACGAAAATATCACTATTACTCAACTTCCATCCCTAGAGGGGTACCTTTATATGGATGAGGTCATGTAAGAGTGGGATAAAATATATTTTTTAGGGATATGAAGCTTCTTGGGTGTATGAAATTTATGGATTTCTTGGTTATTGTTGAGAAACAGAGTTGGGAACCATGTGTGAGATGTAAGAAGGAGAGAAAAAAAATTAATTGATATTTTAAGAAATCATGTGATCTGATGTGAAGATAGTATACTTATGAAATGTTCTAGAAGAATTGATCGTTTCTAATTTGGTTGAGGACTAGAAATGGTAACTACATCATTCTTTTTTGTCCTTATGATTAAATGGGGTGAAATATGTAATTAATAATTCATTATATTGAATGATTTGAATATTCCATTTTACCATAATTAGTGAATATTTGTTTACAACATAGTTATGGACCCTACATGTCATCCATGTGTAGTTCAGGATTTTGGGGCTCAACTGGCTATCTTGGTTGACCACTGATGGGTCAACCCAGAAAATTATGATGTTCAATGGTAGATAATGTTTTCTTCCATTCACTAGAATCATTGGAATGTGTCAGGGTAGCATATCTGATTTAGATATAACAATATTGTTGTAGGATATCGATATATCCATTGATTTTTTTCAATATTGGGTGGAGTTCTAGGTTCTTGTTTTATTTTTTATATTAAGGTTGTAGTGTGTTAGTGGTTGATGTTGTTTCTCAGGGGGTGGTCGTGAGAGGGTGGAGGGTGATGTTTAGTTACTAGATTTTCATATTTGGTTTGGGGAATAATTACAATAAATGATGATAATGGAATTCAAAAGGTAATAATTTATTTATTTTTATTAGAGGTTAATAATGGTTAATGTTAATTGAATTAGGTTTAAGGATCATTTAAATTTCTCCATATATATTTTTATAGATGAGGATTTGGGTGTCCTATGTCATGAGGACGGGACCTTCTCATCTATCCAATTATTGGAAACCTAATTATCATTTCCAAATTATTTGAAGACACATAAAAATGTGGAGGTGATTATGTAAATAAACTATAAATAAGGGATTTCACTAGAGGGGGTATTGTCATGACTCTCATGGATTATGTTTTTCGGTTTTTGATCTTGGATACTGGGGACCTTATGGTTTTAAAAATAATATAGTCAACTATTTAATCTTTCATTCATGTTTTATATGGCCATCGATTCTCGCAAATTTCATGGTGTATTTTCAGTAAGGTGAATTGTTTTTTGGGGTCATGGTAATCTCTAGTATTAGTTCCTAGTGATCTTGGGGGCTTAGATGGTTGCAAGTTTCATCAATAACTATATTAGTAGTTTCCAAAGAGGAAAAACTCGCATCATGGGTAGTGGGGATATGAAATACTAACAAGAGATGATTATTGAAAGGAATGACCATAGGAAATTGTCTTTATTTAGGGATCCCATCGTGGGTATGAATATAAAGGATTTCAATGAAATTGATATATATGTTATAAGTAAGGAATGTTTCATGACATGGAGTAACCACTTCCCAAGGGTCCGTATATCTTTAGAGGATTGATATTTTATAACTTACTCTAATGATTTCATTCATTCATTTTGGAACACAACACTCCCTATTTGAACCTATGTTTCTCAATAATATGATACTAAATGAGACTATGGTTCACATTCCCTTGGTTTTCAATATTCCAATCAAAATCTGCACATTTCTATTTAATGTTTTATAGGGGTTTAGAATATTTGTGGGGAAATAAAATACATAATTAAATTTCATTTTCTTTTCACATATATACATAATATTTCATCCACATAATTGATTGGTATTAATCCATTCATATAGTTGTCAGTTTTATTTAGAGTATATTCATATTCTATGATGAGAATGGTCATTATCAAGTCACCATCAATTTGTAGGGTTATCATATTAAAAATAGGAGTATGAGGACCCTTTGTTCCTTAATGGAAATGTTGTCAGTGAACATAGTGTGTTAATAGATGGTATATGATCTAAAATACATCTATATGTTTCTGGATGTTTTTTAAAGGGATGATATAACATTTTACTCCGGATGTGACATTGAGTACATGATAGTGTTATTTCCTAGTTTCTCTCTGATTTAAATGGATCATAATCAATTAATGACTTCTCAATTGCAACACTTGAGGATTCAGATATTTGATCTAATGTAGGAGGGTTTCATCTCTTCTAGTGTATAGTGACATTAAAATTACATATAAAAATATTAATCCATTTAATATATATATATATTCAATCATTAAATTTAATTTCAATACATTCCAAAACTGTAAAGGATTAATGGTGTTGGAAACAAGGATATCTAAACCACAACCCACATGGTTCTTCACAACTATAACCCTTTATATATGACACATAAAAAACAACCATCATATCATTGGGAAAGTTTAATATAATAACGGTTAATCTTAGATTCTATATAATGTTACATAATGCAGATATCAATCAACTGTCATATTTAATCATATCATATGAATAAGAAATGAGAAAATGAGAATGATGTTTGAAATCCATTATAAAAAATTCACATTATAATGATTAATGGGATAACTCATAGCCATTCATACAATATGAAGGGAAAAGTAGTCAACTAGACACCATCCATGAGATCATAACATTAACATCACATCATGTCATAATAGAATGGAATAAAATTTGGAATAATCATAATTATATAAATATCATATCATGTATAGCCACTGATAAATACATAACACGATAGGAAAGAGATAACCAACTATGAAAATTCATTGGTTTTGATATTACCTAATGTGTATCCTATTCTAGGATTATGATGACCACATGGGTAGCCTCATTTTGGCATCAAATATCCACATATGTTCCCTCTTTCATGCATGGGATAATCTACCTTGTACATCTTGGGAATATAAAGCATTTATCATTACCCAGTGACTTATAGGTCTATAATAGATCCACTCATCACATAATCATATTCCATTATTTTGTATCCATATGAAGACTAATAAATTTATCATTACCCCAATGCATAACCCATAGAAATGAAAATTGGTTCCATCAATATTTCACCATCACAGTGAAAACAATATATAGAAAAAAAGATGAAAAATGTGGTTCATATTCCTAATAAATCACAAGAAACATAAATGTATTTTCTTACAGATTACAAACTATTAAAAGACATATGACGAATTTTTTGAGGAAAATTCAATATTGATATTTAAATCAAGTATAGAAAATATAAAAAATTACAAAAAACTCTGTAAATTTATTCTTTAATAATAACTATGGAAACATGTAAGGGAACCATAAAATTAATTTATGGTATTCACTATAGGGAAAATCAATTCATAAAGTCTACATTAAATAATTTTTTCACATTTTTTTTAAAAATCAGAGGTACCTAATTCAAGAAATTATAAGAAGTATCATTTTAAAATTTTATATAGAAAGTAAAACATAATGAAAATTAATATATAAAATAATGGGGGAATGTTAAAAACATTTCTGAAAACATTTTACATAAAATATTGATATGTATCCAACAAATATGTAGACTAAAGAGAGAAAAAAGTTCAATATTCCTTAAAATCATCAACTATATATCATGTGTACATAATGAGAGGAAAATTAAGGAAAACATGTAATATCATGAAACAACTAGATGAGAAGAAAATTAATATTATTTCTTAGATGTAGATTATATAATATCATCATTAACAATTATATCATAAAAAATCTTGGTAATAATGACGTTGTGTTGCAAAACCCTTGAAATTTAATTAAATTTTTATTCATAAGTCCAATGAAAAAAACAATGAAACTTTAAATACCAACTATATAATGTTTTTTCAGATACACCATATGCATATTTAGGTATATTCACCTCATAAACAATAATTTTTGTATAATACCAAACAAGTATCAATGAAACAATGTTGAAATGAAGAACTGCAGCCTTATATACAATATCATTCATATGTGATCTATCATATTTTATAATAAATATTCATTAATTATAATTATGTATTGTAATTTTATTCATTAAAATAATATCATAAATGATCCCCTTATAAAATTTCATCATATGTTCCTTAACAATTATCCTTTAATTTTATCATTTTGGGTGTCAATTACATTGTTTACCATGAATATTTTGTTACAAATCTTATAGTACCTTTACTTTGATCAGGGTTTCATTGACTCCATAATACTATTCATATCATATGTTTCATATTGAATCCTTATATTCACTTTTACAACTATTAATTTTAATTGGTGATGAAAAAATTAATTTCATTAATTCGTGGAGAAGGTTGTCTATATGTGACTATGAGCAACGTTACCACATTTAAATGGATTGATAGAAAAAAATCAAATGGACAATTAGCTATTCAAAAAGTAATAATACATCCAAAATATAATATATATTGATTGTGTAAATCATTATTTATAGACATGTAAAACAAACATGGAAAAAATCACATCTTTTTGTGGAAGTGGTAGAACAGAAATACACAAAAGCAACATAACAATTTTCTATTAGATGGGATTTTAATAATTTAAATATGATATTTTAAATAAAAAGTCATAATTAATTAATATATAAAATATATAAACATTAAATCCATCTTAAAATGAAACCCTGATAGATGGTGAAGGAAAATGAATTATGTCCTTATGTAAAGAGGGTAGGAAACACATATGCATGAGTGATACCTTAATTTTCAATTCTATTGAACGGAGGTGTCAAATAGTGGTTACTATATAACCCTAATATATATCGAATTATTTTTGATAACCTTATTATCATCAATAAATTCTGTAACATGAAATGTTGAGATTTAATGAACTGTAATATACTATCATTGTATGACCATTATGAACAATCCATTAAACATATTGGAATGAAAAGGGAAAAAAATAATTAACAGTGTTTATAATAGTTTTAGATAATGATACAATATTGATAAATAAGTGATTATTTTTTTGGTGAAGCCAGTATATACTTTAATAAAACATTTCCCCTAAAAAAAATTTTGTTCCCCATTTCTAAAAAAATAAATTTTATCATCTAATAGAATGGACTTTTGAAAAATGTATGTAATTTCTGTAATAAAAATTATGATATTTTCATATGGTGAATTTTTTTTAATTTTATGAAACTATAAATTTTTCAATTAACAGTTAAGAAATATATTTTTTTATTGGAATCCACCATTTCATTTAAAGAAATTACATTGTTAAATATTTTATAAAAAATTACCTTTAAAAGTTGTACAATAATTTTATTATTAATAAAATTATGGTAATTATAATCATTTTAATATTAATTTTTAACATTAAATTTTTTAGGTGTTCTGAAAACATTTTCCCCAGAAAAATGTTTTTTCACCACGACTAGAGGTTTAATTTCTACTAAATTATTCCCCTTATATAAATTGAATTTACTAATTTGGGTTCTATATTTTTAAAAATTATTATTAATATTAAATAATTTTTATTACATAATTTTTATCCATAATAAATATTAAGACTTTAAAAATTAATCACGGTGGTTAATTTTTAATCAAGTATACGAGGGGTAAATCTAAATAGAAAAGTTTTAATGTGACCTAAAAACATATACAATTCTTATGAAAGGAAATATTTATACCATATAACATTAGAAATTAAAAAATTAACCATTTTAGCGCCCTATTGAATCTGTAAAATGTGGGTATACCTTTTTCTTTTCAAAAATTCAATGTGTATCTTCTCCCCCTCGTATATAAGGACACCCCCACTCGTCTTCTCTTCACACTCAAAGAGTGTCTTGGTTCGTAAAATCCCAAATAAAACATAATTTCAAATTTCACACCATATTCTAGAGTCCCTAGTTTTATTTGTTAATCCTCCCATGGTGGATTTTGGTTCTAATCTATGGTTGTTCTATGAAGATGTGGGATTGTTCTTTACTGATAATATTTATTTTATTTCCTTTTCAAACACCATTACAAATTATTAAAAAATTATAAAATAAAAAAATAAGTGTCCAAAATATTATTTTACTTTATCAGGTTAATTTCATAACTCATATCTGTTACCTTTTCTAGCAAATGGGAAATGAAAATGTTAGTCATGTGTTTGGTGGACTACAACATCACAAACCAATGCAATTCATTTTCAATCACTTAATCTAACGGGTATATATAATGATATATTTAAAGAATATATATGATATTTATGACATAATTATAATTTTATAAATATAATATCACATATAACTACTTTACCAACAAGTGGATGGAAAATGAAAATGTTGCTTGTGCATACATGTAGACTACCACCTCTACGTAGAGATATGATAGATTCTTCAATTACATATTTTCATGGATTGTAATGGGGATATATTTAATATATATATATATATATGATATATGTGACAAAAGTATTATTCTTTAATAGTAAATTAATATTCGACTAACTTCTATTCAATCTATCAAAAAATTAAAATAATGATCATGCGTATGTGGGACCAGCCATCTCCATAAACGGTGTAATTCATTTTTATATCTCTATCATTTATTAATTAATCCAAATATGAATAGGATAAATTTATAATATATTTATATCATGATATAAAATTTGTATATGTTTTATCCGTAATCAATATACAAGAACCAAAAAAACCAAACCAAAATATAATTGAAAAATGAAGTAGTGATCACCTGAAAACGATAGTTAATTATGAAATTTCAAGTAAATTGGTTGAAAATGGTTATAAGTAAATAATAAAAGGTATGATAAATATTATTATGGTTATGGAATATATTTATAATATATATGTATAAATTATATTAAGTAGGTTAAAATATTTGTGATGGAAGTCGAGACATTGGCTAAGATATTTCTAGTTGATCTTTTATTTTTGAGAGACATATTACATATTCAGAAGTCATTTGTTCAATTTGGTGTGTGTATATAAATATATACCCCTTTAAATTTAATATCATTAATATAATTATCTTAATTATATTTAATTTTTCATTTTATGATTTTCAGGATTGGGTCTTATAATTGAAGTATTAACAATGTTGTAATGGAATATCCTCTAATTTTAATTTCTAGGAGACACAAGCCATTATGACAACATATATATTTTATGTGGTGTAAATACTAACCATGAATATATTATTTGATAATTATTATTAATTTAATTTAAATTTTCATATCAATATAAGGTTCATTATTTAATCAGTCTTATGATCCAAAAGTTACGAAAGTGGTAAATGTTTTATGTTACAATCTCTATTTTATTGCGAATTCATTATAATTATGCTTCTGATGATGTAATATTATGATATTACCTTACAAATTATTATTTTAAGTCAAATATTATATATATATATATATACAAATTTACATTTCAATTTTATATCATTCATAGCTAATGATACCCAAAATGTTTTTTTAATAAAAAGAGACATTATATATCTCAACGGTTGAAAATCATGTCTATTTCTAGTCAATTTTTTATAAAATTTTTAAAAGAAAATTTATTACATGTTTATTTATTTTTAACATACATTATTAAATTTTTTGTACATTTTAATGTTTTTAGATGAATTTTCTCGTTGTTTCCCAAAGGAGGTAATTTTTACAATTTAAAAAAATGTGAATGAAATATTTTTTAAACTTGTTCGATATGAATGTTAATATCTTCCATCGTAACCAATCATTTATTTAAAGAAAAAAATACATTTATACAAGTTTATTTTAAAAGTAAATAATTTCTATTCTATTAGATTTTTTTAAATAACTGATTACAAATTGGAAAATTAATTTTCCTCATTAAATTTTACAAGTGATCCTTTAACAATCATTTTCTATCTAAGATGAAATATTTTTATTCTTCTTAGTTTTTATGGGGGAAATGATCCAAAAATACTATACTAATTATTTATATTTATTTTTTATTATAATTTTATAAATATTATTATGAAACACATTTCATTTCCATGGATTATGATATGATGGCTTGATTAAGAGAAAGATTCCCTTTGAACATGTTATGAAATGATGAATGCTTTATGATATTATTGGACACATCTCTATGATTTTTTTATGAGTTCTGTGGGACAATAATTATATATCAATAACATAAATTATTTAATAAATAATGTTATGTATGCTCAAACGGTATATTGGAGGTCATCACAAACCCCAAATTAGAGAAACAAGAGGTTATCCCAAGCCAAAAAGGGCACATTAAAGGTTATCATGTCTCCAAAATAGGGTTCACGGGAGGCTATCCCAAGACTATAGAAGAAATATTGGTGTTTATCTTAATATTAACATATTATGTATATATTGGTTATTATCCTATACATATTATATTCACTACATATGTATATTGCACAAATGTATGCCTTATGCCAAATTTATCTTCACATGGATCTTGTTTTTGGATTCTTGATGATTCATGTATTATAAACTCTAATACTATATTATATTTATCAAGACTGTTAAAATTATTATTTAGCATATATATTTAATATTTTTGGATCATTTTTTCCTTGCCTTATTTCCACGTTATACTTATGTGATAATTGATATCGCACATGTTTAGCCTTAATGAGCATATGAGTTCACCCTTTCTTATGTTTCCTTACCACATGTTATGAAGAATGATATTGGGTATAATATTCATAATAAGGGTTCAAGTTATATTAAACATAGTGGTATATGATTTAGATCTCTTGTAATCATTTTTTATGTATCCTTATTTACTAGTACATTAATCCTTTATGGGTGTCATGCATGTGTCTATAAAATGAGTTAAATATTCATTTTTTTAAAAGTAATTTCAACATATGAAATAAGGTCTCTAAATTTATATAATCATAATAAAATATTAGTATAATCATTATATTATACTAATGAAGTTAGAAGTGGTAAAAGTGGTTTAAAGTATATGAATTAGGAAATAAAATTGGGAGAGATAAGTTATGATATATACATCCCCATTTAGAGACAACTATAGGCTTAAAAAATAATCCTTTAAAGATGGGTATTTGGAAAAGGAAAATGGATCAAGGATGGTGTTAGGGAATATTTTAATATTTTATTTAAGGAATTATCATTTTTATAAATCTAAAAAAATTAATAATAAGGGAGAATATGTGAACATTTAAAATTTAGGCAAAGGAACTCCTAGGAATTACATAGATGAATTCAATCATATAATGTCACTTTCTTAAAAATTATTCTAAAATTTTTTATGAAATAAATATTAGGACATGAGAAAGTTTTAATTATCATTATGTAATAAGAGTTATCTTTTTATACTAATTCATATCTTAATTCCATTGTTTGTTTAATGGGAAAACATGTATTAATATTTACACAAGTAAAGAAATGTAATTGTTTAAATATTCAATTTAAAAATATATTAATTGTAACCAAATTAGATCAAATTAATTATGATGATTTCATGTAGAGATTACACATTAATAGATTCAATTTATATAGTTGTAATAATTGTTTTTAAATAATCATGAAAAACAATAAAACCCTATTTTGAAAAAAATTAATTGACATCCATTACATGACATGTAAAAACAATGAATAAAAGTTAATATACATTTATTAATTTATAATATATAAATTTAACTAAAACCATTATTTAAAACATACCAATTTAATTTATTATGATATATACATATTTCAAACATAATAATAGTTTTTAGAAAAATGTTTTTTAAACCCAAGAAAACAAGTTTATAAAAAAATCAAGAATAATAATTATTTATTTTTAAATAAAAATATGATTTCTAATTAGTGGATAATTATGTTAAATTATTATAAATTTCATAACATAATGGGACTTTAAAATTAAATGATTTAATGAAAATTTATGATTGTTTTAAAGAATCATTACATTCCAACTATTGATAAAAAATATTTATTTTTAGAAAAATAAAAAAACTAAACATTTGAAATGTTTACCTAGTAGTTAAAAAAATGTATTAATTCACTAAAATAAATTTTATAAAAATTTATGAAATTAATTATAAAGTCACAAAAATTAAGCAATTAATTTAATTTTAGAAGTTTATATATATTTGAAACATTAAAATAATTTTCTGAAATTTAAATAATATTTATTATTTATTAATAAATTAAATATTATTATATATAAGCTTTATCAATATTTTCATATTATATTAATTCATATTCATATAGATAAGATAAAAAATATTTTTTAAGGGTTACATTCAATCAATAATATTTTTATTATATATCATAGTTCACTTTTTCACAGTGTTGCATATTATGTAAGCAATTGATCATAGTATTCATTAGAATTGAATTTTTGTGGGGTTACTTTGTGTATTCTCCTGGGGTTACCCTTTGTTTTTTTCTAAGATATAAGATGGTATTCTAGGGCTATGTAGAGGCCACAAAATTATATATTAGGTGTTGATCAAGAATGGTTACACACATTCAAGGATTTATGAAAATTTTTACTAATTTAGAAATGATAAATTGATTTATAATATTGATCTTCCGTCTTCATAACATCATATAATGATCAAGGTTGATTTTACTAAAATAACTTCTTTCTAGTGCATTCATATTAAAACCATTTTTTTCATATGTTATTTGGTGTCATGAACACACTAGCAGTGTTAATGAGACACATGATCTCTATCTTTCCTGACATCTAAGACAACCTTTCAGTCATTTTCATAAAATATATTCTTTTATACTAATTGTATAATGTGGTTAATACAGGAATTTGAGGACCATATTATAGACCCCCTGACCCCAGAAACTCTATAATGAATTTTCCAAACATATGAGGTGTCATATTCTTAATTTTATGTTGAAAACATTTTTGTTGATGTAATTATAACCTTGACATTAAATAATAATATGGAAGAGTTTAGTAGATTTTTTCCCTAAGGGTTATTATCAATGTTTTGTGCATGTCTATTCTCAAATTGGATCCCTGTTAATAGCACTAACCAGGAATGAATAGGAATTCATTTGGACTGACCAATCATTGGAAGCATTCAACTACATAAAACAATAGTTAATCAGTTCCATTACTCATTGATTTCATGAGGAGTGGGTGATGTCCAATGTGATCTATGAATATGAATTTTTTGTTCAATGATTCCTCATGATGAATTAATGTGTGATGATCTCTTATAGGTAGAGATATTGACACCCACATAAGCATAACTATATGAACCATGATCCTGAATTTTAATTATTTCCAGACCCCTTTATATTGTGGATATATTACCTCATTGGATAATTATATGTGGAATTAACCAATCCAAAGAGATTGAGGTATGATTTTTCATATTGTGGGTTAAATCATCAATAGGTGAGGGTAAATTAGTTTCTCTATTTATAAAAATTGAGATCTCCAAAACCTTATTGAAATGGAATATGATACCTAGTGCACTAATTTTAATGACATAAAAAGAATTTTGTTATTAGTATTGGGATTCTAGGAGGTAATGGATGATTTAGAATCCATTTATATTAATAAAAGTTTGGTTTAATGTGAAATTTTCTCCTTAAATATGATAATGTAGTCTTTTTTGATGTCGCAACAAGAGGAATATTTCTTTGAATACATATCAATGGAATTTAACTAAATATTGCTCTATTATTAGTAAGGATATTATTTTATCTTTTCAATCATGGATCAGATGGAATTGTTTTCTCAAATAATTTCAATAAGGTATTTGGGTGTCATTATTATTTTGGCATGGAGTTTTGTGAATAAGGTATTGTAGCTATACTGAGTTATAAGACCCCTCATCTTGAACAAGGATGCTCATTTTTTCTCATGAGTTCTGAGATGATTAAAACATGTAGTGGACATTATGTTACTCATTTTCACTACATTCCACACTTAGATTGACATGTAGTCAGATTAGACCATCCAGGAATGGGAGGATATGTTGCAGTCTTGTGTCTTAAACATTCATATAATTGGGGAAAAATCATTAACTTGGTTGAGGTTAACATTATCAATATCCACCACTCATCCATTGTCATGGAACATTTAGATGAGTTGTACGGGTGGTTGGGTTATTCTCTACTATGCTATGTTAACGTTTTAGAGCCATGTGTTATTTATAGCAATATAGTGTATAATACATGTCATAAGGTCTATATGGTAAAAGGGCTATAAAGGAAGAATAAGTGCATCATATGTATTTACAGGTCATAGAATGATGCCCATGGTGTTGAATGTTGGAGACCATGTCTTCCTGATGGTTTTATCTATTTTTGGGAAATAGAGGATTTGATGGGGAATAATGTTTTCACTCAATTTTTTTGTACATTTAGATGTGTTTTTATAATTTTTATTATTTTATATCAATTAAAAAATCACTTATAAATGTAAATGATTGATGAAATCTACCACATATCCCATCTTTATAGAAATATTAATGATGAATCAACGTCATTATCTGGAGAGAGTTTGAAATTAAGGATTATACAATATTAATGGAATAAATTATTAAGGTCTAAAAACACTAAATGAAATCATTTAACAGATAGTTCATCCCATTAGAATGTGTGTTGTGGTGGTATGATGGCTTAAAATATAGTACTAATGAAAGTGATACATAGTACCCTGGTTAGTATTCTATGTTGTTTTGTGTTTTGGTATTCTATTGAATTCCATGGGTGATATAACAATTGGTTTTATGATGCTTTGTAAAATGTTTATTTTTAATCTTGATGATAGTGTATATATAATAAATACATTATTAGTGTAATGAGATCCTATAGAGGTATCACAAGGGGTGTGTTTTCAAACACTACTATTTATCATTTTTAATAAAAGTTTTTGTATTTATTCTAGAGGATGATAATCAGTTAATATTTATTTTCTGTGACATGTAATCACATTATGAACCCTACATTGAAATTTTTCCTAGGATTGGTTATACTGATAAGGTTATTTGATGTGATTCATATGATGATAATTTGTTTTGGACATCCAAAGTTAACCAGTATATAGTGGTGGGTGTGTGAATTCAATATTTTTACTGGGTTATTGGATGATTTCCTAGAGCGGTCTATGTGGTACTTCGGTGTGACAAATAGATTTAAATGGATTGGTTAGATATGGTGCTTAGTTATGCACTTGGGATATCCACCTATGTTAAATAATAAGCTTAGAAATTCTTTATAAAAGTAATGGAATTCGGTGTAATGTCTTGGGGGGGCCACATCTATAAAATGGAATGTGGGAGATCACCAATCCATGGCCATGGGAATATTGAAAAATAAAATTACCATGATTTTTTTAATCCACTATATGGTAGAGTTCGGGTTAGTGTTAGAGGAGTTAATAAGGAATTGATGACATCATGATAGAGGCTATGATGATTCCCAAATCCATATTCAATACTTGTAAAAATGGGGGGAAATCACTAAGGGGTAATTAGATCTTATTTGACTTATGGTGACCACAAATTAGCAATATATCAATCTGTTATAGGGAAGACAATCGAGGTTCTTCTCTAAATTGATAGCATGTTATACATTATCTCATTTTCATTCCATATCCTCCAATATATTTTGTACTCCATAACACCATGGAACATGTTTATGATCTAAGATATTGGTTCCAAACCTTGGAATATTGGAGAATCATATACCGATTAATTAAGGCACCTTATTCTTCACAATTTATCTTATGATCTTCATTTTTTATAGATGAATTTCTATATTTCGTTCTTCTTTTTGGGAAGCTTTTATAGAAATGTTGTGTTTTTATTTTTTTCAGTTAGGATCATATGTTTTTTCCATGAAGATTGGTGGATTTTGGTACCTCAATTATTCTGTAGTGAGTTGGGTTCCTTATGAATATATTATTAATGTATGAGATAGAAATTCTATCATTTTTATTTTCATTTTTTTAAATTTCATCCTTTCTATCATCCATTCGGTAGATAGTATTGGATGGGATAAAAAATAACGAATTTACATAATCAGAATGGAATTTTACGTCGATTATTAGAATATATTTACTACTTTTCAGGATATTTCAACTGAAATTATGTATTCATGAAGATGTTTTAGAAAATAATATCTATTAGAATCTTTCTTTATTTTGTAGTTATCGTGATTTTAAAAACCGTATTAATGTTTATTTTTTCACCGTACCCTAAATAAATGGTTATTTAAGTATAGAAGTATAATTAATTGTACCCCATGAATATATAGAATAGTGAGAGAACTCCCAATAAAAATATTACGTTCATATAATTTAATACCTTTCTGGTATTTAAACATTTTTTATGAAATTGATATAATTTATTCAATATATTGTTGTCCTTTCAGTATTTTTCCATGTATCAAGTGGACCTCAGGGGGGGTTACTGGTGATTATAGGAATTGGATGTTTGGATGAATGTGTTTTGTAGTGAAACCACTATTGGATGGAATGAAATGAAATGTGGACTAAGGTTTTATGAGGTTATTTGGTGATCGATGTTGTGGAGATCATGTGTGATGAAGGAGCATGTATTTTGTATGAAAGTGGTTGTTTGTTTTTTGGGTTGTCTTGGTAGTTTACCGGTATTTATGGAATTTTTGAAATTAGAATGATATAATCAAATAATTATTTGTTGGATTAATTACATAGTGGCTAGAAATAAATGAATTTTGGAATGATAAATGAGATAAATATGTAAAAATATAAATATGTAAACATGATAAATAAATCTGAATGTTTTTAGTTTTAAATGTGGACAAATAGGAACAATCGAATTGATGTATGGTTTTCAGCCTGGAATGTGGGTCTGGATGGGTATATACTAAAATAATATTAATATTGGAATGAGATTATATTGAATCAAAGTTGGTATTAGTTGGGTTGTTTTTCTATGTTGGACTATAGGATGAGTTTGTGTGTTCCAATTTTATATATTTTATTTTCCTTTTGATTTCTGTACACACCCAACATGAGTGTTATGTTTAACTTTCTTCCCAAATTTTTTCTGTCCCGAGTGTTTTCCACAAACATCTAGAAAGGCATGGAGTGATAGATGATACCCCCACTACACCAAAATAGTCATTAATTCTTATTTTAAACTGATGTTATATCATTTAGTGATGGTTTTGGAAAATCCCTACCAAATTAGGTAACGATAATCATTTGGTGGGGATATTTCAAATCAACTATGCACCAATTTTTTGGCAGTTTTTTAAATGCAGTGGAATCATTTTTTGTTTGTTTAAACCCCCACTAAATAATGTGTTTCTAGTTTTGTTATTTTTTTATATTTTGTAATTACTATATTTTTAATTTTTTTATTTTAATATTTTGTTATTTTGTTATTTTATTATTTTATAATTATCATAATTGTTTTATTTATTTTTTCTCATAAATATATTATTATTATTTTATTTTATTAATATTAATATTATCATGTTATTATTATTAATCGTTTTTTATTTCTTATAGTAAATTTAATATTTATTATATATTATTTACTATTTTATTATAAGATTATTTATATTTTTCAAAATTATTTTTAATATTTATTGTTCTAGTAAATAAAATACTTATTATTTTATTATTTGTTAGAGTATTTTTAATTCACATAATTAATTTTTTTTATTTTTTATTTATTACCATGAACATGAACTTGAATGATTATGCCTTATATTAAAAAATACATCTTAGGAGAAATTTTTATCTCTTAAATCTTTCCTATTTTTCAAATACAATACCACTCCAGTAGGCGCTTCATGTAGTGAATAAATAGAATTTAATATAATTATATATATTCATTGAAAAATAAAATAATACCTAACAAATATATTAAAACTAAAAAATAAATATTTAATAATTACTAATTAAAAATTAAAAATTAATAAATATATTAAAAATTAATTAAAAAAAATATATAACTATATAATGGTAATAAAATTTAAATGATAAATTATAAAAAATAAAAAATAAAAAAAACATACATAATAATAAATAACAATTAATTACTAACAACTAATAAGTAATAAAAAATAACTAATAAATAATGAATAATAGATAATAAATATGTAATATATAATAAATATATAATATATAATAAATATTTTGAGACATTTTGGATGTTATGTGTGACAAATGGAGCTGATTCGATGGTGATCCTCATTTTTTCTAGGGTTTCTCATCGTTAATGGTGTCCAACGGAAATATTTAGATTGAAATTTAAGGTTTAATACATAGATGATTTCATCTACAATAAATTGTAAAAGATAAGGATGAATCCCATGATTAGGAGGCATGACCAGGTTCGAGAATGGAAGGGGCTGATCTCTGGCATCTTTCAGCGACTCGGCCAGATGTCATATCATGGAGAAATTTTCCACAACCATTGTGGTGGCTGATTCCAAAGTTATTTTAGAAATTCTAGGAATGTGAATGTTTTGGTTTGTTTCTCAGCTTGTAATTATAAAAGGGAAAAAACCTAGCAGTATAACGATTTGGTATGTCATGTTTCCAAAAATTGGGCATTATGGATTAGAGTTCCATTTCCCTTAGGAATGGTTTCTTTAATTATTTGTTTCTATAATGTGAGATTATAATAAGGGACTAGATCTTTGTGTAATTTGTTTTAAATCCTGGAACATTATATATATAAGAATGGTCGATTGGATTTAACCCCTTTTCCATCCGATGCACTTATTCCCTAGTGTGGATAAATATCTATGGTTTGAATTGAGTTCTTTGTTACCCAAATATCCCAAAGGATATTTCAATGACCATTTGGGTTCCCTTTGGGATGAAAAAAGAATGAATTGGTGCAGTTTGGTAATTATGATAGGATTTCGTAGGAGGCTGAATTACGTTAAACTATTATAGATAATTTTACAATTTCAACAGATAAGGATAAAATTCAGTTATGGATTGTGTATGAGGAGATGCTGACATTTTTTGTTGATTTTAACGGTATTGGACATTCATCGGACAATTCTTTAAGGAATATAGTCTATGGTTTTTATTCCATGAAAGGGATTTTGGATATTAACTGTGTTAGGTGGAAAATGCAGCCTAATTTGGTAAAAATGTGTTCTGGGTGAATGTATGGTAGAAATAATTCTTGATTTTGGCATAATGTGGATCTAGGTACTTCAAATATAGCCGAACACACTCATGGCGGTGAGACTATATCTAGAAAAAATCTACATGAATCAATTTTAGGGGTTTCCAAGGATGATTCTTATGCTATGGGAATTGGTAAGTCATAGAATGATTGTCACAACACTTTTATGGGCTTGGTTGATGTTGTAGTTGAGATGGATCTTAATCCTGTGGGATTTAGAGAAGTATGGGATGAAAATCATGATGTTGTGGCTAATAATGCGAGATAGGGAGAACATTTGGATCTTGGTGGCCTCACATCACTTACTAATGCGTATTCTTATACTAGAGTTTATAACACTCAGGTTGGCTTTGGGTTTTTAGTCAGTATGTTTGATGGTGTATCTAGTCTTGTGGTTGGGGGTGAGATCTCTCACCATGTGATGGAGGTTCTCCCAATAGGGATTTCACCTAAAAGAGTTTATTTTCATCTTTGGTCATCAACTATGATGGTTAGCTTGATTGATGTTTCACAATAGGGGGATAGAACAGGTCAGAATCATAGCCTTTTTTCTGTTTCACATCTTATTGATATTGATTTTTGTGTTTCCTTGAATGCTGAGCATTTTGGTTAAGGCGAATACATGTAACATGAATCCAAGGATTTGGTTTTAAACAAATCTATCTAGGATACTTGGATGAATTCTGGTCAAATATGGGGGTAACATCATGGATGATGGAAGTTATAAAGCACAACATATGATTTCATTGGACACCACTCGGTCCATAGGTAATGGTGGTGCTACTTCCATTAAAGATGTTATCATAAATGGAAAGGGAAAGATGATCGACAGTGGTTGTTTCTCTTTGGGTCCTCCAAAAATAAGGCCACAAAAGGTATATTCAAATCATCAATGGAATGTGACTACACGATAAACTTCTAAGGCATTTGAGGAAAATCTCATTATGTAGAATAAAAGGACAAATGTAGAGATCCAGAGTATTCTTAATAAACACAAATCACAATCAGAGTGGAAACTGTTAATTAATATGATTATAGCTATGAAAATGATCCTTCATTTTATAATCCCTAAAATGGTTTTCTAGTTGTGGGAAAGTCTCTTTGTATGACCCTATATATTCTCTTATTACATTTCTCATTAATCATTTAGTAAAATATTAGGAGCTTTGCATCCATTTATACATTTTTTGAATAATATATACGTAATGTTTAAATAATAAATTAATTGAAAATTAAATTAATATTTGATAAATAATTAATAAAGTATTAAGTAACAGATAGTAATTAATAAATTATAAATTATGAATAAATAAACAATAAATATATAATGTATATATAAGAAATATGCAATTATTAATATGTTAAATACATTATACTAATAAATTAATTAATTAAAAATTAATGAATATACGCTGATAAATTAATAATAAATTAATAATTTATATATAAGTAAATATGAAAAAAATATTAATTTAATAATGAAAAATATTGAAGAAAATAAATAAGACAATAATAATAAACTAATAATAATATAATAGTAAATTTAGAAAAATTCTCTAAAATATTAACAATTAAAGTAACATAATATATATATAATAAATAAATAATCAATATATTAAAAAATGCTAAAATATAGTATATAAATAATAATATAATAATATAATAATGAATAAGAAACAAATAAAAGACAAATAATATATAATAAATAAATAATGAATAAAAAATATGAAGATAATAAATAAATAATAAATAAATAGAAAATAATTAATAATTAATTAATTTATTAATAATAAGTAACTAGTAAATAAATAATACATAATACATAAGAAAATAAATAACTAAACTATAAATTAAAACTAAATAAAAAATAATTAATTAATTAACATTAAATATTTATTTTAAAGTATAATAATAATTAAAATTGATCAAAAACAATAAATGAATAATAAATAAATAACAAATAGTGACTCAAGAAATATTAATAAATAATTAATATAATAATAATATAGTAAATATATATAAATATCTATAAATATATATACATATATGAAAATTCACACAAATATATATAAACACACATTTATGTGACATAAATATAAAGAAACACAAGTAAATGTATATATATGATATAAAAATATATAAATAGAAATATGTATAATTATTGTACCACTAAGTATATATAATATATATGTATAATTATATATAAATGTATATAAATATACAAAAATATTCACAAATTCAAATAAATAGATATATATATATATAATTCATAATAAATTAATAAAAGAGGGGAGATCATAGTAATTGCAACACTGTGAAGTCAATTGGAATGTAGATCAATTGAATAAAATCATTAAAGACATAAAATCTATTGAAGACACTCTAAATTGAACATAAAAACTCATTAAATGGGTATGATATATACATATATACTTAAATTCATTTAAAAGTATTATATATTAATATTAATTGACATTTATTAGAATACAAATACAAATATATATAATCTTATCATCACACATGGATATGTATATATCAATATTATTTATATATGTATATATATATTCATATATTTTTACTATATATTCATTTATATAATATATTTAATGATAATGATATATTTTTATAAAAATACATATATATATGTTGTATATGAACAATATTGTTAACACACAAATTCAAATTTATATTTCTCAAATACTGAAAAAACTATATATATATATTCTACTATTTTTATATATTAGGATATAAACATAAATTTAGATTTATTATTGACACACACTTTTTTATATACATGTATTACTATATAGGTATTTATATACATATTAATAATTTTTTTATAAGGTAAATAAAATTAATAATAATTTATTTTGAATAAAAAAATTATATTTTTATATGGTTTATATGTATAAAAATAAATTTCTATGTAAATTTATATTCATAAAAAATATTATTATAAGTAAATATAAGGAAATATGAATATATTTAATTATAAATAAAACTACATTGTGGAAAATGAAAAAAATTACTTCCATATTATCAATATGAATATAATCACTGGAAATAAATTCAATAACAATTGTAAAAGACAATAATCCCCCTTAAATGAGGTTTTCATTCCATCGAATGTTAAAAAAATTGGATACCTCGACTAAAAACATTAATTTGGAGGCCTTTGGGATTTGTTGGTCTCGAAAAATGTGACTGGGGGTTCCCTACGTCACTAGATTGTAGATTTTACAGTAGGATTTGATTTGATATGTGGTAGATCCCAATCGAAGAGCTAGGTCAAAATGTATTGTTCCTTGAAATTCAAGATCTATTTCAAACATTTCATGAAAATATTAAAAATTTTATAATGTAAATAATTACAAAATTTAAACCTAACAGCACTTTAGTAAATTTTAAAAGCTTATATTTGACTCGATGTACAGCTATAATGGACTCCCAGATCAAATATTATGGTCATTTAATTTCATTCTCTGATTTCAACTTATTGATGATTTATTTGAATTTTAAAATTACAATTTACTAATAATTATAAATATTTAAAAATATATAGAAAATAATTAATTAAAATTAAAACTAAGAATATATATATAATTTTAAATAATAAATTATAATTACATATTTATTTTGTGAATTTTATTTCTTTTTTTATATAAGGTTTTTCTTAAACCACCGCTATTTCACAATAATTTTTAAAAGCCACCTCTATTTTTTGTTGTTTTTAGAAATAACCTCTACTATTAATAAATGTAATTTTTTTAAAAACAATGTTATAATATAAAGAAAATATTCAAAATATATCTAGTAGTGGTTATTATAATCACAGATAAAAAACGTCCACTAATCATTTTGATGAAAATAAATTTAACAGTGTTTTTCTAAACAACAATTATTTTAGTTTTATATTGTAATCCCCCTCTTCATTTATCTACCTTACATGGGAAGATATTATTCACAAGCTATGATATCATGGGGTTATAATGTAATATAGGATATTATTGATGATTGGATGATATTTCTCAATGTTGGGGTGATGCATTCTTTGAGGACTTCATGAAGGGGTTTTCTTTAATGTTCATTATGCAATAGTATTCTGTTTTATGGTGTTGGTTATGAGATGATGTGGATTCAGGTTTTTATAATGGGTTTAGACATTGGTAATTATTATTATTATGAGGCATGTGGTTTAATGAGGATAATGGGTACAAAAATGAAGGGAGCCTTATAACCTATGAAGATAGGGTGTTGGTGTGGAAAAATAGTGGGGAACCATTTTATCAATATTCTACATCTCAGATTACTATAGTTGGATTAGTTATTTAGTGTTAGACACTTGGTGATGGTGGGAAATAATGGACCAATTGGTACTTATTTATTCTTCCATTTATTCACTACGTAATTACTATGCACTTTCCCTCCTTTTCACGAGAGTCCTTCGGTATGATCCTATAGAGTATACATAATATGATCGCCCAATAAATATATAAATTTATTTTTGAGACACTAGGAAGATGTTTGGGGCCAGGCAAGACATTTTTAACATAGAGATTGGTGTCATTGAGATGATACCCTATGATTGACTTTTTGTTTTCATTTTTTGATAATTTTTTTCATTTTTAATAAATCACATTCATTGTATTATATTTTAAGGTTTTCTGTTATTTATATTTTATATTTTTTCAGGTTTTATATGCTATCATCTAATCCCACATTTTTATTTTGGTCAATTCATCCCATTTTTTGTGACTTTTTTTATACCCTCAGTTCTAGTTTCTAGCATGAGATGCATTGGAGGTAAGACACAAAGATCAATATCTATCATTCATTATTTCTGACCATGGATGGGTATCATTGAAGGGAGGGGGATTTGAAAAATGGTTTTTTAAATGTGTAGGTTTATTGATTGGATGGGGCATGAGGTAATGCACATTGAGCATTGAATGGTTTTGTTTGGTTAATAATTTTTGCAATTTTTGAATGTGATGTATGTTGAAAAGATCATCTAATACATCAGATTGTATTCTCATGTATGATACAACGAAATGACAATAAGCGTATCGATCATTCTAGGTGATGTGATGAAACATTTTATCTAGAGAATAATTAAAGGAACATACAACATTGGAGTTTATGATTTTTTAATGTATTAATTTTTTGAATTTAATATTACAAACTACTAGGAATAAAGAATATATTTTTACCTTTTAGTTATGGATGGGGTCCAAGTCTGTATATATCCTATGATTCTCCAAGGGCTGACTCGTTGGACCGTAATTGTATACACCTGGTTAAGAAGGATGAGTAACAGAAGGGGAAATTTTGTTCCATTAAGTGGAATCATAACGATAAGAATGAGGGAATAAACTTTGATCTGGGTATGGAGAACAAGTTATAAGGGATCAATACCTATTTTTGTTTGATTCAGGAATGGTTAGGGTACTACTGTTTTCTTGATTTGGATATAATGATGAGTAAAACATTTCATTATTGGAGTTTGTATCTTTGGAATGAACTATTGTAAACCTTTCATGTGAAGAAATATAGAATTTGTTCTCCATTTAAATCTTTTCACCATTAATGACTAAATAAAAGTAGAAGGACACATCTTGTCTTTTTCATTCTGTAATGATGGTTTGAGAGATTTGAATAAGGTATAAGGAACATCTGATTTTCACCATCTATCTTTTTTACTAATGAAGTGTTTCATTCATTGTTTCATATGAAATCGCATTGCCTATTTATCTAGTATATGGTCACTCTATTTATGATTTTAATGCAGTTGTAGATATAAAGGAATAAATATGTTATCGAGTTGACGAACTCAAAAAGGTGTGATGATTCTTAAGGGGGTCAAGTAGTGTTTTTCGAGGAGAAAGGTTTTTGTTTTGCTATCTAAAATTGAAACACCTCTAAAGATTCTACCAGTGGGGAGTATTCCATGAAATATTCCTTTCAATTTTTCTTGGGATATAGGTTCTGATGGTTTTCTTGTGTACTGTAGGCTTTAGTGATTTGTTTATGGGACATGTGGTTATCACAAATATAAATGTGAATATATCATTATGGATTAGAATGGTGGTGTTGGTTAGGATCAATATCTCTCACCCCATCTTATTCCCACACATACATATCGTTAGTAGTTTAAGAATAATTATGCACTAATGAGAGGAGATGGGGAAGGTAGGTGTCACCTACAGATGTTACCCCTCATCATATACCGAAAACTAAGCATAAAAGTTGTTGTGGTTTACCACTAGGAGTTAATTGAGAAGACCATTGATAATTTAATTCCACAAAGATACGATTTAATGAGGTGACATAGATCAATTGATGAAATAATTTCTTATTTTCAACTCTCAAGTGTGAATTTTTTGATATAGGAATGTCACAATCTTTTATTTCACCAACTATAGGCTGTGATCTATGTCTAGATATGGAGAGGCATAACATGCACTAGGGGTTAACTACACTAATCATAGTCTTTACCTACATTATTTATATTTTTTGAGGGTGTAGACAAGATTTCGGTATACCTCATTTATGTGGGAATTCATTCTTGCTATAGTTCCAAAAATACAATGTCATCACCACCACGGATTGGTTGTACACTATTAGTGTTTTATTTAACTTCTTCTACAAGAGATTCATATTATTTAATAAGGATGGACAACATAAATTATACCTATATGACATGGGTTATTAGATTGTTATTAAGAATGGGAATCCCCTTCGTTCTAGGAAATAAGTGTTTTATGTGATGTTAGTGGGTGTTAAGATATTAGAATATACAAAAAGTTGTATTTATAGATTTTATTTCTAGGGATGTTGTACCAGAATTACCTCAGTGTGACATTGTGTTTGTGAGATATTTACAAATGAGTGTCTCTCTAAGTTCGATGTATCTTTATTATAGGTAACCATATATTTTACGTGAGGGGAGGATTCAGAAAGGCGATATGATCCAGAATAGCTTCACTAGTCACAACAATCTGATATCTAAGGGTTTCTTCTATTTATGTCTGTCACTATCGGGTGTCCTAATTTTATTCTCTATGAAGGAATATACTGTTTTTAGACTAGTTATAGACTAAAAAAGGATGAGTCCTCTAATGATCAATAATCATTACCCTCTTATGAGGATTAAAAATAGTGTTGACCAATTTTGAGGTGGTATATTATATTATTTGATCATTATACAATTTGGATATCATATGATAAGGTTTGTAGTGGAATATTTTCTGAAGACTACATTATGAGGATAATATGGAAAATATGGGATATTATTTTTTTCATTCAGTTTCAAAATCTCACTGGATGTGTTAATAGGATTCATATTAGTTATATTTCATGAGTTCTGTGCCCATTTGGTAATCATGTTCATCTCTAATATTCTTATATACATAAGTTATTTGAATGTCAATGTCGGGAATCTATATTTGGTTTTATAGAATCTATGAAATCTCAAAATATATAGTAAAATTGCCATATTCATTATATATACCTGGGAGGGGCGTTTTGTTGGATCTATGTTTTCTCAAAAGATTTTATTTTTGGATTTCACGAAGGTTGATGAAGTTCAATCTTCTGCGGACCCCATCTATGTTGAAATGGCTCATTGAATTTATGGCCTTTCATGTTATTATCAATGTTTTTTGTATGAATTTAATACATTTTTCCCAAATTGTAGCTCTAAACAAGATGAACCAGGGATTCATTTGGACTTATCAATGTCAATATAATTTTTATTATACTAAATGGTAGTAATATAGTTCCCATGTTTAATAGTTTCATAAGGTGGGGGTGATGATCGAGGGGTTCTCTGACCCATAACATCTAGGTCTTGGTTTTTTCATGATCTATCACCATGTAATGTAATCTTATGGTTCTACAAATATATGCCACAAAACCATAATAATGTAATCTATAATCTTGAATTTAAATTATTGATGTCTTACATGAATAGATATAAACATGTCTACATCAAATAATTATTTTTGTTCTTCCTTGATTACAGTAGTTTGAGGAAAATGTTATCCCAAAATGACTTAAATATGTGACAATTGTATTGGATTGTTTTTCACTAAGACTATAACTGAAATATATTCTACACTATTGTTAAAGGAAATATTTTATCTCATTTATTAATATGGAATTTATGTAATAATGATATTTAGGAGTTGATGATTCTTGGACAATGATGGAGGGGTTAGATTCCATGAACCTAAAAAGGTGGTTGATTATGTAGGTCATTGTTTTATATAAAGGATGAAAATTCAATTATATATATGGTGGTGAGTATTATTTGGATATATATTTAAGGAATTCATCCATTTATTTCCCCAATATATGGTAGGATATGATTCTATCTGTGTAATTTTGGATTAGCTAAATAATTCATGTCACTTCTTAGTAATCAAGTAGTCATGTGACTTATATGATTTGGAAAATAGGTGTACCAATAAGGTTGTTTGGATACATGGAGGTATAAGGTGTATCATATTGAATTATGAAGATCATTTTAAATCATGATTCTATGGATGGTTTCATTATTCATTCAATACTCAGTTACACTAAAGAACTACTTTCCATGCTCAGATAAAAATGAAGAACAATCTTACCATATGGGAATGTGAGGATATATTGTGAGTGTGAATTATGGACATTGGTTGATAATTAGTAATTAAATATCCTTGGTTTTTTTAACATAAAAATATCTACCAATCATCCATAATTGTGGAACTATTTTTGGATTTTTATAGGAGGCACAAGATATATCAGCTATGCTGGATTGAAGTTAAAGAGTCATAGGTTCTTAGTCCTGAGGTTGTGAAGTGTAGACATGATAAGGTCCAATTGTTTTACGAAATGATGTAGGTGTGATAGTATAATAAAAAGTTTTATTGTTATCATTGGAGGAGTATTGATGAGTTTAAGGTCAGAAACAATTTATTTTTAAAATATCCCCCCATTGTATAAAGTAGAGGTTTAGTAAAGGAATAAAAATTCCACACATTCTTATTACATCATTCATGGTGCATGACATTCTTTGTGTGGTGGATACAGTTTTCTTATTCCACCATATATTGATATAATACATGTTATCTTCCACATATAATAGCTTCATTTTTATTGTCCTAATGACTCAAATGTCATTGAGTAGGGATATGTGGATACTGTGAATGATAATAAATTCATGGAATGTCCAGTTTAGGTAAAAGACCATTAAGATAGAGTGTTGTGTGGGAACTTCAGAAAATTTTTCATGTATTGTAGAGGCATGGTGAGATGAAATAGTTTATTTGGTATTGTTTTGCATAGAGTAATTCTAAATAATTTTTTTTTTAATTTTTTAATTTTATTTTGTTTTCCATAGGTATTGTAACTCTTGGTTTTTGGGGGTTTAAAAATTGTGAAATTTTTCTCTCTGTGGTTATTATTATTTGATGGTAACATTTGGCCCGTAATGAGATCCTTGAAAGGTATTTCAGTGTATTGTTTTTCAAAACCTTACCTTTCTCATGGTTCTTTCTGAATTTTATTTTGATTCCTAAAGATAGGTGTTATTTGATACATATTTGATATGAGTGATCATATTTGAATGTACCCTCTATTTAAATATTTCATGGTCATGGTTGTGTTAAGAATTATTTTGGGGTTATTCATGATGTTTGGGTATTTTTTATCAAACCAACGGTGTACCTCACCATGGTTGTATGGTTGGTGTTAACCATTTTTTCATTAGTCTCCTCGAGGATGGTCATGGGGATGGATATGTGGTTCTAGGGTACACTACAGAGACTAAAGTTTCCTAGTTGCAAACAATGATTGGAATAGAATTAGAAAGTCAATCTTTGTGAAAAATTAGTATTTGAATTTCCAATTTATGTTCATGTAACATATTTTACTGTCTCGGGAACCATTAGTGTTAAGTGAGGAGTTGGATATCACATAATAGTGGACACTAGCCTTAGTGAGAGATAAAATCAATTCCATTTGTGATATACTATAATTTATTATCTTGGAAGGAGTTAATAGATCCCACACGGCATAAAACACAATGTAAATGAGCTCAGCATGATGGTTAAATACTTTTTTAAAACATGTGAAAATGAATGAAAATAATATGATAGAATCTGATCTCTTGTGAATGAATGATTCCATAGTTTAGAAGGGTATATATATTTTATGGAAAAGAAATTCTATGACATTATAAAATTAGATAGACCAAAAACCCTGATCCCAATAACCCACCATCTCCATTAATAATTATCAAACAAAAGTCCCATTTAGAGCACTATTATCATCTATTTATTAGGGTTTCATCCACTTGGTTCATAAAGAATAAATTACCCTTTTAAAAATGTATATTTTCACCAATTTTTCCTTTATTTATTTGTTTATGTATCCATGATATTTATATAAAACCATTATAAATTCATGATTAGGTATAATCTTAGATGGGTGCATCTTTATATCATTTGTATATGGTGTTTCTTCCATCAATCATAGTGGAGTTTAGTTCCTTGATTCTTCTATGGTGAATTTGGTACTTCTTAAAGCTCCACTCAAGATAGGGGATTATAATTATATCCTATTATTTTCAAATTTTGAAATTTTATTCTTTTTTATTACATTTTATGTATAGAATGTGTTTTTATAACAAGGTAATAAATATGTCTAATCGAAATTTAATGGGAAGGGATTTAGTAATATGTATTTACAACTATTGATTATATTTATAGTGGAATTATCCATTCTTGAAAATTTTTATGATAATCACATTTATGGAGCGATTTTGGGTGTGTTTTAATTGTTATTACTTATAAACCATTATTGTGTGGATTATTGGATGTCACATAAAATAAAATGTTAAGAAAATATAAAGGGGTAATGAATTGGTCACCCAAATAAATTTGGAATTCTTTAAGAATTACCATTATAAATAATATTTTATATTTTTTAAAAGCATATTATTTAATCTAGAATATAATAATTTGGAAGATTTAATTTAAATTATGAGTTATTTTTCTTCAGTCATTATTGTTTATGATGTAATTAGACATCTTCTAGAATTTTAAATGGGTTTGAGGAAGTAGATGTTCAGGCATAAAGTGTTGGGGAAAACTATGCTTTGTTTACATTAGATTAGATGTGGGATGATTTTTATTGAGATTTTTTATTGATTGTGGTTGAGGTGATGATGTGTTAAGATGGAGTATGGTGTTGGTATGGAAATGGATAATGTTATTTTTTCAGCATTTCTAATTTTCTACAGTTATGGTGTGCCAGAAAAGTAGTCATCTCAAGTCAAATAAATATCTGTTGGTTAAATTATTTGGAAGAATGAATAGATGGAAGATGGAATAGAAAATTGGATAAGGATATATAATTTAAATATGGATATATGCTAAATAAATAATAATGTGGTTAATAATTAATGATGTTAAATGGGATATATAGAATTGATTTGCAGTTATGTTCTTGGTAAGTGTCATTGGATGGGTGGATAGTTTTATTCTATTGTTGTTTGTGTGAAATCATAGTGATGAAGGGGTGGTGTTAGTTTGGAATTTTTGTTGTGTGGAACCATAGTATTCACTTTTATATATCTATTATATATTTTATTTTCATTTTAATTTATATATATACCCCACTAATTTCCTGTGATCCCCCTAAAACCTAATGTTTTTTTCATCCATGTATATTTTCCAAACATCTTGGTTGGTGAGGATAAATGTATGGAGATCCCATCATTAATACTATATCTTCCATGATATTTTATTAATTATAGGGTATGACGGCTTGATGTTTAGTGTAATGGACTTGATGGTTTATTGGAAGATGATGTGTTTCATTGTGGGGATCATTCATGGTATGAGGTGGGATAGAGGTTGATGTACATCATGTAAAAAACACTATAAATATATATTATGAATGTTTTTATGGGATAAAGTGTTTGTGATTATTAATGAACATGTTTAGAGTTAGGAAATTCCAATTATCATATTAGTTTTGATGATATTATGTGGATGGGTAGAGTAGGTTTGGGGTTCCATGGTAAATTAAATGGATCATGAGAGTTGTATATTATTTTTGAAGCATTGAGAGGAACCCTTTTTTGGTTATGATTCATTTTATATTATTATGCATGGATGTTTTTTTGATGATTGATCATTACTGAGGCCAATAATTAGATACTGATAACTGCTTATTGATTATTATTATTTATTCATTGAGGGCATTAGTTTACTCATCAAACATTTTCAAAATATTTCTTAAGAATAAGCATACTGAGTATACATGTAATGCTAACCCCATGTAGATATAATCTTTTTTATAAAAATAAATGGAGGGATGGGGTTGAAATATATATCATGGGGAATCATGTCATCAAGTTGATGTCTTAGTATTTTTTTTTTGTTGAAATTTTTTTGTATTGTATGGCCTTATAGGAATTGTGGGATGTTGTGGATATTTCCTTTCACTATGTTATATAGTTGTTTGGTTGTTCATATCCGACCTCTAGACTCTCAATTTCAATTTTGGGAAATTCCTCCCATATATGTTACATTCTTTATACCCGCGGTTCTATTGTCCATCTTGTGACCTACTTGAGGTGGGACAGAAGGGAATAGTTATCTCTTATCCAGTATTTCCAAACCTAGTTGGGGTACCACTAGAATGATGTTATAACATCCAAGCCCAACCCATCGGGTTCATATAAGGCATTGGGATATTAATAAACATTAGTTGACATCCCCAAGACACCAAAGTGTGGAAATAAATGTCAAATTCTTCATAACTAGTTATGTAAAAATATTCCCTATGAAACAAAAAAAACAAAACCATGTATTCAACAACCAAGATCCCCCATAATTATGTATGAAAATAATGAACACAATTCATGGGTAATAACAAAATACAATAATAACCACCACCATCATGTACCACAATAGAGTAAAAATGGGGAAACAAAGAACAATATCTGTGTACAAAGAAGAAGACAAAACAAACAAATATCAAAGAATCTAAGACATAACTCCATAGGTACCAACATTCTATATTATCTAAATAAATAACCAATGACCAAATTATCGAGATTAATCACTAAATAAAGGAGTTACTTTTACTTTACCTCTATCATGGTACCCAACATCTGAAAATGTATAAAAGATCCCAAGTATGTTGTGAGTATTGAAACTCAATAGGATTTCCCCAAATGAATTCATTTCTCATGCCACAATGATAGAACATTTTATCATATATATATAAAACTATTTATATGAAACAAATAAAAAATATTTATTTGAATTTAAAAATAATAATTACTATACCAAAATAGTTTTCCCAAACCAACTCCATTTATATAGAATTTAAATAAACAATAAGTTTAAAAAACATCTAAACTTCCATTTTAAAATAATACATTCTAATCTATATATACACACATCCACACAAGCATGAAACCATTTAAATCCCTATACTCATGAGTGGCCAGACATATATTCACTAATATTTCACTTATTAAACCATTTTATAGGGGGAAATTCACTCCCTTATCTGTCCTATTCCTTATTGGATGAGGGTAACATAAGTCCCTTATATATCCTAAATGAATATTATTACAAACCAACCATTATATTTTAACCATGAGAATCCATTTATTTATAAAATTATCAATAAAAAATCATTGTATTGAATTTTTTTCCAAAAAATATTTCTCTATCCAATCAAATTTTTAAAATTTATTAATTTAAAACAATTCAAAAAATAACTTCACAAAAAAATACATAATTCCACAAATCATCATTAACAAGGGATCTACTAGGATTTTCAAAATAATATAATAATCAATTTAAGGAAATCATAAAAATAGAAACTGATCCATCAAGTTAATAATGATATGAATCATGATTGAATCCAACTACCTCATCAATTATGGTAGAAATGAAAAACAAAAAAAATTCATAAACAACAATGGGTTGAAAATCCAATCACCCACCTTAGATTTTGTTCTATAACATTAGAATTTCCAAATCTCATCATGATTGAAATAAAATATTTTATATATATATATCTCTATATTAATAGATATTTGAATAAAAATATATGGGAGAACAAGAGATTTAATAATAACCAGTTGGAAGAGAGATATACAAAGGAATATGGACTTTATCTCACAATGATTTTCCAACAGATCACTCTAATGTTGAAGGGAAGAGTCTCTATAGCTTTTGAGAGGAATGAAAACTGAATTAGGGTTTTAATAGAATAAAAATTATTTGTTAATGTGTAAAACCAAATGAGATAAAAAATTTAATGAACTGAATTTTTAACAATGCATTTTTAAGGTGCATGGTTTTCCAAATCGTGTGCAAACCATGCACCTAGAAACTACCTTGGAACACCCTTAATAGGGTTGTCTCACATAGTTAGACAACCCATTTTCCAACCATGGTTTACCTCTAATACACTATGCAAGGTTGCTCCTTGGTGGCTACATGATTTGGAAAAATTGTGTGCCTAATTGCGTTCAGACCTATATCCCATAGTTTAATCTTTCACAGCTTCATAAAGGAGTTAAAAAATTTCTAATAACCAAGGAAAAATTTTGAACCTCTAGATATTCCCCCAAAAATATGAAAAAACACCCGCAAAGCCTCCCAAATATTACCCAAACACACTAGAAATATTGAATTTATAAATAATGGGTTTCTAACATTAAACTATGGGGTCAATATTCTCCAAACCATTGGCCTTTATATCCCCCAAAATTAGAGAAATATCATTTTCCTATATGAGGCCAGGCCATTGATCGGCCATATCTTTCCCCCATTCCCATATTTCTTTTGAATATAAGCATGTTTCACAAAACCCACACTATACCAATTATTTTATAATGATATCCTTTCTCTATCCTATCTTTAATATGTATCGGCATATGAAACATTGATGAATCTAGATCTACGTCAATGTAATCCCATCAAATTAGATGGTCAGGATCAGGTTGATACATCTTTAACTAATATACATGAAACCTGTTATGAACTACACTAAACTATTGTAGAAAATCCATCTCATATTCCACATCACCTACCCATTCAAGTATTTCAGAAGGGATTACATATAAAGTAGAAAACGTTCCATTTTATCTAAAAATTATGATTCCCAAGACTTACATAGATTCTCAAGAACACAAGAACACATGATTACAATCTTAGAATGTCAAATAATATTGATGGTGATCCACCTAAAATATCTGACAACTATGATCCATCTCCATCCATTTCCTAAATAATTTAATCTTATCTATGGTATCTTAGACAATTCATGGTCAAAATAGTGAATTGTCACTTGTTTCCTCCTAGAAATATGGATAAAAACTAGGATTCACATACAATGCATCAAAACGAGGCATATGTATTTAGGTCTGAAAACTGTTTTATAAGATAACTCCAGTAATTGAAAGTTCACCTCCCAGGACACAAGAAAAATCAATTACACATGAATGAATAATTTCCATTAATTACTATATCATCATTTCGGATTATCCATCAATTTGAGGATGATAAGCCGTATTCATAGTCAACTCAGTCCCAAGGGATTACTATAACAATTTCTATAAATGATAAGTAAACTCTTAAGATATTTATAACACTATCAAAATGGCTACACCATGCATCTTTACCACTTCATGGAGATATAATTTAGATAGGTCCTCCACCATATAATATTCACAAATTGGGACGAAATGGGCCATATTTTTTAGATGATACACTATCACCCATATGGAATCATGTTTCCAAACCATTATTAGGTTACCGAACACAATATACATAGATATCAATCCCCAATTTCAAAAAATTATAGGTAAATACTTCAAAAAAACCTCTAGAAACCAGTTCTCTGCCTTAACATGATGAAAGATAAGGAATCTCAGTACAAAATCACCAAATTATCATTACATTCAAAACCAAAAAAAATGTATTATTTTAGTGCCTTATATCTATTCTATATTCTATAATAAAAAACCCATCTTGAATGATATAATTCATGAAGAAGTTGTTCCTTACACACCAAAGGAATGAACATATGACCTGAAAACAATTAAAATGAACTTCCATCCATATTCAATTTCTCAATGGTCCACTACCATTGAGTTTTGACAGTATCATAAAAAAATTTGAATCATATATTTGTGCCTAGTTGACTGTCTCAACCATATCAAGAAAAAAATATACTAGAAATAAAACTATGACATCACCTCAGTATTCACATTCCAAGCGCATTTCAGTTATCGCTGAAATCTACTACCCCTTATATGAAGCCCATTCTTCCAAATGTCTATATGACTTAATCCTAAATGTTTCTGGAAAAAAAATTTATTACTCAGTGTATACATCAAGTCAATGTAAAATATTTGGAGATACCTTATCCATATTCTTTTTATGATATTAAAATACCTTTCCTGAGAAAATAAGGTTTCAATCTATAATGATACATAAACATGATAAATTTCTCCCAAAAAGAGTAATGATATAAGGTTTTCAATGCATGGACTACAACTGATAACTCCAATTATAGTTTTAGGTTGTTATTTTCATGAAATAATATCTATCATGATCTATAAGGAATAACATGATATCCCTACATGTGAACACATGCCAACCCATATGTTGAAGCATCATAATAAACCAAAAACCCATGTCAAAGTTCTAAAAAAACAAGATCTGTTCTGATGCAATGAACCCATAATGCTCATTATAAAATTTCTAAAACTCCTCATTAAATTATAATAGAAAATCATTTCTTCTGAAACTATCATTGGTGAAACTATGTGTGATGATCTAGGATCAAAATGCCTTTAATACTTAACCAATATAAGGAAATTTTGTATCTTGAAGGCATTCTTCTATGGTTTCCAGGATATCACTGCTTCTATATTTTTAAGATCCATATAAACACATTTTTTTTGAAATAAAATGTATAATGAAATATACATTTCGTATCCAAAGACACACTTTATTAATTTTTCATAAAAATAATTAACCCATAAGATTCATAAAACTGTTACCAAATGTTACTCATTCTCAATATTTGTCCTAGAATACACTGATATGTTATCCAAAAAATCTACCAGAAACAAAATCTAGATATATTTCCAATATATGATTCATCAATTCCATAAATACCACTATTGAATTCATAACACCAAAAGGCATAACCACATATTCATAATGGATGTATCTAATTATAATGGAAATTTTTATAATATCCTCTTTTCGAACCCACAATTGGTGATATCATGAACATAAGTGAAATTTATATAACCACTATGATATCCTCAATAGTTTGAAGAGTTGATATATTAAAGGATGTCTATAATTATACATTATCATAACTTTTTTTATATTAGTCTAATTCACACATCTTTGATGAGTTCCATCCATCAGTCCATAAAAAAGCACTGGGGATACCCATCGTGGCGTACATGGATAATTGAACTTTTTTATTTCTAACTATTCTTATTGGACATTAAACTCCTATAATTCTGAAAGTACCACCTATGGATATGAAAGGGAAAATTATCCTTACATTTAGTAGAGGTAAATCATAAACTAAAATTCAATTATGTGTGGAAACATTGAGAAGTTTCTATAAAAAATCAATAAATTGAATAAAAACTGTTGTAAAATGACTCATTTAAATATATTATACTGATGATGAAGTCGAAGATAAAAACTAGTAAAAGATAGGTCACAATGTTTTTTCCAACATAATTTTTTCACCTTCCTTTACATTCATTTATCCTCTAAATTGATTCTTGAAGCCATCATCACCCGTCAAACTAACCCTTTATCTATAAAAACTGATTTGTGACCAGAAAATTGACAACCAATCATTAGCCGTGATAAATTCATTAACATACATCTCAGGAATAGATAAATCCTAAATCATCTCAAATCCATCCAAATTTATAGAACATGTTGTTCAGATGAAGGCACAATATTCGCTTTATCCAATATGAGATTGAGGTTTCAGAACTGAATGGATCACCTCACCATAAAACCCCATAAGATGAGAAAAATGAGAAGCTGTAAATGAATGGAATTCACTCTTATCGAAAAAATCATGCATAATAGTGGAATTAAAGATAATAATTCCTCTCACCATCAATTTTCCAAATTTATAATCCGAGATAATGTTCTCAACTACATATAATGTTTTACTTGATGCGCATTACTCTTCTATACCATGTTTTGATTTCCCTTGTTGTAGAGTCATTGTATTCTTGTTATCTATTTGGAAATCATGGTTCTATTGATTATATTTATTCTACGTCGCTCACACCATCAAAGCATACAATTTCTAAAAATCATGAGATGTGTACCAAAAACCCAATGGGGGAGTATCATGATAATAACACTGAATACTTCCCATTTAGTTGCAATTGTGTAAATCTTTATGAAGTTTTTTACAATCTCTATTCTTGTGATCAAATGATCCACACTAAAAAATTCAATATTTCTATTGGTCTTTGGAAGAAGAATCAATAAACTTTCCATTTGATTCTAAGTCTTTCTACTACCTTGGAAATAGGTGTCCCTCTTCCCTTTGTTCCCAGAAATATAGTTCCCATCATTCAATATAGGAATCGATATAATTCCTCTACCTACAATTCATGTGATTCTCATGCTATCTCTATCACTATATTTACTATCTATGTATAATATATTTTTAAAAGCCTTATAATATTGGAGAAAATTTATTTCATCATCCTTCATTCAAAAATGTGTTCCTTCAAGGATGCACTTGTAGCATGATTGGGAAAAAGTGAACTATATTCAGAAATTTTGTAGCATACTCTATCACTAATAGATTCTCCTACATTAATTTGAAAATATAAGTCATTCTATATATTATAAACAAATGAGTATATATATTTTTGTGAAAAAAATCTCTCAATATCCAACAATGAAATTCATCCCTCTAATTTATCCTAGCCTATTAAATCTCACCACCGGCTTGAATGATCATCTAGCACGTATATTTCAAATTTTACAATCAAATCTGCTGGTTTTCCTAATAAATATGGTATTTGATTAATCCTATTCAAACACACCCATATTTTATCTAGATCTTAATCACCCTACAAGATGGATGGATTCGTATTATTTCACTGAATTGAATGAACCACTTGTATTGGTTCAACCCTCTGGTTTCCTCTATCCCCAATATGAAATTCTTGGGAAATATTTTCATCCAACAATTTTTTCAAAAATGGATCAGGTGAAACCACATTCTCAATAGCATATTCTATTTATTTTCAGCTATTCCTAATCAGTTCCATTTTATATAATGAAAAAAAATGAAAAAAATCACTCCTTTGAAAATAAATGATTACAAATTTCAATTTCGTTGTGTCACAAATCTTATAAAAAATCTTTGAAAAATTAAATACATTCATCTCTTGATTCATTTTTTAAAATTACAATATTGTTTTGAAAATAAAACTATTTTAATTATAATACTACCATACCTTTTTAGAATCTCACATTTGAAACTAATTAACAATGTTTAAAATTCCATTCATTTTCATGAAATCATAAATCATTACTCAATATGAAATATTCACTCATAGTGGAAAGTCATTTCTGTTAATCCACGTCATGCCCATCCAATTGGATAAAACCATGAAATGAGGTAATACTCATATAAGAGTCTATAAATACTTATGTACCCAACTCCATCTAAACATTATGTTCAACATAAATAGGTTACGTATGCTTTATTATGCCTAATTTTTAATTTTTGGGCAATCTTACTCATTTTGATCAACATAATTCAAGAACTAATTAATAATGATTTTCTATCTCCTAGATCATGAACACCATAGAAATTTTCCCAAAAAGAATGACTGACCATCCATGAAAAATATAATTTCTAACATCACCCCACCCTCATCAATATAATAAAAATAGGATGGATATTTCTTAGCCTTAGGAGACATCCTAATAACACCATAGGGATAAAATAAATTCCTTGGTCTTCATAACCAGTTGAGGGATGACCTTCCCTTTGAAACTATAAAAACATAACCACGTATATAATAACCAACTAACAACTAAATGATACATGACCCTAATGAATAAAATACAAGAGTAATAATAAATGACAATAATTCCCACCACTACCATGAACCATATCAGAGTACCATTGGGGAAACGAAGAACAATATTAGAGGTCCATGTGGAAGAAAACCAACACATCTCGAACCTCAAAGAAATAACTCTATAGCCCCCAACATAGTCATTTATCCATATCTACAATCCATTACCTAAATATCATGAGGAATCACTATTGAAATGAAATAATTTTCCATTACATATGTCCCAGTAAACAATATTAGGAGATTGACAAAAGCTTCCATGCAACGGGTGAGTAATTAACCTCTGTAGGGTTTCCCTAAATGACATCCATATTCAAACCACATGGATTGATCTTGTTATCATATTTATATAAAACATTTTATATAATCAAATTTAAAATATTTTATATTAGAATATAAAACATTTTCTATACCATCAATATTTTCCCAAACCAAATTCCTTTCCATGGAATGAAATTAAACAATAAATTAAAACCCTTTCAAAACATACATTTTGGAATAATCCATTCCATTCAATTTATCCACAAATCAGCCCATGAATTCATCCATGGAACTACCTATACATGCATGTGGAAAGTCATCCTTTCACTAAGCCATCAGTTAAGAAACCATTTTGAAGGGGGTAACATCACTTACATATCCATCCCATTCCCTTTTGAAATAGGTATCTTTACGCCATATCCCACAAAAATTCTTATGAACACGCAATGTTTTTTCCAACCATTATAAACATTTTGTGCCAAAAAAATTTCAAAATAATTTTTCTAAAATAATAAACTTATGGAACTTTTTACCATGAAACATTTTTTCATCAATTATACCAAGAAACTATTTATGAATAAAAATTTTAAAATAATTCAACAAATAAATTTTTAATACAATTCCACAATTCTCAAAACCATCACTAAATAAGTTTTATACAATGATTTTGACAACAATTTCATATTAATATTCAATAAACTCATTCAATATGACACTGACACATCATTATATAATTATAGGAGTTGAGTTTGAGGCCACCTTCCTCATAAATTTAGTAATAAATGAATAAAAACACAAATTCATCAATACAACTGGTTGAAAATCAAACAACATTGCTTAGATATAATTCCATGAAATCAACACAGAAAAATATCATTACTATATTATTCAATTATCATAGATATATACCCAATATACCAGATCTATGAATACAAGAGATCTAAGGAGAATAGATCTAAGAAAACCCCCCAAGAATAGCGACCTACCAAGAAGTTTGACCTGCAACAAACAATGATTTTCCCATATATCACTAATGTTTTGAATAAAAGACTGTCCATAGCCATTGGGAGGAGAGAATACATATTTAGGATTAAAATAGAAGAAAAGTGAGTGGTTATGGAACAAATATGAGTTACATCCTCAAATTTTGGAACTAATATTTTAACCCGGATCATTTTAGGGAGAGGGTTAGGAAAACTATGTACAAACCTCACTATAGACATTGGATTCATACACCCTTCACATGACCAGATAACACTATTAGAAAAACAATGTTCCATTCATATTTTTTCATCTGTTCTACTCTTCTAGGTTCCCCCATAGTTTTTTCCAAATTCTTCACCTACCGAGATCCCATTTTCATCCTTTTCAATGTTTATTGAAGGTGTTTTATATTTTATACTAAATATTCTTAAACCATAATACTCATTAGAATCCCATAAAACATTCTTTGAATCCTTCAAATGCTCGAAAAATTAACTCAAGAACATAACATACTTAAAATATAAATTCAAATTAAAACATACATGAAATATGGGGTGTTGTGGATGGGGACATGATAATAAACTCATGTTAGAATCATATAATTGAATATTAAACTTTTAATTTTAATGTAAAGTCAATTAAATAGTTAATTACTTTTGAGGAAAATGTAAAAATTATTCCATTATAAATAAATAATGAGATCCAATGAATAATGATAATGAAAGTCCTCAATAATTAAGGTATATAAATGAAAAAATAATACAATTAAAAGAATATGGGAATTATGGATAATGAATCATTAAAAATAATAAGGGATAAGGATTACTCTACTTACAAGAATCCCATTTGTGTAAAGAATACCCAAAGGGATGAAAAATGATTAGAAAAAAAATACCCCATGAACAATTGTATGAGACTAATTTTTATGGGGGTTTCATAGTTCAAGGTCGATCAATATCCAAAAATATAAATTCAATCATAGGAAACCTCTATGAAAAATGTGATTGAAAATAAGATCCAATAATTTAATCCTATCTTAAAAAAATTTGATTTAACCAACTATTTAAAAAGAAAAAAAATTTTAATCATTAATTTAAAAACCTTATCCAGTACTACAATCATTGATACATATTATTTATAATCATTAATTACTCACCTATTTTTAGTTATTTATAATTTTCATAATCAGATATCAATAATTTTGATTGTTTTGTAGAGTTTCACAATAGAGATTTTCATCTTTTTCTTATGATTATGATTTCAACTATTCAGGTTACGTTAATGGACTAGATATATTACGTTTTAATGATTCATGTATTCTGATGGCCATTTTATGGTGGATATGGTTATAACTCATAGGAATGTAATCCATGATGGAATTTTTATTGTATTTTACTGATAAAAATGAGATGATTTTTTTTGGTTATTTTTTCACACATAGATAACCATATTAATAACCTTAGTTACATATTAAAAAGTTATATTATTATTATTAATTTCATGATACTCATTAAATTTTAAAGGTTATAATATTTTATAAAAACATTCATATAGGTGGTTGATCCAACCCAAAGAAGAGCATGTTATACTAAATAATAAATAAGTGTATACAATTTTATAATAGTAATATTATTTTTTAATTGGAATAATGATTTTAATATAACAAAACTATTGTAATGATTAAAATTTATAATGAGTATAAGTGATAAGGTGATTGAAGAATCATGTGAATATTTAGGAATCAAAGTTAATGAATTCTCTTTTTTAGTCATGGGTTCCTTCAAAATAAATTTTTTAGCCCCCCTTCAAATAAACATATTCCAAAAAAAATAAAATATTTCATTCAGATAGGAATAATGGGTAGGGGTTCAAGAGTTTTTTATATAAAATAGTTGTTATAAGGTATATGGGAGTTCTCCTTTTAATGTTTTGTTTTGAGGGGAGTTTTTCAAATACCCACTCTATAACGTTTATAGAATGAATTTTCATAAAGATTATTAATTTGAAGTTCATAATAATAGAAATTGATCATTTATCCTCATCTCTAAATAATTTTGGGTCAATTTTATATGATATTTTATATACTATTTATATTGTATAACTCCTTTTATATATTACCCCTTTATAACATTAACTAAATTTGTAATTGGGAAATTTATTTTATTATTCTAAAATGAAATTATCATTTATACATATTAATCAAAACATTAAATAATCCAAATATTTTTATCTTATTTTATAATGAAATATATTTCCATAATTTTAATATATATTATAATTCAATTTTTGATCACCCATTATAATATATTGAATTTTATAATTATGATAAAATTATCAAAGATGTTATAAAAAACTTTAAAAAATATCCCTTTTAATGTTAAATTATTTAACAACATCACATAAAAATATTTAGTTATCATATTAAAATATAAAGGAATGAATAATTTATATTTAAATGTTTCATTAAGTTTTAAATATACATAAAATAATTATTTAATAAAAAAAAAATTAATACTTAAAAATTTCACAATATTTAATTTAAATATATTTTCTATGTCACTAGATGTTGTTTGTGAATTATTTAAGATTCATTTTTTTCTAAAATTTAATACACCAATTGGATTCATTAATTCCTAATTACTATATATATAATTAATAGTTTTACTACAAACATATATCTAATGAAAATATTCCTAAAAACCATATATATAACATTCATATTTCATTCTTATATGTCATCATTTATAAATTATTATAATTATTCATCTCATTCATTTACCTCTATCCAAATATTGAAAATATATATGTAATGTAATCCACTGTTTATGTTGATGAATCTGGGGACATAAAATTTATTAAAATCAAAACATATAATGATTTTATTTTATTTTTTTGTATTATTGTAGGAAGTTTACTTTATATCTTATGTTTTTTCTTAATTATGATTCAAATTGAATTGATATATTTTTCATATTATCTTCTTCATAGACCCCTACCCTACAATTTTTAAAAGGGTTATGAGAAACCCCTAAACATCTGGGACATTGTTTCTAACCTATGTTCCACTAAAACCATTTAATCTATTACAGAATTCCCACTCTACTTGTTGATGGTTCAAACCAAACATCATATCACAACACCTCAAATATACAAAAACACCCTACCCATCCCTATGACTTAGTAGTAAAAATTGTTTCGGTTGATCACCCAAGAGATGAAGGATATTTTGTGAGTTTTTAGAGGATAAATAATTAAGATGTTCTATAATAGGGTTTCAATGAAGAAAAATCAAAAAAACATTTACCATTAAAATGACCCCATAACTAAGATCTTTCATTGCACAAGGAACCATCTCAATCAAAATTTTACATGTATTAATGTTATTAATTAATTTTACTATACTATTTCAATAAAATTTAAACATTCAATATCATATATTTTTTAGAGTGTAATTCAGAAAAATATGTTTATTAAATGAAAATTACAAATTATTATATAGGGGGTTATAATTATTCACAAATATCCCACTATATAGGAATTTTAAACATAAATTTTAATAAAAATGATAGTTTAATTGGAATATTTATTGTGTTCATGCAAACCAAAATTATAAAATATTAAAAATAATTCAATTATCCCAATTATGATGGCTTGTCATTGGGCCCATTTGTGATAACATAAACTAGGTAATCCATTCAGCAAACCCTAATTCTAGATTCAACTATGTTGTTAATTTTCCCATATTAAAATCCATATTTATTATATATCTATATCATTATATTATCACTTATGAGGAACAAACATAATATATTATTTTAAAATATTTGATTAGAGAATCTACGACTTTTAAAATTAAAAATATTCTCTATGAATGACATCAAATGACTTGTTGTAGACTCCAATGGTCAAAAAATATATTTATGGTTTCTAACGCATAATTATCCAGGATTATAATTAAAATATTCAATTTTATTAATAAATATTAACTTCCATAATATTTAATATTCTATTTAAAATAAAATATTATATATCTTGTAAAGACTTCAACATAGAATCAATTTAATAGTATTGTTTTCATGATTTCAAATTTTATGGAAAATTTTTTATGTTATAGTTGACGAGGAATTGGGATTCTACAATTTAAAAATTATTTATTTATGGAATGGGAAAAATAAATTTTTATTCACTATAAGATGATACTACAAGTATTATTAGACAAAGAGATATTAAAAATTAAGAAATATTGTATTATAACACTCTTGGTTCAATGTTACTATCACCTAAAATTGAAATAATTTTTTTGGATGTGTTTTTATAGTAATAATTTAAATAGGAACATCAGATAACAATAAAAAAGAATTTGTAAAATGGTCTAGGAATATTCATGATGTATATATAAAGTGTTCAATTTTTTCAAACAATATGATTCCTGAATCACATAAATAGAATTTGAATAAAAAATACTGTTTATTTAAAATAGTTTGCATATGTTAAAGAACTATAACATTAATAATCTGATTCTTAAATCACACCATTATATAAAAAATATTACTTTATAGAAATTAATTTATATAGGGTTTAGTGGGAGGGTGTTATCCAGTATTCAAACCGTGATTTTTTTGGAATTACATTGATATGTAATGGAATTAACAAAAACATTAAATATTAAAAAAACATTTGGGTTTTATTGTTGTATATATTATATGATTTATTACTTCAATCTTATGTATGAAAATAAAATTTCCCCTTAAAGTATTATAAGAATAAATATGTATCATTTTTTATTGAAAGGAAATCTCCATAGAATCATTCTATTATATTGGATGGAGATGTTTATATATTGATGTAGACTTTTTCATGTTTAATTATTGTTGGGAATTCAATGTACCAAATTGAATAAGAATTAACAAATGTTTGTCGTAAACTATTATAGGTCATGAAGTTATAATGAGGACTATATGTGTAATATAATTCAATAGGGATTCAAAATATACTCATGTTCCACAAAACATATTAATTGTGTTGGGTGAAACTAAATGAGCACCATTTGAAACTTCATAAAATATACCAATGAAATAAATGATATACATAGATTATAATTTATAAAAATATAAATGAGGATGGAGTGATACCAAGTATTATATCCATTATAAATTGATAACATTTTTATTAAAATCATAAGTCATAGCTACTGATAAGTTGGTTAGTTTGTTTCATATCGTCTCATGAGTTGGTGTTTTTCTAGGATTTTTTTTCTTGTCATGTAATATGTATTAAATATATGACCATATATTTCATATGAATGTGGATGTTTGAAAATAAACATATATTGTAAATACATATTCATATATATTAATTTTTAGAGGAATAATTTTTTTCCAACATATGGGTGATTATGAATTGGGGTATTCATCAACTTGATCAGTGTATAATCAAAGAATAAAGAATATATGAGTTTAATATATTGATTTAACATACTCTAGGTACTATGTTAAAAATATTTATCATACTAATGGGTAATATGATAATGAATTTTACAAATGTTTTATCTAGTGGACATAATTATATATTTATATATGTATGAGAGAGGACACTCTAGATCCCATTATAGGTTATGTAATAATTACTCATTAATAGTGCGGATAATCGAATACATTTATTTATATAGTCTTTAATATTTTTTCAATGCTATATTTTTTATTTTGGTTAAACACTAAGGTATTTAGTTCTATATTATGAGATGATATAAAATTATTTTATTGATATTCCAAAAACTATTTTGGATGGGATATTCACTTGGTATTTAACATGAAAATATAAAATGTGATGTTGGTGATAGATTTGAAATATTATTTTTGGATGATTCATAATAGTAGTTTTAGTTATTTTATCAAAAAAATATTCTATATGTTACAATATATTGTTATTTAACACTGATCCTTTAATTCATTGGTGCATGAGGGATAATAAAAGTGGTATGTCTTAAATTACATGTTAATATGATAGAATTATATTATACCGTATATAAAGATATATGCATATCATATTGTATGTTATGTGATATAATTACACTACCAGTGTAAGTGTATTTTTTAGGATTCATATTGGGAATGAAAAATTTAGGACACTACATTTTAATGATTGGTTTGAAATAATAACCAACTATTAATATTTTTATATTCTTTTTATTTTTATTGGCCATCATTAAATTTATATTATTAATTAAAGGAAACATATATGGGTAATGAATTATTTAATTGGTCACATGAATAGTAATGGGGTATTTAACAAAATATTTTATTGCTTTATAAAATTAATGGAAATCATAGAGTATCCTATAGGGTTATATATATAAACCACTTCTTTTTGTTGGTTTAGATATTTAAATGGTGATTCATTGTACAAATGAACATTGTTTATATATATGTATCCACACCATCTCAATAATTAACTAAATCATTCCATATATTGATTGTTTGGGGATTCCAACCCATGAAATAGGTGATTATTTTTTCCAGTGCATAAAATACTAATGAGGTAAATATTTCAAAAACCTCATGAGTGGTATTTCTGAAATATTTGTTTTTCTGTAAATTAATAGTTTTCACATGATTGATATCATCAAATATAGATGAAAAAATAGATATCATCCAGAAGATACAAACATAAGAAGATCATCCAACACAGATGATCATATGAAGATCCTTGAATAGATATGATCAGACAATGATCTTGAGATAGAGATTATCAGATGGATATAAAAATGATATTATCAAAAATATATTATTATATAGAGGCGATTAGATGGATATCAATATAATGAAATAGTTATATTATGTATTTTCTATTCTATGGAATAGGTTGAATCCACAAAGTTCATCAAAAAGTATTCTTGTTATATGGGATACTTTCATGGGTATAATTGTAGAGACCCGAAGCCTTGATGTACATGGACATTACATTACATTTGCGGAATACTTAGTACATAACAAAAACACACACTAAAGGATCGTAATAGTTTAGTGTCTTTGGAAACTCGGAACGTAATCTTCTAATCGTGGTGAAAGTTCTTCAATATCTCCCATAAAGGTCATCCCTTTTTTTTTACCTAAAACCTTTCTTTATATCCTGGGGAAAAGAAAACATAAAAGGGTGAGATCAAATGCTCAGTAAGGGTAAACAAAAGAAATATCAATCACATCATATATATAAGAACATAGCTTTTGGAAATCTTAACCTGCAAAAAAAACTCATAATATCATAACATGGGATAAATCATAGAAGTGAAATGTAATCCCAATAATCATAACTTAAAACATGAAACTTTGTGGCATACACACATAATCATAGAGAATCATTTCTTATTAGTCAAGACTCAATGCCAAGACTATCTTAGTGGACAAGGTCCCTTTCTGAATCGAGTAACCCTCGTTTCAGTCCTGTTTCACTGAACCGGTATAACCTACCATTTCAGCCATGTCTATCTCATGAGATATAAAATCTTTACCCAAATGCATTGGAGGAAGATATAGGTCCCACCCATCTTATAATGAATCCTTTCTTATGTGTGCCACATAATCATAAAACATACATCATCGCATAACACATGTAACAAAAATTGGATTCTTGAAACATCATGACATCATAAATCAATTCATATAAGATAAAGGAATTCATAAAAATAATTCCATCACAACATGATCAAATAAATTTAATAATAGGGATAAAAAACAGAACCCTTTTATTATCTTAGATGGAAAATAATTTTGATAAAATACTTGAACTCCACTCTTGAGGAAAATATCCTTTATTTTTCAAAAACATTTTTCCTTTCATAACATGTCATAAGACTTTAAAATAAAAGAATTTGATTAAAGGTAAACTTGAAAACATGTAAAGGAAGCTTCTTGGAAATAATTTTTTTTTTAAAAATCCATTCATGCCGTATAAGTTAAAAAAAACATTCTTCGTACTTTTGTCGGAAAAGTCAAAAAGTACCTCGTACGAAAAACGACAAAAGATTCCTTTCATACATATTACTAAAAACTCACCGAAGGGTAAAAATGGATTTAAAAAATTGTAGGTGGATGGAAATAATATTACATATTGATGAAACATGGATGTGGATGATAAAATACACCCCAGTAAATACTTACGAATAAGCAATCTCGGATAAAAATGAGATTGTGATATTTCCCTTACCTTATGTCCGACTTGCTTTGTAAGTGTCCAAACTTCCTGTATAATGATTTAAATCATGTTACTGACTTATTCCAGAATCATATTCATTGTTATGATATCATATATGGTTCACTTATGACATTATATTACCCGTTCTTTTGTAAATTCCATGTTAAAGAAGCGTTTTGGGTAAAATCGTTTCATTTATCGTAGATGTTTTGACTTGTTGTTCTTGACATCATTATTAATTATATCATGATTTACTCACTTCCAGAATATAAAATATGATTTATATATCATATATATTCAGTATATATATATATAATAGGTAGATAAATAAAATGAAAAACACCGTTCATGGAGACGGTAGTCCGTACGTACGCATGAACACTGTTTTACTTTCCTTATTGTCTTGAAATGGAAGTGAGTAGATGACATACATATATATATATATATAAATAAATCCATTAGCTTTATAATGTCATATATTTCATTATTATTTCTTATATATACTTTATAATCATTCTTAAATTGTTAACATGGAGAATGAATCTCATCGCGTCGTGGAGACGGTTGTCCGTACGTACGCACGAGCGATGATATCATTTCCATAAATATTGAACAGAATTGGAGTGGATTATACAATATATCAGAATCAATATGATGTTGTAATAACTATTTATAATTATTCTTTACACCATTATACCCATCCATGTAAGGTGGTGGTGGAAAATAGATTACACCACGGCGTGGAGACGGTATTCCGTACGTACGCACGCGCGGTGATTTCTTTTTCCGTAGGATGGATAGATGGTGAAATAGGGTTGTTTCATACTTATAATAACATATCAGTATATGATTGATACTGATGTTATTACTTCATAATGAAACAACCTAAGAAGAAGAAGTGGAAGAAGAAATAAAGATGAAAGAATTGGTAACGGTAATTACCTCTTCTTTGAAGCGCCTCTTTGAGACCTCCTCTTAGGGCACTAGAATGGGTCTTTGAGGAAGACCAGAACCTCTAGGATGTTTCTAGGGAAGTGGAGAAGGGATTTTGGCAGGGTTTGGCCGAGCTTGAGTGCTCAAATTGGTGTGAGGAGGAGGGGGAGGAGGTGTCCTTTTATAAGGGAGGAGAGGGGCACCTTAGGAATTCTTAAAAATATTAATTTATAATAAATCTAACCCCACTTAAAAACCTCCAAAAATGACTCATATTCGAAGATTAGATGAGATAGGGTTGTAATCTCATTAACCAATCAAATTTAGACATGTTTGGATCTTATTTTAAACCTTATCAATTAGATTTAACTCTAAGTTAAATAATTTAACTTTTACCGTGTCTTTTTGTTTTCTTTCACTATATGGTTAATACACTTACTATAACATGCCAAAAGAACCCCAAATTGTTTATTATTAATATATATATCCTTATCTAAGTCATTTGGCCGAACCTTAGATTTTTAGGAATAAAATAACAATTAATAATATAATATTTGATTTAAAAACTATTTTGTGTCAATTTTGACACTATTTGATATATGATTTTTGTGAGAGTCATAACAGAATTAAATGTTCGAACCAAGTTAATTAAATCAACATTAATATATCATAGTAACCTAGAAAATTAGTGGAATTCATAAAAAGTCTTAAATTACATTTATTTTGGTGTTTATAACATCAATTATGTCAATATTTCATTAATAAGATAATTACTGCATCATCATTGTGTCATAAATAAATTAAATTATTTGATGTCTAAAAATTACAAATAAAATACCATCATGTAGGAAATCTTTTTAGATTTCTAATGAATATTTACAATCGAATTTATCTTATGTATAACCCCATATTAAAAATTATTTACTTATTAAACTTTGATTTTAACTATTTTAACCTTTCTTTAAATAAATTAATAATAAATGTCCTAATCTAATTCAAGTGGGCCTAAATGGTCATATTTTATTCCTAAGTTTGTTTTTGGTCGAATTACACGTGTCCAATAGAATTAGGACATGTGTTAGGGTAATAGTAATATCATATTTACCCTTAGTTACCCTATTTACTATTAACCGCGGTAAAAAAAGTAAAAAGTTACTATTCACGAAAAAATTATTTTCATCTCATTGAACCAAATTTTAGTCCTTGATATTAACCGTGTCTCTAGGATTTTAGAAATTCCATTCACAGAAGCGGCAAAATTAAGTTTTATGAAAAATTCAGTTTTTTTAACTACCACTTAGTAGTTTCACTATTCATCAAAAATTGATGTTTTTCAGAACAATGCCAAAATTTCATCCTAAGCTATATTTCATATTCCGAATTCAAAAATGAAATCTATTTTACCAAATTCATAACATAGAAGTTGCATTAATTAATTTTATAATTAAATCCTGCTGTTAAAATAAATAGCGTGTTTTTAGGAAACAATATATATCAAAAGATTGACACTTGATTATGTCTGGTTTAAATGTGAAATTACAACCAATGACCAACATTGTATTAAATTGTAAAAATATATTCTAAATATACTTTAAAACCACTCAAATTAATAATTTATCACTATTAATTATTTCGATTAAAAAAGTTGTTTTTAATTATAATTTAGTAATTTTCACTATTCATCAGAATATGAAAGTTATCCGAAAAGTACCAAAATTTCACCTTAGGCTAAATTCGATACTCCGAATCCAAGAATGAAGTTCATTTTGAAAAATAAAATTTACAGAATTTTAAAAAGTGGTTATTACTATTCATAACGGCTAGTTTTAATAATATTTTAATAGCATATCGTTGTTTAGTGAAACTCGGTATTGCGTATTACACAAGCTATCGAGGAAGGTCGCGATTGCGTGTAATGCAAGGCAAGTCAAGGATGCGTGTTGTGAAAGCTCCTTTTGGTGTAGCGTATAACACAAGTCATTAATAAAATTAAAAAGAATATTTTTTATAAAATCTTGGGCTGTTACATTCTACCCCCCTTAAAATGAATTTCGCCCTCGAAATTCGTTGGGGTTATAAATGGTTTACTATTCGAAAGTTTCTTTAATCGTAAAAAGAAATATCAAAACCAATCTTTAAAAACAAAAGTATGAAACGTAACGGTTACCCAAATAAACTAATCATTGGGTTTCCACATAGGTGAAAATATGGATATGGAAGAGAAATCTAACCATCATGTTCTGATGGAGAGTGGTAGAGAACATGGCTATGGAAAAGTCAGTAATCACAAATCCATAGATATGTGATGATATAAGGTACCATCTGATTCATCAGGTATAAGATCACTAGGACAACATTTTTGGTTTTCAAGATCATTTCCCCTAAAGTTGAAAATTTTGTATTAGAAGAAATACTTACTTGATTTTGGTACAATCTAACTGTTGTTCGTGAATTTAACAGTTTCCACTTCATCCCTTAAAGAAATGAAGTTGAATTTGTTATTCGTGATGTGTTAGTAGATCATGTGATAGAATGATGGGTTATTCCATCTCTTTCAAACAAAATGTTAGCAAAAGTTATAAGTCCATCTTGTCGTTAGATTAATCGTATATGGTTCCAAAAATGAACTTATACTTCATATATCATACCGCTTAATAAAATAAAACTAGTATATACTAACCAGGGACTTCCTGTAGGCCAGTGGTAGGCGATAAATGCCAGTCGCACATCGGTTGTGGGTTCGATTCCCACAGCCTTGTCCGACGCGATGGGCTGTCGCCCGTCCTGCAGGTTGTCCTTTTTCTAAAACTACATTACTATAAAATCCCATCAATAACATCGAAAAAAAACTTATATCCTTAAACAATACTCACTTATGTCCAACATAATCCATTTCAATCTTTAGGCTTATCTATAATACTGCAGTCCACTCTCATAACATAGTGAAAACGATTACCAGAGATTTAATACCATCGTTGATCCCCATATATCATAAGATATGTTTTGTTGGTCACATTCCAAACATTCAAAGTCCTTAATCATGTATTCTCTTGAAAACCTTAGTGAAAACATGAATGCAGTTAAAATTTAACAGTTTCCACATACCAAAATCCTTAAATTTCTATATACTCAAACAATGATATCACTTAGTCCTTATATCAATCATGAGCTCATGAATACTGTTAAACATTTCATTTTCTCATTTTCCCTTCATTATGCGCATATCATCTTATTTCCAAAAATATCTCAATCACTTTGAATACCACATTAGACCAATACATAAATATTCCAATACACCATAAAAGTACCTTAACAACATTATTCTTGAATACCAATACATAAACACTTCAGTCCATCCACATCAATGACTGTCCTGGAAGAAGTCCTTCCTTGATTTAGAATTATCTTTTTAGGTCAGGGCATTGAGTTGGGTAATGCCCATGTTCTCCACAAATAAGACATTGAACTTCATAACAATCTGTCACTCTATGACCCTTTTCTCCACACAGATAACATCGGTCCCTCCATTTGAGGTATTCCTCAAGGTTCTTATTCCCTTCTTTAGAAATCTCAATCTTCCTTTCTTTATGCTCCTCAACATGCGAACATGCATAATAGTTTATCTTCCTCTTCTTTGATGAATTAGTCATACCACTAAATTTCACCTTGTTAATCATATATCGCGATGACTGATTCGGCATAATCACAATATCTTTATCTTTAGGCATTACACAATTTTGTTGCTCATAGTCACCAATTTGTCCATTGGATTCAATGTTAACCGAATTCCTTCTGGTTCCCTCCATTAACTAAAACACAAAAAGAATTTTGTGAGAGGCAATATCATGCTAGGGAAGACAATATAGTAAAGGGGGAGCACCCTCAATATCTAACATCTTAGGTTAAATTCTATGATTGTTACCATAGTTCTAGGACTGTATCTTATACGTATACTTATCCTTAGGGACATCTCTAGACATACCTTAGAAATATCTCTAGGGATCTCACTAACGTTCTCACATCCTAGTTTCCAAAGGTTGACTAAACCTTTCCTCTGATACCAACTGTAGAGACCCGAAGCCTTGATGTACATGGACATTACATTACATTTGCGGAATACTTAGTACATAACAAAAACACACACTAAAGGATCGTAATAGTTTAGTGTCTTTGGAAACTCGGAACGTAATCTTCTAATAGTGGTGAAAGTTCTTCAATATCTCCCATAAAGGTCATCCTTTTTTTTTACCTAAAACCTTTCTTTATATCCTGGGGAAAAGAAAACATAAAAGGGTGAGATCAAATGCTCAGTAAGGGTAAACAAAAGAAATATCAATCACATCATATATATAAGAACATAGCTTTTGGAAATCTTAACCTGCAAAAAAAAAACTCATAATATCATAACATGGGTTAAATCATAGAAGTGAAATGTAATCCCAATAATCATAACATAAAACATGAAACTTTGTGGTATACACACATAATCATAGAGAATCATTTCTTATTAGTCAACACTCAATGCCAAGACTATCTTAGTGGACAAGGTCCCTTTCTGAATCGAGTAACCCTCGTTTCAGTCCTGTTTCACTGAACCGGTATAACCTACCATTTCAGCCATGTCTATCTCATGAGATATAAAATCATTACCCAATGCATTGGAGGGAGATATAGGTCCCACCCATCTTATAATGAATCCTTTCTTATGTGTGCCACATAATCATAAAACATACATCATCGCATAACACATGTAACAAAAATGGGATTCTTGAAACATCATGACATCATAAATCAATTCATATTAGATAAAGGAATTCATAAAAATAATTCCATCACAACATGATCAAATAAATTTAATAATAGGGAAAAAAACAGAACCCTTTTATTATCTTAGATGGAAAATAATTTTGATAAAATACTTGAACTCCATTCTTGAGGAAAATATCCTTTATTTTTCAAAAACATTTTTCCTTTCATAACATGTCATAAGACTTTAAAATAAAAGAAGTTGATTAAAGGTAAACTTGAAAACATGTAAAGGAAGCTTCTTGGAAATAAATTTTTTTTTTAAAATCCATTCATGCCGTATAAGTTAAAAAAAACATTCTTCGTACTTTTGTCGGAAAAGTCAAAAAGTACCTCGTACGAAAAACGACAAAAGATTCCTTTCATACATATTACTAAAAACTCACCGAAGGGTAAAAATGGATTTAAACAATTGTAGGTGGATGGAAATAATATTACATATTGATGAAACATGTATGTGGATAATAAAATACACCCCAGTAAATACTTACGAATAAGCAATCTCGGATAAAAATGAGATTGTGATATTTCCCTTACCTTATGTCCGACTTGCTTTGTAAGTGTCCGAACTTCCTGTATAATGATTTAAATCATGTTACTGACTTATTCCAGAATCATATTCATTTTTATGATATCATATATGGTTCACTTATGACATTATATTACCCGTTCTTTTGTAAATTCCATGTTAAAGAAGCGTTTTGGGTAAAATCGTTTCATTTATCGTAGGTGTTTTGACTTGTTGTTCTTGACATCATTATTACTTATATCATGATTTACTCACTTCCAGAATATAAAATATGATTTATATATCATATATATTCAGTATATATATATATATAATAGGTAGATAAATAAAATGAAAAACACCGTTCATGGAGACGGTAGTCCGTACGTACGCATGAACGCTGTTTTACTTTCCTTATTGTCTTGAAATGGAAGTGAGTAGATGACATACATATATATATATAAATAAATCCAGTAGCTTTATAATGTCATATATTTCATTATTATTTCTTATATATACTTTATAATCATTCTTAAATTGTTAACATGGAGAATGAATCTCATCGCGTCGTGGAGACGGTAGTCCGTACGTACGCATGAGCGATGATATCATTTCCATAAATATTGAACAGAATTGGAGTGGATTATACAATATATCAGAATCAATATGATGTTGTAATAACTATTTATAGTTATTCTTTACACCATTATACCCATCCATGTAAGGTGGTGTAGGAAAATAGATTACACCACGGCGTGGAGACGGTATTCCGTACGTACGCACGCGCGGTGATTTCTTTTTCCGTAGGATGGATAGATGGTGAAATAGGGTTGTTTCATACTTATAATAACATATCAGTTTATGAGTGATACTGATGTTATTACTTCATAAGGAAACAACCTAAGAAGAAGAAGTGGAAGAAGAAATAAAGGTGAAAGAATTGGTAACGGTAATTACCTCTTCTTTGAAGCGCCTCTTTGAGACCTCCTCTTAGGGCACTAGAATTGGTCTTTGAGGAAGACCAGAACCTCTAGGATGTTTCTAGGGAAGTGGATAAGGGATTTTGGCAGGGGTTGGCCGAGCTTGAGTGCTCAAATTGGTGTGAGGAGGAGGGGGAGGAGGTGTCCTTTTATAAGGGAGGAGAGGGGCACCTTAGGAATTCTTAAAAATATTAATTTATAATAAATCTAACCCCACTTAAAAACCTCAAAAAATGACTCATATTCGAAGCTTAGATGAGATAGGGTTGTAATCTCATCAACCAATCAAATTTAGACATGTTTGGATCTTATTTTAAACCTTATCAATTAGATTTAACTCTAAGTTAAATAATTTAACTTTTACCGTGTCTTTTTGTTTTCTTTCACTATATGGTTAATACACTTACTATAACATGCCAAACGAACCCCAAATTGTTTATTATTAATATATATATCCTTATCTAAGTCATTTGGTCGAACCTTAGATTTTTAGGAATAAAATAACAATTAATAATATAATATTTGATTTAAAAACTATTTTGTGTCAATTTTGACACTATTTGATATATGATTTTTGTGAGAGTCATAACAGAATAAAATGTTCGAACCAAGTTAATTAAATCAACATTAATATATCATAGTAACCTAGAAAATTAGTGGAATTCATAAAAAGTCTTAAATTACATTTATTTTGGTGTTTATAACATCAATTATGTCAATATTTCATTAATAAGATAATTACTGCATCATCATTGTGTCATAAATAAATTAAATTATTTGATGTCTAAAAATTACAAATAAACTACCATCGTGTAGGAAATCGTTTTAGCTTTCTAATGAATATTTACAATCGAATTTATCTTATGTATAACCCCATATTAAAAATGATTTACTTATTAAACTTTGATTTTAACTATTTTAACCTTTCTTTAAATAAATTAATAATAAATGTCCTAATCTAATCCAAGTGGGCCTAAATGGTCATATTTTATTCCTAAGTTTGTTTTTGGTCGAATTACACTTGTCCAATAGAATTAGGACATGTGTTAGGGTAATAGTAATATCATATTTACCCTTAGTTACCCTATTTACTATTAACCGCGGTAAAAAAAGTAAAAAGTTACTATTCACCAAAAAATTATTTTCATCTCATTGAACCAAATTTTAGTCCTTGATATTAACCGTGTCTCTCGGATTTTCGAAATTCCATTCACAGAAGCGGCAAAATTATGTTTTATGAAAAATTCAATTTTTTTAACTACCACTTAGTAGTTTCACTATTCATCAAAAATTGATGTTTTTCAGAACAATGCCAAAATTTCATCCTAAGCTATATTTCATATTCCGAATTCAAAAATGAAATCTATTTTACCAAATTCATAACATAGAAGTTTCATTAATTAATTTTATAATTAAATCCTGCTGTTAAAATAAATAGCGTGTTTTTAGGAAACAATATATATCAAAAGATTGACACTTGATTATGTCTGGTTTAAATGTGAAATTACAACCAATGACCAACATTGTATTAAATTGTAAAAATATATTCTAAATATACTTTAAAACCACTCAAATTAATAATTTATCACTATTAATTATTTCGATTAAAAAAGTTGTTTTTAATTATAATTTAGTAATTTTCACTATTCATCAGAATATGAAAGTTATCCGAAAAGTACCAAAATTTCACCTTAGGCTAAATTCGATACTCCGAATCCAAGAATGAAGTTCATTTTGAAAAATAAGATTTACAGAATTTTAAAAAGTGGTTATTACTATTCATAACGGCTAGTTTTAATAATATTTTAATAGCATATCGTTGTTTAGTGAAACTCGGTATTGCGTATTACACAAGCTATCGAGGAAGGTCGTGATTGCGTGTAATGCATGGCAAGTCAAGGATGCGTGTTGTGAAAGCTCCTTTTGGTGTAGCGTACAACACAAGTCATTAATAAAATTAAAAAGAATATTTTTTATAAAATCTTGGGCTGTTACAATATTATATTGGATGTTTCATGATATGGATGAACAGTATATCCAAGTTTACCCAGGTAAAAAAAATTTGATTATGAATCCCATTGGTTAGTGGAACCTATTGACCAGTTGAAGATCTATATATAGTAGTGGTGGGCCACCTATAGATTTTTCCTTAATAGTTAGAATTTTGTTTCTAAATTTCTAGTATCATTTTAAATAATGATAATGTGAACAATGATTTTTGAAATCTTATGTATAACAAAATGAATATGATTGTAGTGTTATCTCATGGATGTTTGATGTTTTTCTGACAGAAATAAAAACCAGTTTGGCAATTTATTTTTTATTTTTTTGAATCATGTATGACATTTCATGGTGGTTATTAGATGGGTGTTTATCTTAGTTCCACCACATATATATTTTAAAATATGAAATTATCAGAAAAATTTTCCAATGGTTTTTTCATGTTTTCCACTGTAATATAATTGGTATTCAGAATGATGTTCATCTAGTGTAAAAATTTCTTGATGTGTAAATCTTGTAGAATAGGTAGAGTATTCTCATCACCAAATACATATCTCATATAAGATGAATGATATATATGAATTCATTTAGAGGGACACACCTAATGAATATAAAAAAAATTAGACATATTTTAGACATTATTTATATAGTTATAATATTTTTGATGAAATGAAGTGGGTTATTTTCATAAAGTATGAATTGTAATAAGTTTTAATATATTATGATTGCAATGTAGAAATTTATTGGGCTGTTATAGTTTCAATATTATGTGGATGATATGATTATATAGATACTGGAACTATAATTTTACATAAAATTATTATTTGAGATAAATTATTAGTTTAATCTATGTATTATGTGATGAAATTTTCACCACTATAACATATATGTTGAATTTTATTAAATAAATATAAGTAATAGGATTTTTTAATATTTATAGAAAAAAATATGCAATGAACTCGGGTAGAAGAAGTAATACTTATGATTCTAATTTTTATTTTCATGTATTATATTTATAACTAATAGGGATTACATAGAACCAGATGAATTTGAATCTCAATATGTGTAGAAATAGTAAAATCTTATTATGGAGAATTTCGTGTTCAAAGAAACTATAGTGAGATCCATGTTAGCTAACTAATCACCCATGATTTTCCCCATTTCTAATAATACCTTTAGGTATTATCAGGATTTATTAACGGTATTTTAATGTATATTTATGGATTACACAAACAGGTAATTAATATCATTTTATATTTTTTTCAAATAAAAAATATAATTTTTTTTTGTATTTTTGTATTAAAAAATTTAATAAAATTTTCTTTAATGGATGAATTTAATACAATTATAATGTATGATTTTAATATTAATATATTGATAAAATTTATTTTATGGATCGTAAATAAATATATAATTTTTTAAAAAATATAAATTAAATGTTTTAATATAAAAGGTAGATTTATCACTGAATTTAATTTTCTAACTAACATGACCTGACCAAATGAGGAACCTCTTGGGATAGATATTATCCAAGGGAACCTAATCCTAATTAAAATAGGATGGGGGTGTGTTATAAGTACCACAACGGGATATAAAACCCAAGGGGAGTATTGTATAGTCGTACCCATACAAATACACAAATATCCATCTCCATCTTGGATATAATATTGAATAATAGAGATAACTAAAATAAAAACTACAAACATAACATCAGACAACAAATAACTATATTAAAATATAAATAAAAATATATATAACAAAAACAAAATAACATTTTTGTATGTATATTCCATTAAACACTTAGATTACTATCACAATACGCAACCCATGAGTCTGTCCATGTTCCATAAAATCATTACTACAAACCAATACATTCCAACCCCACATTGTATTTCTACCACACCATTGAAATAAATATTTTTTGTATATGACATGACATGTGTGATTAGAGCCTTTTCACTATTGAGAAAATATATACCAATAAGAAAACTCTGATACAACTAATAAGCTAAATCATCACTATGAGAGTTTGACGAAAACCATAATAAAGAGGGTATAAAATGATCGTAGTTAAACTAATAAGAAGTACACATGTCATAGGGTAAGGTCACCATATTTATGGAAACTTACAAAACTTACTATGCCTTTTATGGGGTTTTAAAAAACAAAATATTCAACCTTTTTAAACAATCTCTACCTTTCATGGATTATATTGTGTCAAAAATAGTTGCAAATGAAAAACTGATTATTGTGGATGATTATACACCCTTTCAATTCTCAAATTACAATGGGAATAATGACTACTCATATAGAGGATCTTTTTCCAAATTTAAGAGGCGTGCATATATAACCTATATAATCCACAAGATGAGGATATTATGAATAATAATTGAAATTATCTATTAGTTTATATTTAGTCTATATTTATTATATGGTTTGAGTACACATATCCCTATTGTAAACCATTATCAATGATTCATTCCATCTTCTATGAATTCCATAAAGATATTCATGTTAACAACACTGATGATGTAGTAAATTATTCTGATTGTAGGTTTTCTATAAATCATTCTAAAGTCTTTGGAACACTGTAACATCAAATGAAAAAAAATCACTTGTAAAGGTAGAGGTACTAGGTGTGTGATATGGTAACATGGATTATATCTCACATGTGGATTCTTTCTCATATACTAGCGCCTTGCATGGGGGATATAATTACTTCTACACAGAGTGTGGTCTAGTTTACATAGCTTGTAGGATCTTAAAGGGTTCCTACAATGTTCCCTTACTTCTAAATATATATTATATTTATGTCAAAAAAATTCAACCTTTGTGTGAATAAGTTTTACTCTACTAAATTATCAAGGATTTAAAATTTAATGCATTCCAATCTTGAAATCTATAGACACACATCATATGGGCTAGGACACATTTTCGAATAATAATTCCCTCTATCTAGAATCATATCTTCTACAACACCCATGGAACACGAAATGTGTTCATCAATACTATATAGTATTTATAGTAAATATTTTGATAGATTATTTCCTTCTACATTATTTTTTTTTTGGATCCGTTTTCATCCCAATGGATCTCCTCAAAATTTTCACCCACCACGTTGTCTTTGAAAAATTCATTTTCAATGATAGGATTCTATACAATATCCAACATTGAATTATTTTATTATATTTTTCATGATTTTCCCTTGTTTCAAGTAACCCAAACTATCTATAATTAAACATAATATCACTCTACTAATGTCTTGGATCATCCCTACTATTGTATCCCTTGAGGTATAGTGCATATCTATGATCAACATTATTGATAGTCAAACATGAAATGATTCCACCCACAAACTTGGTCAAACCACTATTTAGAATGAAATTTTAAAGATAAATACCTAGAGAACTAATGGAGAAATAAATAAAGTCATTTTATTTTGGTAATGTCTCTGTCACATGGTATTTTTCATTTTTAATTATCCCTAGATTCTAAATGTTAAATAGAAGTCACAAAATGAAATTTTAAATATCCAAAAATTGATCTTACAATAAGGAAAAATTATTTTATTACAAGGAAATGTGATAATCAATATAATAGACTTGACATAGTAAAGTTAAACCATGATAAAAGAACTAGAAAAAACTGGTTGAAACCAATAATAAAATAGCCCCACTTATAAAATATTATCGTTCATTGAGGAGAAATTTTACCATAGGTGATGTTATCATATATTTTGTTTCATTTTTTGTTGATATATGTCATCCATGATCATAATTAAATTCACTCACAATGGTACTATCCTTAAAATATCTTATTGTTATGTGTAATTTCTTTATAATTTTTAAACAAAGATTATATATATGATTCACTCTATTTAAACAAATAATGAGATAAATAAATAATTATTCAATTAGACCCATATTTAAACTTCTCATGAATGTGATTCATTGAAATGTCCAATTTGAATAACAACTATGACATAAAACCTGAAAAATCACATTCTAGATGTTTGCATGTAATTTGTTTCCACAGCTAAAACACTATTTGAGAGTAAATATATAATTTTCAATTTTTTCATGTAATAGATAATATAATTAATATAATTAATATATCAAAATCAGTTTCCATGATTCTAGAAACTCTATTACAACTCCTCGTCATTATTTGAAAATACAATTTTAAATATTAAAATTTACCAATAAAAATTTTAGAGTTGCTACACCCACCACACCTTCAAAGTACATTATTTATAAAAGCACAATCAACTCATAGAGGTGCAGGTACTAAGTCCACATTAATCTCTCCCACCTTCTTGTTCTCTCTTGAAGAATCATATAATACCTACGATTGTGCTTGATGGAAATCACACAGACCTAAAGGATATTCTACCACTAATCACCCGTCTACACTAGATACTTTACAAATGTTCCCACCACTTCAATGCACATCTCAGTATAACAAATTATGTGTAATGTAGCATGAAAGTACATATTCATATTTGGTATAAGTAATTTGTTTTTAACATTTCATAACCAATGTGGAAATTCTTGTTTAGAAACATACTCATATACCATTATTATTATCTATAATGGGAATATATACCTTTAAGATAACATTCCACAAACACAAAATCCCCACCATCCATGTCAAAGGGAGACCATCAATAATATATGGTCAGCCTCCATGAACATAGGGTGTCTCAATATGTGGTAAAAATATAAATTATGATGGATTTGGGATGTATTCATCCATTGTAAGATAATATTCACCTTCTCTATCCTCAGTTTCACTAGTTTTATCCCCATGAGTGAAGACTCACCCATATATGTCCCTTATAAGGGTAACCAATATGGTATCCCATATAAAGAAACAAATTTTTCCATACCAATGGTTTAGTGATAACAATTTCTATATTAAATATCTATCATGGTTATAGATCCTCCTACCATCATCCAATGTCCAATATGAAATCATGAATCTTTTGTTATCGGACATTAATGGTCTACTAAATTTCATAATCACTCTAGGGATAAAATTTCTGTCACATTCACCATTGAGTCTTGAAATCCTCTTAAAATTTCATCTACAACACCAATTTTGATAAAATATAATTTTTAGTGATATTAATTGATGTCAATCCATGATGATTTTCAATCTCATATATTCATTGGAATGCATAGTATTCAATTGAACTATACTCTCTCACGGTGAGGAGGCTTTCTGACATAGTATGTCAGTCAAATATAATCAAAATTGCATCATATAATCTCATTTTCCATGGATAACCAATAAAAAATCATTTTTATGACATCCATCATCAATATTGTATCCCCATAGTGTTCAAAAAACCTTAAATTCCCTAAAAATATACCTTCACCTATCGATAGTTAATAGGATAGGTGATAAACTCCATCACATTCTTCATCATTCTCAAACTCCAAAATTTATATCGAAGGTCTTTGTACATATTTATCATTCCATGATTTATAACTAAATTTGAGGTATAGAACTCCCTTAACACATCTTTATCCTATGAGATAAGTACAACCGTCCAAAATCATAAAATAATAACATTCTCCCATCTATCAGAGAATCTATATGAAGTAAGACCTATGAATATCAGTCATGAAAGATGTAAAAATATATATATCCATGAAATTATTCTTTCACAACATTATAAAGTGTAGGTTCCACTACCATAAATAATATATTCTTCACTCAAATTTTATCTAATATGGTTTACTGCAATGATACGAAACACCATGACACCATGATAAGAAATAGTGAAAGGGTTTTTCTAATTATAACATTTTCTAAACACAGTTACATGCCCATTGATGTTGAATATCACGAAGTAATAATATTATAAAAAAATCACCGTATTTTCTTTTTCATTTTTAAGTATAGATTAGTGATGGTATAACTAAAACTCTTATTGTAATAATATATAACAAACCACTTTGTAAAGAGGTAGTGTAACCCAGTCATATGGGAAAAGGCCTATGCTATATCTTCTATGTAATTGGTCATGTAATTCATCTCATGTGTCATCATATTCATAGAAACATTGTCAATAACTTCATGCATCTTGATAAAAATAACCAATAATAACCCCATAGATATCCAAACACACCACATACTCAATCCCCACTAATACTATTATCAGATAGTATGTTCTAGTCAATATTATATTTAACAACGTAAAGGCATTCTAAAAAATAACAATACAATAAAAATTATTACAATTATTGGATTAGTATATTTAGAAGGATATAATTCATTATAATTTTTCTAGATTACTCATGTAATATATTACATTTTCAATGAAATTATGCACCTATCTTACAACCTATAATGGATCCCAAGATTCCATAGTCTCTTTATTCCCTCGTAAAATGATAACTCCTTACACAAATATAATATGTTATTAAATTATGAAATTCATAAGCCAAAAAATACTAATTTTAATTAATTTAACAAAATTTTAACTCTCACGGTACATTTATAACATCCATCAAATTCTCTACAAGCTCATTCTTTAAAGCTGTTTATTTGATGATGTAATCAAAAAATATTATGACAAAATGGACTTTGAAAAGATAGAATTTATGTTTCATAAATCCCATAAAAAACCATTGGTAATTAATTGGGCTAAATAGAATCACCAATTTCTCCTAATTATATTAAAAACAACATAATGTTATCATTGGTATTTTCTTCACATTTTCTCATAGATGGAGAAAACAACACATTGTGCTCAAAATTTAAAAACCAATAACCCCCAATTGATAGAAATAAATAATCGATTATTATAAATGTGTTTAAATTTTTGAATTTCACTATGTTTTAGTAATGGTATTAATAACATAAATATCATTTTTCAATATTCTTTCTTGGAATATCCTTCAAATACACCTCACTCGTTCAGTAAAAAAATTATTTATGAACATGATACTGATTGAATGTTTATAATAAGAATTAGGTCATATTTATTAATTATATATACAATGATTTCACACATAAACTACTATCTTAAAATGGAAAATTCATACTACCTATAAAATAATTTGATAATTTTGTCTCCGCCAATAGAAGACACCATCCGTATAAATATGGTTAGAGGTTCTAATAAAACCTATAAATCTCAAAAAATAATATGTAAATATAGAAGGGATGACACCATTGTCTATATAATATTATTTCATTTTTTAAAATGACATTGATAATACATTAAATCACACTGGAGATTCAAGATAATAATTCTAAAATTCCATCAAAATTTAGTACCCGTTTCTACCAACTATTTAATCATGGAATGGACCATCTAGAGGAGTGGTTGTGGTATCATTTAAAAATGTTGAAAAGCCTCTATAGATTGTCATGATATTATATGGTAGCTGCCTCCATATGATCCCCTAGTAACCTCTTATATGTTCATGGTCATGAAACTATATTTATCATTGTGTCTCATCCACAGTATTCAATTTAGGTATCATGAGTTGGGTTTGGTAGTCCTTCTTAATATATCCTTTAACATCATAATTATACCACCACCTATATACTGTACTGAAATATTTTAATTGTAGGGACTATCTAACCAATTAACATAATGGAATTTTTGAGGTATATTTGTATTCTATATTTCCGCGTAGTATGGAGGGTATGTTATAGAGATGGATCTACGATTTTAGATAAAAAATATCTAGTTGTGTGGAGCATATTCTAGATCGTAGAAGAGATAAAACTATATTGTGGAGATGCTAGATGAGTTTTATAGGGTTAGGGGTTGTTTTCAATTCTACAACTAGAGTGGAGAGAGGCAAAAACATGGAGATCAGTGTCATACCCATGTGGTTGTTTCATATCTTTTCTAGATATGGTTTGGATTTTCAGGGTTGAGTTCTTGTGGTTCTTCCAATATTTGTTTAGATATTTCATACAACTGTGATATGATTTAGAATACCTCTTGGTGTATGGGTTGTGTATTGTTGTTTTATTTTTTTTGTTTTAATCTCTTAATTATATTATAAAATCTTCTGTGTGGATATATATTCAATCCAAGAAGGATGATTTTACATGCTAGGATGCATGGTAGTCCATAAAATGTACCATTCCATTTAATCATTATATTTCATAGTGTGTGATTTTTTTCTACGATCTTATGTTTAACAGACCGCCAAAAAATTACAAAACACCCCCTGACCCTCCCCCCATTATTCTTAATTTTTTATTATTTCTTCAATGACCGAATTGCATCCTTGGGAGTTCCTTAATCCACCTTCTAGTGGATTTGGAACCCTACCTTGGGAGGATGATCTGTGGTGGTTTTAGTTAAGTTGTATTCCATTTAAATCTTTTTTTATTCATTTTCTTCACTAAAAGGTGGATTTTTTAGGGACAAAGTGATTTTGGTGTTTTACTAGTAAAAACATAACTCCAGATGATGTATTGTTTGATATTAATGGTGTTCTCCTATGATGGGATGCTTTCTAGTTGTCCTCATTTAATTCAAACCTCTAGTAGAGGTTCAAAAATCTCAGTTTGAGATAAGGGATACTTTTTAACCTCTAGTTACATCACATAGTAGGTGATATTCTCTTGTTGTCTTTTGGGAAGCTAGTATTGAGTAAGCTAATTATGATAATGATAATATTAAATTTAAATTTAAGGGTAATGGGAAAGTAATTGATTATTTTATAGGATGACATGTTATTGATAATGAGATTTTATGTGCCTAATGCCTTATTAAAAATCACATCTATTGGGGAAATGTTTTCACTATGGTATATATGACTATGAGACCCATATAATGTTGTTCTTTGAGGATTATTTAAATGAAATTTGATAACCAGTTATTTCTGGTTATTTAAATTGTTTCCCATGGACACCATGGATTGTGTGATAATTCCATTAAATAAATAATTGAAATTGATTTAATCTTGCTAGCTAAATCTGATCAAATTTATGTGACTATATTATTTTGATTGTGATTTGTGTCACTGATGTGTTATTATGGTTTGTGGGTAATATTTGATGATATATGAATGTGTTACATAGTGGGTATGATGTGAGAAGAAGTTTTAATGTGGATGTTGTGATGGGAGGTGGAGGTAATGTGAATTTTCTAAAATATTGAGTTTGTTCGTATGGGTAAGATGAGTTATTGTTGTGTTGAGTGGTTTTGTGTATGTTGAACAATAGTTATTCAATAATTCATTAATTAATAAATATATAATGTAATTATATGGTTTTTCAAAAGGGATGAAATTGTAAATTAATGTTTATTTTGAAATTGGATGTTTCAATGAACTTTTTATTGATAAATATGAAAATAAATCAATGGTTTAGTTAATGGTATAGAATGGTTGATGAATATTAGTTATAAAATTTGATGTTAGATTTTAATGGGTGTTGATAAATTTCAAATGAATGTGTTGGAGAAATTATATATTTGGTAAATTGTAAATATAGTTAATGTCATAACACTAAATGAAAAGTAGAATATTTCTTTTGATTTATTGATTTATTATGTGGTGTATTGAATTTAGAGTTGGAATTAAAAGGGATTATAGTTGTAAGGCTTAGTGGTGAGGTCATGATGGGTTTATTTTTCATTTTGTGAACCCATAAGTTGGGTTGGGTTGTGTGGATATATATATATTCATATCATGAATAATTTTTGTGATTTCTAAACACAACCCACACTTATTGAGAACCATGTGTTGATTACCAAATTATTGGGGTGGTCTCTCCTTACATCTTGTTAGTAAGAATGGATGACTATCTACCCACTCTTCTTCATTATCTCTTCCAGGTGAGAATGACAGTCATGGGATGTGATTTTGATTCATAAAATGTCTTTTTTGGGGATGTTAGATTATATGGATGTATTAAAAGGACATTCATTGTTTTAGGAGGAATCTTTGATCTTGTCCTCCTAAATGATACCATATTATTTATGTTATAGAAGTGGTCGCATTGTGGTGTGATGACATTGTTGTCTTCAGGTGATATGTGGTGTGATGTAATGTTGTGGACCATATATCTGCAATGAGTTTTTCTGTAATGTGATGTAATGTCCTAGGTGTATTCAGTTGATATGTATTATGATGTGATGGGATAACCCATGTGTGTCTAATAAGGGGTACCTTATGGAAGATGTGGGAGTACCAAGATGTACAATACTTGGGTGTTATAGAGTCAACTCTAGGGGATGTTGGTGTGGTATACCCTATATCAATATACTTCATATTTTTCCTCTAAAATGTATTCTTTATTTTTTTATACCTTTTATGTTGAGTATGGGATTGGTTGGTGGACCTATTTAGGAGTTGATAGTTCAGCAGTTCTTTTCACTAGTTTATTAGTAAAAACTTCTCAAAAGATCATGATATACTACAGGTATGATCATATAATTCATACATGTATTCTCACCACATATATATATATATATATACTATTTTTAGGTTTCATGTTTGACTTTACAGAACATTTAATAAATTTGCATCTTATACATTGGACTTGTTTCTATTTATGTACCTTAATATTTATTTTTTTATTAATTTTTTGAATATTTCTATCAGTTTTATATATACTTTAATTTATGGATGTTTTTTGTTTCCATTCCTTTTTATATTATGTAGTTTATTCTCTTAGTGGTCGATATCAACTCTCAAATCCAATATTCTTATGGTTTATGGCTCCTTTTTGGGATATTTTTATACGCTCATCTCTTGTCACCAACAAGGGGCCTCCTATGGATGGGTCTCATGGGTAATTATATGTCATATATCAATTAAATACTTGGAAGGGTTCCTTTGGAGTGAGGGGGTAATGAGAGAGAGGTGTGCAAGATTTTTTTGAGGAAATGGATAGAGTTTGAAGTTAGGTATAGATAGAATTACATAGTTAGTATAGAAATTGTTTATGCTTATCATTGTGAGTGACATTGGACAAGGAAGACCATGTAGGGTGTGATATTTTATATCAAATGTAATCTAATTCTAAAAATATGAGCTTACTGAATGACATGTTAGGTGGAACTACATTAAGTTCATAATCCTAGGAGATTAACTTTATCCTTATTGAATTCTATTGGTTTTTAAATTTGGTAGTTTTAGGGGTAGAAAAAATTAATTAAATGAATTATAAAAGAATTATGTATTATTGGGCATAATAAATCAATAGTCCCCTTTCAGAAATGTATTCTAGCCTTTTTCTATGTGTTCTTTTGATATAGTAGTTTAAAAGGGAGACCATGTTAATCGTGAAAGGATTGACTATAAAAAGAAATGTGAGACATTAAAGATGACCTTCTATTCCGATCAATGATATTATTTAGGGATATGTAGAGGAAATGTTTTAATATATATATATATATATATATATATATATATATATGGCTAGAGGTTCTTGATATCACTATCAGTTTGATCAGGGCATTAGTGGAGTAATGAGGTTCATTGGTGGTTCATTATTAGTGAATAAATATCCATCAATTATGGGAGATGTATCCTGTTGAATGCAAGGAGATATTTGCTTATTGGGTTTCAATTTAAAAGGATTTCTAAGAAACGCTTCTCTCATTGACCATAATGGTAGTGAAGATCCAAATTTTTATCTCTATTTATTTGTAGAGAATGTATATGTGGGTGTTTGGGATCATGTTAGTGGGTATTTTTCATTTATCTATATATGTTTCTATTCATGTATAAACTCCAGAATATGATCATTAGGAGGAACTACTTCTTTCTCTCCAGCGTATAGTGACACCATTTAAATTTTAAATGTATTTGTAATAATGGAAGAATGAGTAGATGATTGAGTGTATGCACTGATATGGAGGTTTAATCCTAGTGTGGAACCAATAGGGTTCCACTAAGAGATGGGTTTTTAGTGGAAAATCACTGGTGCCATGGTCTTTGAGGATTCAACTAGTTGAGATTCAACCTCAGCAGCTCCCTCTTCATTCTTCGGAGGAACTAAATTTCATTATTTTCCAAGGACCATTGGAATGGTTTCCTTTTCTTATATGGGACATGTATATTTTAATAATTAGTTCCCCCAGTTTATTTGATAATAATATATTTGATGTGGTTTGGTTCATCATTATCCTCATGATCATGTTAAATTGAAGATGTTTTAGCAGAAGGATCATCTAGATTGTGGTCTAGTAAGGGTGTTAAGCATGAATTGGTTAACCAGACAATGATCATCATGTTTAGGGGCCTTGACCATAGTATAGTCATAGAGGTTTGGAATATGGATCCCCATCATTCCCGGGTGGATGAGTTTTTTGTGGAATAAATAAATAGTGGGTTGTTGTTTCTTCCAATAGTTTTCCAAGATACTCTGAATGTCTGTCCCTATGAGGTTAGGATGTTACCCCCTCAATGATATTTCAGGTTCCTGATAGATCTACTGCACGAGGATTCCCCGATTTTTATGGATCCTTATCAGACGACACCCTCTAAGACATTGAAATTCTGGATTTATATATATATATATAATAAATTAAAAATGGGTTTCATCCGGCCTAGAGTGTCTATATTGGAGGATCCAATTCCATTCCACAATATGGAAGAGAGTAATGTGGGTAGTTTTTAGACTATCAGATGTTGAATTAGGTGAATATAACGAATGAACACTGTCTCCAAATGATTGATAAAATTTTGGACTATTCGAGGGGAGCTAGTTAGTTTTCTAAGATATATCTATAGACTAGATATCATCTGTTGTGGTTGAATGGGGATGATATTCCAAATACTAACTTTAGATTTAGCTATTAACACATCAATTTTGTTCTCACCTTTTTTGGTATCATGAACACACTATTTGTGTTCATGGGTCCCATGAAGGATATGTTTCAGGAATCCCTAGATCAGTTCATAGACGTGTCCATCGATGAAATATTGATCTCCTCAGATTCAAAGGAGGATAATAAAGATCACCTTAGATAATGTCTTGATGTTATTTGATTCCACCATCTCTGTGCAACGTTATCTAAGTGTATGTTTTGTACTCTAGAGGTGAATCTACATAGGCATGGGGTGACCATAAAGGGTGTGTCCATGGACCTTTTCAACATCATGGTAGCTCTTTATTAGCATGTACCCAAGAATATCATAGAGGATCACATATTCCTTGGTATTATGGGATATTATTTTAGATTCATATCCTATTTCACATGGATTGTATCCCCATTGACATATTATACCCAGAAGGGAAATATTTTTATCTATAATTATCAGTTTCACAAAGAATTCATCAACACAAAAGGAAAATTGATTAGTTCTATAATGTTCCAGTTCAAGTGGAATGGGTGATGTTTGATGAATTTTTTGATTATTCCCATCTAGTATTGGGATGACTCATGATAAAAAATAGGACAGTGATCTCATATAAGTGGGGATATTTATGTGTACATGAACTTAACTATACTACCCCTGATCTTGGGATAGAATCAGATGTTCTTTCAATAATTTTTCAGGTGAAATTTCCAAATTTGAGGAGTAGTTTGTGATCTTTATGGATAACAAGATCATGAGGATTATCTTTTCTCAATATTTCATAAATTTCATAAGTAAAATTTGATATTGTTTATCTGTCATTATTACTTTTTGATATCCTACACCACATGAAGTGGGAAATCCAAGGATGACGAGTTGAGTAAGAAGTCAAGATGGGGTGTTATTATCAAGTTTGGGAAATATTGGAGGTATATGAAGGAATTGGCCACCATTCGCTTTGATGAACGTGTGGTTGATAAAGGATTATTCCTTTTTCATATGATTGGGTCATCTTCACTAATTCTATTGATGGATGAGTCCCAATGGGGAGAATCAGATATAGAGATGATGCATAATGTTGTTGGACATAATTATTCTCTGTATGGATGGTTAGTGGATGTTTGTAAGATTATTTTGTTTCATAGGGGATATTTTCTTTGATGATGATTTGAGATGGGGTCCTTATTGAGTTTCAAATATTACATTTTATGTTACATACTAGAGTGTAAAATATGTATCATGGAATGAGTACATAGTTTCGGTTGATGAGAAATAAATGGGGGTGGTAGATTTTTTTGCTTTGTGTTTTTTTTTCTAGGTGGTAAATGAAAATAATAATGTATTTGGGGAATTTTTACCTCTCATTGGTTTTACCATGTGAAAATGGAATTACATTTTGATGTAATATTTCACAAAGTTACTATGAGATTAGGGATGTAGTGATTCTATCTAAGTGACCATGGATGGATTACAGAAATTTGATCACTTCTTAGAAATCAAGAAAATGGGAGCTATGGATTTCATTTTAAAGAGTTATGTGGATGAGTTTCTGTGGATTCGTGGAGTTTCAAGGTAAATTTTCTCAAATTTTGATTCATGTTTTACGTCTCAACTCTAGAGATTTTTTTATCAATCCTTTGGAAGTCAATTATGTTGCAACCCTGCTTTTTACCCTCAGATAGATGGGCAAAAAATATAATATCTAGATTCTAGAGGAGAAAATGCGTGTGTGCTTCTTACACATAGGTAGACCATTTGAAAATAACTTTCCTATGGTTTATATTTCATACAATAATGGACACCTTTCATCAATTAGAATGTCCCTATTTGAATATTTTCATGGGTACCCATTAAGTTCTTTATTTTGTTTAGATGGGGCTAGGGATTCATCGGTTCTCGATCATTATATGGTATAGAGAATGGTTGAGAATGTTTATGTCATTAATTATAGGATGAAATAAGAGTGGTAACAAAATAATTCTACTATCAATGATAGGAGGAGGCACATTGAGTTCAAATACGGAGACCAAATCATCTTATAGGATTCTCCATGATGTGTGAAGTGGTGTTTGGAAATGGGGAGAAATGTTTTTCAAGAGTTTATTAGTCCTTTTAGGATATTAGAACATGTTGGTGAGGTTGTATATTGTTTTTTTCTCCCTCCATGACTAGGAAATTTTTTTTGACATTTCTCACATCTCTCAACACTATTGGTGTCTTCCCTATGACTTCCATGTCATTGACTCGGGAGAGTTAGATATCATGGATGCTAAAAAATTCATTGGGCAACCATTATATATCCTGGATCATTATTATAAGTAACTATATGTACAAACCATTACTCTGGTTTATTTTATGTGGATGCATGGTATCCTAGAAGAGAGTTCATTGGAGCATGAGATGCAGATTCATGCACAATACAGTGAGTTGTTTTTTTATGTTATATTTTTCTTTATTGATGTCTTTTTCTAGACATTTTTAATTTATGATATGTACTTTTCCATGATGTTTATGTGTTATAAATGATAAAATAATGAAAATATGGGATAATCCTTTTCAAATCTAGACATGTTATATCCTAAAAAATCATAAAACAATGAGGGGGAGTTAGTTCCACCCATGGAGGATAATATCATAGAAATGGATGTGGATTTCCATTATTCGTGTTCTGGGGTCTATGAAGTGTGTTGGTTAGTGTAATAATTGGATGTGATTTGTGGATGTTTATATGATAGTCCATACCTTTAACTAAATAAGAAATTTGTTTTCAAATCCTAGAATATTATTGTAATGTTTTTGTTAGCGATGATTGGTGAATATTTTTAACTAAGGTTGGTGGAATTTTATGGTGTAAATGTTCAGTTTTAATGATATCCTTGATAGGTAGTATATTGAATGTTTGTTTGGAACATTCCCCTCCTTAAATTTATGTTGGTTTTGGTTCTCATGGGTGAGAATAGTATGATATGTATCTTCTATAATGGTATGGATCTTCCAAAGCATTATATTGTTGTAATTTTGAATCTAGTGGTGTTTGTGGTGATTGCCATGGAGTTTGAAGGGTATATAGTGAAGATAGATTTAATATAAAATTTTAATGAAGCTCTTATATATGGATATTGGGAAATACCAATGAAGGTATGTAGTTATTTCTTATAGAGGATGATTTCAGTGCATATGTAGATCATGTTTTTTTCAATGAAGTACATTAAAATATTTCTATATATATTCCAAAGTCATGCGCTAAGAAAACATGTGATTCCAAGGCCTGGTGTACCCAAAATTAATGTTATAATAATATTAAATATATAATCTATTGAATATGTGTAGTTTCTTAATCCAAATATGATATGTCATAAATATATGCTCAGATTGGAAAAAAGAGAACATGGTTAAGCTTGTAAGGCATTGCTTACCCTAGGATTAACCTAAAATATGTTGGAACATGGTGTTCGGGTATATCTCATATTATAAATTCATTAATTTGGTTAATTAACTAAATTAATTTAGTTAATTTATTATTTTGAAATATCTGAAATATCCATACAATCACCACTAGTGTGATTCCAATAAATTTACTGAGTATGATCATTCCTTTTAGGATCATCACTAATTATTACCATTTCAAGATAATTCTTATTGAAATTTAATTTTTTTTATTCATCATTTCAAATGACAAATATCACTAATCATGAACATTGGGAAAAAAATTATTTGAAAATTATTGTTAAACCTTTATTTTAATTCTTTTCCCCTAAAATGATTCTCTTTCATTACCAGTTGGAACTGGTAGTCCTGGTTCGACATTGTCTGGCGATACTGAACCCAATCAGAACCCTGAAATCATGATGAATCCGTGTGTTTGGAATAGAATGATGATCCGGATAAGGGAAAAAAGGTGTTGTGGGATTAGGTAGATAATTTTTTATATTCAAATGATTGTTTCGAGGATGGAGGGTAGCAGCGTTGGGTGAGGTATGTACAATGATCCCTAACGGAATGACATAATCTGATTTCTAGAAAGGATGGCTGATAACACAAAATCTAGACTATATCAACTAGCTGTGGAAGTTTTGTAGCATAGATATATAATATAATAGTTGGATTCAATTTGTGGAGTCCAGATCTATATTTCCATGAAAAATTCGACAACATTTCACGTAGTTAGATGAACACAGGATGAGTATCCCCTATATTGTTTTGGACAACGTTTTGGCAGATCGTAAAGATTTAGTGGCATGCAGACCTCATAAATTTCATGTACCACTTCCCCAAGTAGATCATCCATGTGAAGGAGTGCACATGAAATACCATGACTGGGAAACCATTGACAGAGGTACGCTGTGTAATGTAGTACATGCACACAACAAAAATACATGGAAAAGGACAAGAACACAGGCAGGGCCATGATTGGATTAAAAAATAATTTTTATCCCCTATAAAACAATTATACCTAAATAGTTATCACCCCATGTATATACATGGTCACATACAGGTGATAGAGTGAGACCACTGTCCATGTGGGTCCCCTCACATGTTGTGTACCACTTGGTTCATTTTGTGGAAACATAAACCACCCATATTCCCTTCATTTGAACACTTATTTTGGCCAACGAGTGACCTATCATGTGTGTTTTCCACATATAATGTGATGGTTACCACTTTTTTGGATATTGATATATTATATTATATGATTCAATAAAGTATCATGTTTAGGTGATCTTTTATGATGGCAGTGATCACGTAGGATCACCAGAGGAATCCCATGGGTTACCCTATAGCATGGATGTGCATGGGCCCTCGATAACATTTAGAGTGGACCCCTCCACCTAGGCTTGGAAATGATACACTATTTACATTTAGAGTAGAATCCTATAGGTTTCCTTGGAAAGGATCCTTTATAGACTCTTGGAGTGGAACCATACTACTAAGTTAGGGTATGGGTCCTATGGTATCATAGAGTATAACCTTCTGAATATACAAGGAATGTGTCATCTACTAAATATTGGAGTGTAACCCTCCTAATTATTAGCCTATGTGAACAATATTAGATATTATTGTGGATCACACATGTTGGAATAGGTTATGGTTCTCTCTCTATCTATTGAGTGGAACCATCCTGATAGGATAGTCATGGGTCCCCTATCAGCTAGTATAGTGGAACCATGCTCATGGAAATAGGTATGGGTAATCTATATATCCACTAACTGGAAACCCCTATTATACTATGGTATGGTCTCACAACATAGAGATTTTTTTCCACTTGATTGAGTCTCACAGTGATGAGGCATTTCTTCAAATGGATGATTTATACTGGGAAAACATGTGAGATTTTGGGAATCATTATTATACATTAAGAACCTTTGGTGACCCTTTTCTTGAGATGAGATATGATATGGAGATACCCATAATCTACAATTTGGTATAATTTTACTAGGAATATATATATATATAATGGGTTTTTCATACCATTATATTTAGTTATGTAACAACCTAGGTTTTTAGAACTGGTTAAAATCCCCACACAGATTAATGTTTTCAATCAATGGCCATGATACTTTTTGATTCATTGACTAGGACTCAATTATATTAGTTATGATGGCCCTAAATGGTATTTTTGGGTTGTATTGGAGTATAAGAGGGTGAATCGTGTGTTTAGAAGTGTTATGGGAGTGTCGGAGGTCCGAATTCCTAGTTTTTTGGAAGTAGGTGCATGCACATAGTTAAGGGAAATCTTGCAAGTGGTGGTGCATGGCCCTGAAGACTCACCAAGACATGTTGCAAATTACTACCCACAATTTTCACATTGTATGTAAACTAGTTCATGGTGGTCATGCGGGCCTCTAGCCTTAGGTAATGGCTCCCTCATGGTTACTACACAGTTTGGAAAACCATGCAGTCAGTGCTAGGTTGGTTTTAATTTTTCATTTTCTTCTATTTCCATCAATTTTTATCTTCTATAACTCTTATCCCTTCATGGTCACCCACACATTATCGGACAACCACCCCTTTTCATTTTCAGTGGATTTTGATCTCGTCTCTCCGACCGACCTCTGTTCTTTAATTCGTTGGTAACTATATCACCTCCATGGTTAGGCTAACCACATGTACCCTTCTTCTTGGTTTATATTATACCTTATGGACAACTATTTCCATATGATCCAATTTTAGGGTTATAGATAGAAACTAATATCTACATAGACCCTCTTTAAATTTGACATCCATTTCACAAACACCTACTTCTACGATTCTAAGGTAGGTGGTTCATACCATGTTCTGAGCTTTAGCAGTCTTTTCAGGATGAATGTTTTTAGCGTAATGATGAGTTTCAAGTGGAACCATGTTATAGTATATTAAATTATCTATTTTTCCATGTGGGATGTTGTGGGAACACCCTATGCATATTACGCTTAAGTGAGGCTGTGTGAGAGGTTGTTAGTCCTTGGGATATATTGGTCAGGGTGCCAAAATAATTTTAATTGAATTGTTTTAATTTAAAATGGTATTTTAAAAATTTTTAAGATTTAATAAGATTTTTCCAGACATTTAATCCATCCATTTTATTGTTCCATAACTAACAGTTGTTATAATTCAATCTATTTAAATTGAATTACTTGTTTAAAGTACATAAATTTGTTTTATATTTATTTAATTCTTTAGATTACATATGTTAAGACCCTTGGGGTTGTGAAAGGGTTGGCATGAGGTTGATAAGGCACAACCATTGAGATTCAGTGGTTATGATCACTGGTTGTGGTTGGGATATATTTTAATGATTGGTTTTGACAAGTGGATTCAGCATAATGGACATCTGTTTGAGGTAGTGACATTATCTTGTGGGGCGTATCTTGGGATACATCGATGGCATGGACATTGGATTTGAGCTACATTGTTGCACGGTCACGTGAAGGTATAGATGATGTGGATTTGTTTATTATATGGTGATTGTAGGACACTCGTGTTGTCCAAAGTGTTGATTGAGTCGTGTACACATTGGTTGACTCTATGATGAGGTTGTTTTGATCATTCATGTGGGTAGATTCCCCCGATAGTTTTGGCTTAGGTAATTATGTGTTGGGGATACTTTTAGTATAATTCCATGTGGGAGGTGAGGATCCTTCAATTGATAGAGATGAGGCTATTGGGTTGCAGGTGAAGCTGTTCTTGATTTAGGCCATGGTACTGGATATTTATTTTGGGATAGACATTGTTGTTCCTTCGATTATCATGGAAAGTGATATCATCATCTTTTGATAAGGAATCCAGGGGATCGGGACACTATTTTTTGGGCATGAATTTTGGTCATCGGTAAATTGAGACATTAGGTGTCTGGAGGCATGTGGAGCTAAGATATATGATTGAGGTGTAACCTGAGTGTTCACCATGTCTTTTTCACTACAGGGGGTACCTTGGGCCATGTGCCAAGGACTATCTTTGATTCTGATATTCTAGCATTGGATGAAGAAGGTGACACTCACTAGTAGCTATTGGGCACCAGTGGAGGTTGTGTTTATTGGTTGCATCAATCTATATACTATATATAGAGATGTATGTATTCTTAAACACATATACTAGATATGTACCATTAGGTTGTATCCTACTGAGATTCACCTCACACCCTACATAGGTTCTTCGGGATGCATGTAGAGTTTATGGATTTAAATACAGGTAAAGGATCACCCTCAGGAGATGGATCATTGTACTATTTTTCATGGCCATTTTTTTGGACCTTGATATCATGCCTTGATGGGGATTTACTATTGTTTATCTTTATTTTCTATATCAGCATGCTTATTTATATATAGATACAGTTGTTATCCATGGGGGACCCTTTGTATATTGACATGTATGACCTTCTATGGAAGCATTCCTTTTTTGTTTAGTAGTGTTTACAAGTGGTGTTTGGAATACTCATCTATTTAGTTTCTGTTGTTGTATTTGTTTATTTATCACTTCTGTTGTATATTTATATTGGATGTGCTTCTGCTCTGGGTCTAGTTCGAGTCTTCTGAGTTATTTATTTCTACTGCATGTTATCTTATTATGATCGGACCAGCATATTATATATTCCCAGAGGGTATAGCCTCCCAACTAAACATGTTTACACCCTCACTACTAGTCGGATTCCTTTGGAATTCGGGTAGATGTTCCTAAGGCCAGTGGAGCCCAACCAATTAGCACTGTTTTGGTGGATTCTCATGTCGAAGATGGTACAAGTGGTATAATAACAGTTTCTTTTTTCCTTTATTATTGTTATTGCTATTTTAGATAATGGTAACCTAAAGAATGGTTATTATTGGAACAAGATTTGTAATTCTTTCTTGGGTGACTGCACACCCATGTATCAAGGATGGATTATGTTGCCTTGGATGGGTTATACTATTTTTCTTTGGCTCATACTATAGTTTATATGATTTCCACCTTAGGGGAACACATGGTTTGTGATGATTATTAAGTGAGAATTGGACCTTGGCCCGGTAAGGCAAGTCGTAGGTGTTTGGATTTTGATATGTACATTTTAGGGTATTTCAGTTTCATAAATGATCATAGGCCTTATGAAGTGATAATACCATGTGGATAATATCAAATTATATCTAGAAATATGAAATACCATGCTTCAAATTCTTTTGAAATGTGAACTGTGGTATACCATGATTTATCTGTGTTTGAAATTTCTGGTGGAAGGTGAATTTTACTGGATCAAATAAGTGTAAAAATAGATTATGGATGAGGTGCTTTTGATCTACAGGATTGGGGGAATCGGTCATCTGATTTAGGGAATGTTGGTTGCCAGGATGTGAGTGTCCCATGGAAATAGTGATACTTGGATCTATAGGGGTGGGTAAGGAGTAGATGAGGCTAGGATGTCCTTGGGAATAGTTGAGATGGGGGGGAGAGGAAGGGTACTCGTTATATGTTTCATTATTACTACATTACCTATCTCTATTGAGACAATTGATAAGAATATAAATATAGTTTGTCTGACCATTTTATGGAATTCAGTGGTTTCCTCCAAGATGAACCTGATGGAGCATGTGTTGGGTGATATTACAATGTCATGGGGTCACCATCGGGTTCATACCCCTAAGGGGAAGGCAGAGCATGAGCCGTAGGTTTAGGCATAGGGGCAAGATCAAGTTCAGGATCCAGTGCAGGAAGAGAAGATATTGGGTTTTACATTTATTTGGATGTGTATTTTTGGGAAGCTCCTATATATTCGGTTATTTGTTTTGAAGAGGATTTACAGACATGATCAAGGAACAGTTCCATCTATGGCCTATCTTACTTGAGACTTCTAGTCACAGCACCGACCACTTCTTATATGCAAGTTTGGGTTGTAAGAATTTGATAACCTAATAGTAAAAATGTATATGATCATTGAGAATATGGAGATTATTGCTTGGTGGAGTGTCAAGATGGTGATGTATATGCTCATAGGATCGGCCAAGCGTTAGTGGTATGTGCAGGTTCAGGCTCCAGGATATGAGGAATTGTCCTTGAAAGACATTGAGGACAATGTTCTTCAAGAAATTTTTCATGGATATGCTGAGGCTGGGGAGATATTGGGTGTTCTTGAGCCTTTAGTTGGGTGAAAGTTACATCATGGTCTATTCATCTAGATTCATAGATCTATCTCCCTTTTTACCAGATCTAGTGAGTAGTGACATCTCAAGGGTGAAGAGATTTGAAGATGGATTACGACATGTAATTCAGGTGAAGGTAAACATCTTATGGTTTGCCCAATTCTCATAGGTAGTTAATCAGATGCTCATATATGTGGAAAATATGATTTTCATATGTTACTTGAGTCAATCGGTGACATCAGGTGATGGTTTACATGGAATGAAATAAGGTTGGGATGAGTTCCACCACAGCGGCCAGACCAAGGACCCAGCCGGGAAACATCATGGTAGCTCATTAGAGGTTTATATTTAGTGTGGGAACCTTGTTAATTAATGGACATTATGTGAGAATCCTCCAATTGTGTGCTACGTGTTTGGGTAGGTTGTCTATCTTGAGAGGTTCTAGAGTTAGCCTTCTAGGATAACTCATATAAAATGATCAAGGCAGGCGCATTTTTTAGGGATTGGTACCTTGTGAGGGTATCTGAGGTTTAGATGCAATAAAAGGATGTGGTATAGAGAGTGGTACCCATCCTTGGGGTCATTTATTGTGAGCGTATTGTTTTGAATATAACATTATATGATTTTAAGCATAATTACATATCAGTGTTTAAGAGAAGTATTGTGATTTCAAGTTTATTTGAAGACTAAGTTCATAAACCTATAAAACTAGAATTAAATTTAACATTTCTTTATTAATTATTCACAAAGATACCCTCACCTCCACTATTATTATATGTCTTTATAGGATATCCTATGAAAAACATGAAGAATGGGATGATCTAAAAAGACACCTAAGGGAATAACCATAAGAACAATGCATTAGCACAAGTAATAGAAGGAATGAAACGATGATATAAAAAATAATTTATTATATTTAAACTTAAAATATAAACATGGAATCATATAAAATGGATTCATATAAAATTTGAAGCAACATAAATCAAGAATTTAGTACAAGACAAGGCTAACCTCCTGATTTTTTCATATAGTAGCACATGCCATGGCTTACCACCAAGACCGTCACAAATGACATCTCACGAGACATAACATTACACAATTAATTGGAGCACTATCTAGGTGCACCCATCTTAACATTTCATTTATATTTTTTCCACATAAATAATTATACATAATCAATCTTATATAAACTTAAGGATTACCTAGGTTAATAATTGGGTACCAAAATCTTGTCATAATGTTTAACAAATGGGTGTAACACAAATGTTTCTGTAAAAGAAGGAAACTAATGTATACAAGTAAATTCATAAATAAAAATATATGTGTATCATTTTTAAGGATTTCAATTAATAAGTGAAAACATGTAAGAAATGTATTCATGAAATTTTTGCATAAAAACATTTTTGAGTGGTTTTAAGGAAAATTCTAAAGAGCCTTCAAAATAGAAAAAGGAATAATCTTTTATAACAAAACACAAGTGAACCAAGAAGGTTTTTACAATAAAATATTAATTTAATAAAGACAATGGTGGCATAAAATAGAACATATAGTGCACTTGCAATCATGTTAGAATCCAGGATCCTCCCCCAAAATAGGTTTGTTGATCAGGAAGTATTGAGGTGGGAATCACTAAAAAACATGTATACCCCCAAAAGGGAATGATTAATGGAACTTGTTACAAGTGTTTGGAACAATCACATATAATATATAATATTAACATAAGAAGATTATATGTCCTCATTCAGGTAAAAATAATGATAAAGAAACGCGATGGAATAAAAGTGGTTGGGGTGGAATCCCTTGAGGAATATTAGCATGGTATCATTTGTACTTAAGAGTGTTTAATAAAAGATAATGGGGTTTATAGTTAGTTAAAAATCATGAAGATAGTATGGGGTGTTTTTAATCAAACCACATCACTATTAATTACACATAAAATGGAATAACATAGAGAACAATATTTAATAAAAGAGAAATAGAGAGGATTCCTTACCTTAAGTCTCTTGGTGTTCTCCATTTGATATAAATGACTTGAATGGTAAAATTAGGTTCATTAATTAATTATTCAAGAACATATTCAATATTTATAATATCTAGTATAAATTTGTTATGTTAATTTATGACCATTTTGATTGGTTATGATGTGCAATTTCATTGTTCGGGTCCATTTTCTTACTTTGTTTTAATGGTTCGTCACAGATATTCATGTTCAGATAAATATTTAAGATGATTGTTGTAGTCCAGAATTGATGCCATATTTTATTATTGAACATCAAAAAGGTTACATAGTTGAAAATTTAATTTGGCTACTGGGATTTTTTTAGAATCATTTTATAAAACATTAATGACTAATAATTTAATTAATTTGGTAATTTTTCTCATAATTTAATTATTTTACATTATTATATTACATCAAGTGTAAAAGAGGAGTCCATAACAACAAATATGAAAAAATAAATATTTAATATTTTCTTCCAACCACAAATGTTTTTTCATGACAAGAATAAAATATTGTAATAGATATTGATAATCTGTCATCCTTGAATGTGATAAATTAACACATCTCGAATGGTGTTTTCATTTTGTTCGTATAAAAGAATATGAAAGGAGAATCAATAAAGAATTATCCCATTAGCATTAAAACATTCCAGAACATTTTGTTACTTGAGATATCATACCATTTGGGTTAAGAGAGGTGAGGAAGGAAAAAATGAAAATAAAAGAACTTGAAAATAAATAAATGATTTGGAAAGAGGAATATTCCTCTTTAGTTTACCTATTTTGAGAACCTCATAAAGGGATAGGTTTTGGTATTTTGATGAGACAAATGGATGATAGACATTAGGAAGGATGTTGAGAAGAGATGTGGTCAGAATTTAAGGAATGAAAATCCTTTAATGGATTGTAGAGAAGAGGTAAGGATTGGTCATTAATTATAGTGGGGGATAGAAGGGTTTTCATAATATTATAATAATTAGTTTATTATTTTTACATAATATAAGAAATAATGATGATTCAAAGACCAGGAATAGTAATAAATACATGGGATTTAGAGATTTTGGTTCTTACATCACTTATGATGTAAATAATAGTGGATTTAAATTATTATTTATTTATATGTAAAATTAATGTAATTTATTATTTACAAAAAATTCATGTTTTTTAGAAAAATACACAAAAATTTACCCTAACCATTTTTCAATGTGTATAATACAAAAATGAAATATATTTTTCATAATAATTTTCTTAATCTTATTAATTAAATATTAAATTAAATTAATAATATATTCGGAAAAATAGTTTTAATACATTTATAAAATTATTCCAAAATATTGGTACGTCATACATTCACATTTATCTTATTTATATACAATAATAGGTAAGGTTTGTATAATTTATGATATATAACTATTCATAAGGGTGACATTACTATTTAGAAGGGTATATTAATATTCATCAAAAAATTAAGTTGGTCTTATCAAACACCAAACATCAAACTTATCATAACCTTGATTGTGAGATTTTAGATATTCTAAACAAAGAATTGTTAAAAAAAATTTAAAGTTCACATAGTACTTAGTAGGTCATTGTGTTGTGATTTTATGTGATTATATGACATTATCTGAAAAAAGAAGTTTCTATTGAAAAATAGCGGGTCATTAAATTATCCCTCTTTGGAAATTTTTCCCTCAAAATTTAGTTTTACATTATAATCCATAAACAGGTGCCATTACATTTCCTAGATTTCCTCCTCCAGTTACCACATTGCCACCTCGTAAATATGGTTCTTACACAGCACTTTGACCTGGTGAGTGGTCTAGTTACATAGAACTTTATCACTATTATCCATGATCTTAAATTCCTTATCCTCGTATGAAAGATCATCCTCCTAATTTACCACCTCTGAAAAGAGTAATTTGAAGGATCTGGTATGTACTTTCTTAATAGGGATACATTGAAGTCATCTAGTAGATTGGCCATGGATCTTGGAAGCTCATGTAGATAGGCCACATCCCTGACATGATCAAGAATCATGAAGGGACTGATGTACCTGGGAGTAAACTTTCCATTATTTACAAACCTCATGTATTCATTCCATGGATATATGGGTAGAAATACCATGTCTTTAACTTTTAACTCAATATATGATCGAAAATTTTCCACATAACACTTTTTTGGACATTGGGTGACCATGATGTTTTATTGAATGGTTTTCACATTATCTACCATATCATCGACTATTTAAGGTCCTCACAGCTTACTCTCAACGACTACATCCAATGATGCCGATGTTATTCCCATTTTCCATAAATGGATTAATATGGTTCCATTTACAAACTTGAGTGGATAATGTCATTGTAAGAGAATTGAACTAGATTAATATGTTGGTCTCATCCTCCATTAAAGTCAATTGAACATTATCTCAATATATCTTCCTGTTTCATAATAATTTTATTATATTGGACCTTAGTTTGAATATGGTAGGTTGTACAGATGTTTAGTTAAATTCATAGAGCATGTTGGAGAATTTTCTTGAACATATAGGCGAATCTTGGATATCTATCAGATACAATATATATTTGCACTCCATGAATTCTTCTAACACCTAATATATATATTCTGGAATTTTGATCCAATGAGAAGTCCCCACGAGTGGAGATAAAGTGAGATGTCTTTATAAGATGGTCCACAGTTACCCATATAGAAATGATTCATATGTATTTCCTTGGATGTCCAATGACGCATCCCATGGTGATGTTATACCACTTCCATATTGTTATGGGAAGAGGTTTCATCATCCTCTTAGAAATTATTCTTTCATCCTTCAATTATGGAGATACCAGTCTAATTGATGTATACTCTTCAATATCTTTCATATTTTCCCACCAGATGTTCTCTTGGTGATCTATATACATATTTGTGCTCCCTGGGTGAAGAGAGAATGTCGAGCTGTGTGTGTCATTCAAAATCTTTTTCATTGTCTCTAGATCAAATGGTACACCAAATCAAGACCCAAATATTAAAACTCTTTCCTTGTCAATTATGAAATCAAATGATTTCCCATTTCTGATAGCTTCTACCCTTTTCTGTATTTCAATATCTTTTCATTGAGAATCATTTATTTTCTCTATGAGGGATGGTTGATCAATCACTTTAGAAAGGATTGATGATGTTACACCCTTAATTATTCCTGTGTTCATCCTCTTCAAATATAAGAACATAAGAACCTTTTCAATTATCATTATTGATATAGATGTAGGATCCTTTATACTTAGAGCATCTACCACTTTATTTTTCAATCAAGGATGGTAGTGGTTTGAGCAGTCATAATCCATGATGAGATCTACAAATATTTTCCAGAGTATGTTAATCTCTTTCTATGTGAATATATATTTGATCGAATTTTGATCAGTATATATCTCACACTTATCCCCATAGAGATAATATCGCTAGATTCTCAACAAAAAGATCACTACCGTTAACTTCAGATCATGTGTGGGATAGATTTTCTCATGGGTTTTAGATGTCTTGAGGTGTAGGTTATCAAATTATCAATTTTCATCATCATAAAGCCTAATCCCTTCATTGAAACATCACATTACACCATAATGAGTTCTCCACTTGTTGGAAGTGTTAGTATTGGAGTAGTGACAAGCCTCTTCTTAAACTCCTTGAAATAGTTTCCACATTCTTAGGCTAAGAAAAGCATTACTCCCTTCCTTGTCATCTTGGTCATTGGGGTTTACAATGATGAAAATTTCTTTGCAAATTGTTGATAATACCCATCTAGACCCAAAAAGCTACGGATTTCCATTATAGATGATGTCATGGGAATTCATAGATCAGTTTTGTTTTATAAGGGTCTACAGATACCCATTTCCTGGTAATAACATTCCACAAGAATGCTACATCTTCCGTATAGAACTCACATTTACTATAATTTTCATATACCTTGTCCCTTCACAATGTCATTAGAATATTATTAAAATTCTATTGATGTTCCTCCAAGCTGTTTAATTATATCAAAATATCATAAAAAGACTACCAAAAATTTGGTATGATATCCTTAAAAGACTATATTCCTTAATTCCATGACATTTTTTTGGACAATTAGTGAGACTGAAGGAAATCACAATAAACTAATAGTTTCTATACCTTGTTCAAAATGAATTCTTTGGAATATATTTCCTCCTCACCTAAAATTGGTGATATCATGACTGAAGGTTCACCTTTGATAATTAACTGGAACCAAAAATCTTATCTAACAAGTCATCTATTTTTGGAAATGGATATATCCTATTTATCATGAATTTATTTATATCAGAATAATAAATATAGAAGCACATTGATCCATCATTCTTCTTGACGAATAGGACTCGCGCACCCCATGGTGAAGCACTTGAGCATATAAAACAATTCACTAGATTCTTCTGTAACTACTTCATCTACTCTGCCAGCTCTATAGTGGCCATTATATAATTATTCTTTGATATTGGTAGAGATCATAGAATAAGTTCAATTGAGAACTCAACCTCTCGATCAGGAGGGAGTCTAGTGAACTCTTTATGGAATACATCTGTGTAATCCCTATTGATGGGCATATATTAGAATGAGATTCTCTATTATTTCTCAATCATTTGATCTATAAATTCTTTATTATAATGGACTAATATCCTCACTTGAGATAATGTTTCTAAAGGATATTCAACTTCTTCCTTAGACATGTAATGAGTTGGATTGTGCATTGGGATGTGAAGAGTGATCTACCATTCCTGACAGTTGATGTTGGCTTTGTAAAAAGATGTCCAATCCATGCCCAAGATAGAATCTAACTCTACTAATGTATGTATGAAAATATTTTATGGGGGGGGGGGGGGGTTCAGTCCAAAAATGTTAATAGGGGAGGAGTTAAAAACCATGGATTCAATAATTTTCCCATTCTCTATTGTCCCAGATAACATATCCTTCCAATTTTGAGGTGGTTCTTTATTAGTTCTACTAATCTTTCATCATATGAAAGAATGCGTAGACTGCACATGGTGAACATGTTGTAGATCGAGTGACAACAGTCTAAGGAATTCCACAGGCATGGTCATAGTTTGTTTTTTATTTTCTTTTTCATATCCTGTTGAGGCATGTTCGTTCTGGCATGGCCTATTGAGGCATGTCCATTTGGAGTGCACAAGGTGCACATGTTGTATATGGACTGACCAGGAATGGGTCAGTAGGATGGAATCATCTTGGGTGCTTGAATACAAACATACATACATATGTGTGTGTGTGTTTGTGTGTGTGTGTGTGTGGTTTCAGGCCTCTAAAGCATCATTGTATGTGTGTTCTAATTTTCATGGCATCAAGGAATCATTGGATATAGGTTACATGTGGTGACTTAGGCATGAGGTCATCTAAGGGATATGTTTTTACATGAGGGGCCTTGGGCATCGGTGAATCGAGGATGTGGGATTATGATTGATGTGAATGGAACTGGATTGTTTTGAGCATCCATGTGATGTGAGACCTTGTTGTGCCATGGGTGTCATGGGCTCAAGGTGGGTACAAATGTAGATTGAGATGTTATTGGGTTTTGGTAGTGGAAAAAGAGCACCTGATGAGTTCAAGGGGTGACGATGCATCATGATAGGACCATGGGTCCAGAAATAGGTCATTAGACCTTCATTTCTTTGAGTATTAGGTTGGGATTGGCCGGGTTAGGCATTTCCTTTGGTGGAGAGCCCCATTGAGTAAGAGGTCCTTTTCCCCTGATACTAGGGAAGTCTGGGTTACATGGATGAGATGGGTATGTTTTGTACCATCTACATGTTTTCTTATATCCTAGGGAAGAGATATGTAATTTTGGGTAGATGGTAGCCTCCTAGTTTTTTGAAAGGTGTCAAAATCCCCACATGATTTTAAATTTTGAATTAGTTACTATGATAATTTTTGATTCATTGATCGAACTCAATTCCAACAATTTTTAGCCCTAAATGGTGTTTTCGTTGGTTTATTGGATATGATAGTTTAGCAGGTGTTCATAGAGGTTATGGGAGTGTTAGAGTCCCGAGGGCATAGTTTTTTGTGAAGCAGGTGCATGCGCATGGTTTAGGGAAACCGAGTGAGTGGTGGCGCACAGCTGTGCAGAATTTTCGGTAAACGATTCAGAGAGTGCCAAATGGTTTGATCTTTGTATGGAAAACCATGTGTTGTGTTCATGAATTACTGCAGCCTTAGGAAATGTCTTAGATATAATTTCCACATGTTTTGGCAAATTTTGAGGGTAAACTATGAATCGATTGATATATTTTTTAATTTTTATTTTTCTTTTATATCCTTCAATTCATCTCATATCTCCTTCTTCTCCCTTGGTCACATGCATAGTAGGGGAGAGTTGTCCCTTTGCTCCTCCGATGGATTTTGATCCCATCTCTCTATCTTACCTCTATTCTTTGACTTGTTGATGGCTGTAGGAAAACCTCGATAAGGATAACCCCACACACCCTTCTTATTAGTTTATCTTTTACTTTACGGAACATGGTTTCCATCCAAGATAATTTCTGGGTTAAATACAAAAACTCATATGTACATTTACCCACATCTAATTGGACTTAAATATTGAGCGTTCCTACTTCTATTCGTCTAATTTTGGCGGTGCATACCATGTTATTAGTTTTCATGGATTTTGTGGGCTGTGACATTTTAGAGAAATGCTAGGTTTCGAGTGGATCCCTGTTATAGAATATTTAATTAACTATTAGACCACGTGGTATGTCATGGTTACACATTATACAAACTATTCTTGATCAAGGATGGGTGAGTGGTCTTTTCCCCTTGGGATATTTTCGTCGGGGTGCCAACAGTGTGTAAATTGAATTGTTTTAATTTAAATTTTCATGATTATATTGATTGTGCTTGTCAGTGGAATTCAAAACCCCAGAGATGATGTTCCATTGATGGTAGGTATTAAAATTGAATCTGTTTAAATTGAATTACTTGTTTAATGTTATTAATTGTGTTTTACATTTCTATAATTATTTAGATTACATATGTTAATACCATTTTGGTTTTGACAGGCTTGGCCCGAGTTTGGGATGGCATGGTCATCTGGATTGAGTGATGATCATCTCTGGTTGGGTTTGGAACAACTTTTCTTGAATGGAATTGATCATAGGATTGGGCATCATGGATTCCGGTTTGAGTTAGTGTGACTTCAATTTTGGGTTTGGACCTAGATACATTGATGGAATGGCCATAAATTTTGTACGACTTGGTTGAAGGGTCACGAGGCACCATAGATGGTGTGGCTTCAGTTCTTTTTTGTTATTCCATATCACCCATGAAGGCCAATGTTATTATTGATTCGTGATCACATTGGTTGACTCTCAGATGTTGTGGGTTTGAGTACTCATTTTTATCGAGGCCCGTGATAGTTGTGTCTTAGGTATTTATGATTAGGGGGTTCCTACCATATAAATCGACATGGGAGGTGAGGATCCTTGTGTTGTTAAAAATGAGGCTATAGGGTTGGGGGTTGAGGCTCACCATGATATATCCCATATTCATTGATATATATATAAGGGAAAACATCGATGTTCCTCTGTTTGTCGTTCCATAGGTAGACATGAGCTTTCGAGCAAGGGTCATTGGGACCATGAAACTATTGTTTGGGCATGCCTTTGGGATGTCATTACATTGAGATATGAGGTATCATGAGGCATGTGGCCCTCATTTAAATGATTCAGGTGGAACCATAAGGTTCACTTGGACTTGGTGACTATATGGGTACATTTTCTTGGGTCAGAGGACTCTCTTTGCATCAGATATTTTGGCAATTGCCGATGAAGGTGAATCCCCTTGGTGGCTGCTGAGCACGAGTGGCGGTTGTGTTTATTTACTAAATCACGTTGTTTACATTACATAGAGATGGAAGTCTGCTTAAACACATTTAATATGTATGAACCATTGGGTAGTATCCTACTGAGATTCATCTCACACCCATCACAACCCCTTTGTGATGGGTGTAGACTTTATGGTTTTAAGTACATGTAATGAATCACCCTCAGGAGCATGATCATAGTACAATTTGTTATGATGATTTTGATGGACCTTGAGGTCATGCGAAGATAGGGATTTAATTTTGTTTAGCTTTAAATCATGTATTATCATTCTTATATATGTGTTGCTATAGTGATCATCCATGGGCACCCCTTTATATATTGACTTGTATGACCAACTATTGATTCATGTCATGTCTGTATAGTAGTGTCTACAAGTGGTGTTTGGAATTTTAATATGTCTTCTTTCCACTGGAATTTATATTTATTTATCACTCTCATTGTTTATTTATTTCCTATTTCTTTTTCTCTGAGGTTCTGGTTCGAGTTTGATAAGTCATTTATTTCTATTTCATGTTATCTTATTGTGAGCTGACCAAAATATTATCTAATCCATGATGGTATAGCCTACCCACTAGACCTATTTATGCCCTAACTCCGAGTCGATATCCTTTGGAATTTGAGGGGGTGTGACTAAGGCTGGTGACAAAGAGCACATTACCACTATTCGGGTGGCTACATGAGTTGGGGATACTATATGTTACTCTCCATCCATGTGTTAAAATGACGGATGATGTATGCCACCTTATCTTTGTGTTTAGATTCTCATGGAAGTATGAGGATAATCTGCTTCTATGGGTGGAAACTATTTGATGTGTATTTCATATATACAGCATGTTGAACCAATTTTTATTGGATTATATTACTCTTTATCACTCATTAGGTTGAGAAGCATTGTATTTCTACCTTCAATATTTCTATTTATGTTGTATCCCTTACTTCATTCACTACAACATTCAGGGTGTCGTACTTGGTATGTATGTACTCACCCCAACATGGGTTTTCTGGTAGATGTCATGTTTTATAGAGATGATAAACAGATCTATGATGAATTCAGGGGAACATGGAGATAGTGGGTGCTGAATACATCTAATGTTGGTCATATCATTGATATCATGATTTGGTCGCTCTATAATGTTCACTTTCCAGTTTTGTTAGGATGTGATGTATTTCATGTTGGGTGTGTATTTTTCACTTTACTATTCAATTTTCACTCTCATAGTCTTGTACAACCAATAGGTTTGTCATAACTAGTATTCATTATAGTTTATGAGTGTTTTTTTGCATCTTTTTCCCTTTCCACTACTTAATTTGGATGGTTTTGTGCCTACGTACATGTTTCTAGATAAAGTCATCCTCATGTTAGTTAATCCTTCGGTGCTGGTCCCCAGACCCTAGCTTATGGAGTCTGGCAAGGGGTAGTTGTGGCTTGAGCTTCTATTTGGATCAGGATGTGATGGATTGGTATGAATGGTTATTCATTACATGGTAAGGTGTTTGTAGTGGTCCTTTGAGAGGATTTTTTTTGATTAGTGAAATAGTTTCAAAGTGTCTTCGGTGCGGATATCAGGATTGGGACTCTAGTGATTGTACGGGTGGATTATATATCCATTCATCGAGTCATTGAAAACCTACTTTTTTACCCAAAATAAAGTTACATTGGTTTAAAGGATTAATGGTACATAAATCATATAGGATTGAGTCTATGACTATCCTTACAGAGTTATCTTCCCATTGTTCACATATATATATATATCATAATCTTATTGTGGTATGTCTTAATTAAAAATTATGGATGCCTCTGAAATGACAATCATCATGGATACCTACTCTGGATCATGATGAAAGTCTAATGAGAAATGAGAACTCAATTTAGATCCCATCTCATGATCTTATTCTTCCAGGTGGGCACGTAGAATCACCCACACCTATTGAGTAGAATATCATCCCAATAATGTAGGCTATTGTTGTTTTCAAGGTTATTTCACTCCAAGATATCTTGTTCTAGAGGCCACTGAGGTTTTATGGTGAGACAAATCCACATAAAATAGGTCATTTGATATAGATGTTGGCTTGGGTTTTTAAACTACCTTAGACACCAATGGATCTAGTGGGATCACTAGTATCTAGACTTTTCCACATTATTTCTAGGAAAAGGTAGAGTCGTATTAACCAGATGCAAGATGATTCGACACTCTCATTACCTGAATTCCTATAGTTGATCCATGTGGAGTGTTACCCTTCCTACTTTCACTCAGTTTAGATTAAGGATATCATTGAGTATTCGAAGGGAGAGATTATAGTTTCCATGTATGCCTCATGGTTCAGAAACCTTACATTGAACTCCCATGACATGATCTGAGACGACCACTTCTTATAATGGATGTTTTATCAGAGACTCTACATAGAGATCCATTGTAGTTTTTTACCCTTATGAATTCCCACAAATTCGTGGGTGTTGGAGTTGGAACTAGTGATCGAGATATTTTGGTCTGAGGCATTCCAGGAAGTAGAAGCTGGTAGTGGGTGTCATAGAGCTAACTCATATGCAGCTACTAGAATGAACCAGCTAGTACGATCTTTGTTTGGTGATCCTATAATGTTCAAGCTCATAAGATTGTTCATTTGGAATTTTGGAAACTTAGAGGGATATGTTATCGAAAATAGGGTGGTTCTCTTCATCTGATGGGTGATGTCACATTAAACACAACTTCTTGAATAGACACGCTAGGATCATAGGAAGATAGTTGATAAACCTCCATGGAATAGACAATATCGTGAACCAGGATCTCCTAGGAAAAAGAGTAGAGGCCCCCAAAGAGGCATATATAGAAGGATATGTGGGTGAGATATGGTTTGTGGATTACTCTTGTAGATCCATCCAAAAAAACTACAAAGATTCCCATGTTGGGCTTCTCAAGCTGGAGGTCAGGGCCATATATTGATGTTGTCTCTAGATGATTTTGACCCTATACATCATGATATGATAAATGATATGATATACACATTTTATAATATTTCGTTAGTATATTTAGACACTGGTTCTCGTAATTTAATCTTCTCTATACACCATCTATGATAGTTGGAGTTCCAATTTGAGGCGTTTTCCTCACAATTTCATCCGGACGTTCCAATAGGGAATGTATCTTTCATATCTTTTATCTTTTAGTAGTGAAAGATATTTCTTTGTGCGGATTTGTTCTCATGGGACATTTGGGTAATCATGATGGAAAATTATGTTGTCTTCTTGTGTACTAATTGGTTGTCCATGGTCTAATCCCATATTGACTGTCACCACAATCAGAAGTCGTCACACTTATGGAATGATATTAACCATTATGTGTGAGGTATATAACATGGTGGGATGAATGGGATCTATTAGAAAGATTTTTCATCACATCACCCATTATATGGTCAGTATAGCACTCTGTCAAGCTAGATCTATAGGCATCTGTATTCCTTCAGTCATGGATGCTTATATGTATGTCTTCCATAAAGAAATTATGGTAATAACTCTAAAGTGTAAGATGGATATTCACATCAAATTTCATCGAGGAAAATCTAGGATATCTTGTGTGGAATATCAAATATCCCCTACTAAACTCAGGGACATATTTTTATAGTTGGAGGACCTTTGATAAAAGTTCTTCATGAGGCATAGTGCGTCCCCCTAGGCAGATCCAATGGTCTTCATGAAAAAAGGATGGAATATTATGGATTGAAAATGATTATCGATGCCTAAAACAAGTCAATATAAAGAAAAAACACCATAATACAAGGGTTAATTACCTATTTTACCAGTTTCTAGGTGAGATATGGTTCTCTAATATAGATCTCCAGTTTGGGTACCACCATCTGACGGTTCATGAAGCTGATATTATAAAGATGGTTATCTGATGTCTCTATACACACTATGACTTCATGGTGACACCATTTGTTGTAATGAATAGAGGTTTTTGTGGATATTATAAACCACATCTTCAAACCATACATGGAGTATTTTATGGTCGTCTTCATTGAAAACATACTCATATTTACTTTATCTGTGGAGGAGCATGCACATAACAAGAGGGTGGATCATGATTTTATTATAGAGACCAATCCTTATCATAAAATCACGATATTCCATTTCTCTATGCATGAGTTTTACATTCTAGGGAATTCCATCTATGAGAAAGGATTAGTCACAGACCTAGTGATGATCTATGTAGTTCATTATTGGGATCCACCCAATACAATGTCAAATGAATGACACGTTCTGGGTTTGGAGGGGAACAATAAGAATGTTTTTGAATATTTATCTAAGATTTTAGCTCTATTAACATCCCTATTATGGAACTAGATGTCATTTACCTGAACTGAGCAATGCTAGATAGACTTCATGGAGTTGAGGTTGAGAATAATGAGTGATATTATATTGGGACTACTAGAGAAGGTCCATTTTTTCCATGAGAGGATGATGACTTCTCAAAGTAAGCGTACATCATATGAAAATCATCATCATATTCCTTTGGATTTTGACTTGGGGGTCCTTGTTTTCTTGAGATTTTCTCCAAGATGAGGATCATGTAGAATCAGACATGAGAGGCAACCTATCCGAGAGGTTTATCAGGATATTTGAGATATTTAAGGGGTTTTGCGAGGTTTCTTATCGCCTCTTCAGACCCCAACTTTTGGAGAAAATTCTCTACATCTTCCAATTGTCAAATACGAGGAGACAGGTAAACGATACCATCTATTTAATTGAATTGGGAAAGATATATATCAAGTATGTATCCAACATTTTGGATCAATAGGTACCAATCTAGGATCTATAGGATATGACCCTACATAGATAGTCAATCCCATGTGTTCACATATTTTGGCAGCATAGGAATATGGAGGAGAGATCCTACCTGCGAGAGATCTACATGTAGGCTTAGAATCTAATGTTGTTTTTTTAGTATTCGTTTTTAGGGATGAAAGTCATGAAGGAGAAAATTGTGTAAATATTTCTTCTTTTCCTTGGATAACTTGAATATATATATATATATATATATATATATTTCCATAGCTAGGTGTTGAGACGATGTGCGATTTCAAGGACTAGTGTGCCTATAATTAATTTTATCAAATATTAAATATATATTATGTTGTCACACATGGTTTCATTAAGAGAGTGGGATAAATCATAAATGGAATCTCCCATTATAAATATCATACCATGGTTGAGTGAAAAAATTTAATTTTACCCCAGGTGAAACAAAAACTGGGTCGGGATGGGGTATTCTGATTTATTTCACATTGGTGATGTGTTAAGTTTGATAATTAAATAAATTAAAGCAGTTAATTTATTATTTTTAACAAAATTAAATATCTATAAGATCACCAATACAGATAATCCTCAATGTTTATCATTATAAACCAATGAATGATTCCAAATATTTTCAATCCACCTTCCCTTGGAAAATGATAACAGAAGATGATAAAACCATGGATTAAAGAATATCAGTGTGACGTGAATGAAATAACATTGATTCATCATTGGTGAGAAGATTCCTAAAAAATTATCAATATAATCTTTGGGTAGGACTCTTAAATTCATGGATTTGTCTTTTTTTTATTATATTTATTGAGTAGGATCGTCCCTTTTTATCACAAATTACATCCTTTACATGCACAACTGTATAAAATTTAAAACTGTTTATTATTGATTTATAAACTTTGATATCAGCGTTCTTGTTTTTCAGATGAAAAATCTTGTATAATAATGTTTATACTATTTTTTCAGGCATTTTCCAATAAATGTATTCACATTTTTCACCTATTGGACCCTGAGGGCTTGGTTCGATGTCCTACGATGGTACCAAGCATAGTCAGGCCCCCAAAATCAAAATGAATCAGCATCATAGGAATGGAATGATGATTTAGTGACTCAAATAGAGGAATTGGGGGTTGTGTGTGTTCATTTTTTGTATTCAATGTCTAGATCAAAGATGGAGGGTGGGAGAGTTTCATAATTCACATACGATGAACCCCCATGGAATGGTGAAATCATTTTTCCAAGAAACAATTACCAGAAATGATGAATTTGTACTAGATCCACTTGTTTCTAATAGTTCTGAGGAATGATCTATTGTGGAATATCTAGATTTTTAACTTGGTTTCCAAATATGATTTTCTCAAAAACGTAGACTAAAGGTCATTTAGTTCAATGACCACACAACATATATCCCCTATGTTGTGGTTTCTAGGGTAATGGAAAATCATAATGAAATCTTAGACTAGTATTTTTTTGTAGTAATTTAAATCAACATATATTTTTTTAATAAAACATAATTCAATATTGGATTGAATTTATCAATCACTTATGAAATAATTTCAAGATAATGATTATAACATAATGAATGATATTTGAGTTAACAATAAATATTTCCAATATGGTAAACATGACTAAACATTCATCTGATGAAAATATCATGATTTAGAATTGTAAATCCCACTAATGATAATGAAATAATATATATACAATTATTTTGATTAAAATTTTATTATAACTCTATATGAAGGATATATGAAACATAGCATGTAATATGACTCAACAAATAAAAAATTATAACATGAAATACAATAATACTTTAGGGAAATTAAAATATATTCCCAAAGAAGGATAATAGTTCCAATGTGTGATTAAATAACATTAATTAAGAGAAAATGATAAAATAGAATATTAAAGAGTTTATATGTAAACCACACAATATAAATAGATATTCATAACAAAATATTCTCTCAATGAATTTAAATTTGAAACAAATAACCTCTTACATTAATTCCCATTATGTCAACAATAAATATAAAATATATTATAATAAATGATACTATAATAACCTAACAATTTCTGATGTTGTATAATGATCATTTTTGAGGTACTATATTTTTGAGTTTTTTGTGGTTTATCAGGGGCGAGTTTTGGAGAAAATTTGAGAAAATTGTATGGATAATGGGAAGTGAACTGTTGGAAAAACGTTTTCTCAAACCATGTGTATTGTCCTAGAGAACTGTGAAACCCCTCACAGAGATAGATTACATGGCTGCTACATGGTTTTTGAAATAGTGGTCCCTATTAGAAGAAAATTGTCCTCCCTTGTCCACATAAAAGGCGATCTATGTAAATGAACATAGATTTAAAATTGTACACCCCTCCCTAGGAAAGTGTGAATGTGTTTCTAATTAACATTTAAATATGTTTTAAAATTCCCAAACCCCCATATTAACCCTTAATTATACATAGCTGAACCCTAAACATGATCTCTTGTTTTTAGAGTCCGTAGAATGAGTTCCTAGGACTCCTGACCTATGTTCTTCTATATTTAAATCCCAAATGGAAGATATGAATCTCTCCCAAAGTGTGAATCTCATCCCAATTCGTTACCCATATCTATCCCATTATTTTCCCCTTCATTGATGTGATTTTTTCACTAGTTGGGATTTGATATAGATCTAGGATTTATGGATCTTGTTTCATATCATCATGGATCTTGGATTTGATTCATGATCTCAATCATGATCGTGATTAAGGTTATTTTATTTAAATTGGGGACTCCAATTGGGTGATCACTCATCAATGAATTGAGTTAGGAGATCTAAAATAAAGTTTCCTTAATAATGTTTCCAAATTCATTTATAAATTATTATAATTCTATTGTAATAATTAACACATAGATTTTTAATTGAATAAATTAATTTTTTAGTTAATTTATTGAAAAATTAATTGTGATTAAATATAAATTATGTTAATGGGGAATTGATAGAAAATTTGAATAATTATTTTTGGAATTAATTATTTTGGATATTGTGAATGTGAAATTGAATCGAATAATTAATTATTAAGTTAATTAGTTTATTGTTTATATTTTTAAATTGATTTGAATAATTAAATATTAAATTAATTAATGAGATGTTGGGATTTTGAAATTGATATTGTTTTTTTATAATTGAATTAAATGATTATTTATTGATATTTTTAAATTTATTGGAATAATAACTTGATAAATTAATTATTATTTTATATATATTGTAAAAATAGGTAAATTAATTTGTCGAATTAATTAATTGGAAATGTTATGATTTTGAAATTGATTGAAATGGATTAATTGATAACTTAATTAATACATGGATGTTTTTATTCTAAAATGTGATAATATGGTTAATGTTGATTATCCTTGATTGATGTGATACAATTGATATATGTTGTTGACTGAGAATTGGGGTGATGGACACAGACTAATTCTCCAAACACCATGGGAGGACCTAGCCATGGCTTTCTAGGACCAAATGCATGCATGCAAATATTTTTATCGGAAAAGGATTGATGTTCCACATACCCATGAGATGTGGGGTGGGGGATAATTCTCCAAATACCCATGAGGTTCTAGACACAATGTTCTATTCCCATGGATTGTGAAATACCATAAAATGTTTTTTGAATTTATTATTCAATATGGTTCAGTCTTCGACTTGGTCCAATGTAGGTATTGGTCGGATTGAGATTCTTTGGAGACCATAGGGATATATGTTGTTAAATAAAGGGTAATTGAATAAATAATAATAATTTCCTATATTCCTTTTATTTATTCTTTATAAAATTTCGCACACTGGATTTGACTAGATATTGTTATAGACACCATTGGTGGTGACCTATTGATTTGTACTCACACCCTACATGGGATAGCTAATATGAAACTAAATTGATGTGCTGGATTTTTGATAGGTTTGGAGAAAGGACCCTATGTAAGGTGGATATGTTGGGATATATCATGGATGAGGGAACTAGACTTAGGGTTAGGACCCACATGGAGGTTTTTAATATCTTTATTTTTATGGGGGGTTTTATAATTATTATTAACCCATATTGGTAGGACATTCCCATGGTTTAGTTATAGACATTTTAATTCTTTTATCAGTTATCATGTGAATTTGGTATTATTTTGGTTATGGTTATATATGTTGGTTGTTTTTATTTCTTCTGTTGTTGTGATACTTTGATAAAGATGGTATAGTCTCCCCATGACAGATATTGATCCTAATTTCTAATTTCCAGACTATGGCATATGGGGAGGCACACATGAGGTCATGTAACTGACCCGCTCGGAACACCGGGGAGTGGTCCCTGGACCAGGATGTTACAATGTGCTATAAAAGGGGGTTTCTTTTCAATTAATTTTTCTTACTATTTGGGAAATGTAGATTGGATAATATGATTAGTCTTTCCATGGTTAATATCATGTGTATGTGTGTAGATAACTCATGTATGAAGGTAAAATTCAAGTTCCCGGTGTGGGAATATTGTTATAATTGTGTTTTGTAATAGTTGTTATTTCACCTTGACTGACATACTTTTTGTATGACGTGATTATAGTTTCTTTGATTTTTTTTAGATTAAACTTGTGTCCTATAATGGAATTGGAGATGATTATGCATGAATCATTCTAGGTACTCATGGTTCTTGTGTGAGTTTCATTATTTACATATTAATGGGAAGTCAAATTTTGGGCATGTTTTTGAAATTAAACTATTTTTACCCATTCTTTCAAAAGTGAAAAAATTATTCCTATTATAAAATTGATACACATAAATGATGAAAACACAAATAAATTAGTTTATAATGATAAAATTGATTTCGATATTGAGTTTACCCTTTGTTAAATGTGACCTAGATATAGTATGGATAAGGGTTGTGATAATGCCATTGTTTTCATCATATGTAGAGGTTAGGAGAAAAGACATGTCGTGTCTTATTTTTATTTTTTCCACTTATATAAACACGATAAAGTTGTGTTAGGTGTCAAAGGACGGTTTTTTGGAATATTAGTGATATGTATCAAACATGAAACTTGTTGATAGAACAACATGAGGACATATATAGAGATGATTCTATAGTAGAGGAACCAAATGCACCAATAGTTTTGGGTGTGGAAGTCATAGATAATTTCCAACATAACATTTCTCAATAAATTAAATTCTTGTAAGGATACCCATGGAGGGTTATGAAAATCATGTCTGATCTGACAAGGGATTTCCAGTGACACCACACTATGAATTTTCCCAGAGGGGGTGGTCCAAAAGTAGTTTTTTTCTTAATTGATAATGTCAAGACCATACATGAACACATGAAGACTCCAGTTGATAATAGATTTACATTAGTTAGTTTTATATTATGTTGTCAATAAAAGAAATTGGGAGTGATACAGACATGAGATGAACAACTAGGGATTATGTATTGGAAGTAATTTTAGGAGATGTTCTTGGAGAAATTATATCCTTAGATGCTCAGGTGATAGAGAGATAATCTGATTTCATTTGGTTGACTTAGTGCATTATGTATGAGTTAAACTATTCTAGACACACTACATATTTTGAGTGAATTGATCAATTATTGGTTAGAGATGTGGCATCTTTAGCAAAGCAGTTTCAGAATGTTATTAAATGTGAAATTATGTCCATAGTTAATATCATAGGGCTGAAGAAGATTTCACAGGTGGTGAATTATGCTATCATAGTATAGGGGAACCGAAATTTGGTTTCCCTTGGAGGAAAAACATTTTCTACTAGATTTTTAGGAGGCATGCCTTCTAAGATAAAGAAACATCACTATGGGAATGATATCATTTGTTATAGAAAAAAGAGTAGCATGGGGGGAGGTTTACTTACACAAGATCATACTAGAGTGAATTTCCACCAGTACAGTTCATTGATCCACTATCATATACATTTTCCATCACTAATAGTAGTGTGCCGATCATGCATAATGATGGTACATTTACAATGATTCTACAATAACCCATGAGAGATGAGTAGCAATGGAGCATATTAGTATATCCAAACTATAGGAAGGGGATGTTATTCAGCTCATTAGTATGGAGGTTGAAGTTCCAATATAACACCCCAAGCTTCAATGGTATGTTTCCCTTTAAATAATGCAATAGCTTGCATTGTACGCATCTTCGAGATTCTAATACATCACGACCAATCAAACTAGCCATTATGACTAGTAATATCTAATTTTTGAAATTTTATAAATCTTATTTTTTAAAATGAACTTTATTTTTGAATTCATAATATCAAAATTATCTTAGGGTGATTTTTAGGTTTTTTCTGAAAACTTTCAATATTTGATGAATAGTGAAAAACACGACGTTATTAGTTAAAACTAAATTTTAATTTAAATAATTGATTATATTATTTAAATTTATTTTATGTAAAAATAGATACATAATTACTATATAAGTTCAATTTAATTAATTGGATTCATTTTATAATAAGTTTAAATATATTAAAAATTTATTGAGCTTTTTACCATCTTTTACCCACCTCCTATGAGCATTTTCGAATTTTCATAAAACATCATGTTACCGCTTTTGTGAGTTGAATTTCAAATAATTGAGAGACAAAGTTAATATCAGTAATTAAAATTTGGGTCAATAAGATGAAAATAGTTTTTTGTGAATAGTAACTTTTGACTTTTATTTACCACGATTAAAAGTAAATAGGGTAATTAAGAGTAAAAATGATACCATAATTACCCTAAAACTTATCCTAATTATATTGGATAAATATAATTCAACCAAAAACAACGTTATCAATAATTTATGATCCCCTTTGGTCCGCATGGATTAGATTTGGTAAATTATTATTATTATATTTAAAGAAGAGTTAAAAGAGTTAATTTCAATGTTTAATAACTAAACCATTTTTAATATAGGGTTATCCATAAGATAAATTCTACTATAAATATTCATTAAAAAGATAAAAATATTTCCTACATAATGGTATTTTATTTAAAATTTTTAGACATTAAATAATTTAATTTATTTATGACATGATGATGATGTAGTAATTAACTAATTAATAAATGATTAAAATAATTGATTTTATAAATATCTAAATAAATTTAATTTCAGAAATTTGATTAATTCCATTAAATTTAATGGTTAATATGACATGGTTTTATTAAAAAAATTATTTTGAAGTAATCATGTTGTTATGATTTTCACAAAAAACAAACACTAAATATTGTCAAAATTGACATAATTGAGTATTTAACATAAATACTATATTATTAATTGATATAATATTTCTAAAAATCTGAGGATTAGATAACATACTTAGATAATGTTATGTATATTAATAATGAACCACATGGGGTTCTCTTGGCTTGTAATAGTAAGTTTATTAACCATATAATATAAAAATACAAAGATAAAGGGTAAATGTCAAACTATTTAACTGATATTTAAATATAAAAGATAAGGTTTATATGATGTCCTCAACCTATCTAAGACACATTCATTGAGAGATTTTTGAACCTTCCAAACCTTTTCCACGAAATAATTCTTTTCTGGTCCATTATAAAACGGCAATTATTTTATTATATAATAATATTTCAAGATTTTTATAAAGTGACCCTCACCTCTCTTATAAAGGACCACTACCACTTCTATTAATTTCACAACTCCAAAGCTTTTTAGATCAGCCAATCCCAGACCCAATAACCTCTAAAATTACCTCCCTTCAACCTAGATGCCTTAGTTAGATCATAAATCCTTCCTAAAGAGCCCTTTTGATCAAATCAAAAAGAAGAACATGAAGAAGAGGTAAATATTTCATCACCTCTTTCAAGTTCTTTTCATCTTACACATCCTCTTAATTTGTTGTTTCCATTCTAAAATTATAACTCCAATATCTTATTTATACATTGATATTATTGTATAACTTTGACAATGATATTCAATATTCTATCCACCATATGGATGAAAAAGCCACCATACGTGCATACATACAACTTATCGTCTATATGTCGTGGTGTAGTTTGTTATTCAAACACAACATTATTTGGATGGGTATAATAATGAGTATAACTAATGTAATAAAAAATAACTCATGTTAATTATTATTTATGTATGATATACCATCCAATTACATACGATTTCACCATCAATATAATGATATAGTCACTCGTGTATACATACGGTTTACCGTCACTACGAACGTGATGAGATTAATTCCCCATTGTAATCCTTCGAGAATAATTTTAATTTTATGATTAAAAATAATATCTAATAAGTTAATATCATTATATATATGAAAAAAATAAATCCTATCGGTAACAAATAAGTCTAATTTAATCGAGTATATATAGAAAAATTGATCATTTAACACCAAAAACGATGATACTAAAAAAATATTATTGACAAAGCAATATTAGAGGATCATATATGATATTATATTTATGTATATAGTTATTTTACAATTTAATAACAATGATTTAAATATTATAGAAGTCGTTAACTGAACTGTGAACAAGTAAAAGTTAATGTTAAGTGCAAATGCACAATCTATTTAATAAACGAGGTTATTTTTACGTTAGTATCTACTAGAACATCCTTATCATCCACATCCATGTTTTCTTAAAAATGAATTTCAAATCATTTTTAATATTTAATAGAAAATGGGTTAAAGTAATTTATACTATTATTTGACCTTATATATTTTGAAAAGAATCATTCTATCGTTTTCCTAACAAGGTACTTTATGACCTTTTCGAAAAATTCAGATACGAATGTTTTTTCAACTTATATAGAGAGTGCGGCTATTTTCCACCATTATAACATTGTTGATGCATCCCTTACAATATTATAAGTATATTTTTAAAATAAATTTCTTATTTTATAATTTGATGACTTTTAAATGATTTCAAAATAGAAAGATATATTTCTCTAAAAAAAGTTCTCATTTCATCTCTGTCAACATCTTTTTGATGGATTTTAAGCTTGTTTGAAGTTGATTTATTATGATACCAATATTCCATATTGTATTGAAGGTTTTGTGAAATGTTTGATAGTTGATGTGTTATATTTATGTTATTCATGGTTTATGGATAAAGTATTGATATTTTTATGCTTGTTTTGATACGAATGTTTATGTTATGTTTAAAACCATTCCATATAAGGAATGCATTGGACATAGTATGTGATGGGTGGAGCCCGGTACAGATCTTCGAAGAATTGGTAGGTCTCATGATACAAACTAGTGTCTTGGCACAAGTCCTTGAAAAAATATTATTTGTAGTCTTGGCACCAAGCCTTGACTATCTGGTTTTGAAGTCTGGCATTATGCATTACATCATTATGAAAGTGGCAATTGATATTTCATGGGATTATTTGACTAGTAGAAATTCCTTGTGAATAAGTGAATGGAAATGTTTGTTTTTGTCTCTGCCATATAATTCTAATGTTTATGTTTAAAAATATTTTGTTTTAGTCTAATACATTGCCTTAAATGTGTATGCGTATTTATGAATGTTTCTGTTATATTGTTATCCTTACTGATCATTTGATCTCACCCCTTTATATGTTTTATTTTACCCAATATGTGACGAATTATTTAATGGTTGACATTCAGGGATTGGATAAGGATATAAGTGTGTTCAAAAGGGGACAAAATGTTGTTGTTGGTTTTATTTTGTGATATAATTTATAAAATATGAATGTATCTAGTACATCCAAAGCTACTAAACTGCTCGGTCATTCGAGACATGATTCCTTTTATCATGCCAATGTTATCTAATAACGCAATGATTCTGGGTAACTGTGGTTGGGGCACTACAGTTGGTATCAGAGGATGTTTAGTACAAACCATGGTAACCAGATTTGGAAAGACTATGATTAAAAAACCCTACCCTACGATAGACTTTGAGGATTTGTACAGAAGAATTCCCTAGAATTTTGTTACTATAGGCATTTCGTGAGATTTCCAAGCAACACATCCCTGTTTAGATATGAGAAGGTAGAGGTGTATTTGGCATAGATTTACCTAGGGTAAAAACTCAAAAACACCTCTTTGAGTTAGACTCGAAAGGGAACTTGTGCATGACAATGAGCCTTGCTGCACTCTTGGTTACGATACACAAGGTGGATATTATTAAGACAATTCTATTATTCATTACAAAAATGTAGGAAGGATTTATGAGTATATACCACCTCAAAGAAAATATTTTTAAGATTATGGATTGTATCCATAAACTATTCAATTTATGTTAAGTGTTTTAGAAGCTCGAAATTGTGTATTGTGATTCATAAACTAATCTACTATATTCCATTGTTTAGAAATAGCTTATAGTGGAAGGAATTTAAACTGTTTCAATGCACGTAATCCATGTAGATATTTCCCTACTACTCATGATAATTATAGTGGAGTTGGTGATGTAATTGGTGCTGATCAGCTTATCACCATACCGGGACAACCCACTCAGGTTATGAATAATAACATAACCAGTATAGAGCAACCTGATCCACAATGCATAAGATCAATGTTTAAACACTTCACGAAGCAAAAAATTCCATCATTTAATGGGAGTAAAAATCAGTTAGTAGCTGAAAAATGTATAAGTTCCTTAGAGAAAATAATTCATGCTTTGGGGAGTAGCAAAAGGGAAAAAGTTTTCATGGCAGTTTATCTCCTCATGGGAGATGCAAATCAATGGTGGTTATTGATTCAAAACAAAATGGAAGATGAATATGTTTAAAACATGGAATGGAGGGATTTTAATGATATTTTCGTAGAAAAATACTTTCCTCATGACTATCAAGAAGACATGTAAAGATAATTTCTGAGTTTGAGGCCAAAGGAGGATGAGAATGTCACAAAGAATGATGCTTAAATTACAAGGTTAGGAAGGCATACTTTATATTATATATGTATTCCAAGGAGTAATATTGATGGATTCTTTGATGGGTTAAAACCATATCTCGGGAGAGCATTACCCTCACAATCAATATTATCATAAGAATATATTTTCTTATGTGCTATCAATATATAAAAATATTTATCTATGTCTTATGACTATAAAGAAAAGCACGAGAAGAAGAGATCTGCTAAACACTCTGGAAATTGAAATAAGGGGAAGAAGGGAAAAGGTTAATATCCAACCTATGGTAAATGTGGGAAGAAACAACCTAGTACATGCCTGAAGGGAATGCGATTCTATTACATGTCTGGTGAAAAAGGACACCAATCTTGTGATTGCATCGGAATGAAAGAGTTTGTCAATGTGGAATGCTACAATTGTAGAGAAAATGGGCATTATGCCAATGAATGTCCTAAGGACCAAGTGAACATACCTCAAAATTGTCCAAGGGGGAAAGTACAAGCTTATGCGATAACAACTACTAAGGTTGAATCTCCAAAATATGTGGTGGTAGTTAATTTAATGGTTTCCTCATGTTTAGCCAATGAATTATTCGATTCAGGATCAGTGAATTGTTTCATATCTTCCCATTTTACTATGAAAATTAGATGTTACCAATTTTATTTAACAATGGAGATGTCAGTAAAAACTCCTAAGGGAAATATCATTGCGATAATGTTTTGTGAATTAGTTACCATTATTGAATATAAATGTTCTTTATCTACTGATCTCATTGTCATACCCTTTATTGAATTTGATATAATCCTCGAAATGGATTAGATTTCATACCATGATGAGAATATTTATTTTAATAATAAGGAGGTTACAATTTTCCTTGATGATAATGAGTACGTTATATTTAGAGCAGAAAAGTTACCACCTAATTCTTATCTATATCTTTCCCTATTAGCTCTACTAAATTCAATTATTGGGGAATAAGATAATGAAATAACTATAGGTGAGTAAAATAATGTTTTAATTGAGGACGTACCTATTGTGCAAGAATATGTTGATCTGTTACTAGAGGATTTACCTGGACATCATCCAGAATGAGAAATTGAGTTTTCCATTGATTTAATTCATGGTTCAAGGCCCATATCAAAGACCTCTTATAGAATTGACACAATGGAATTTGTGGATCTAAAGTAAAACCTTGAAGAATTGAGTAATAAGGGATTAATTTGCCCTAGTTTTTCCCTATGGGAATCCCCTTTCTATTTTTTTTAGAAGGAAGATGGATCTATAAGGTTGTGCATTGACTAAAGGGAGATCAATGTTATAACAATAAAGAAAAAGAATCCCCTACCTGACATTGATGATTTATTCGACCAACATCATGGATCTCAATATTTTTTAACGATTTAAATTCAATATGGATATCATCAGTTGTGTGTGAAGAATGAAGAAATTCTGAAAACTACATTTCAAACTAGGTATTGGCATTATGAGTTTACTGTAATGCCTTTTGGATTGAGTAATGCACCCTCTCTCTTAATGTATCTAATGAATATAGTTTTCAAGAAATATCGTGGTGACTTTGTAGTGGTATTTATTTATGATATCTTTATTTTATCCAAAAGATACGAAGTTCATGAAAATAAATTGTCAGTTATTATAAAGAATCCTAGAAAAAATGGATTATAAGGGAAATTAATCATGTTTGAATTATTTCTTCACAAGATTTATTTTATTGGAAATATTGTATCTAAGGATAGAATCTCAGTTGATCAATCAAAGACCATGGTAATCCATGAATGTCCAGCACCGAGAAGGATAACTGGGGAACACAGTTTTATTGGATTTATAGGTTATTCTCGATGTTTTGTCCAGAATTTTTCCCGATTTGATAACCCATTAAACAAGCTCACTCGTAAAGGGGTAAAATTTGTTTTAACAAAAGAGCATGAATAATGTTTTTGTGTTCTAAAGAGAGGATTATTTAATGACCCTATCTTGACTCTACTATTGGGAAATGATGGGTTTTTTTATTTATAGTGAGGCTTCAAATAAAGGACTTGGCAGTGTCCTTATACAGAATGATAGAGTTATTTCTTATGCATCACAGAATCTAAAAATTAATGAGCAAAACTAACCCACTCATGATATTGAGTTAGAACCTATAACCTTTTCTCTGAAAATGTGGAGACACTATCTCTATGGTGAAAAATGCGAGATTTATACTGATCGATTGAGTTTGAAATATATTTCCTCTGAGAAAGAACTCAACATGAGGCAAAGATGATGGCTTGAACTACTCAAGGATTATGATTGCACAGTAAACATCCACCAAGGGAAGGCAAATAGAGTGGATGATTCTTTGAGCAGAAAGGATCATGGAGTTTTGAACAAAATCTCAGTTGAAAAGGATCCCATATACATGGATATAGTAATGATGGACATGTGAATAACCAAGGAATGTGAAACATCTAAGATTTTTCAAATAGTTTCCAAACCATCTTTATTAGAATGAATAATGTTTTCTCAGACTAATGATGAATAATTAAGAAATAAAATTAATGTTTCAAATGATGTATGATTGAGTGACTTCATATATGAAGATGGTATTTTGAAATTTGGGAAGATACGCAGTGTTCCTAACATACCTGATATAAAAAGGGAATTATTGGATGATTCTCATAGCTCTAATTTTGTTATACACCCTGGGAGCACCAAGATGTATAGAGATTTGAAGGATCATTTTTGGTTGGACAACATGAAGAGGGAGATTACTGATTTTGATTCAAGATTTATGGTTTTTCAACAAGTGACAATGGGAAGGTAATAGCCTGGAGAAGTCATGAAACCTCTTCCCATACCTGAGTGGAAATGGGATAATATTATGATCTAGTTTTTCATGGTACTACCAATGACTCTGAGTAGGAGTAATGAAATTTGGGTCATTGTTGATCATCTTACTAAGTCAGCACATTTTCTTGCTATAAGAGAATAATTACCCCTTGAAAGTCTGGAATTACTGTATATTAATAATGTTGTAAGACTCCATGGTGTACCCCAATCTATTGTTTCTAATTGTGATCCCCGTTTTACATCAGGATTCTGGAAAAGTCTCCAGAAGGCCCTATATACTAAACTTTGTTTGAGCACTACCGACCACCCTCAAACCGATGGACAATTAGAACAAACTATTCAAACCTTATAAGACATGATGAGATCTTACTCACATTACATTCAAGGTATGTGGATTCAATATTTACCTCTGGTAGAATTTTCCCATAACAATAGATTTAATTCAAGTATTCTGATGGCACCATATGAAGCGTTATACGGAAAGAGATGTTGCAGACCAAAATGCTGGGACGATGTTGGTGAAAGAAAACTCATAGGCCCATTGAGGAAATAATGGAAAAGGGGAAGGTAATCCAAACCCACATCAAAGACGCTCAATGTAGGAAAAAGAGCAATGCCGATAACTGAATGAAGGATTTTGAATTTCAGGTATGAGATCATATTTTCTTGTAGCTAACTCCATGAAAGGGTGTTATACATTTCAGTAAGAAGGGTAAATTGATTCCCTAGTAAATCAGACCATTCGAAATTCTAGAACAAATTGGAGTTGTAGCTTATCATTTGGCAATGCCTCCAAGTCTCTCCAAAGTTCATGATGTTTTCCACATATCCCTATTGAGAAAATACATGCCTGAACTAATGCATGTACTCAACTATGAGAAAATTGAACTGGAACATAATCTGTCTTGTTGTGAAGAGTCTATCAAAATTCATGATACAAGATTACATGTGTTGAGAAACCGGACGACTCATCTGGTAAAAGTTCTATGAAGAAACCATAAGATGGAAGAGGCTACATAAGAACTAGAGGAACGCATGATAAAGAACCAACCAAATCTTTTTGTTCGGTAGTATTATAGAAATTTTGAGAACAAAATTATTTGAATGGGGGAATAATGAAACACCCCATGCTTCCATGGTATGCTTCCCTTTGAATAATGCAATAGTTTGCATTATACGTAACTTTAATATTCTAACACACTGAGAACAATAAAACTAGCAGTTATGAATAGTAATAAATAATTTTTGAAATTATATAAATTTTATTATTCAATTTTGAATTCATTTTTGAATTCAGAATATCAGAATTAGCTTAGGGTGAGTTATTGGTATTTTTCTGAAAACATTCATTTTTTTATGAATAGTGAAAAACACTGCGTTGTTGGTTAAAACCGAAATTTTATTTAAATAATTATTTAGTTTATTTAAATTTATTTTTGGTCAAAATACATACATAATACCTATATATGATCAATGTAATTCATTGGAGTCATTTTATAATATGTTTAGATATATAAAAAATTTATTGAACTTTTTACCATCTTTTACCCACCTCTTAGGAGCATTTGAAAATTTGAATAAAACTAAATTTTACAACTTCTTTGAGTTGAATTTAAAACATCCATGAGACATGGTTAATATCAGTAAGTATAATGTGGTTCAATATGAAGAAAATAAATTTTTTGAATAGTAACTTTTGACTTTTATTTACCACGGTTAAAAGTAAATAGGGTAATTAAGGGTAAAAATGATAACATAATTACCCTAAAACATGGTATAATTCAATTGAATAAGAATAATTATATCCAAGAAAATCATTGGAACAAAATTGGATCTGCATTAGTCCACCTATATTAGATAAGGATTTTGATTATTATTTTATTTAAAGAAGATTAAAAAGAGTTAAATTCAATGTATAATAACTAAAACATTTTTAATATAGGGATATACATATGAAAAATTCAACTATGTATACTAATTATAAAATTAAAAAAATTATATAATTTTAATTTATTATAATTTTTTTATATAAATTAAAATAATTTATTTATGACACGGTGATGATGGAGTAATTACCTTATTAATGAAAGATTAAAATAATTGATATTATAAATATCCAAATAATTGTAATTTGAGACTTCTGAGGAATTACACTAATTTTATAGGATAATATGATATGTTAGGGTTGATAAAATTATTTTTTTGGAGTAAACTTGTTGTTATGTTTTTTACAGAAACCAAATACTTAATAGTGTCAAAATTGAAGTAATTGAGTTTTTAAGACAAATACAATATTATTAATTGATATAATATTTCTAAAAATATAAGGTTCATAAAAAGGAATTATATAAGGTTATATATATTATTAATTAACAAAATGGGGTTCCCATGTATTGTTATAGTAATATTATTAACCATATTATATAAAAATACAATGCGACTTGGTAAATGTCAAACTATTTAACTAAGTCTTAAATCTAAAATGATAAGGTTAATATGATGACATAAACCTATATAAAACATATTGGTTGAGATGTTTTCGACCCATCCCCACATTAGCCTCGACATAATATATTTTGGAGTCATTGGAAACAGAAAATTATTTTATTATAAAATAATATATCCAGATTTTCCTAGAGTGACCCTCACCTATCTTTTAAAAGGCCACTAAACCTTCTCTTAATTTCACACATCCAAAGACTTTTGGCGCAGACAAATCCAACCCAACTATCCTCTAAACTATCATAACTTAAACATAGAGGCCTTACGTTGATCATAATTACAACTTATGGAGCCATTTCGATCATATAAAATTAAAGAACCCAAAGTAGAGGTAAATATTTCATCACCCCCTTTAAGTTCTTTTATTCTTAAACTTCCTCATTCATTATTGTTTCCATTTTAAAATAATAACTTCATTATATTCTATATACGGGGATTTTATTATAAAAATGGTATAACCAAATTTATTATTCTATCCATCAAATCAATGAAAAAGTCACTATACGTGCGTATATACGGACTACCATCTCCACGTCATGGTGTAGTTTGTTATTGAAACACTTCATTATTTGGATCGGTATAATAATGAGTATAACTAAAGTAAATAATAAATATATCATTTTAATGATTTTTTATATATGATATACAATCCAATTACAATCTATTTCACAATCAATATAATGATATTGTCACTTGTGCGTACGTACGAATTACCATCTCCACAAACGCGATGAGATTCATTCCCCATCGTAATCGATGAATAATAATTTTTATTTTATGATTAAAAATAATTTAAAAGAACTTAATATCATTATGGATATGAATAAAATACATCCTATATGTAACAAACATGACTTACATGACAAATAATATAAAGGAAAATTGATCAATTAACACCCGAAAAGATGACACTACTAAAATATTATTAACAAATCAATATTAAGGGATCATATATGATATCATATTTATGTACATAGTTCTTGTATAATTCTATAATAATTATTTAACAATTATAAAAGAGGTTAACATAGCATTGACCTAGGAAAAGTACATGGTAATGGTTAATTCCACAATCTCTTTATTATCTGAGGTTGTTTTTACGTCAGTATCTATTGGAACCTCTTTATCATCCACATCCCCGTTATCTTAAAAATGTACTCCAAATAGTTTTTAATATTTAATATAAAATGTGTTAAAGTAATTTGTACCCTTATTTTACGTTTTATTTCTTGAAAGGAACCATTCCGTAATTTTCCTAAAAAGGAACTTTATGACCTTTTTGAAAAAATTAAGGTAAGAATGTTTTTTAACATATACGGTGAGTTTGGTTATTTTATGCTGTTATAACATCATAAAATCTTCCTTTATAAACTTATAATAAATATTTTAAAATAATTTTTTTCTTTTATAATTATATTACTTTGATATTATTTCAAAATTTAAAGAGATATTTCTCTAAAAAGTGTTTTTATTTTATCTATGTCAACATCCTTTTAATGGATTATAAGCTTATTTGATGCTGATTTACTATGATACAAATCATCAATATTGTATTGAGGTCTTTGTGATATGATTGACTTTAGATGTGTTATTCTAATACCATTCATGGTTTATGGATAAATTATAGACATTTTTTATGCTAGTTTTAATAGTAATGTTTATTTTATTTTTATAACATTTTCATATGAGGATTACATTAGACATAGTAAGTGACAGGTGGAGCCCGCTATAGGTCCTCGATGCATCGGTAGATCTCATTTGACCAACTAGTGTCTTTGAACAAGGCCTTGACAAAATCTTATTTGTAATCTTAGCACAAGGTCTAGACTATGTGGTTATGAAGTCTGGAATTATGCATTCCATCATTATGAAAGTGGCTATTGATATTTAATGTAATTATACAACTAGCAGAATATCCATGTGAAACAGTAAATGAAATTATTTGATTTTTTCCATACCATATTATTCTGATGTTTATGTTTAAAAGGGTTTTTTTATTCTAATACATTTCATTAAATGTTTATGATTATTTATATAAGTTTCCACTATATTTTTATCATTATTAAGCATTTAATCTCACCCATTTCTATATTTTATTTTTCCCAGGATGTGAAGATGTATTTTATAGTTGACCTGTAGGGATAAGATAAAGATATAATTGTGTTCAAAAGAGGAAAAAATGTTGTTGATGTTTTTATTTAATGATGTAATGTAAAACCTATGAATGTGTCTAGTACTTTCAAGGCTACTAAAAATATCCGACTTTCAATACATGATTCCTTGTATAATGAAAATGTTATGTAATAATGAACTGACTCTGGGTAACTAGGTTCGAGGCATTATAACCATTGGGCATGGAGGTAGAGGTAGTGGAATATGTGATTTTGGGAAAGAGTGTGTATATCATTAGATTGGTGGAGCTCCGAGGATTCCAACTGCATCACAAGGAAGAGGGGTAAAATCATTTCATGATGTTCATCCTACACTAGTGGATATAGAAGTTGTACCATCAATAGTGAGAGGAAACATTCTTATATCTTAGGCACATTATTGTTTCAAATTTTAAAATCATTCTTATAATTTTTTTATATCATCATACCATGGGAATGGTTTGAGATTGGATGTGGAGTTTATGACTGAGATGGTGATGATAGATACACTAAAGGGAGTACAGTCATGGGAAGTCTTCCTATGCAAGGGGTGTTCACTCATTGATGGGGAGTATCATTTCGGTTGGGATCAATAAGTCCTTTACTTGTCAGACCATGATCTAATTTTGGGTGTGAATTATTGGAATCATTTTTATTCAAAGTTGATTGTTAACATAGGGGATTGAATTTTACATGTCATATGAGTGAAAAATTTGTTCACTACGAAGAGTGGAGTATCACAGTAGGCCATGATAAAAAAATTAATTACTAACTAGGAAATATCCCCACCTAGGATTCTAGTCTGTAGCTAGATGAAATAAGTGTAAATCATGGCTTCTTTCCTTCCATAGTGGACATGTTCTTGGTCATGATTCCTATTGAATTATTTGGTATTCATCCTGAGAGAGAAGTTGAATTTTTGATTGATCTCATGTTAGGGGATGATCTAGTATTGATTCCACCATAAAAATAGAATTGATAGATGATGAAGTGATAAAGATGTAGATAGACGATTTAGGGATTAAGGGATTTATCCTTCAATGTACATAACCACGAGGTTCTATAATTTTCTATGCTAATAAGGATGACGAGACATTGTTCTTCTGTGTTGACTACCAGAAGTTTAACCTTATGACTGTGATGATTCAACATCCTCTTTCACATATCAATGATCTCCTCAACTAGTTAAGATAATCTTGTGTTTTATAAAATATTTACATGAGACCAGGATATCATTAGTTGACATTTCGAACACATGATATACCAAAAACATCATTCATAAGAAATGATAGAAATTATGAGTTAATCAAAATTTCATTTTCATTGGGGAATAATCCTGATTTATTTATGGCCTTGATGAATATAATCTTACATCTATGCCCGGATTAGTTTTTGGTAACATTTCTGGATGACAACATGGTGTACTCCAAGACTTATGATGATCATGACCAATATCTTGACATCATCTTTTTTACACATAGATAGAATCACCTATATGATAAGATATAGTAGTTTCAATTTTTGATTGATTGGGTACACTTCCTTGATAAAATATTCTCATAAGAAGGTGTGTTAGTTGACCAATAGAAGGGGAAAGAAGTTGTTTTTTGGGATAAGCCAAATAATGGTTTCGATATTTGCAGCTTTCTTGTTTTAAAAAGATATTATCAATGGTTAATCCAAGACTTATATCATTCTAAAGTACCTCTATCAGTATTTAATAAGAAGGTGGTCAAGTATGAATGAATGGAATCATGTGCTAGTGAATTCCATGAGTGAATATTTTTCTGATAATTGAACCAATATAGATCCTACCCAAGACATGTGAGGAGTATACAAAAATTTTTTCCTCCAACTTAGACATAGAGTAGTGTTGATATAGGGAGATCGAGTTGTGTCATATGGGTCTCGATTGTTGAGACCAAATAAACCAAAATACCCATCACACAAACTGTATAATGCTTTAGTTGACTACGCATTGTTGTTTTGGAGGCATTATCTTTTAGAAGAGAAGAATGATGTGTATGTAATTCACAAAAGCTTAAATTATTTCTTTTCATTGTGAGATATGAATCTATCGAATAGGATATAGGTTGAATATATGTAGAAAATCAAATTTTTCCAACATATATGACTGGGAAGGGAAATAGTGTGGATGAAACATTGATCTAGAAAACTCAAAATCAAGATGTTCATGATTACTATGCTGAGTAGAATATGATTAATTTGTTAGATGATATGCATGTTATGGTTCTAGAGAGTCAAGAGCACCTGAATCATAAATTAGTTTCATAAGAGTGAACACGTTTGAGATGGATCATGAATATTCATTATTAGGATCCAAAATGATTGGTCTTGAGTGAAAGCATTGGAGGATAGGAAACACCTTTAGACTGAATCATTGATAAAGACGAAATCATCAATATACAGAACCAAGATGTTATATCTATGAGTATAAGGGAGGAGTTGATGCATGAATTTCATGCCTCTATGTGGGTGGTACATCCTGGTGTGACTGAAATTTACCTTGATCTTTGAGGATAGTTTTGGTGGATGGTGATGAAAAATACGATAGTCGGGTTCATTAAATGATGCTACACCTATCAAAATGTGATGGAAAGTCATCAATGGCCTAGATCATTACATTGGTCATTTCCTATTCTAGAATATAAATTGGAATATTTTACCACTAATATTGTGGCGGTTCACCCTAGGAATTTTAGAAATAATTATTTTTTTCTGGTGATTGAATAAAGACAGTCAATGGTAGTACATTTCCTATAAAATTGGGATACAATCTCAGTGGATTAGTTGGTAGATAATAATGTTCGAGATATATTCATCTAAATAGAGATCCAAAGGGTATTCATTCAATCCATGAATCAGTTTTTAAATTATGATTCAGGATATTCATAAAAAAAGTATTTTTTGTAAAAAGGTTCTAAGAATTAAAAAATTACGTCTATAGATAAATGGGTATTCAGAGCATTTGATATAGGTGCTAGAGCATATGTTTTAGGCATGTATCCTAAACATTGGTGGATCTTGGGAGAACAACCAATCATTGGTGGCTTTAACCTATAATAAAAATTATCAATAATCTATATATATGAAACCATATGAGGCACTTCATGTTAGGACATACAGATCTCATGTATTTTCGATAGACGGTGGGGATTCAATGATATTGGGAAAACGTCTCACACATGAGACATTAGTGAAGGACTAGAGGATTCAGAATTGTATGGATATGGATCAAAGAATATAGATTTTGTTTACTGATAGACATTAATGACCCATATACATTTAAATGGGTGATCATGTATTCCTTTGATTACCTCCTAGATTGGGTCACCACAAGATACTAAGATAGGGCATGTTGGCACCCATGATGATTGCACTGTTTGAGGATATAGAGAAAATCGGGCTACTGGTGTACCGATTTGATCATCAAAATATTTACAATTTTGAACATGACATCTTTCTTATGTCAAAACTTCTCCCATATCACCCGAACCCTTCTCATTTGATCAGTGTGTATGATGTTTAACTTAAGACTGATGCATCCTTTGAGAGCCATATGATACGTGTGTTGGATCACATTTAGAATAATTTATAGGGAAATACCATGTTGATGATTCATTTAAAGTGGAAACATGGGTGTGTGTGGGTGGAAAACATTGAAGGAAAAGTGGAAATACCATCTTAGTGGACTGGATTTCTTTACATGGAATATAAGATATTATTTTCAATTTAGCTCACGGATGATCTCTTTTAAGGTGGAGATATTTTAAGAACACGAACCATTATGATGAAATATGAAGTATGTTTTCAAGTACACATTTTCATTTTTTTGAGTAATATTGTTTGGGTTTTATCTTTCATGTGTATGGGTATAATTCTGAGAGAATTTGATGGGTAATGGGCAGTGTGTTGTGGGCGGATGGTTTTCCCAAACCATGTACCCTCACCCTGCTAACCATGAAACCCCTCATATAGAGGGATTTCATGGATGGTGAACGGATTGTAAAATATGGTTCCCCTAGAGAAACCATGAACCCCCCAGAGGAGGTGCATGTTAAGGGGAATGGTTTGGTATTCAATACGCCCCTACCCCAGAAACCGTACGCATGTTTTTAATTGTCTCTAAAATTTGTTTTTAAGTTTATAATATCCCTTTATTAACCCCTAAATTTCAATTCATCAACCATAAACTTTATCACTAATTTATTGGGGCTCCTGGAGGAATTCATAGTGCTCCTGACCTCTGTTATTCAGGATTTTAATTCTTTATTGATGATCTACACCTATCCCAATAATTGAATCTCATCCCGATTGGATTCCCATCTCTCTCGTGTTCTTATCCCTTTTATTAAATGGAATTCACCCTTATTATTATTGGATATATAACCATGATTAATGAATCTTGTTTCTATTGTTCTTGGATATATGATTTTACCCAGATCTCATTCTTCACCATCATTAAAGTTATTCCATTCACATTATTAATTTCTATTGGGAGATCAGTCCCCAACAAATTGAGGTAGGTGGCCTAATTTTAATTTCCCATATTATTGTTTCCAAATTCATGTATGTGTCGTTATAATTTGATTGGCTGATTTGTAAATTGAATCAAGAATTGAATTAATTAATTGATTTTTTATTTTATGGAAACATTAATTAATTTATAAACTAATTAATAGATTATGTCAAAGGGAAATTGATGGGAGATTTGGTAATTTTTTTTTAAAAAATAGTTATTTAATTAGTTATTTTGGATATTGAGATTTTGAAATTGATTTGATTAATTAATTATTGAATTAAATATTGAGATGTAGATATTGTGAAATTTATTTGATTAATTAATTGTATTATTAGTTAATGTGATGTTGAGAATGGTAAATTTTTTTAGTAAATTAATATTTGAATTAATTATTGATATATAAATATCATTGAATTTATTGGAATGCATAATTGTCAAATTAATTACTTTTTATTGAGATTTTTTAATTAGATTAATTAATTTGGGAATTAATTAATTGGAAGTGTTTGGATTGTTCAATTGATTGAAATTGATTTATTAATTATAAAATTAACTAATTAATGTTTTTATTGTGAAATGTGATATGAAGGTTAAGGTTGATTAACCCTGATTGATGTGATATATGTGAAATGTGTTCTTGTTTGATAAATGGGGTGTGGGAAATGGAATAGTGCTCCCAAAACCCATGGGGGAAAAACCCTTCGTGTTACAAGACCAAATTCATGCATACATAATTTTTTTGTGGATAGGAATTGATGCACCAAATAACCTTGAGGTGTGGGATGTGGAATATTGCTCTAAATACCCATAGGGTGCAAGAAACAACGTTCTATGCCCCCAAGATCGACATTGGACTATGGTTCCAAGTGTCCATGTAATGAATTGAAATGAAATAGATAATGAAATCCTACATGATTTAATAAAATTTGAATTTATTATGTTATATGGTTTAGAATTTGACATGGTCCTAAGAACATATTGTTTTGATTGAGATTTATTAGGAACCTGAGGCAGTTATGTGGTTAAACAAAGAGTATTTGAATAAATGTAAACTATTCAATTTTTTTATTTTATTTATTCCATATACAAATAAATACATTTTTATTGATTTTATTTTATTTTAGAAACAATTTTTGGTTCCCTATTGATTTGTACTAACATGATACTTGGGAAGTTTGATTGGTACTAGAATATATTTCATGGTCGTAGGAAAGGTTACGGGCTAGGGCCATATTTTAGATTGATGGGTCAGGATAACAAATTGATACGGGAACCAACCATTCTGTCAGGACTCTCATGTTAGTTACCAATTTCTCTATTTTATTTTAGGTTTTTTATATAGACACATGACACATATTAGCATTACATGAATATTTTTTAGTCTTGGATATTGTATTTCTTGTTTTAATCGTCATGTGATATTATTATTATTATAGATATGGTTTTATATTATAGTTATTATCTATTTATTTTCTTATGCTATGATACTTGGATAAATAGGGTATTGTCTCTCCAAGATCAATATTGACCTTCATTGCTAGTCAGAAACATCTGAAAAATGGGGAGGTTTTTCTATGATCATGTGACTTACTGACTTGGGGTACCGATGTGCGGCACCCGAATTGATACATTATAGATACTATCCTAATAATAGATTTAGAAATATTTTAATATGTATTTAAATATTATAAAAAAGTTATATTTATTATCTAAAAATAATAGTTAGTTATTATATATTTTTCATATATGTGGTGAGTAATATCTACCATTTTGAAATAGTTTCATTAAAATTATTTATATATTAATTAATGTTTTAAGGTTCATAATATCTAGAACATTAATGGTACTCCCAGTGATTTATTATAATTATTTATAATTTCATACATTAATTACTTGGGTGATTTATCTATTATATATAAAGTTCGTACTGATGATGATGATATTTCATTAATTTATAACGAATTATAGCATTTTCAAAAATAATGAAATTCATAATAATATCCTAATTTTTGTACAAAAACGTATTTTTTATATATTTATATGATATTATATCACTAATTAAATTCCCATAGTCTTCCATGACATAAAATCATACCATTTTTCATGTACATTCTAAAACATACCCAAAAATAAATATATTTAGATTAATGGATGATTTTCAGGTGGTTTTGTTCTATTATCATTATACCATAAGCGTAAAAAAAATCAAATGTTTATTAGGGAGTTATTTAAAAATTTTATGTAAATAGATTAATATGAAATTAATATTAGAATTTTGCAAAAAAATGAATAAATTGATTTTCCTCTCATTGTGCTTATTTTACACAATTGAATTGACGATGACCATTTATTGATATTTTTATTAATTTTTTATGATATTTTTATTACTAGAACCATAATAATATTATAGAAATATTTTTTTCAATTTAATGAATTATTTTTGTCCTTTGTGAAAGGATGTAATGAAAATAAAAATATTTAGTCATGAAGATGGTAGATCTCACACACACAAGTATCACATCCTCATTTTTTAATGAATGATGTAAAATATAGATAATGGTCATTAAAATAATAGTATAAAATTAATAACATAACTTATTCTAATTTTTGTATCATATGAATTATAAAATTTTAATTTTAATGGAATGAAATAAAATAATAAGTTATTAAAAAAATGATTAAATATATTTTATTTTTTAGTTTTCTATGGGGAATTCCATTGAATAAAAGGGTAGTCGGGAATCTATTTTCGAATGAATCTCAAAGAATAGGAATATAATTATAGGGTAAGTATTAATGGGAATTTTTAATGAGGGAAATAAATTTATTAGTGGTATTGATGGTGTAGTGGGAGACCCTATTAATACGTGAAAATGATGGAATTCTAGTAAATAAACATAAATTTTTAATAATTGGACGCCACCCACAAAGAATGTGGGACTAATTTTTATGAATAATACAGTGAAGAAAATATATAGTCTATAAAGGCCTAAAAAACACACAAGAATGCCTATTTAATTTTTAAAAAATAGGTTATACCATTTTATCCCAAATTTACATTTACTAAAGTTACTACTTTTATCTTAGAAATTAATCTTTTCATACTAAAAACGCTAAAAACTATATATTAGGGAGGTAAGAACTTAAAATAATCAATAAATTTTAATTATTTCAATTAATAATGTTGGTAAATTTTATTTCTAAAATAATAAATGTATCATGTATTGGAAATATTTTCTGGGTAAAAATATCAAATGTGTTATTAAAAATGTGATATTTGAATGCAAATAAAAATAATTTTTTAATTTTTAATTTAAAATGTAAAATACATATTTTATGTAGAATGTTTTTTTAAATTTATATGACATAACATCCTTTTAATATTTTCATTAAATCATATTATTTTAAAGTTGTATAATACACTATTCATCATAAAATAAATTCTATCTCAAAAAAATTATTTATAAGAAAAAAATTTAAATAATGAATTAGAAAATAATGATCATTTTTATCAAAATAATATTTTAAATTTAGGAATTTAACATTTAAAAAAATTATAAAATCTAATGAATAATTATTTTAATAGAAAAAATGACTCTTTAGAGAAAAAATTATTTTTCTTCTTATTTTATATCATTTACTAATTAATGGTAAAGAATTATTCACATGTATTACAATGAATTATTCATAATATTATTTTTATTTAAATCATAGTGCATAAAATGGATTTTTTAAAAAATAACACTATTTCCTTAAAATGGTTTTATTATGGGGTTTTCAATAACAGTTGAATTTTATTAATATTAAAATTATACATTATTATTATTCTATATATTTTCTATAAACTAGTTGCTCTTATTCATTACCAATAATTCAACGTCTATTTTTTACATCCATAAATAGATATTTATATTCTATCATAATATATCACTGTTTTTTAACAACAATGATGTGTGTATAGAATGCTATTTAAAATGATGGATTTTAAATGTTATTCATATATTAAAAATTGAGGGGTTACAATCACTATTAAAAATAAATAAATAAAATCCATAAAATTGGACTCATGTGATCAATGTAATTTCTATATGGATCTCATAAATAACAAAACACTGCTAGATTATCCTGGGTTTATATACGAGGTATTGTAAGATTTATCTATATGAAAATTTGTTATATTCATTACATATCCAGAGATAAACAACTCATAATTTCTAATTGATCTCTACTATGGGTATAAGGGATAAAACTATACTGAATAACATCCCACAATCCTATATAATTATTTAATAATAATCATAGATCTATGTTATTTTATTTTTACCTTAATATCCAATTACAGGTGATAATATTTATAAAAAAAGACATCATAATATCATGCATGACAAATCATGACCATCTTTATTAGTAGTAGTTTCATAGAGTTTATCTTTTTTACATAGTTATTGGTGACTATTTATCTCATTGGAAATTTTATAGGGATATCTAGTCACATATTTCCAATCCTCTTTATAGATAAAGAAAACATTTTTTATAGATTTTCTATTTCCCTCGCAACTAAATGTATGATTTACTCCATCTACAAACAAATAGAATTTTTCTACGCCTTTAATAATATTTTACTCATGGTTTCTTACACATCTACAACATGATATAAATTCATTCTTTTTTCATTCAATACCATTATGAGAACCTAACCATAAATAATATCTAAATTGAATATTCAGAAAATAATTATCATTATTTCATTTTTAATAAATTTTTTGGAATGTAGATTTATAGAATTAAGACTTACATCATACACAAAAACCAATACAATACAAGTTTGAAACATCTTATTATTTTCAATTTTCTTAAATAAAAAATATTTAAAAAGAAAAACAGTTTTTTAAGAAATTTCATTCATATTTTCAACATGACATATTCTAAGTTTCTACTCATTATTGAAACCCTATGAAAAAAAATTTCAAATGTTAGATGATAATAAAAATTTCAATAAGTGACATCAAAAAATGGTAGTTCATTTTAAAACATTAATATCATCAAATATATTTTCCCATTAACGTAAAAAACATAGTGCTAAAATAATCATTTACACACACATGAAATTATCATTACATCACATCATTTTTCTGTATAATATTACAAGAAAACATAAAGTCAAAATAAAAATTAAAATCAATTATTATAAAATATTAGAAACAATGAATATATATTTTCTTAATGATATTCGTGTTTACTGACAATGGAATAATCCTAACTTTAAAAATATTGTTAACATATCAGTTTACATAAAACATTTTCCCTAATAACTTATTAGAAATCACATAAAATTCATTTTGGTTACATGAGAAATCATATACATATAAAACTTTCATGAGAACATACATGTTTAAATAACCGTTACTATTGAATTCTGACATAATTCTCCACAAATCATAGTCATTACCTAATGCATTGGAGAGCTGTATTGGGCTCACCCATCTTCAAGAACTATAATGGGCTCGCCCATCATCATGATCTATATCAGGATCCTCTATCATCATAAAAAATTTATAATGTCCATATCACAATTAAAAAAATACATTTTTTACATTTTTTACATAAAATCATTGCCAAAAATTTATTAACCCATTTATAAATCACTTTTACAATACAAAATACACTTTCACTATTAAAAACCCATTCTCATGACTAAAATAACCAAAAAAGGGGGGAAAGAGTTTATTAATTTAAATAAATTATAGAATAATATAAAGGAACCTAAATATTAAATAATGGGTCTAGTTGTGCGAAATCCAATGATACCTTATACGATAGGATAAAATATTCCTTCTTCCTCAAATTCTATTTTTTGGTATTTTCAAATAAGACGCTATATGGTAGCGGTAACCAACACAAAATATGTGGAATAAAAGTTCATAACAGTATAAAAGAATTTCAAAATAAAAAAAGAAAATCACATCTTCTAAAGTGACCTTGACCTCGAGCCATGTGTAACGACAACATTCGAAGATACTTCGTATCACCAAAAATCATCAACACGAGTCCAACTGCCATCACTATCCCTACCAGTTGCCAGAGAACCTCACCACTGTAAATCAAAAACAGCATCTACGGCCACTAGAAACCACCGAAAACCATTTTAAATGACATTGATCACCACCATCCTCATCTAAAAACACAGAACATCATGTAAAAAAACCATGAAGAAATAAAAAAATTGATTCCTTTTGAATCCCACTGAATGAGAAAAATATGACTAAAATTTTTATTTTAAATAAATTGAATCAATATAAATTCATATTTTTCTTATTTTTATGAATATACACATCAATGAAAAATATTTGGTAAATAAGTCAATAAAATATCTTAATACAAGATTTCATGTTAATGTTTTTCTTAATTAAGTCTAACTCATTATGTGAGATCATATATCATAATTTGTAATAAACATAAGATAATTATTTATATGATTAGATCATTTATTAAAATTTATTATTTATTTTATTTAATTTCCGGTTATGGTATATTTATTTACTTAATCAGTTAAGTTTACATTAGCTGTTTTGATAATATTAAGATCATTTATCAAAAATAACATTTGAATGATTTCTATGGTCCAATAGGTAATTATTTAATCATATATAGAATATTAATCATGAAATAATTAAACTTTTTATACACAGTTTATCATATTTAAACCAAAAATGAATTACTATTAGAAAATACGAATGTTTTTACAATCACTGAGACAACATATCTTACGTATACATGGGAAAAGTTTCCATTTTTCATCGATCATGTAAGATAGAAGTAAAGTACTATTTTATAAAAAACTATAATTATATCAGAAGTACAATATTACTTGTTTACATATTCGTATATATATTATCAATTTGATACGTTGATGAAACATTTATCATTCCAATTCTTGGAATAGGTAATTCACAAGTACACATTAATGACATTATCATTTTTCATAGAATTAAAGGATAATAAAAGATAACATATATTTAAAAAATAATTTTTATTTAATTAATATAAATTATATAAATTTATTCTATTATTATAACCATCTCTGGTCGGTGTTTATGGAATATAAATTATATTGGGTTTTGAGGAGGTAGTGCACAAAACACATGAAGGCCTATTTTTTTCTTATATGATATATGAGGAGATGGTTTTTGGTTATTAATTTAATAAAAAATTCTTAGTATATTGAATATATTTTTTTGATTATTTCACCTTTTTTTTGAATATATTATTGTGGTAAGAGAAGAAATAAAACTAAAACATTTTGATAAAAGATATACCTCTTATTCAAGCAATTCCTTAACATTTGTTAGGTATTATTTTCGGATCAATACCAGCATTAGAAGGATTATGGTGTAGTGATTTTATTTATCAGATTGTTATTTATGTGTAAATAATGGAGGATAAGTGGTTTAATTTTATAAGTGATTGGAGGGTCACTTTTGGATTTTCTTACATTATTGAATTAATATATATTAATTTTCATTGAAAATAGATCAGAATTTATATAACTAAAATTTATTATGAGTTTTGGTATATATAAATTCATATAATAAATATTTAATAAGTCAGATAATGTTTCGACCCTTATATCTTTTTTCTAAACCCCCATTAACTTGTTTTCCAAATACCTAGATATCAATTTTTATATACTTTTAAGATGATGAAATTTACTAAAAGGGTAAAAATAACCATAATTGGTTCATAATTTTTATTTTCAATCATATCACACTTTATTTCCCAAATATAGTGTTTTATGAAATTTTATATTCTTTTATTAAATATTATTTATTATATAGTATCATTAATAGAAATTTTGTTAATATTATATTAAAACATATGTATTCCTCATCTAAAATTTTTCCAAAATAAAATGAAATTAATGATAACGAGGATATAGTTTTGAAATATTCATACAATAAAATTAATAATTTACTAGATAACATTTTAAAGCATATATTTTGGTTTAACCCCTTGTATAAAAAATTTTATCATTAACAATAGTAATTAAATTTCAATATTAAATTGTTATAAATTTAAATATATGATTAAAATTAAACAATAAAGTGATAGAGCTAAAATTATAGAATTTTTATAAATATAATTTTCATATTGAATTATTTCAATGATTTTTAAATAATTTATTAAAATATTACTTAACAAAAAATATCATTTATTTCGTTTTGACACCATTCATTTTTTTAACATTGAAAACAACATTCCTTATAACGAATTAAAATGAAAACTTTCAATTATACTTTATATATTTATTTATCAATAAAATTCATGGAAAAAATAATTTTTTCAAATTATGATATATTTTATATTTTTAAAATAATATGTTTTATTTTTTATTAATTTAATATATATTCTTTATATGCTATATAAGAATTTATGGTAATTATTTATCACTAAAAATTTGAAATAAATTAAAAAGACTAAAGAATCCATTATCTTTTTAATTACCATTTAAAACATAGTATATTTTGTTTTCATCCTTGGAAGTATATATTATTAAGATTAAAATAGAGAGAGTGAATTATTTTTGTTAGAATAGGAATGGCCTTGACCAATTAAGAAATGATATTTTATTAAAAAACTATGTTTATAAGATTATAAAGTAAGGAGTTTTACAAAAAAAATCTCATTGAAAGTGGTGATTTAGATCAAATCGTTTTTAACGAAATGTGATCCCTGCATTTGTTAAAAAACCATATTAGTTTGACCAATACTGAGGGAGTTACCATCTGGATATTTATCTATCGAAATAAATTCAACGGATGATAGAATATCTATGAAAATAATCCTATGTGTATTCATCATCCAAGAGACGTGTAGGGACACAACACTGATAGGCTGGACTATGGTGGTGAATTGATAGTCTAAACATGGTTTATTCAAACTCAATTAATTTCTAACCACCACCACATAAATAAAATTGACTATATCTTCTTTAAGGGAGGATGAAGCTTTAGATGCTCCATAAAAGATTCCCACAACATTACCTAGTGGAAATCAAAAGAAAACTACTAACCTGTTAGCCCTAGATCCCCCCTCGGTGCATTTTCTATTGTGACTTTGATCCACATTGTTAATGATAATTTCCAAAGAACATTAAATGTAATTTATGGTGGTAGAAAATTAACATTAATATTATTTCAATCCCATAGAGATATATCATGAATATAATTATTTTCATTACCATTTTTATGGTTATTTGTTACTTTAGTAGTAACCATTATGCTTGTAAATAGAACATTATGTTTGAAGGAGGAACAAAATTGTATCCTCGAATTGGGGACCTGTTACATGATTAGAACTAGTATAGAAGCAGCCACCTGGAAAATGGTGAGGATCTAAGGAGATAGATTAAGTCTAGTTAATTCATTGACTAAGTCTCGGCTAGTTGATGCATGGTTACATTATATTTAAAACATGAAAAAAATAGAACTAAAAATTTTATAAGAAGATGCATAACTAAATAAGTGGTTATCCATATATTTTCTATATTGGGGAAAGAGGGTGTAACTAGATTATATGAAAATACAAAAGGTATTTCTTGTAGATATCCATAGGTCTCATTTTGTGAAATAATCTCTATAACAGTGTGAAATTGGAGGGCCTTATCGGCACTTTATTCAAACTATAAGTCCATCTCACTCCAATAGTGGTTTATTTGAGGAGGACCAGATAAAACAATTTTATAGAAATTATAAAGTTTTTCACTATATACAATAAAATAATTACCTTGATTAGTGTAATGTTATTACATTAAAGCATACTCAGTATCACAAGTGGAATGTAGTGGATAAGAATTTAAATTTGTTACTTGAAATAAACATTCATGTTGAGTTTATTTTTATAATAATGAAGAGAATATTATCGATGAGTAGAAATCCATTTTTGAGATGGAAATTTATTAAGGAGTGCCTTCTTCCGGTCTATGATGACTCGGACAAAATGATAGGGAAAGAGGCCCACATGTAGGTAAAATAGTGTAGTCCATATAACGAAATATTATGGGACATAATATCACATAGAAATCATAATCTAATAATATAATGATCCATTAATTTTTTATTAATCATCCTACACATAAAAAGTTTTTATATGAATTCATTAAAATTGTATATAATTTAAATTTTCATCTATCATCATTAAAGGAATTAAATTAGTTATTCCAAGTAGATGAGACTATTTTCGTTTATTTAGGGTATTCAATCCTATTTTTTTGGTAATTTTATATGATTTTGAGCAGCGTATCATTAGATTTACATAAAAATAATGAATAAAAATTTGGGAAACAATTTTATATTTCACTAGGAATACCATTCCAGGCATAGATTAATATTTTCCTTTCAATGACGAATCCTTATACCTGATATATCAAGTGATGTGATTGAAATGGAATTCTTTGGTTATCTACCAAACCATGGGAACACCATAGAATATAAATGTATGTGATCCCTCCCTTATAAAATCCCATTAAGTGTAGCCACATTCCCAGATTCTGAAATGTTCATGACAAAGTAGACAAAGGATTTGTTCTAACTACTATCCTTACCTGATATGTTTTCATAATAATAGATTATTTATTTGAGGAACATTATTTTTCCTCTCCTTGAACAAAAAAGATTATTTCATTAGTATATATAAGTTTATATAAAGATATGAGTACCCTAGAGGTTTCTAGATGTTTCACATTTCCATCATAAACTATGCGGGTGAGTATCCTAATAATATAATAATTAGAAATGTAGATGATGAGGGTAGGTAAAGGGTCACCTTTTATTACTCTCATTCAATAATTGATGTATCCCTAAAATATCTATGGATGACTACTGAGATTGGTACCAAAACCTAATTATTTTTACATAAATTATTAATGGGCAAATGAAGAAATTTTTTTTTAGGACTTTCCAGATAAAATCCCATTCAATTATGATAAATGAATTTTTAACATCTAATTTTAGAGAAATTAATTTTTCCTTTTTAGTATTTCATTCAATGAATTTTTACACACTCAGATTATGTGAATAAGGATTCTTTTTTAGTAATTCCTTTGAAAAAACCAAACTAGTTTTGAGAGAAAATGTTATTGAAGTTTTTGCCAGCTTGATGAAAATTATATTTCCAATGATATTGTTAGTAGTGTAAACAAGTGTGACCAAACTAAAAATATTTTTTTCTTAGAATTTTCAATATTTATAAATAGGGAAATTGATTGATAAGTAACCCAATGTGGAAGAGAGTCATATATAATGAACTGAAAAAAAAAATCGGTAGCCGTAATTTTGAATTACATTACAGCAAGAATGAAGGAAAGAGTTGGTGAAGCCATTAAGACCTTTATCACATCCATAGTTGTTGAAAAAATATGCACTTTAATATCTTATTTTAGTTTTATATATATGATTATGATATTTTTAAAATGATTAAAAAACATTTTAATATCATTATATAATTAATAAATGGATGTGGTATAGCCATTGATGATATCCTTGTAATAAGAAACACCATGATTTGAGAGAGCCTACCTATATTCCAAAATCATATAGAATTTTAAATATAGTAAAGGCATATATATGTTTTCTAGATCCGTAAAGGTATATGATAATTTAGGAGCTTCTGTCTCCATCCTTAATCTATTTCACAACAAAGTTTCCCTTTATGATGTTTTTCTTCTAGTATAAAAGATTATTCTGAATATTTTATGTTGTGTGACATTTTGTACTTTATAATCACATAAATAAATATAATTGTTATATTCAATGGAATTTTAAATTAAAAAATATCTTTCAATGGATTCCAAAGTTAGAAAAAAACTTCTCCAATAAATAATTAATGTGATAGTGAGATCTTTAGTCATTATAAATTAATTTTAAACTAAATTTCATGATTTGTCGTTAATTAGGTGACAAATATTTTATATGGGTAATATTCATTTCAACAAAAATAAAAGGTAACTATTTAATAAATCTAAACATAAATATTATAAATATGGAATCAATTATTCATTATTCATTTAATCAATGTTGTATAATTTAATTTAATATTAATCCATAAAAATGTGATGAAAAATGAATTTTCCATAAAAAATCATTTTTATGTATAAAAAATATTATTATAAAATATTCTAGTATAATAATAATTACAAAGAAAATAATTGTATTATGTTTAAGAAAATGGATTAAATTTATTTTAAACTAAATATAAATATAATTTTTTTTGTAAATACCTAAATCGAAAATAAGCTTTTCAACATAAATCATTATTGTTCACTATTCATTAGAAAATCTATATTTTTAGAAAAATAATAATCATTCACCCTAAGATAATTTTCATATGATGGTATATTTTTTAAAAAAATTAGATAATAAAATTTAAAACAAAATTCTTGAACATAATTATAATACTCTCAAAAAAAGAAATAAAAACATTTTTTGGATGAAAACCTTTATTTTATGAATAAAAAGATTTTTCTAAAAAAACATTAATGGGTATTTTTAAATAATTACTAAATAAATTTTTATTATAAATACTCATTATCTATATTAAATTATTTATTTAATCTTATTCATACCAAAAAATTCAATAATTATGTTATATCAGTCATATTTAAAAAAAATTCTTATTATATATCCCAATTCATGTAATAATAGGCGTTGTGTGTTAAGAAATCTATCGAACTTATTTCTATTTTAAAGACATAGTGTGTTAAATTTCATCCCCTTTAATGAATATCATCTGTTAAATTTTAACATGAACATGTTAATCAAGGGTATCAAATTCAAGAATATATTTATTGAAACCACACATCATAAAAGGGGTTAATAAAAATTCTTCTTGAAAAGATGGAAAGGTAAATATTGAGGAATTTGGAAAAACAGAAAAATATGTATCCATACTGGAGAAAATTTGTGGGATACGATTATAGTTCCCTATATGAGAAATATTTTTCCTAAATGATGGAAAGTGAAAAATAATGTGGTTCTAAGAATATTAATGATCATAAAACCAAAAACAATAAGGGATAAAGAATTACATTAATCAATCAAAAATAAAGGTAATATGATATCATATTTCTTTCCTGGTTCCTTTCCCAATTTTAGGAACCCTTTTTCTATATGGACTAATAAAAAAGGAAATAAACTTGAAAGGTATTATTCTATACTTTAATGATTTCAATTATTATATCAATTTTTCATCAAACAGTGAGTATTCCTGATGAATTATTAATTATAGGAGAAAAAAATCAAACTCTAAAAGATCACATAATCCTCAAAAGTATAATATGTTAATCCTCTTATCATAAGATATTAATCAAAGATGAAACTGTTTGAACAATATAATTCTCAGAATTAAAAAACCTTGTTATGAAAAAAAATACATCTTTAATCTCCAAATCTACAATAATATGTACGAATGTTCATCATATATAATTTGATAAATAACATACCAAAAAATTCTTCAAATCATCCCCAACCATGTTAGAAACTAAAATATTACATGTTTTTAATCACATAGTCTACCTTGATTAATTTAACATTTATCTCAAATCATCATTAGTAATTCATAAATTCATGTACACCAATATTTATATCCCCTAATCCTATAACTTAAAAAAAATATGGTATTAATTTCCATAAGTAAACTAAATCTCCATAATGAAACATTAATAAAATATTACTCAAAAAGATAAATCAACCTATAATCCAAAAATAAAATCCCATATTATCTAATGATATTTAGATTACCTTATTCATGTAATGTTCCCAAAAAATTATATTGTTTTTTATCTGAAATTACATTAGTCACCTAATAAATAAATTACATTTCATCACCATGATTATCAGTATGATAAAACCTATTATTACCAAATAATAATAAAAATTACCATATAATTCATTTATGTAATGACATACTAACTAAGACATCAAATTGGAAAGTAGTAGGCATTGAACTGTTGTCTCTATTCTGTTGTGGGTTCAAGCCCTGACACTTTCTAGATGTGATATGCTGTCTCCCATCCACCAGGATTCATTTTTTCTAAAACTATATATAATTATAATTTTGTTACAAAAAATATTATGAACATCCTAAAAAATATAATTAGACATTAATGATCATTTAATCCTTAATCATTATGAATAACTCTAAAATTATGTACAAAATTCAAAAAATGGAATTATTCAATAAATAACTATTTTACATGTTAAAATCAAGGGTTAAATATACATCAAGCATCGATTAAATCCCATTAAATGTCTCCCAATGTGCTACCACAACATATAACATCAAAATAATATTACTTTATTTAAACACATGTTCATCCTTAAATATACCACTACAACATAACTCTTGAATCCCAATATTTAGAAACATTAAAAATTAAAAATTCATCATAATCTATTAACCATTATTTCCAATCATATTCTTTAATAAATTTTACATAATAATAAAAACTTGAATCATTCTATATGATTTAATAATATTAAAAAATAAGATAAAATATAATATATTCATTTCATATATCATTCATAGATTCCCCATCCTTATGATTAATAGAATTATTAATTTATAATTAATCTTTATATGGTATTCCTATTGCCATTATTTATCATTCATTTCGAGTAAATAAATTTTCATAATTCACATACTCACAAAATATAAAATATACAATTGATAACTGGAGAAAGATCTTCATTTAAATTCATGGAATTAACTAAATTATTTTTATTTCCATGGATGATTATTTCGTCATTCTATCCTTCAAAACAAAAAAATGTATTCCCATTTTTTTGTGAAATTTATTTCGGTGTTTCCTACCCCATTTCTTACACATGTGATGTTGAATAATTTTATTTATATGATCATTATCACCTGAAAACCCATAAATATTAATTAATATCTTATTTGATGCATTTGGAAACTGATATAGGTTTCGTTTATTAATCAAAACATTTGATAGCTTGTTACGAATTACCTCAAACATTATCACTGAATCACCCATTATATTTTATTTCTTATTTAGAAAATCACTACACCGTTGATTACATATACTTTTCTAAAACAAAAAAATGGTTAGTCTGTGTATATGAATAAAATCTTTATGAATTATCTTATAGGGGGCATAAATAATGATAAATATATAAAATTTATATAATCAATTAAATTCATTATAACAATCCAAAATAAACATAAATTTAACTATAATAATAAACCTTTTTATATATATATGACCTTTAACATATGTAAAAATAATATACTAACCTCAAATTTTATCAAAACTTTCTTCTGGAACACACTGTAAGGACCCTTCAATAAACAATACAAAAATTTATTTTTAGAGAATAATTAAGCCTCCTTTATTTAGATGGTCAATTTAGATTATTATTTTTATATAATTAGGTCATAAAACGTCTAAAAAGAATCATATAGTGCATGCTGGGAACATTCAATAAGAACTCATTTTACCAAAATAAAATACATTTATAAATTTTCTGGTTTTCTTTTTATCAATATTCATAATCATTTCTAAATGACATCTTTTTATTCCTACTGATCCATAAGTACCTGTGGAAGAAATTTCAAAATGTGGGACGGAAAAAAATCTCAATAATAGGAAAAAATATTAATAAAACTAAATATTCTATTTAAAAATATTTAGAATATAAAAAGAGGCTATCCATTAACATAATAATCATTAATCTCAAATAATCATTCAATTAAAGATGAAATTAGATTTAATAACAAATTTTTTTCATTAAAAATTTTATAATATATCAAAAGGGTAAAATCATAATCATGAGAGTTTCTTAGAACACATGATAACATGGGAAATATCTTTTTCATAAAAACATACTTTTCAACCCCAATAGGGATTACTCGTTCCTTTGAAAATATTATTATCATAACTTTTGCAATAAATTGATTTATAGTAAAACTAACATTAAATAATAGAAAAGTGGTGTAGAATCCTTGGGAAATAGTCTTTAATATAACCATTTTAGGAACCACTAAAAATTAGAATAAACATTATGATAAACTACGAATATACTTTTCAACAGATCATAGTCTCTAACTATTCCATTTAAGAGATATATCAGGCTCACGCATTATCATGAGCTATATCAGGGTCACATTTTATCATGATATATATCAAGAATACTCATAATCATTGAAATTATCAAAGGAAGATATCATTAAAAACATTTTTTACTACTTTACTTATAATAAATCCTTGATAAGTTCTTTTTAATCAATATGTAATGAAAATTCAGATATTGTAATACCCTTTCCTTTTGAAAAAACCATTTTAAAAACTAAATTACAATGAAGAAAAGGGATTTAGGGTTTTTATTTGAATAAAAAATATAATCCTATAAAGGAACCAAATTATCAAAGAATTGTTTTTGTAGAGATAAAATCTTTTTTACACTGTATCCATTAAAATAGAACATTCATTTTTCCAAATCCTAAAAAAGTCATAATTTTTCATCTAATATATGTAAACTGGTTAATTTTTTTGTAAATTGAATGACAAAACATATTAATTTACATTTATAATTAACTAATTTTCATAAAAATATATATGAAAATGATTTTTATGATTATGGGTAGTGAGTAAAAATACTTATAAAATAAATCTTTAAAAAATTTTAAAAGTATTTTTCATGTTAACGTATCCCTTTCCATAATTCTGGCCCATCACTAAAAATTTTAGTCATCCGGAGTAATAAAATTATATTACGAATTTACAGTCTATTTAAATTTTTTCATATTTATTAATAATTCTGTTTTATTATTACAAAGTCATAATCATTTATTCAATCAATTATGATCTTGTCAGATGTTTAGTTGATATTTATCTCGTATGTCTAAATACAATGTGTTTAGTCGACTATCCTCATTTAGGTAAATATTTTATCATCTATAGATTAAAAATCCTAACATAATTTGAATATTGAAAAATCAATTATACTTTCAAAACTAACCATGATTAATGGTTATGAAAAATTAACTATGTTACAATCATAGAGTTGAAAGTTCCATCATGCGAATGAGAAACCATCCATTTTTTAATGTTCATGAATGAATGAATGTGTGTATTTTATATCATTATACAATGATAATTATTTCATAAATAACTTATTATTTCTATAAATATAATTATATCTTGTATCCATTTTATGTGTTGATAAAGAATTAACTAGAAGGTATTATGGTGGTGGTAATCCACACGTACACTAGAATAAAATTAAAATTTTGTATGAATGCATATTTTTTGAAAATAGATGGTATAATATATTTATACAATTATTATTATGTAATTAATATTATATTTATACTTATTAAATCCATCACTAAAAAAATCTATGAGAGGTGTGATGGAAAAACATTACATTGGTTCGCGATGCAGTAGTATGCCTTATAAATGAATGATTGTTTTGATTCCCATTTGATAGAACATGAGATGGATATATGTTGTGAAACTAAAAATTAAATTCTAGTTAAATGGAATATATAGGAATAATTATTCATCAAGTAGGATAAAAAAATAAAATGAAAACATTCGATTAAAAGGTATACCGCTTCTTCAAACAACCATCGTTTTATTAAACCCAAATCCCTCTATAGTTTGTATTGTTAAAAAATTAATACATCTATAATTTTTAAGGGATTATAGGAAGGTACTTGTTAATTTATTGGATGAACTTTGATTTCTTTAAGTGTAATGAAAATAGGAGAGGAGGTTCCCTTTTAAATAAGAGGGGAGGGACACTCATGGAATTTCATAATGTATTAAAATTATATTAATTAATAATCATTAAAAACTAATAAAATTGAAATATTAAAAAATTAACAAGACCAAGAATCTAAATAATTTCATCAAATAAAATTACGATTAGTATAAATATTGTTTTTACCCTTATATCATCTTTTAACCACCATTAACCATTTTCAGAATTATTGTGATTTCAATGTATTTTCTATTTAGAGATCGTGAAAGTTGCAGTAATGGGAAAAATGAATCATAAATGTACCATTATTTGACTATTAAACCATATAAAAATCACATGTCTTAGAATATGTTTTTATAAATTTTAATTTTATTAATACAATACTATTTATTATAAAGTATCTTTAATTGCTATTTTGGAAATACATGAAATATTATAATAAAATATTTTTCTAACACATGTAAAATTGTTATAAATGGAAATTATTTATATTATTAGGATGATATGTTTTTATTATAGTGATATAATAAAATAAATACATGTTTGGATATACTTTAAATTATTATCTTTTGGTTTAATACTCTAGTTAATATATTTTGAACTTAACAATGATAATTAAATTTTCAATATTAAAGGGTTATACTTCTAATTTTACGGTGTCAATACTCTCTTGAATGGATAATGTATAGTCTTTTATACCATTTACCATCATAATTTTCTTCTTAAAAGGCTTTTATAATTTTAATATAATTTAACAAAATATTATTTATTACAATATTTCATTAATTTCATTTTTGACAATATTCATTTTATTTGACTTTGAAAACAACATGAAAGATAAGTAATTATAATATAAATATTTTAGAAAACCCTAATATGTCATACTTATCTATGTTTTTTTTAATTCAATAATTCATTTTTATTATATTACTTGTTCTATTTTTAAATTCATTTATTTTATTATTATGATAATTGAAAAAAAACTTATGTCGGCGTTAAATCAGTATTTAAGAAAATTATTTAATGACAAAATTTAATAATAAACTACAATTATAAAAAAATTAACTATATTTTATATAACCAATGAAAACCCAATCTAAGGATTTTTTATCCATGCCACAAAATATAATAGATATTAAAATTATGTGAATGACATTTTTTACATTAAATTTACATAAAATGACATAAATATTATAATCAAAGAAAGATGAAAGAAATATCAACATTTTTTAATTAATGATTTTTAATATTGAGAAAAAAACCAATAAAATAAATACAAGTGTTAGGGATTATTTTAGGCCTTATCATGTTATTTTTAACCAAAATTCCTTGATCTACTTTTACTATAATGACAAGTATTTACTACGGTAAATATTCACAAAAAACAAATATAATAGATGCATATATAATAAATATAATCCTCTTTTTTTCAAATATAGAATTAATTTTTTATGATTCAATTCATTTATGTTTATGAATTTAATTTAACCTCAAACATGATAAACATGACTAAAAATGGTCTTTCAAAAAATGTATTTTTATGCATAATATTATTATAACAAACTAAAGTATAAAATAAATTGTAAAGAACATAATTTGGTTGTTTTTATTGAAAAATAATTAATGTATTATTTTATCCAGAAAAAAATATAATTAACATTCTAAATATATGAATGGAATATAATGTTTTCAATAAAAATAAATATTTCGTACTATTTATTGAAAAGTCAATATTTTCAAAAATGGATCAAAATTTTACCCAATAATAATTTGTATATTCTTCCTTAAAAAATTATAATATATTAATAAAATAAAATTTCTAAATATTTTACATGTTAATATAAAAATTCACTAAAAAATGAAATATAACCCTTTTTGATGAAAATATATATTTGAGTAATAAAATGACTTCAATAAAAATTGAGTTCATATTTCCTTATGTTTAATTAATAAATTTGTTTTTATTATTACAAGTAAATATATTTCATGGTGTTATTAATCTTTTCCATACCCACCAATTCAAAAATCTATGATATCGTGGTCACATTTAAATAATATTATTTTTATTATATATCCCAATTACCATAAATATTCGGGATTCATAGTAATTAATTTATCAAGAATAAAATTATTTTAAACACTTGGGTTTTTAATATCATCATTCCTTGATCATAAATGAGACTCATTATTCCTCTTATCTAGAATATTCATTACTTCTACTAAATTAACATGTTTTATCATATTTTGTGATAATTGGATTGACATAATTACTAAATTTATCATTACATCTCCATTTGTTTTGGATAATCACGCACAATGTGAAACATAATGAGATTTTGGTAAATTTATCTTAATAAAAAAAATTAATATTTTTAATATTTTTTTTAATGAAACAACCTATTCATCATGGTAATATGAATCTGGGATTTTAAATAGTGTTACACGCAACACTGAGTTTAGATAAAATAATTTTATTATTAAAAAAACTATTACATAATATGATTGTCATGACATAGACATTGGAACTGACATTATGAATATGATTTAATAAATTATGAAAATATATGGTTTGAAAATTTTTATATAATGAATTCCATATTGAATTATTAATCAGAAATGAAAATATAAAGCATTTTCACAAAAAAGGGAATCTTTTTTTCATACAAATATGTTTTATCTATAACAATTAAATAGACCAGTATTGGTGAATGATTTTAATGAATTATTAATATTATATATTCAATTAGTTTTTTAGAATTCATAAAATACATTTTATAGATCATATATATGATCAAATCTCAATTTATTCTTAGAAACAAAATTATTCTAATAAGAATTAATGTCACCATTTTCAAAGTTATTTTAAAAATAATTTTGGACAGTATTAGGGAAATAATCAACAATAAAATTGTATTTTTTAAATCATCATATCCATGTTATCAAAAGGTGATTTTTTTTACTTTTCCAAAAAAAAAATCAATGAATACTGAAAATACTGGTTTTTTAAGAACTGTAATTTAATCCAATGATTTAAAAAAATAAATAAAACTTAATGATGGGTTTAAAAGAAAACATGTTTCACATATATATATATATATATCCAATTTTTTTCATTTTAATAATTTTAATATTGATATTTTATTTTAATACATTTTAATGTTTTGGATATTTTCTCTTTGAAAAATGGGTTTATCATCACATTCTAGGAATAATTTTTAATTACATATTGAAAAATATATTAATAAAAATAAAAAATGGATAATATATTTGTTATCAGAAAAATATATATTATATAAAAGTTTAATAATTATATTTGACCAAAATTAATATAAAAATCATTAATAATTATTTACTAGGGTTAAACTAAAACAAGTTTTATGGGGGGGGTTAAACTAAAATGTTATGAATTAAAAATGAAGCAAGACATATACAAAACCCATTGTATAGAAATATTTAATTATTATATCTTATTTTATAAAAATCCAAATTTCATATCATTTTCTCATGTGAAATTTTTTAGCAAACCATTTTTCTTTTAAAAAACTATAAGTTTTCGACTCACCTTTCATGAAAAAGGATACTCCTCTATTATCCTCTTAACACATAAAAAACCCTTTGGTTTGTCTAATAACTTCCCAAATCACTTACTTAATTATATACTCTGATGATATTTTTCATTTTTTGGTAATTTATCCATCCATGGATGGTTGTTAGTGAAAACCAATAGATGCTTTCTGAAGAAGAGGAAATGTCCCTAAATGTGTGTTCTATTATACATCATCTTACACGTACATAAATTAATATTATACCATTATGATGTGAAAAAATATTAATATAAGATAATCTACTATGTGGTTATGTTTTGATAATGACCTACAACTGTCTCATCTCTGATCAAATGGCATAAAAATCATTATTTGTGTGTAGGGACGGCTTCTACCTCAAAAACTAATGTCATTTATTTTTCCATTAAAACCACTAATAATATTATATAATGATGGATAAAGTATTTATATATGATATATATGATATTAATATTTTTTTATATTGTCTAGGATCCATGTGGACTGACTAATTTCATTTTTCATCAGCTCATGGTTCTCAGATGAGGCTTGGATGTAGCATGGAGTTACTGGTCGATGAAAATACTAGAAGAGGGAGATTACATTATATGTAATGCTTTCATGTTGTGTATTCTATTTTAATTGATTGGTCAAGTTTTTTTACAGTATTTTTTATTACATGTAATAAATTAGAGTAAAATAACAAAAGCTGAATTGTTTTTCAGTGAAAACTGACACCTAACATTGACACGACAAGTAAATTGATTACATGCCATGTAAATATCCAATGCAATGATTTTATAAATTCCTTCCACCAATTTGGTTTCTATGACCCTATGAATGCACTCATTTATAGCAGCATGTTCCTCCTCCATTCACCGATTTCATATCTCATTAAAGAGAATTGATAATCAGGCATATAGCTTCGATCTATAGTGATTCAAGGTGAGTTCTACCTCCATTTATGCAGTTCCTCCTTCAGTTAGTCTAATTTCATCTCATATATTTTCTACATGCTATATAAATTTTTCTCCCTTGTTATTAATGTTGTTTCTCTGGGAGTTCTTTGTACGACCGTTTTGTTAAATTCTCAGAATGATTTAGTTCTTATGGAATATGAGATTAGATATTAGTGACATTGCCTATTTTTTTTTTAAAAAAAAATTGATATATTTTAAGGTAGGGGAATTTTTTATTCTTCACTAATTTTCATGAAATAGTATAGCTATAAATATTAATTCCTTGGGACATAAATGAATATTTCCTAAATAATTATTGAATTGAATGTATAAAATGGTAACTGATTGCATGTTGATGAATTATTACATTATTTTGGTTATGCATCTTTGGTTTTATAGATTATATAAAATATTTTAGGTGTTAATTAATATACTATTTTGTTAATGGATTAGCATGTTGAAATTGATAGAAAATGTAATTTTAGAATTAGTTAATAATCAATTTTTAAAATAATTATGGGAGACACATGTCTGTAATGTGGTTGTTTTGATAATTTAATTGATGCAATGTTCGTGTGTATTTGAATATGTGATCTTCAATATAGTTAATGGAATTGATAATTATTTTTTAGTAGGATAATTTTTTTCGATAAGAAATAAAAAGGAATTTTAACAGATAATGGTACATCTCTAGGTCTTTTGATATTAGAATAAGTTATAAGTGCATGTTTTCCCATTGGTAGCTTGTTATAGCTTAATGATTAGGATGGTCATTATTGAGATCTATATTTAAATGAATGTTTTAATTTCACATGGTATAATAAAAAGTTTTTTGAAGAAAATTTATTCATAAAGGGATCAATTTTCATATTTTCTTATCAAGTATAACTGACTTGTTTAGGATCCTTGATATTTCATTTTTAGGAGAAGGCCAAATGCCTGGATTTGAGGGCCCATTTTCGGTGTTGATTTATTTTTTGGTTCTAATAATTTTGCGGTGTGATCTTGATATTAGCCTTCTGTTATTAGAATTAAATGGATAATACTGATATGGATGATATGGGGTGAGGTTGACCAAATTTCTTGTGAGCCTGATATTTTAGAGCTTGGGAAGGATGATGAATGTGTGGGAAGTGAGGTGTAAATGGTGTGGTAACTGTTGATGCGTTTGATAGTGAAATCAATAAGTATATGCATGTTGGATTCAGGGATAGAACACGAGGTTATGATATAGGAAAAATCTAGGCTTACCCACTGATAATATTTTGATATTTAGTATTCTCACTTATTAATCATTTTAATGGAAAATGGTAGAGTTTCATTTTTAATTACATTCCTATCCCCACTTTCTGAGGTGTTTAGATGTGTTTGGTATCATGTTTCATCTTGACGGTTTATGAATATTGTTTTCCTAATTTACATAGATATGGAATGAAGGTAATAATTAGTAAATAAATTTTTAACCCATATGGTTGGTTGATAATGGAATGAAAATTCCAAAAAGATGTTAATCTAGAAAAACCATTGACTTTGTTGTATTATTCATAGGAGGCATATACTTTACTCTGATATTTAACATAATTTAGTTCAGTTTAATGTAATGTGGAATAATTTTAATTGTTAATTAGTGGACAATGAATTAATTAATGGGGTAAAATGGTTTAAATGGAAGAGATGTAATTAATGTGGCTCTTAAATTTGCTTCTTTTCTTATTGGATATCTAGTATTAGAATTTGAATTCAGGAGTCCAAGATATGTAACCTATATTAGAGTCCATTTCTAGGATATTCCCATTGGGTGATTGTGAGATATATTATAAATTTATTATTATGTGATTTTATACACAACTTTATCCATGTAAGTTAGTGTGATCGACTCCTAATGAACTCTCAAAGGGTGTTCTCACCAACATCCTGACTGGAGGATAGATGGATGTCTAACCCATTTATCCCCTCTCTCATCTCATGGAATTTAATTTTTTTTATGCATAATAGATAGTTTTCATATACATGTTTATAGTGTGATTTGGTATATTTTGGTAATTTTACACACATGTATTTCTAGATATAGTATCCAAATGATTTTTATATGTATTATGGGTATTGGTTAAGATCTATTATAATGACTTAGAGTTTATGACATTTTTCTATTGGAATAAATGTGTGTTATAATTTACTATATTGTATTATACACATCAATAAACCTAAGATAATTTATTTCCATAATAAATATTCTTACATTAACCTGCAATGAAGCCTATGAAAATTCTAAACATAGAATGTAATAAAAAAATAAAATAAAAAAGATAATATTATAAAATATGGAACGACGAAATCATAAAGAATCATCACCTAACCATAGAAAAAAAAAGGAATGTTAGTATAGTAATCAACATTATATAAAACATAATTATATAACCTTGAGATAGTTGTAGGTTAATATTGAGTGAATGAATGAAGTGGTATACAAAAGATGTAATGTGAATGTTGGAATTAAAATGGGACTATTGGAATAATATCATGACCATTGGAAATGAAATTTAATCAAAAAATATTATATTGTGATAAAAATAATATTTATCATGATTACTTTATGTAAATGTATATTTTATAATTCTAATAAATAAATATTATGATTAAAAAACTACAAACAATAAGCCCATTTTTGTGGACCTCTATTTCTACTAATTTTCTAAATTCATTAATTTTAAATTAAAAAATTTTAATTAAATATATTAAAAATATATTTTAAGAAAATTAATATACTTTTTGAAATCACCAAATTGAAATTTTCCATTTTTGATTTTTTTGGTAATTTTATAAAAAACAACAATTTTCAGGACAATAGTAAAAATAATGTTTTTCACGTCACTGGTGTATCTCAAATTACATCATTCGTGATGTTATAATGATATAATAATTTCTATATCTAATGTTTCAGAAATGGGAATATTTTATTTCTTATATTATTCATTAAAATATGTTAAACTTAATTCTTAAAATTAAATTTAAATTTCCAGAGCCTAAAAAACCAAAGTATTATGTTAGAATATTATTTCCTCATTTATATAACATTAATTTTTATTTAACTAAGGAATTTGATTTATAAAAGGGATATAAAGTCTAAAACCATTATATTGTATGTGTATATTATTTTCTATATCAAAAATTAAATATTAAAAGTTTTAACTTTGATAATATATTTTATTCCATATTTTATTCTAAAAATACCCATATCCACATGTATTAATAACACAAATAAATTCCAATGGAAAACCACTCCTCCCAATAATTACAAAGCCAAATATCTAAACAAAAAATCCATAGGAAGACCCTTGTAATACTCTGATACATAATGGATCAATCCTACTCCAATATCTAGGGGATTTATATTGGTGTACTAGAGAAGTTACATCAAGAGAGAGTAAGTCTCCATTAACTCTTCCCAGTTGTCTACATATCATTATTATATTTCAAAATTCATTCAAAAAACATATACTATAAAAAAAATACTTAATTCAAAATTATATTCATGATTTTAAAGAAATTTAATTATCATATTTATAAAAAAAATTAAATTTTGTGCATCCTTTTCGCGCTCTCCCACCAATGTATCATCACATGTCTGGTAACGACCAATAGATAAAATTCAATGTATATTCATATAACCACTTTCATTTATGGATAATATTTATTAGATATAGTATATAAATAATTAATTTAGTGTATAATAATCATCTAGAGTAAATTGAGAATTTTTATAATTGAATTTTAGTAGAAATAGGGAAATCAAATTGAAATGGGGTATTTAAAAGAAAAATGAGATGTCTACACACTTCTATTTCATCAACAGAAATTATGAAATATAATAAAATATATATAATTGACAAATAGTTTTATAAATTAATATAAATCACTTTTTATCACTTTTTAATAAATCCATTTTTATTATTTAGGTGGCGTAAAAGAGATGAAATAAGGTCGGAAATTAGGTTAGGGGATTTTAAAACCCAACATAATTTCTTTGTGTGTTACCTCATTCATGTAAAAATCATTATAGTTATTCCAATATTTTTAATTAAATAACATTTTCATTTTAATTACTTTTATTTTTGGGGATATACATGTTTCCAATCTAATTTGATGGAAAATATAACATTTATCCAAAAGAAATCTTCTTTCCCAAACACATATTTGACTCCTCTTTAGTTGTTTCTTCTTCACTCAAGAATGGTTATTATGGTATCAATGTTTTTTCGGTTTTTTAATTTTGTAACAATTTTTTTTTCATGAATGTATTCATTTTAATTCCTTATGAAACCCATTTTTTTGATCTGTAATTTCATGTTATTTTTTTATATATTAAATGTGGCTTACCTGATTTTGTAATCATTATAATATGACCGATGGAACCAGAATTATATATCCCCAAAATTCATTGCAAAATGTTATTTATCTCATGATATTATGTGAATTATGCTTGAAAGATAATCTTTCTTTGTTCAAAATGATGAAATTTTGATTATTCACATATGTTATCTCCGGCTTCTGCATGTTTCTCTTAGATAGTAATTCCTCTCATATGCATGTTTACTATTCCCCCAATACTAGTCGCCAACTCAACCCTTACTAGCGAAAGGAATCAGGTAGTCACCATCTCTCCCCCGTCATTGCAGTATATTTGTGAGGAGAGGGTATTGACATAGTGGTATTAGTGGTTTAGGTTTGAGGGATAGTATGTAGTTTGGAATTAGGGAGAACTGATATTTCATGATTTGGTATGAAAATGATGTCATTTATGATTAATAATAGATATAAAAATTGTATAACAGATATGAAATTGGTATTTAGTGACACCTATGATTTGATAAATATACCTTTATGTTTACTAATCCATCTAATTGAATTGATTCTAGATGCAAGGGAGAGACTTAAGAAGTGACCATGTATGGTTCTTCTTTGTGAATGTGTGAAATTTGAATACCATGGGGTATGTTAAAACCATAAACAAGATAATATAATTATTTTACTAATAATGTCAAATATTCCATACTCTATGATTTTGGGCTCTAAAAACTTGTTCGTTTTTAATGTGTGGCTCAAGATCGGCATCCTCATCAGGTTCGTGCAGAAGATGTTCAGTAGGATGTGCCCACAAATCACCATAGATTGGATGTATATGATGATGAAAAGTGGAGGATGACACTTTGAGAGTTCCATTAGAAAAATATATATAATTATGATGGATCATTTTCAGATGAAGTTAGGTTAGACTAGTTGGATGTGGTTGAGATAGCTTTCAATTTGATCTGTGATCTGAAGGAGAACTGGTTTTTGTGGGTAATAATGATACTGCATTGTGTTTTGAGGTTATAAGAACCCATTTCTTCCTTTGAAGTATGTATATTTTCTATTCAGTTTTTACTTATGAAAATAGTGGGAATGAGGTTTAGGGTATGGCTACATGCCGATTGAATGATGTGACTAGGAACAACACACCGTTAACCTATAGCTACACGCCATGTATGTGATGCTACACTCCATGAAATCCTAGTACATATACATATATAAGACCGGCCCAAAAAATGTATGGACATGACATGTAATCTCAGGTACATGCTATGTTTTAATAATTTGATTAATAAGTTGAGAAGTACATAATTTTTATAGACGGATAGAAATGACATATCGTCGATGAACATAGCACCCAAAAAAATAGAACGAGGGTTTGGATCCTGCTTTGATGTCTAATCTTTGATTTTAATACTATCTGATCCATTTGATTCCCCTCAGTGATCTCTCGATTCATATTGAGCATTTCTTCTTAATTTCTTCTCTCAATGAGGTTATTTAAGGATGGACATTTATACCATTATTTTTTTACAACTCCACTCTTGGGTGAATCAACAATCGATAATGGATGTGGAGATTCAAACTACAACAAGGTCAGTGGTTTGGTGCCTTTCATAATTTTTCATGATGTTTATATATTCCTGAGTTTCACACACCCACTTCTTAGGTTTAATTTGATTGAATAATGAACCTTGTTATTCCCTATTGATGATTATGTAATTATTCAGATGATTTGAATGCTTGTTTTTGGTTGTAAATATTGAGTGTGGGCCACACCTTGGGTGCATTTCACTTGGTTGGTCGTGTGGACATGAATTCCTATAAGGATTTACATAAATTCACATTCTTGGGTTGTTAAAAATGTGTTTCCCATTATATGAATTTCCAAAGTGATATACTTGTTGTGTTAAGCATTTTTATTTATTTAAATTGAAAAATAGGTTAGTTATGTGTTTTTTCCAGTTGATTTATCTTTATTTGGCCATGTTATAGTTTAATTTACATGAATTGGTTATAATGTAATGTTTTCCATAGTGAGTTTTTTATGTTAAATCCATGTGTTAGTTTAATTCACTATTGTTTCTTCTAAGATGGAATGGGAAATTGAATTAAATGATAAAAAAGAGGAAATTCATAGTGGGTAATCCATAGTCTCGATAAAAAGAAAAGGATGGGCTCATGAGACTAATTTCAGGTTATATACCATGGTTTAACCATTTTCTTAGTTAAAAACTATAGGATGGGCTAAAGATGTTAACTATGTAAACATCATGAGTGAGCCACTGATTGGGTGGTCGGCCTCACTGATTCTTGTTTTAAAATGTCAAGAGATCCTAAGATCCATTACGGGATACCCAAGCTGAGCTCTATTGAGAAATGATAGAATGATTATTATGTCAAAAGTTGACAGTTTCATTTATATGGGGTTTTGTTAGGCTTATCCATACCACAAGACTTTATATAATTCACAGAACTTGAATAATGAAATGGTTGGATTATGATTCTTCTACCAAGAAAAATAATATGCTTAGACCCAGTCTTCACTTATATATGTTTACAATTATATTTTGAGACATATGATGTGTTTACATATAAGTACCTATTATTTACTACATTTAATATTGTAAGCTGCATGTTATATATACTCACTAACAGATTAGCATAGACTATTGGTGGTTACCTTCTAGGATTTAGTTTCACACCCTTTTTGGACCGCAATTTTAGTCCTAAAAAAATATATGGCTGTGGGTGTTTATCAATGAAATATCCTTACAATAGGGACATGATGTGCTACTTTAGTGTCCTAGAGTATGGGACCGAGGCGAGAACTGCAATGTTTCCTAGTCTCCTTTTTTCATTTGTTCTTTTGAGTAAAATATTGTGTTATACTTTAGTTTATTTTGTTTGTTTTTTCTCCTAGAACATGTTATATGTTCCATAATCTTTTGTATGGAATGATGCTAGGTTATTTATCTTATCAGTATTTTTCTATTTATTTCAGTTGTATATTTTTTACTTCTTCCACTGTTGTATATTATTTTTTCGTTTTGTTACTCTCTTCCCAAGAGGGAACTGTTTCACCAATATCCCGCCCTTGGCCCTCGATGCTAGTCAGAAGATTGTCACATTTGTGAAAATTCTCTTGAGGTAATGTGTCCAACTAGGTACGGGGCACCAGTTTAATGGAATCTAGATCTTGGGGGTTACAACATGGTATCATAGTATTTCTTTACTGGGTTGTCTTACTCTTTGGTGAAACTAAAAATTTATGGGAAGGAAATTGTGTTTAGTAATTAGATGTGTTCGAGGGTATCTACCCCATGTTTAATGAAAAGGAAAATTACCTTGAATTGAATTTCAATTTTTGTTTTTGATATATTATAGATGATTTGATTTCATCATTAGGTGAAACACTTGTTTTGTACTATTATTATTGATATCATTGTGGTTCTATTTTGATCAAACCTAATGAGATGTGGGTTTTCCATATCAATAATCACATAGGAACTAGTTTGAAATCACATTCCATACATTCAAGACTTTCCATTTAGAGTGTATTACTGATTCCATGGTATTATGATAGATGTCATGCTAGATATGTATGTTGTTGTGATAGTTACCATGATAGACAATCTAGTTTTGGTATAGGTGTCCTGGTATGTGTTATGGTTGAATTTGATGGATGTAAAACATTAGCCCCTAAGGAGTATAGTCCCACTTGGATTGTAATTTGGTGGATCAAATTTCATCCATGGATAATGATTTTTTTGTTCTATGCTATATGTGGATTCCGTGTTTTTATTTTTAGGTTGCATGGTCCCCCAAGGATTTTAATTTGGCACACTTTTGATTTATGTTTCAAAAATAAGAGTTCTGAAGAAGTTTCTGAGGCTTACATTTCTGAAATCTAGACAACACGACATGTGGTCCTTGGAACACACACCATGTGATCTTCTATTTGGGAAGGGATAACTTTTACTAAGTAAATTTATTATACTCAAAATACACATCATTCACTCGGAGTACATGCCATGTGGTTTTTGACCATGTATTGACCCGTGTTATTGAGAGCACAATTTTTTGAGTTTGGATCAAGACACACTATGTACCATATTCATACCCCATGTAGCTTTACATAGGTAGACCAGTGTGGCTCTGGACTTAAAAACGTACATGGCTAGGAGCTAATACTTGAGTAGATATTGTTTGTCATCCTAGCGAGCCATGTACCTTTTAAGTTTACACAACCAAGCTAGGCAGAGTTGCATGCCCATGTGGTTGTTTAAAAGGACCCACAATGTGTCTAGATGACACACACTGTACCTAGGGTGTTTACATGATGAGGCATGTGGGATTACATGACCACGTATGGACATAAGTGTACATTCCATGTATTTTCCCTACATTCCATGTACTCATATTTTGATAACATTTTCATCTTTTCTTCTATTGTTTTGTTATTTCACCATTGAACTCCGTACCTCAATGAATAAGATTATAATGAAGTGTTAGTTCTGGAATATAATGAGTAATTCCACCATGACTTCCTCTAGTATTATGCTCAGAGGGTGGTGAGGATCATACCCTGTAGGTGGTAGGCCATTGGATATTAGTGGAACCTACAGTAGTGCATGTTGTGACACTAGATATTATACCGAACACAGGTGTTAATGCACATTTCTATGTTAGATTTATGAAGTTCATGAAAACCATTCAGGGATCATTACAGCCTACCACATATATAGAAGAAATGACACAAGTTTTCTAGTAGTAGCATCCAACAACATTTTCTGGGGAAGTTGGGCCATAGGCTGTAGAGTCATGGCTAGATTCAATGTTATCAATCTTTGAGCATCTTGAGACTCATACTGAGTGGAGGTTCAGGCTAGAAACATATTTTTTATGTGATTCTTCAAAGAGGTGGTGGGATCTTACCACACAGAAAGAGTGTTAGAGAGACATGGTGTGGGAAGACATTCAGACAGTCTTATATGTCAACATCTATCCCTAGATGTCGAGGTCCAAAAAGTCCTAAGATGCTGAGGAAATCAACACGCATTATTCTATGCATCTGGAGTAGGTATCTCTATCAGTTGTGGATTACTATGCCCACTTTACTGAGCTCTAGTGCTTCACACCTATTCTGATTGGTGATGATATGTCAAAGGCTAGGCGTTTTGAGTATATTCTCAGGTATGACATTTTCCCGCATATGAATATCATTCAGCTAACTACTATATCTACTATAGTGAACCAGGAATTAATTATTGAAATGATTCAGTTGTAATTTAGATGTGCGATCTAGGGAAGTTCAGTACAGAGATATAGTACTGATTCAACCATTAGTAGGAAGAGACATCTTTATCTTTCATGCAGTGAATATATTACTCAAACCATATCTTCTAGTATCCACATGAGGTACTTCTAGTGTGGAAAAATATGGAATACTAGCCCTTAGTTACCAATGGTCTCATTCAAGTGTTGAGATTTCCGCAAAATGGGCCATTTATATCTTCTCTGTAGAATGTTTGCATCAATATATAGTGAGAGTTGGTTTTAACCAACTCCACATTCAGAAGCAGGGTTAGAAGATTATCACCAGCTAGGGAACTTGAATGCGTCTGATCATTCCGACTGAGTTAGTGGTTGTGGTAGTGGTAGTGAGACCCCTAGATATTAGTGACAGTAGGGTGGGTTAGCTCAGGGTATCCATGCAGTGTCTTAGGGTCGTGGTACATGCCAGACTTATGCAGTGAAACAGTCCCGGTAGGAGCAGGATCCCATTCCTTCTTCAATCAAATGTTCTATTCTAGTCACCTCTGTTTTAGATTATACACTCTTTGATAAAAGGGATTAATATAGTTTCATATATATGTCTATTTTGGAGATCAATGTTCTCCCTCTTTTTACTTATTATGACATTAGGAAACTAGACACTCCGTTAGGGATTAAAACGACAAGTGTGTGGGAGTACACGGAGTGTCCCTGGAAATTAGTTGGTGTCACTACATTTGGGATATCTATATCTTATATATTTATGGATTTTATTTCTTAATATGGATGGACTGGTTAGTCTCCTTTCAAACCTTTATCTATTTCTATGACTACCAGGTGAGGTTTACATCACCAGGAGGTGGATCGTTCATATACAAGGAAGAGTGGGATGTCCAGGAAAGCAAACATGAACCCGAGCATCATGGGTTGAGTTGGATGACATCGAAGATTACAAATTTATATTTGGATGACCATGGAAAACTTCAGGTAGATTTCACTCTAGTGGTTTATCATTTTTTATGTTTTCCCAGATGAATATTCAAGGTTACCTATAGAGAGAGAGGTGGAGTTCAGGATTTATCTAGTACCATGAGTTGCACTAGTATCAATTCCAACTTACAGAATGGATATGATGGAGTTTCATGATCTCAAGAGTCACTTAGAGGATTCAGAAGCTACGAGTTTCATCAGACCTAGTACATCTTTGTGGGGTTCACCTATCCTTTTTTCAAAGAAGGCAGATGGTACCCTCAAGAAATGCATTGACTGTCAAAAACTAAAATAGAAAATGGTAAAAAACTGATATCCATTTCCATTAAAAGATGACCTACATGATCAGCTTCAAGGATCCTAGGTGTCCTCTTAAATTGACTTAAAGTCACGATATCACCTAGAACATGTTCGATCATTTGATATATCTCATATCATGTTTCATTTATGATATGGTATGTACAAGTATGTGGTTATTCTATTTAGTCTCACATATGAGCCATCAGTTTTCATGGAACTGATGAACCATGTTTTCAAACCATACTTGTATTATTTTTATTGGTTTTCCTAGATGATATATTGGTATATTCTCATAATCTAAATTATTATGCCACACATTTTGACATTGTTCTTAGTACACTGAGAGAGAATTAGTTATATGTTATGCTCTCAAAATTCCATTTATAGATGGATTAGATTCATTTCCATGGTCACGTTTTCTTGGAGAAAATATTATCAGTGGTCTCAGAGAAGGTGAGAGTAGTAGTTAACTATAAGATTCCCAAGAATCTCCTTGACGTACAATGTTTTCTAGGGATAACTATTTTCTAAAAGTGTTTCATGAAGGACTATCTTGCCTAGAAGTGCGGATGAAAGTCTTAACAAAGAAGGGTGTGAAGTACATATGGTCATATTCTTACGAGGGGGCCTTTCAGGAAATGAAATGGAGATTAAAGTAAGCATAAATACTGATTTTTCAATAGCATGGTAGGAGTTACGCTGTGTGTTGTGAAGCATCAGGTATCCGGCTAGAAGAAACGATTATGCAGGAGGAACGACGCATTGAATTTGGTTCCTGGTAGTTGAGTCCAAATGAGAGGAACTAATGGACACACGATCCTGAGTTAGATATAGTATTTTATGTCTCACGCTGTTGGAGACATTACATGTTGGGAGAGAGTTTTTTTTATGTACACAATCTACAAAAGTCACAAGTACATCTTTAATCATCGTGATATGAATTTGAGGCATCAAATTTTGGTGGAATACCATCATTCCATCAATTTCAAGTTTATCTTCACATGTGTAAAAGGCAATGAAGTGTCTAATGCACTAAGTAGGAGGACTCAGATGTAGGAAATGTAGGAGGCTAGTAGCGAGTGGTAGTTTATGGCATTGTTCTTTGAGATGAATTTGGAGGTGCATGAGAGTTAGAGATAGACATTCCTTTCTTCTTTAGTTCTAACTTCTACCCTCCTAGAGAGAATTAGGATGAGATAGTTGTCAGATTCAGAGGGCCTAGTCTTGAGGGAGAGGGTAGCATGTGAGGATCCACTTCCTGGTTGGATGGTTCGTGATAATGAGATGTTGCGGATCCATGGGCGCATTTAGGGTCTAGTGGGCATATATGAGGAGATAATGTGGAGTTTCATGCTTCGTCTTGCGTAGTGTATCATAGAGTTACCATGATGTACCATGACTCGTGTTGTCGGTAATAGTGTCTGGATATGAATAGATTGGTGGTTGTTTTTTTTACGAGCTGTTACACCGGTCAGTAGGCGATGGTGGAATTTCAGCGATCAACATGGAATTAATAGAAGTTACCTATTATAAAGTGGAAATTGGATGATGTGGAGATTAATTTTGTGATGGGTTTTATGAGGTCTCCCTGAGGTAATGATGTAGCATGGGTGGTGGTTGACAGACATATTATGGTCTCTATCTTATTGTTGATAAATGAGACCTTCAGTGTAGATGAGACTTGGAAGCTTTATATTTATAAGGTAGTACAACTTCATGGGGGCCCTCATTCAATAATTTCAGATAGGGATGACTGCTTTATTTCTCTTTTTTGGTATATTTGTCAACGAGAACTAGGTACACAGGTGCTTCTAAGCATAGCTTACCACCCTCAAACTAATGTCTAATCAGAGAGTATGATTCCAGTGCTAGAGGTGTTGACGCGAGCATGCATCAAAGAATTCAAGGGATCTTGGGAGAATCATATTCTCTAGTTAAATTTTCTTACAATAATATAATCTAGGAAACTATAAAGATGGAGGATTAATAAAATTTGTATGTTAATCCATGCCGATTTCCCTTGTGATGGCTCGAGGCAGGCGAGACATCTTTATTGGGACCAAGTACTGTGTAGGAGAATTCTAAGCAGGTGTAGTTGATTCAAAAGTAGATGGAAAATTCACATTCTCATCAGAAATCTTATGTCGATCACTGTAGATGATATCTAGTGTTCATGGTTTTGGATCATGTTTTCTTTCATGTTGCACCGAGGTTAGGACACAAGTGAATCATGATACATGGTATTCATTTAATGAGATACATCTATTTGTTTCAGATTATGGAGAGGGTCGGGCGGGTTGTGTATCCATTGATGTTGCCTCAAAGGCATAGGGTCGTGCATGATGTCTTCTAGGTTTTCCTGTTGAGACATTATTTTTTATACTTGTCTCATACCTTTCAACCCGAGGAAGTGGAGTTGTGAGAAGATGTGTCCTTTGAGGAGAATAACATTCATGGAGTGGAACATAGCATGAGGTTTCTCCATTTCCAGTATGTTCCATTATTATGAGTTGTATGGAATCATAGTTTACTGCATGAAAATACATGGGAGATTGAGATCGACTTACGATCATAGTGGCAGGAGTTGTTCTCAGATATTTCTTCACCACCCTTGGAAGGGTGATTCCAGGGTGAATTTTTTAAGGGGTGGTTTTATGAGAACTTGATTCTTCCATTGAGGTGTGGTTATTTCCTTTTCCGTTTGTACTTAATAAAATGGGGTTAAATACGGTGATGTACTCATTTCATGCCTAGTGTATGATGTGACTAGAAAATACACACTATGTACTTATAGGTACATGCAGTATATGTGAGGTTACATGCCAGGTAATCCCAATTCACGCCCACACAATGGTCATGCCAGAAAACTATATAGACATGGAATGTAATCTCATGTACATTCCATATATTTTTTATTTGATTAATAAATCAAAAATTACATCATTTTTTCAATCATATAGAAACAACTCTCTTTCAACATACAGAATGCCTAGTAAATCTGAATGAGTGTTTGGCTCTCGATTTTTTGTCTGATCTCTGATTAAAATACCACTGGATCCATTGGATTCCCTTCAGTGAGCTCTTAATTTCTCTTGAGCCTTTATTCCTTTTTTATTCTCTCAATTAAGTTATTTATGATCAATCATTTATACTTATTTTTAGTTCTACTCCATTTTAAGGTGAATCAAAGATCAACGCTGGAATAAGAGATTCGTACTAAAACATGGTTGGGGTTTTTGTGCCTTTTGCGAATTGTATTTGTGTTTCTATATGCTAGAGTTTCACGTGACCACTTTTAGGGTGCCATGTGATTCAAAATGAACCTCTTTATTTCTTATTGGTAAAAATGTAATTCTTTAGATTATTTATAACCACATTTAGGATTGGTATCCTTGAGTTAGGGCCACCCCAAGTGTCAGTTTCCCTTGGATGGACTTGTGGAAAAGAATTCCTATGATGCTTTACTTAAATTAACATTCTTGGGTTGATAAAAATGTTTTTCTAAATATATGAATATCCCTTGTGATATGATTGTTGTGTTAATAATTTTTAACTATTTAAATATCATAATAGTCTTGTTATGTGTTTTTCCAATGTGAGTTATCCTTATTTGGCCATGTAATAGATTAATGTAAATGTGTTGGTTATTATGTAAATTGTTCTAACATGATTTATTTATGTTAAATTTATGTGATAGATAATTTAGATGTGTTTATTATAAGATGGGATGTGATATTGAATTAAATAAAAAAATACAATTAGTAGTGGGTGTGCCCTAGTCTCGGTAAGAAGACATGGTTGTGCTCATGTGACTAATTACATATTAAGTACCTTGGGTGAAACATTTTCTTAGTAATAAGATAATGGATGGGATTAGGATGTTAATAATGTAATGTTGGTGAGTAATCCACTGATACGGTGGTCAAACTCATTGATTCTTGTTATAAAATTTTAGCGAACATAGGATCTATTAAGTGATTCCCATGATTAGATCTATTGGAAAATGATTAAATTATTATTATGTCAAGAGTGGGAAATTACTTTTAAACGGGGGTTTTTTAGGACTTGGCCAGACCTCGAGACATTATATAAATCATGGAATAAGAATAATGAAATGGTTGTCTTATAAAGCATTTACCAAGCCAAAGAATAAGCTTGGAATTAGTCCTCAATTATACATGTTTACTATTGACTTATGAGACATAATTTGTTCTTTATTTCAAGTACCAACGATTTACATCTTTCACTATTGTACACGACCAATTATATATATTCACTGACAGATTCGCATAGACATTTGTTAGTTTCCTACTTGGATTTAGTCTCACACCCTGTTTGGGTCATGATTTTGGACCCAAATAGATTATATGGTTGTAGGTGTTGATCAGGGAAATTTCCCAGCTACAGGTACTTGATGTGTTGATTAAGAGTCGGAGATCATGAGACTATGCTAAGGATGGCGATGATTCCTAGTCTCCTTTTTTATATCACGATTTTGAGGAATATATTATGTATTAATTTTGTGTACTTTGTTTTGTTTTTTTATTAGAGCATGTGAAATACATCATCATCATTTGTATAGAATGGTTATTGTTTATTTATCTTATCAGTATTTCATTGTTTATTAATATTTTATGTTATTTAATACTTTAAATATTGTATTCTGTTATTATATTGTGTTCCACTATGCCAATGTGGACATTGTTTCCCCAAAATAACACTCTAGTCCCTCACTGTCAGTCAGCATCCTATGGAGTTTGGGGAAATGTGATTGAGGACATGTGGCCAACCAGGTATGGGGTACCAGTTGAGTAGAATCTGGATCCAAGACATTACAGAGCTAGTGGTAGTTCATGTTCCATGGATATCACAAGGATTCAATAGTATCAAGGAAGATATTTCAATAGCAGTTCAGGGTAGCGATTCATTAGTCAACCATGGAAGAAGCTAGTCACCAGTAGCAGCTTACCATGAACAAGGGATCTATATTATACAAGATTGTGTGATCCATTCCAGGACCATATTGTTATATGCTTTAGACCAATTTATATATAATTATTATATGTATAGGAATTATGAAGAGTATTTTCATCCAGATATCTAGTTCTAGGTCTCCCTTTCATATTGAATATATATCACATGGTCTTGAGAGAGAATATGTTTTTAAAGGACACTGAAAAAAACTGGGTCGTTATGATATGTCTCATTATTCAAGAAAAAGAGATATGGAAGGGTTCCCAATTTCATGGATAATCGAGCATTCAATTTTTTGAAATAGGTCCCATCATTCTTCATCATGTTTCATTGGGAGAAGAGTCTCTCAGACCTATTCTATGGGATTAAAAAAATTTCTTCTTGAGGTCATGGTAATTATGGGAAATAGAGCCTAGACATTATAAAAAATCAGTGTGTCCTATGTGCTCCTCTTTAGGATCCACCCTTCAGTCGGTTTTAGTAGTAAGGGGACATGGCAAGCATAGTTCATCCCCCAGACACTCCTCTTCATCTGAGAGTAGAGTGAAGCCAGGGAGGTGGTCTTATGTAAGGACATAGAGGATGTGGAGTAGGTAATGGTCAACTTAATTCTTTATAATTTTTATTTCCATGAGATCCAGACATCAATTGTAGTGGGATTTTTTGTACATGGGTTCATACTTATTCTGATTCAGGAGAGACACACTTCACTATACAACTTATCCATATCCATGCTTTAGGATATGTGGTATAGAGGATTCTAGTACTATTTTCTTTGAAAATGTTAGTTGGAGGTTGGGCTAACATGTATTAAGTATGTAGATCCCATGAGATAGTTTTGGGTAGCGCCTCAGTACAGTAGATTTCCAATGATTATGGATACAACCATATTAAATTCTCTTATACAAGGATTGGTTGTATTTGGTGAATTCAATCATGGATTTCCTTAATAGATAGGTAGTGTTCTAGGATGATAGTGGGGAGCCAGTGGTGTTTTCTAGAAGTGAGAACCTCACATGGGTTAGAGGATTGTTTCATCCTCTTCTTCCTTGATTTCTATGATGACGTAGATCTTATAAAATTTTGGCACTTGTTATATACCATGGTTTTGTAAGGAGGAGATTATAAGGTTAACCTCTCTATGAGAGATCGTTTTTCGGATAAATCTAAAATAGTCATGTCTCATATTTCAATGAATCTATATAGGATAGTACTTTATGAGTTTTGAGAGACGATAGTACATCTCAACAATCTATTGTAGTGAAGTATTGTCTGGATGAGTGTGTCAACTTGGGGTAGACTAGTTTTGATTATGAAGAAGAGTGATGGAAATATTTAGATTTGTATCAATTATAATGACTTGAACCAAGTGATTGTGAGGAAAAAATGTCATCTTATGTGGGTTGATGATTTATTTGATCAGCATAAAATAGAATATTAGTTCTTGAAGATCAATTTTCTGTCATGATATCATCATATTCAAGTGAACGATGAGTTTATTAATAAGAATGATTTTTCATTTTATTCATGGGATTTATTATTTTGTAATGATTCCATTCATTTTGAATAATACTTCATCTTTGTTCTTGTGTTTGATAAATGAATTATTCCATGATTTATTATATAAGTTGTTGGCGATGTTCACCAATGAATTCATCATGTACTCTGCATCTCAAGAGGAGCATGAAGAGCATCTTCATTTCATTTTTGAAGTTCTTAATTGTGAGAAGGTATTGTTGATGTTATTTATGTGTGAGTTTTGGGCTCGTGGTGTCTATTTAATGGAGCATGTGGTATCTCCCCAGGGATTTGTTGTGGATATATTGATGATAGAGGCAGTTGTTTCTTTGGAAGACCCCAATATAGTGGATAAAGTGTGCAGTTTCTGTGGATGTGTAGGATATTAAAATAGGTTCATAAATACATTATCATAAAAATCCTATGAATTATTTTAATTGAAAGGATCTATAATTAATTTATTTGAATAGTGTCAATCAGATTTTGAGTATGTGAAAGATAAGTTGGCCAGAACTCCAATTATTTTCCTTCCAAAAGAGGGAGTTCAGTTTGAGTTTTTCAATGATGTATTGTATCTAGGATTGGGATGTGTTTGGATGTAGTAGAGATCAATTGTATCTTATGGGTATCTTTAGTTATTTACACAGATGGATAATTATGCATCCAGAGATCTTATCTTGGTTGATGTGGTCTTTTCATTGATGTTGTAGAGCCTTTACCTCATCATTGTGCATTTTGTGTTTTTTACTAACCATAATTGCCTGAGTTATTTCTTCATCTAGCGTGACATGAACATTCTTAATAATCAGTGAATAGAAGTATTGTTGGATAACAACATTGATATTTTATATAATATAATAATGGGTAATTTTGTAATAAATGTAATTATCAAGAAGTCACATAGTGATGTCTTCTGTGAGTTATGGGAATCTTGAAGTGTTATGGAATAAATATTAGAGATTCATCCTGATATGGGAGAGTTTTGAGGAAGATGTTGTCTTTTACAAATTGTAGTGCAGTCATCTTTGTTGAATAATGTGGAGGAGTCAATGTCAATTGATTCTGAGGTATAGTTTTATAGAGATGATTTGTTTTTGGATTTTCCCAAAATGTTTGGTCATCGGATGGATAATCCTAGGTTTTTTTAGGGAGGGATTTTTTTTCCTTTGTTGATGTATGAGATGGTCCTCCATGAGATCTATAGTTATCCTTTTTTGGTACATCCAAACATGAAAAAGATCTCCCAATCATTGAGAGGTTAATTTTAGTTGCCTAGATTGAAGCATGCGACAGTAGAGTTTTCTTCTTTATGATGGGTCTTATAAAAGGTGAATGTCGAAAATTGTGTTCTCAATGGATTTATCCATCAATTAGATGTTCCCCATTAGATGTGAGAGGAAATTTTGATTGAATTAGTTATTGGTTTACATCAAGTGTAGGTAGGCCATGATGTTTTGTGGGTGATAGTGGATCATCTTAAAAAATCAAACCACTTTATGGTGATCATGGAGTCGAGATTAAGGGATATTTTTTTATAGAAGTATCTTTAAAAGATAGCGCGATTCCAAGGAGTCCCATGGATGATAATTTTTAATCAAGATCCTTATTTTATCGCCATGGTGTGTAGAAGACACCATCATGCTATTGGTTCTCAGTTATTCCATATCACTTATTTTCATCTATAGATATATGTTGAGATAGAGCGTACTATATAGCCTCTGGAAATCATTTTTTTCCCTTCTACCTATGATTTTGGAGGTTTTTGGATGATGAATCATCACATGGTCATGATCTCATACAATAATATTTTACACTCCAACATTGGTCTGGAACCATTTGACTCTTTGTATCACTGGCGTTGGTGTTCTTCATTGAGATGGGCTAGGGTCAATGTGTTAGTAATTCTATGTCCAGAACTAATAAAAAACTATGAAATATATGGTTAGTCAATTCATCTGATTATTTTAGAAGAATAAGATCATCAAAACATGTATGATGATCATAGAAGGAGGCCAATAGAGTTTGACATTTGATATTACATATTATTAAAGGTGACTCCTCTTCCTCAGAAGCAATAGTTTGGTCATTGGAGTAAAATTTCTCCCTAGTCAATTGGGAATTATAAGGTGTTTGATCATGTTGGAGCTTTGGTTTATCAGATATCAATTCCCCAAAGGATGAGAAATATACGTGATGTGTTCACATGTAGGAACTTTTTTGTTATCTTTATGATTTATATCATGTAATTTATTAGGGAGATATTGGTGTTTATGATGATTTGAACATTTAGTAGAAGCCTATAGAGTTATTGGACTGCAATGACATGGTTGGGCTCTTGATATGGTGAGATCATTGATAGGTATCTCATTGGGTGGATTTTCATAACACCCTTTTAATTTTCTATCCAATTTTCTGTTGAATTATCAATAAAGAAAATTTATTAAATGTATATAATGTAAGGGCTCATATCCTCTCAACCAAGTTGTTTCATGTTTCTGAGGATTACGGTTCTCGATTTAGGCTTGGAATTATCCAATATTTATTGGGTGTTTAATATACTAGAAATGGATATTACAAGCCTTATAATCACTATATGTCATCTTTGTGTGGTTAATGGATTGGTAAGGCTGTTTTATGGGATACTACATGATATGAAATAATTTAGGGTTAAATAATAATAGATGAAACATTTTTTTGTGAAAACCATCAACAAATATTTACATGATGTTTAAATGCTTTACACATTGTTTAAATATCCTATAAAGTTATATTATAATTTTTTTCATCCACATATTTTTTTAAAACCCTATTTTGACACTCATTTTCTATCTTCCATTGGATCCTACCTTTTTTCTTTTAAGACGCCTTTTTAAAAAGTCTATCCTTGGTATTTTTCCATGATTTGTGGTGATATATGGTGAGTTCTACCTCTATTATTGAGGTTTCTACTTTTTTGGTCTCATTAAATCTGATATATTCTCACCAATTTTTTTATCTTTACTTTTTATATTCTTTTTGATGTTACTAATATTTTTATGACTTATTATATACCCCCTTTACTAATTTTATATGATGTATGCATCATTTCTGTTAAATATTAATGTTTTAATAATAAATATAATTTGTGAGCATTTCTAGAAGTAGTCCAATTGAGTCAGTTTACTATTTTATTTATAACATTCACCCTACTAATTCAAATTATGTAGTTATTGTTTTTTAGGATTCTTTATACAAAGTATCACATATAAATAGAAGTAATCATGGGCTAATTATTTTATATGAAGGCTCATATGGTCAACACTAGAAGACCCAAATAATTATTGAATAAACTGGACCTTCCATGATGATTGAGTTACTGGTCTAACTCCTGAATCACATATTTTGTGAAAATCCTCCACATGTTTGTTATTATCCAAAAGATTCATGGGTAAAACTTTCAGGGCCTAAATCTAAGAACAAGGTCCCCAAATAAATCTTTGAAGTCAAGTCCACCATTCTGGAAGAGAATTAAATTCCGGATATTATTCATGACATATCTCATGATTTAATCATAAAATAGAGCTAATATTTGGCAATGTGAAAGAGAATATATAGGCGGAAGAATTATTTGAATAAATAATTCGGTTTTGAAGGCATCTTCTTATTCAAAAACTATTTCACATTTTGGACCTCAAAATGACTGTATTGAAATAGAGATATTAAAATTTTTTAATCAGATGACCATAACATTCGCTACATAGGTCCAAATGCCTCTCGATATTGAGAGTAGTCAGCCAAAATTATTATCTAAAACTTTGAAGAAGAAGATATCTCAGGATTCGACTGTCTGGATGTCCAAACAGTAAAGCCAAGTAGAGAGGCAGATTGGGAATGCAAACAGTCCACTTCCTTGTTCTATAAATACATCCCCCTCCTCTACATCAAAGGGGTTGGTATTTCAGAAGAGAGGATAAAAAATTTTCATGACCAATGCCTTGAAAAGGCTTGTGAGTACCTTCCATACACATTTTTTCACTTGAGATACCCTTCCTTCACTCTTTTCTTCCTTTCACTTTTGTGTTGTTCTTCATTTGTAATCGTGTAAGTTTGTGTTTTGTAATTCTGTTTTAATGAAAGTTTCTTCTTCAGTATCTCTTATTCTCATACACCTTCTTTAGTGTAATATTAATGTTCTTAAAATAGTTTAAATACATTTAAATCCCCTTCCCTTCTTTTTCTTCTTCATTCAATCGAAAATCCGTTTTTGATTATCATCATATTTTGTGTGTGTGTGTTCGACGTACCACTATTTTTAATCCCTTTCTATTACTTATCTTGTTAATTCATCATCATAAATATATAAACTATATTAATATTAATATCAATTTCGGAGTAAATTTAGAATGTTTTCACTCATTTCTTATAGGTGGACACTTTAGACCACAAAGGACCTCCCAAAAGGTCCTAGAATTTGGATTCTTCTAGCCTTCACTCTTCAATGAATCACATGAGTTCTGTCAATCATGTCCCATTTTCCAAAATTTTTGGAAAATTTCAAGAGAAATGAAATTCCCCAAAAACAATTAATTTTCTCTGAGATCTTCAATGTTTGGTGCATCTATTTCATGGGACCATTTACCCCTTCCAATGGATTCTCATACATCCTTATTCCAGTTGATTATGTTTCTAGGTGGGGCGAGGCCAAACACACTAGAAATGATGATTCACATACTGTTGGTGAGTTCCTAACGAAACAAATCTTTCACCGATTTGGCACACCACATGCCTTGATAAGTGTCTTAGGAACCCATTTCTATAATAGAACCATGGAATCACTTTTGAAAAAGACTGGGGTTGTACATAAAACTTTAACTGCATATTACCCCCAAACAAATGGCATAGATGAACTTTCTAACAAAGAAGTGAAAATATTTATTGACAGAATTGTAAAACCCACCAGAAAATACTAGCTTGAAAGTCTTGGTGAAGCAGTTTGGGCATATTGAACTTCATATAAAACAACCATTCATATGTCTCCTTTTAGGATAGTTTTTGGTAAAGAATGTCATCTACCTGTTGAAATCCAACATAAGTCATTTAGGGCAGTGAAATTTGTAATTTTGATCTTCAAAAATCCGGTGAAGAAAGATTGTTTCAATTGGCCGAACTGGAGGAGCTTTGACTTGATTATTATGAGAATTTTAAAATCTGTACTAAGAAAAATCCAAGGCACTACATGATAAACACATCCTGATAAAGGTATTTCATGAAGGAGAAAATGTAATGCTCTTAAATTCTAGATTTCAGATTCACCCACGTAATCTTAATTCTTGTTGGGAAGGTCTTTTTTTTTACTAATTTTTACCCATTTGATGTACTGAAAGTCCAAGAACCCTCTTCCAAAAGGATATTCACGGTTAATGGACACCGGTTAAAGCATCACCATGAGAAGAAGCACAGTCTTGGATCAACATCAACTTCCACTGGATCCCCAACTTCTGCAGTCGACCCACCACTAAATAGAGATGGAGACCCACCAAATCCAATCCAGGGGCAACTCTTTCCCTTTAACTCGCTCTCTATCTCTTCCTCTCTCTACCACTTTCTTATTCTTCCTATCTCTTTCATTTTTTACCACTTTCAATATCAAAACAGTTAATTTTCACTTTCTCTTGAGTGTGTGTGTATCTTTATAAAAAACAAAAATAAGAACCTAAAAACAAAAAAACAACAAAAAAACAATCACTTAAAAAATCCAAAAAAATAAGAGTCATTCTTACTCACCATCGAGTTTTGAAAATTTTTCCAACCATTTTGGGGATTTAGCAGACATTTTTTCATCTCAAAAATTTCATATTTTCACCATGACATTGGATAAATAATTTATTTTCAAAATTAAAATATTTTGAATGCTCAATTTTTGATTTGGAAAATGATTATCCCAAACCGTGAGGAACAACAGTTTCTTTCATTCCAAGGCCACACATGGTCGTCTTTTCAAAATGTGTGTTTTTCCACCATTTGTGAGTCTTGAGTTTGTGGAACTTCGAACTGAATTTCCTACTTTAGTGTGCATTAATATGATAGAGGGATTTTCTGAACCACATGAAAATCACAATAGCCAAATAGCCTCCCATTTCCCTTACATTAATCCTCCTTTTAAATGCCCCTTAGAGCCTATGAAATCCTTTTATTTGATAGCCACATTAAAATCCCAATACCTTTTCCCACCCATTATCAACATAGATTTTCATTGCATTTTTTTTTTTGAAATTTAAGTGTTGGGGGGATGGATTTCATTTTGGGTACCCTTTGTTGATTTCACCATGTTATCATATGCTTGAGGGAAAGCAAACATGTTAGTGTGGTGGAGAGGTTTTCATTCAGTGTTTTTTGGGGAATGTAATGTACTTTTATTCATGTAATTTTGTAAATTTTATTGACAAGTTTTCAAAAATAATTTAACAAAAAAAATTAAACAAAAGATAAAAGAAAAAAAAATTGGGTTGTTTCTTGCGTAGGTAAAAAATAACTCTTCATCAACCTTTGATCTTGTTATAACTATTACAATTAGTGTCGTGAGGAGATCAATCAAGGGTTTGGGTATGAGTGTGAGATCTTTTCCAAGTTCAACTTTCGAAAAAAGAGAAAAAATAAGAAAAGAACACTTGCATTATATTCTTATGTAATTTGGAGACGTTTTGTGGTTTGTAAATATTTTATCTTCTCATAACCATCAAATTTTCATCTTCTATTGTGTCTTTCTTCACACAATCATTCCCTTGTAAAATATGTGTTTTTATTTCCTTCCATGTTTTATTTCAAAAAAAATGTGCATTGCTTTTTCTATGTTGGTGTTTTACCCCTCTTCTTCTCTCTCTTGGAAATTATATTCCTACCATCCCATAGCCACAGAAAACCCCCTTAAAAAGACCTCTTGTTTTTTTGTATTTTGGAAAGGGATTTGAAGCTGAGAGCTCTTTAAAACTCTAAGATTTTCTCTTTTGGTTGGTGAAAGAGTGAACCTCCAAAAATGAATTTTATCATCTTTAGAGATGTGAGTTTTTAGTGTCCACGTTTTCCTTTTCTAAATTTGAGTATGAAAAAATGAATTAGTTTTGGAACATTTATTCATTAACAACTTGTGGTGGAATTCAAAATGGATGAGTGAAATAATCTATAGTTCCCTTGATGGGAGAAAACAAAATTTTAATATCTGTTGGTGAGTGAAAATGATTTTGTTATGTTTTTATATCTGTTGCACATGAGGACATGAAAAAAAATAAGTTTGGGGGAGTTGATGTTATAAATATCTTCATGACTTATTTTATACCCCCTTTACTTATTTTATATAAATTGTGAATAATTTGTGTGAAATATTAATGTTTTAATACTAAATATAATTTCTGAGCATTTTTAGACGTTGTCCAATTGAGTTAGTTTACTATTTATTTATAACTCTCACCCTACTGATTAAAATTGTGTGGTTCATCTTTTGGAGGATTCCTTATTCAATTTCTCACATATCATTATAAGTAATCATTGGATAATTATTCCATTTGAAGGCTCATATGGTCAACACAAGAAGACCAATTGAATTTGTGAAGAAACTGGACCAGCCATGATGATTGAGTTACTGGTAACACTCCTGATGCCCATATTTTTTTAAACTCTTCCATTTTTTCATTATTATCCAAAATAATCGTGGGTAAAAATTACTGGACCCAACTCTAAAAAAAGGCACAAATGAAGCTTATAATTCTAGTCCACAATTTGGGCCGAGAATTAAAATTCGGACACTATTCATGACATATATCATGATGTAATCATCAAATATATTTGATACCTTTCAGTGTGAAATATGAGATATAGACGGACGGATTTGTTGAATAAATCATTCGGTTTTGAAGGCATCTTCATATTCAAAAACCCTTTCACACTTTGGACATCAAAAAGACTGGATTGAAATGGACAGATTAAAATTGTTTAATTAGACGACCAAAAAAATGGATAAATAAGTCCCAATGCCTCCATATTTTGAGAGTATTTGCCCAAAATTATTATCTACAACTTTGAAGAAGGAGATATCTCTAGATTTGGCTGTATGGATGTCCAAATCGATGAGCCATGTGGAAAGGCAGATTTGGAATGCAAACAGTATTCTTCCATGGGCTATAAATACACACCCCTCCTCTCCTTCAAAGGGGTTCGCATTTCAGAAGAGAGGAGCATCAATTTTCATGACCAAATCATTTCTAAGGGCTTGGGAGGACCTTCCATAATCATGTTTTCACTTGAGATACTCTTCCTCCTCTCTTTTCTTCCTTTCACATTTTTTTGTTCTTCATTTGTAATCTTGTAAGTTTGTGTTTTGTAATTATGTTTTAATCATAGTTTCTTCTTCAATATCTCTTATTCTCATCCACCTTTTGTAGTTTAATATTAATGTTCTTAAAATTGTTTTAATTTAGTTTGATCGTCTTCCCTAATTTTTCTTCCTCATTCATTCGAATATCTATTTTTAATTATCATCATTGTGTGTGTGTGTGTGTGTTCGATGTACCACTCTTTTCTAATCCCATTCTATTTAATATCTTGTTAATTAATCATCATAAGTATATAAAATAGATTAATATTAATATCAATGGTTAACTAAATATATTTTTTGGGTGAGTCAAAATTTAGAGATGTAATGTGATTGAGAGTATTTGCTCGATGAATATTCCTCAATTTAACATTGTGTATGTTGGACTTAACATGTCATGGATTAATGACTTCTTTTGTTTAACAGTATGTTTACATAGATTATTAGAACCATAAATACACAACCATCAACATTATCTGATTGATATTGGAACCCTAGGTTATGTTAAGGCTTGGATTAAAGCCTTAACAATTATTAATTCCAATCAACATTATCTTGTGAAGTGGGTGTTAAATTAACTTCAATATAAAGTAAAGCTCCAGGATATCACAAGTTTAACTCCCGTAAAATGAACTCACCCTAATATTTATCAAATTTGTTAAATAAAAAACCAATCCTTAATCACTTCATTTAAGCTCTGAAAACAAACCCCCCAATCATAATACAATCCACAAAAAACAAATGACTATTACAAAGTATCATCGACGAGGATTCGACCCGAGTGTTGCTACACACATTAGTAGAGCACCAGATAATTTACTGGTAAATTGGTGACAAACGACAGTGCATTTAAAATGGTGTCGTTGCAGGGGATGGTGCTTTATGTAGTCATTAGTTTTTGGTTATTGTATAAAAACCCAAAAAAACAAAATTTAAAAAAAATCAAAAAAAACACAATGAAAAACCCACCTTCCTCAAAAAAATCATAATAAAAAAACAAAGAAAAACTAGGATTCCTTTTCCTTCCAAATTCTATCTGAATACCCTATAGCCTCCAAAAAAATCCTGTGGATTTTTTTACCTTGAAATTGAGGGAACACTTCGACAACTTAGGAGACACATAATAGATAATCAAAAAATTCATGAACCAGTCCTTGCCCAACCAATTGAATTAGATATAACCAATCCTAGGGAAAAACACTTAAAGAACTTGTTGTCCCTGATGTGAATTACCAACCTCTTGGTATTCAATATCAAAACATAGAGGATGACTTAGAACTCAAATTGGGTTTGATTCATCTTCTCCCTCATTTGCACGGGCTAGGAGGTGAGGATCCACATCTCCACCTTAAAGAGTTCCAAGAGGTGTGCTCTACCATGATGCCTCAAGGGGTTTATGAGGAAAAATCCAAACTCTGAGCATTACCTTTCTCCCTAGATGACACTGCCAATTCATGTCTTTACTACCTCTCTCCCGGTTCCATAACCACATGGAATGACATGAAACGACTTTTCATAGAAAAAGTATTTCCTGCTTCTCGTACTTCTTCCATCCGAAAGGAAATAAGTGTTATTCGTCAATTCCCAAGTGAATCACTCCATGTATACTGGGAGAGGTTCAAAATGATTATTGCAACCTTCCCAAACCACCAAATCTCTGACCAACTCTTGATTAAATACTTTTATGAGGGTTTATTTGAAATGGAGAGAACTCTCATTGATGCCGCATGTGGCGGTGCTCTTGTTGATAAAACTCTCGCAGTTGCAAGAGATCTCATAAGTAACATGGCTAAAAACACACAACAATTCCATACTTGAGAACATGTTGAAGTCAAAAAATCCCAATAAAATAAATAAATTGAGCCGATAAATATGACCGAGTGGATGAGTGAACTTACAGGTCTTATGCAACAACTAGTTGTGGCTACCAAATCCCCAACCTCATCTTTTTCACAATCAATGATTCCTGGACCTACCAAAAACTGTGGAATCTGCAGCTCTTCATATCATCTAATAGACACATGTCCACAACTTCAAGTGGATCTATCTGATTCATTTGGACCAATGGATCTCAATGCAGCATATGCTCAGCGGAACACCAACCCTCAACTATCAGGTCAGTTTGTTAGAAAATTCAACCAACCTCACTCTAAGCCCTTCTCTTCTTCCTATAACAAAGTCCCAAGGTATGGTAATCCCATCTATCATACCCATCAATTCTCTCCTCAAAGCCCAAACAAGTTTCAATTTGGACATGGTGTTGGTAATTTCCAAAACCATATCCTTTTATTCCTCAACATCAAAGAAACAGTCCTCCTACCTAATTCCATTATCCTCGTGAGCCTTCCCAATTCCAAAACCAATACAATCACTTTCCCAAGAACCAAAATCTAGGTAATCCCAATACGGGACAAGCATCTTATTCCATGAAACCATGGGAATGTTCCATGGAAGATCTTGTCTCCTTCACCCATTCAAACCTCAAGAACATTGAAACCCAAATTGGTCAACTTGCATACCACCTTAGTCAGTAGCAACCATCCAATTATTCCCAACACCCAGCTCAACCATTCCCAAACTCCAAGGGTAATGTAAGTTCAATTGAACTTATATAGGAAAAAAATTTCTATTCTTCATGGTAAGTCCTCCAAACATCCTTTGAATGTTGACCTAGAAAATGAAAAGAAAAAGAAACTTGAAAAGGAACCTGAATCCATTCCCTCACCTCCTTCCATTCGATATAGGAATCCAATTATTTTTTTTCAAGTTGTTTATAAACCATGGAAGTCCTTTGATCCTGATACTAAAATGCTCGACATATTTAGACATGTTAAAATAAGCATTGCCCTCTTAGATTCTAGAAAAAAATTCCTAAGAATGCCACGTTTCTCAAGGAGTTGTGTACCCACAAGATGAAACATAAGACCTTTGAAAATATTTCCACCTAGAAGTCTATTCCCATAATGTTCAAAGATCCAGGGACCTTTACGGTTCGATGAAAAATTGGAAGTTCCAACTTTGATGATGTACTCATAGACTGAGGTGCCTAAATTAATTGCATGAACAAATCTATATTCTCCAACCTTGGTCTAGGTATCTTACATCCAACGGGCATTGTCAGTCAATTTTTCAATCTATGCATAGCCAGTCCTGAGAGAATAATTGAGGATTTCATTGTCCGAGTCAATAATCATATCTTCCCTACTGATTTCTATGTCCTTGACATGGAAGGTGAGACAAAATCATCTCGATCGCCCCTAATTCCCTGAATAACATTTCTCATGACTGTGAGAACCAAGATTGATGTCCATTCAGGAATCTTATCCATGGAATTCATTGACCAACTAGTCATTTTCATCATTTTCCAAGCCATGCGATACCCATCTAAGGATCACCCTGCATTCTCAATACATGCTTCTGAGGACACTTTTAAGAGTCAATCAAACACTAATCCACCATGTTCTTCATGCTCTAATGAAAAAGGATCTTGTGAAATCTGCACCATGATTAACAAAGTCATAAATATTTAAGTTGTTGTGGACCTTTCATGCACAGAATCTATAAATCTAGATGATCTTGAAAACTCCCTTGAATCCCATAACAACATTGATCTCTAATACTACACCTTGGAAAGTATTAAGGAAAATGAATCTGAAGCAACTAATGTCCCTTATTCCATTACTAAGTTGTGTAACCCAAAAATGAAAGATGATAATGATCTAAAACCTCTTCTTGAACACTTGAAATATTCATTTTGTTTCCATGATCACCCATATCCTGTCATTATCTCTTCTTCACTTACAGAAACTGAGGAGTCCAAACATGATCAGGTGTTAGAGGAAAACAAAAAGGCCTTAGGGTGGACCCCAGATGACATACCAGGAATCAACCCTTCCCTTTGCATGCATCACATTCATCTTTAGGAGTCATCCAAACTAATTATACAACCACAAATAAGGCTCAATCCACTCATACTTGAGGTAGTTAGGAAAGAGATCACCAAGCATTTCAAGCTGGTATTTTCTACCCAATTTCTGATAGTGGATCGGTTATTCCAATTCAAGTTATACCTAAGAAGGGTGGGATAAATTTTGTCAAAATGAACATGGAGAGGTGGTCAAAACTCGAGTGAAGAAAAAATGGAGTGTGTGCATCGACTATAGGAAATTGAATGTTGAAATAAGAAAAGATCACTACCCTCTTCCATTCCTTGATCAAATGCTTGAACATTTAGGCGGAAAGTTAGACTATTGCTTTCTTGATGGATACACCAGCTACTTCTAAATCCCAATCGCACCTCCGGACCATGAAAAGACTACTTTAACATGCCCCTTTAGAACATATGCATATAGAAAAATGCCTTTTGTCCTTTTCAATTCCCCTACAACATTCCAGTGGAATATGATGAGTATCTTTTCCGAATTCATTGAACACTATATAGAAGCATTCTAGGATGACATCACCATTTATGGTGAGTCATTTGAATATTGTTTGAATTCACTCTCTCTAGTCCTCCAAAAGTGTGTCTAGGGGAACCTTGTATTGAATTTTGAAAAATGTCACTTCATTGTTACAAATTGGATTGTTCTGGGGATCATAGTTTCAAAATATTGTATTGATTTTGATCCTACCAAAATTGATGTGATCCAATCACTTCCGGAACCCAACTCTGTTTGAGACATCAGTTCATTTCTCCATCATGCTGGTTTCTATCGGAGATTCATCCATAACTTCAGTATGATTTCCCTCCCACTCACTCAGTTTCTCCAAAATGATGTCACTTTCCATTTCAATGAGGTTTGAAAGAGAGACTTTGTTGAACTCAAAACCTCTCTTATATCCACCCCAATAATCCAACCCCCATATTGGTCATTATCCTTTGAGTTGATGTGTGATGATTTTGATAGAGCAGTTGGGGCTATTCTTGGTCAAAGAAGAGAAAATATTCCTCATGTCATCTATTATGCCTCAAAAAAATTTGATAAAACTCAATCTCACAACACTGTCACTGAAAAAGAACTTTTAGAAGATGTTTTTGATTAGATAAATTCTGGCCCTATCTCTTAGGTGCCCAAATCATAATCTTCACATACCATTCTTCTATAAAGTTCTTACTCAAGAAAAGTGATTTCAAACCGAGGATAATAAGATGGATCCTAATGCTCCAAGATTTGGACCTTGAATTCAAAGATAGATAAGGAAAATAAAACCCTGTGGCTGATTAGATGAGTATAATTTTTAATTCTTTCCATTTAGAAATCATTGATCCTAAATTCCCCACTAACCACCTTTCATCTCTCACTCCAAAGTTACCATGGTATTCCCCAATTGTAAATAACTTTGTATCTGGTGTTTTTTTTTGAAAAATTGTCATAAGAACAAAAAATGAGGTTGAAATGTGATTCAAAATACTATTTCTGGGACAAAAATAAATATTTGAAAACTGGGGAAGACATGGTAATTAGGATATGTGTTGATGAAGATGAACATTCCTCTATCTTAGAATTTTGTCACTCATTTCCCGGAGGTGGACACTTTTGACCACAAAGGACCTCGCAAAAGGTCCTAGAATCTTGATTCTTCTGGGCTTCACTCTTAAAGGACTCACATGAGTTCTGTCAATCATGTACCACTTGCCAATAGTTTGGAAAAATTTCAAATAGAAATGAAATACCCTAAGAGAATTAATTTTATGTGAGATCTTAGATGTTTGGGGAATCAATTTCATGGGACCATTTCCCCCTTCCAATGGATTCTCATAAATACTTCTTGAGGTTGATTATGTTTCTAGGTGGGTCTAGTACAAACCCACTAGAAATGATGATTCACATATTGTTAGGGAGTTCATATAGACACACATCTTCCACCGATTTGGCACACCACGTGCTTTGATATGTGGTTTTGGAACCCATTTCTGTAATAGAACCATGGAATCACTTTTGAAAAAGACAGGGGTTATACATAAAACTTCAATTTCATATCACCCGCAAACAAATGTCTTGACTAAACTTTCTAATAGAGAAGTAAAAAGAGTTTTTGGTAGAATTGTAAAACCCACCTGAAAAGACTGGCCTGAAAGACCTGGTGAATCACTTTGTGCTTATCGAACTGCCTATAAAACACCCATTGAGATGTCTCCATTTATGATAGTTTTTGGTAAAGCATGTCATCTACCTGTTGAAATCCAAAATAAGTCATTTCGGGTAGTGAAAAAATTTAATTTTGATCTTAAAATATATGGTGAAGAAATATTGTTGCAATTTACTGAACTGGAGGAGTTTCGACTTGATTCTTATAAGAATTATAATATCTACAAAGAAAAATCCAAGGCACTCCATGATAAAGAAATTCTGAGAAAGGTGTTTCATGATGGTTAAAAGGTAATGCTCTTCAATTCTAGATTTTGGATTCACCCAGGTAATCCTAATTCTTGTTGGGAAGGACCTTTTGTTATTACTAATGTTTACCCATTTGGTGCAGTGCAATTCCAAGACCCCTCTTCCAACATGACATTCACGGTTAATGGACATCGGTTAAAGCATCGCCATGAGAGGACACACAATCCTGGATCAACATTGACTTTCACTGGATTCCCAACTTCTATAGTCGACCCACCAATAAATGGAGATGGAGACCCACGAAATCCAAACCAGTGGAACATCCTTTTCTTTAACTCTCTCTCTCTCTCATCCTCTCTCTACCTCTTTATTCATCTTCATCTATCTTTCATTTTTTACCAATTTCCTTATCAAAACCTTTCTTTTTCAATTTCTCTTTTGTGTGAGTGTATCTTTATAAAAAAAACTAAAAACAAAAAAACAAAAAAACAATCACTTAAAAAAATACAAAAAAATTAAGAGTCTTGCTTACTCACCATCGAGTTTTGAAAATTTGTCCAACCATTTTGGGGAGTTAACATACATATTTCCATCTCAAAATTATTTTATTTTCATAATGACTTTGGATAATGAATTTTGTGTCAAAATTTACAAATTTTTAATGCTCAATTTTTTATTTCGAAAATGATTTTCCCAAAATGTGAGGAACAACATTTGCTTTTATGCCAAGGCCACCTATGGACATCTTTTAAAAATGTGTGTCTTCACCCCCATTTGCGAGTCTTGATTTTGTGGACCTTCGAGCTGAATATCTTACTTTAGTGTGCATTAATATGATAGAGGAATTTTCTGAACCACATGAGAAATATAATATCCAAATAACCTCCAATTTCACTTAAATTAATCCTCATATTGAAAGCCCCTTAGAGCCTATGAAAACATTTTCATTGATAGCCACATTAAAATCCCAATACCTTTTTTCACCCAATATCAACATGGATTTTCATTGCATAATTTTTTTATTTAAATTTATGTTTGGGAGGGATGGATTTCATTTTGGGTAACCTTTGTGAATTTCAACATATTATCATGTGCTTGAGGGTAAGCATCCATTTCAGTGTGGGGGAGAGGTTGTCATTCAGTGTGTTTTGGGGAATGTAATATACTTTTATTTATGTAATTTTTTCAATATTATTGACAAGTGTTCAAAAAAATAAAAAAATAAAAAAAATAAAAAAATTGGGTTGTTTCCTGGGTAGGTCAAAAATCACTCTTCCTCAACCTTTGATCTTGTTATAAATATTACAATTACTGTTTTGGGGAGATCAATCATGGGTTGGGGTATTATTGTGAGATCTTTTCCATGTTCAAATATCACAAAAAAAAGAGAAAAAAAAGAAAAAAAAATAATAAATTCATTATATTATTATGTCATTTGGAGAAGTTTTGTCGTTGGTAAATATTTTATCTTATCATATAATTCACATTTTTTTCTTCTATTGGGTATTTCTTCACAAAATCATTCCCTTGTAAAATATGTGTTTTCATTTCCTTCTATGTTTTATTTCCAAAAAAATGTGCATTTATTTTTCTATGTTAGTGTTTTACCCCTCTTCTTCTCTCTCTTGGACATTATATTCCTACCGTCCCATAGCCATAGAAAAAACCCTTAAAAATACCTCTTGATTTTTGTGCACTTTGGATATGGATTGGAAGCTAAGATCTCTTTCAACATCTTTAATTTTCACTTTTGGTGGGTGAATGAGTGAACCTCAGCAAATGAATTTTATCATCTTGATGGGTTTGAGTTTTGAGTGTCAACATTTTCTATTTCTAAAATTGAGCATGAAAAAATGAATTAGTTTTGGAAAATTGTTTCTGTAACAACTTGTGGTGGAATTCAAAATGGATGAGTGAAATAGTCTAAACCTCCCCTGATTGGAGAAATCAAAATTTTAATACCTGTTGGTGAGTGAAAATGATTATGTTATGTTTTTATAGTTGTTAAACATTATGACATTCACAAGACTAAGTGTGGGGGATTTTATGCTATTAATATTTTCATGACTTATTATATACCCACATTACTGATTTTATATGAAATTTGCATAATTTTTGTGAAATATTAATGTTTTAATACAAAATATATTTTTTGTGCATTTTTAGAAGTAGTCCAATTGAGTTAGTTTACTGTGTTATTTATAACGCTCACCCTACTGATTCAAATTGTGTGGTTATTGTTATTTAGGATTCCTTATTCAATTTATCACATATAATTAGCAGTAATAATAGGATAATTCTTCAATTTTAAGGCTCATATGGTCAACTCAAGAAGACCCATAGAATTTGTAATGAAACAGGACCATCCATGATGATTGAGTAATTGTTCTCACTCCCGAAGCCCATATTTTGTGAAACTCCTATATTTGTTCTTGATTATCCAAAATAATCATGGGTAAATATTTTAGGGCCCAATTCTAATAACAAGGGGCCAAAATGAAGCTTTGAAATCCTACCCCCCATTCTGGATGATAATTAAAACCCGGACACTATTCATGACATATCTCATGATGTATTCATCACATATAGATTATATTTTTCAGTGTGAAATAGGAGATAAAGTCGGCAAATTGTGTTGAAGAAATCATTCGGTTTTGAAGGCATCTTCCTACTCACAAACCCTTTCACAATTTGGACTTTAAAGAGACTGGATTGAAATGGACAGATTAAAATTGTTAAAAAAGATGACCATAACTATTGGTACATAGGTCCATATTCCTCCATATTTTTTGACTAGTCTTCCAACATTATTATATAAAAATTTGAAGAAAGAGATATCTCGAGATTCTGTTGTCTGGATGTCCAAATCGTCGACCGAAGTGGAGAGGTAGATTGGGAATGCAAACTGTCCTCTTCCTTGGGTTATAAATACATCCCCCTCCTCTTCTTGAATGTGGATGGAATTTAAGAATAGAATAGCATAAATTGGAACAAAAAAATCCTTTACAAATGCTTGGTAGGACTTTCCATACTCAAATTTTCACTTGATGTACCACTCCTTCTCACTTTGCTTCCTTTCACTTTTGTGTTGTTCCTCGTTTGTAATCTTGTAAGTTTGTGTTTTGTAATTCTGTTTTAATGCAAGTTTCTTCTTCAATATATCTTATTCTCATCCACCTTCTATAGTTTAATATTAATGATCTTAAAATAGTTTACATACTGTTGAATCCCCTCCCCTTACTTTTCTTCCTCATTCAATCAAAAATCTATTTTTAAATATCATCATTGTTTGTGTGTGTGTTCGACGTACCACTCCTTTCTAATCCCTTTCTTTTTATTCTCCTGTTAATTAATCATCATAAATATATAAACCAGATTAGTATTAATATCAATGGATGAGTAAATATATTATTGGGGTGAGTCAAAATTTAGGGATGTTAAGTGATTGAGAGTATTTTCTCGATGAATATTCTTTAATTTTACGTTGTGTATGTTGGACTTAACATGTCATGGATTAATGACTTTTATGTTTAACATGTGGTTTCCATGGATTATTGTAACCATAGATACACTACCATCAAAAATATCTGATTGATATTAGAACCCTATGTTAATTTAAGGCTTGGATTAAAGTCTCAACACTTATTAATTTCAATCGACATTATCTTGCGAAGTGGGTGTTAAATTAACAGCAATATGAAGAAAAGTTCCATGATATAACAAGTTTAACTCCCAAAAAATGAACTCACCCCAATATTTATCATATTATTAAATCAAAAACCAATCATTAATCACTTAATTTAAGCTCTAAAAACAAACCCCTCAATCACAATACAATCAACTAAAAACAAACAACTATTACAAAATATCATCGTTAAGGATTGAACCTGAGTACTGCTATACACATTAGTAGAGTACCAGAACATTGACCAATCGATAGGTGACAATCAGCCAAGAGTTTTAGGTTTAATTTCTATTTTATTCTCTGTTTTTGTCATGGAATCCTCAGATGGATTCTGTTCTTGTGGGAGAGGTGACCAATGATTCAGGATGTGGTATGTTCTTCTTTTAAGAACACTGATAGCTTTTGAGGTAGGGGATTCTTTTCTTCTCCACCTATTTTCCAAAAAAAATGAAATATTTCATAATTTAGTAATTTTGGATGGAAATGACTATTGATCTAATAATTATTGAATGAAATTAAGGAATTATTTATCGATCAGATGTTGAGGATTTATACCATTGTTGTTTTTTTCCTATTGATTTTCTATATTTTGATAAATATATGTTGTTTTCATTGATATCATGCTTTAATGATTGGAGTAGTATGTTGAAAAAGGTTAATAAAGGTGATCCAAAATTAACGAATAATAAATTGGATCAAGAATTATTAAAGAGGCATTTTTGAAATATGGTGGTTAATTTAATTTGATGTTAATAAATTTTATAAAATGTTCATGTATAATTGAAAATAGAATACTATATATGATTAATGGAATTGATAAATAATAGGGAGTATATTAATTATTTTCGATAATAATTGAAATTTAAATTCATTTGAGAATTGTAATTCCCTATGATTTTTTAAACAAGAATAATTCATAGTACATGATTTACCTTGGGTAACCTGTTATAGATTGAGGAATAGGTTTCCCATATTTCTAACGTGTTGTTTAATGAATCGTTTAATTCAATATGAAATTAGAACATGTATTGTGATAATGATGTTGTATTTTTCTAGGGCATAAGTTGTAGTTTTATTGAAAACGACATGTGACTTACCTTGGAGTCATTAGAGCTCATTTTCATTAGAAGTATAAATTCATTATTTTGATGGCCTAGTTTCCCTATTTATTTTTTATTTGTTTGTCTTCATTTTTGGCGTGGTCTTTATATGAGTTGTATGTCATTATCATTGTATGAATGACCCTGGGATAGTTGGCATGGGGCATGGAGGAATGGTTGTTATGTGATCCTAGTATAGTTGATCCTATTATGGATATGTGATTTGTGTGATGGGATTCTCTAAAGATGTGGTAGAATTTGATTCCTACTATGGAATGATGAATATTTATGTAATTTTATTTTTCAAAGATGGAATCAGAGGTTATGGAATAGGTTAATGCCAGGCTTACCAAATGATGAGATATTGAGAGATGGTATTCTCTCCTGTGAATATGTTAAATAGAAAATGGCTGAGTTTCGTTATTTTTTTTATATTCCTTTACAAACTACATGATTTAGCTGGATGTTGTTGGTTTCATGTTTTCTCTTGGTGTTATCTTAGGATAGTTCTCCAAGGGTACAAATATATAGAATTATTATATTAATTAATTAATAAATTTTTTTGTCTTGTGGTTGGCTGATGATGGAATGAAAATGCTAAAATTATGTTAATCCTGAAACATGATTGACATGGTTTGTATTATTCAAAGAGGGAATGGAATTTACTCTAATCATTAACGTAATGTATTTCAACGTGATATAATTTGGAATAATGTTAATGGGAAATTAATTGATAGTGAATTAATTAATATGAAGGAATATTTTGAAATTAATGGAACTAATTAATCATGTTCTTTTATACTAAGGTTTTATTATATTATATTTGGTCTTAACATTGGCATCTGGGGGTGCATGATAAATTAGATTCAGTTTAGTAGATGACTATGTTATACCAATAATTCTATTATGAGATAAATTATATAATTTTGATTTGGATATTTCATATGATCCCACCTATATTGGTTAGGGTGACTGACATCCATTAGACTCTTGGAGGGTGTTTTCCAAAACATCCTAATTGGAGGATAGATGGATGACTACCTCCTCTAGCCATGCTCTATTCTCGTAGAAGCTAATTTTGATTGTATGAATAAGGGTTAAGTTTCCCATATATTTTTTAGGGGAATGTGACAACATGGTTATTAAATAAGCATTTATAACCAAATATAGTACCCAAATGATTATTTTTTGTATGATGGTTATAAGATGTGATGTCTTTAGGTAATTACTCTTTGTATTGGGTGTAATGGTTGAGGTATAATACCAGATGTTGATATAAATCATGCATATAATTTTCGATTCTAGAAGATACATGGACACTATATAGATATTTTATATAGTTTGATGTTATTATTTGAAGCATGGGGTAAATTTTTTCATTATCTTCGAAGTAGTCTTCTAGCTAGTATACTTATGAAGAGAGATGGATCGGGAAATGCGACATTTGGGAAGAGTAGAAAACTAGTTTGGATGAAGGAGATGGGTACCCATCATTATTTATTACTAAATTAAATACTCTATTGTATTAAATACCTGTTGGTATATATATGTTTAGGTTGGGAAGATGGTATATCTATTAAGGTGATGTGTTAGATTTATTATTTCTCACTGTTTTATCATGATTTCATTATCTTTTACACAAGAGGTCTGGAGAGTAACCTAATAAGATTACTGTTATTATAATCCTACATATATATAAACTATTTTTCACTAAATCTAAATATTTTTGTGGTTAAATATATAGATATTACTAGCTCATGGTTTCTTGGAGTTGTTTGGACTTCATAGTTCTTGTCATCGTTACCTTATCGGTACATAATGTTTCTCTTTCGGTTGTTTTTAGTACTATATAGAATTTCATGATTGTTCTTGTGTATAAATATATATAATAGTGTATATTATTTTTCCAATCATATCACTCTCTTTTTTATATTTTTCATGAAGATTAATTCCTCCCATATACATGTTTAGTATACAGTCTCTCTTAGTCACCAACTGGGGGATTACTAAAGGAAAGACTTGGGAAGTCACCACCTCTCTACCCAAATTCATATGTCTTTGGGGGGAGGGTTTCATGACACTAATTGAATCATGATATCATATTTTTCTATTTCCAGTCCATTCTATAGGTATATGATAATGTCACTTGATTGTATGATATACTACCTCCAAGAAATTTTTTTGACCCGATCACACATTAAATGGAATGTAATAAGTATTGTCTTAATGAAAAAATGATACATATATGGAATAAAAATTATTCTATATTGTTAATATTTTATTTAAATATCATTATTTAATTTAATGTATAAATTGGAAACAGTTTTTATTCATACGTACAGGATACCATCTACATGAATGTTGTTTTTTATTTTCCATCTATACATTGTATGGATTAGGATAAATACATGAATAGTGAATATATATGATTTCCATATAATTTTTATAATTCAACATATTATGGAACCATGATAAACATAACATGACAAAAAATAAAAAATTAAAACAAAAAAAAAGTAGTTATTGCCTTAAATGTGACTTTAATATGGAATTGTTATTAGACGGTTAATAAAAAGTTATATGTAAATCAAATATGATATATATATGTGTGTGTGTGGGTGGTTTGGTGGGTGTGTGTGTGTGTGGTTCTATAATAGATTTATAATATACAAATATTTTTTATATAGGTGGTTTATATGTGTTTGATGGATTTAGAGACATACTATAAGGGACTCATGTCATATTCACCACCTAATAATTTAATGTGGTGTATATACCTACCAAGAATGTATTTCTTGATTATTACACATAATTTGTTTTATTTTAATATACATTTTTATCTCTCTTTTAGGTGGTTTATGGTTCAATAGTTACTAATGTGATAAGAGATTTTTATCTTAAATTCTCTTCATGGAGGTCTATGATATATTATGCACCGACGTTATTCTATTGGGTGTATATACTGCTCCATTTAAATGTTATATCATGAATATATGTTTCTCAAGATATTTTATTTTTTTATTTATATTCTTTTATCGGGATTATGATTAAATTCTACCGAATTGGTAAGGGTTTTATTTTAAAATATAATTATTTAACGGGATTACTCATGATTACCATTAAAATGATGAAATCTCATAATAAATCACTCCAAAAACTCATTTCATTTCATATAATATTGTTTTATTTGTATAATACATTTTTAACCTCATTTTACTCTATTTATGATCCCCATATCTCCAAAATCATGTTTTAGAAGTGATCATATTTATTTCTCTCATCGGCCAAAAACCATTTATCTTTTAAAACCATGTTTTCTTAAAAATATTATAAAAAAACTTTTTAAAATTATTCACATTATTTATTTAAGAATTTTTTTCCCATGTTTCATTTATTAATTTTATTGAAGGTTTATTAATGTTCATTTACAAACCATTCATGTTTAGTATTTTTTGAAAATGTGAAAGGAATCATTATTTTAATGTGGATGACATGAACATACTTTTTCACCTTCAAGAATTTTTTATTTTTTAAATATAGCTTTCTAATTATTCATTTTTTGGGAAAAAATTTTCAAATAAGTTTTGTTTAAATTTTATATTTCAATATTGAAAGTATATTTTCCTCAATAAATATTTTCAAAAAAATTATTCATCATTTATATGTTGTCGATGTTATAGTCTAAGAAAATTATTTTCGAGAATGTTTAGTGTTTTATAAAAAAATTAAATATTGAAAATGATCTTTTCATCAATAAATGATTTAAATATTTATTAATTATTTCTTTATATGGTTTGAATTATTAATTGTATAGAAATTTATTTCCATAATATTTTATAAATAATTTTTTAAAAAATTAATTTGTAATAAATGGTTATTTTCCACAAGAATTTTCCCAAGCTATCATTCAAAAACATGTTACATACAATATTTTATCGTTTTGTGTAACATATACTTTATTAGGGATAAGAAGAAAGGATATAATGATTTTACCATCCTTGGATGGTTTGTATTTATTAATGAACGATATTTATGAAACTCATTTATATTATATAGGTTATACAAATATCAAAAGATTGGGGAAACCTATTCTCTTTTTATAGGTCTTGAATTTATGAAATGATGATATGATTATGAAATCTATTTCACTTAAACATGTTTTTCTTTATTGGAAGGTCTATAAACCCCAATTATTTTAATGGACTCTGATATGATGAATGGTTTAGGTTATTTTGTAACACACCTATAATAATTTCATTCTATTGTGGATGGGATAGATATCGCCATATAATTCATTAGGTAGTGATTAATTTTATATGATCTAAAAGGGTACTAGGGAGGTTATCCCAATCCCAAAAAGGGTTTATGTTAGGTTTTTCCAAGACCAAAAGATGGTAGATGGGAGGTTATTCAAAGACTAAGTGAGGTCACACGAGAGGTTATCCCATTCCCGAAGTGTGTGTGTGGGTGGTTATCCCTATCCTAACATGTCGGGAATGCATTGTTGGGTATCCTTGACATGTGATTTTATATGATTTTGTATATGAACAAATTATATTTCTTATTCAAATTTTATTCTATCATGTCCCATGTTCATTGATTCCATGAAGAATTATCTCTAATAAACTACCTAGATTTATGAAATGAATCATTTTATGATCTATGATATATATGGTATTCTTTTGATACATTATTTTCATGTTCTAAAATCCATATGATCGTGTAATATTGATATATCCTTCATTTAACATTATTGAGAATCTAAGAATTCCCTTGATTAAGTATCATTTTCCTAGTATAATATGATGTGTATTATGTATTATATGTTTATGAATGGTTCTAGTTTGGGTAGAATATTGATGGAGATATTATATCTCATTTATGGATCAGTTGTTTATGTGTCAATTATACCAATGGAACTATACATTTATGATCCCTGTACATGTGGTAGTGTTTAGTAATGGTTATTAATAAAAAATATGTAATATATGTGTGTGAATGTCATGGGTTTCTGTATAAAATGAGAATATTTTTTCTGCATCCTTTTTTATCATAGACCCTTGTAGGTCAATTTTTTTCTATAACCAATAGTCGGGTAACATGAGTGTGACGAACCAGCCAGAAATTCCATAAGAACCAACATATGAGCCAATCTTCCACCGTCCAAAAGTGTTATCTTGATCTCAATGGGCTAGTGACGAGAACCTATGAATAATCAAATAACCATTTGAGAATTATTTATCTAAAAAATATAGCAATAATAATTGTAAATTTTAAAAAAATAACAGATTAAAAAATAAATACATACAACATAGAGAAGAACGAGACAGTTAAAAACTAAAAAGTGAATTATAATAACTAAAACATGTCTATTTGTGGTCCACGAGCACTAACCATGTACCTTGTCACCTGAACTTATCCAAAATTGAATGAACCAACAGTGGAAGATGAGTTCACATGTGCCTTCTATAAGATCATGATGGATGCCAACACTAAACAATACAAGAGGGGTGTGATCTATAAATCCCAATTGGATTCCAATAATGAGTTAATGATGTCACTATATAAGATAATAAAAATATTATAAATGATTATTTCTATGTAGAGTGTATGAATATAAGTTTAAAAATATAGTTTTAAATATTAAAATCATTTATCAAACCAAACGTGTAAGACATTTCATTTCAACATTTTAAAATAAAAATTTTATTGAAAATTATTAAAAATTATTTCACATGATATAATTATATTAGATATAAATTGTAATAAAATTTAGTTGATTTCCAGACCATGTAATATTCAAAACTGAATATTCAAGGTTCATCATATGAATAAACTGATCAATCATGTATGTAAATACTCATGCTGATTTTTTAGAAAAATTTCATGTCTTGGGTATCATATATATGGATGTCGTGGGAAAACACTAGGAATGATATTGAGTCCACCATATTATAGATAATGAGAAATAATCTTGAATAATCATTGGTCTTACATCTAGACAAATGGATCCCAAGAAAACAAGTTCATTGCACTCCACATCTAATGGACACACATCTATAGCATGTACCATTCATGTTTTCCAAATGTATACTAAATGAGTTGTGTGTACACTAATGAATCATATATCTAATTCATCACATATAGCTATCTATGTTCCTGTGACCAGTAAAAAGAAAGGATTGATATAATATTATTATGATGATAACACATGGGTCTTTTTCAACATCACTCTTATTCTCATGCCATCAAATCACATCTCACTCGCACCCTCAAGCTCCCTCAAAGTAAATACTCTCATTTTCAATACTCATAAAAGGGATGTTAAAAAATCATGTTTCATTACTGTATTATTATAATATAACATCTTCATAAATCCATAAAATTGTATTAAAACATCATTACATAAAATCAAAAAAAAATCTTCAATTATGGGATGAAAATGCTTTTCCATTCAAAATGTCTTTCAAAAGATAGCATATTAATAAAATTGGGCCATTTAAAAATAATTACATTTAAAAAACCCAAAGGTATTCTGGGAAGATTCACATTTTGAAAAAAAAAATAAGATCAATTATAAAACGGTATTATACCCTCAATCCATGTGAATAAATCAGTCATTTCAAATCCCAAAACGAAACCTATTTTTAATAAAAGGGGAAAACATTTATTGGGGGAACTTTTTAATTTCAAAAATTCAATATGTTGAATATAATTTAAAAATATAATATAGTTCAACCCATTTCATTTAAATTAAAGAATTTCACTTTAAAAACAAAAGCCCTTTCTAAATCCCCCAATTTCATAAAATAAACCTTTAAATTTTCATTTAAAATAAAATCAAACCATAATTAATTAAATAATTATAAAAATTCAAAGAGATAAATATTATATCTAGATAACTAATGCGATGATAAATCCAACAGAATAGTTCCAATGAATTATTTATAAAGAATTTCAATGCAATCATAAATAGAACTTGTGTCATAATTTATGAAATTTATATATGAATTTTAAAGAAAAAATGAATTACAATATGAAGAAAAAATATATAAACACCTACATAGAAAATATGGAATCTAACTACAATGACTATAATATGTGTATCCTTCAATGGAGATCACCATATCATGAAAGTTGGATCCCGACAAAGGAAAGACAATAACCTAGATAAAAAATTACACATCAATCAACCATAATATGATTTAATAAAAGGCTATTATAACATATAGGAAAATAAAAAAAAAAAAAAAATAGAGATCAATGGTCAATATGAGAATAACATACTAAAAAATGATATCCTCTTCGATCGTCCCATATATCCTCTGATAGATGAGGCTGGGAGAGCCAAAATGGCTATTGAGGTCTCCCAAAAGCCAAAAGATCAATTTATGCTCATGTATAAGAAGTATTGATTTAATTATATAGTTTTTCAGATATTAATTACAATATTAAATGTAATAAAAGTGTCCACATAGGTTCCTAAGTTATGTCACATGGTATGTACTAAGTGTGCACCTAATCGTGCACCCTAAACTAAGTCGCTGGAATGACTACATGTTTAGGATGCATGATTAGTTTAACCATGCATAAAATGTGTGACCCATTCTATTCAGGTTGTATATTTTGGCTGCAAGGTTTTTCTTACTATGCACTAACTACTAACTATTACCTCAAATGATTGAAATATTGTAGGTTTTGTCAGCATTGTCCTGAAAACCCTACATCGAACATGAATAGCCATAAAAACCATCAATAGAACACATAAAAACACTGAAAATAACCAATTAATTGATCCAATAATATGATAATTTCAAAAATGGGTAAAAACACCTAATATAAAATAAATGTATGTTACCACCACCATGAATGGACCGATGGGCTTCTTATTTGTTTTTTACTATTTTGGATAAACCCCCTTTTGAGGGTTGAAGGGAAACACACACATGGACCGTAGGCTTTTTGACATTATAGGACCTAAAGGTATAAAAGGAATTCATGTTACCACAACCCCCCCATATAAAGTTCTATCACAAAAATATCATAATCCAATAGATATGACCTTTTGAGAAATGATTCACTCCCAAACTCATTTTGTGAGGTGAATAGTCCATATCACATAATAGAGATTAACATGAATGTTAAAAATAGAAAAAAAAACTCAACGATCCACACATCATGATAATCACATGTATCCAATTAATAGAAGGCATAAAGACCCAGCTTAGTTCTCCCCAACATTTAAAAATTCATCAATATGGTGTATCACATGAGAAAAACTCCACTTGGATTAAAATAAGACACTTAAATAATGTGCACATGAGAAAATTGATGTGACAACACCAAAAAATATAAATGATTTGAAAATAAAAAAAACATTTTATATAAATAAGAATTAATTTTTTGTTGGTCCATATAAAGTGAATCATCCACAATCATGGAACAATGTTGGAAACTATTTATACCCTTGTTATAAACTCAATTATATCAATGGATTTTTAATATAGATCTACACCCCTTGATGTTCTCTTAAAATTAAACAATAAAAACTCTTGGTTCTTTTTTCATCAACAATCCACAACACCATAGTTACCTAACTAAATTCATAAGTTCTATCCACGTATAATTGGAATGTGATCAAACATTTATATAGTACACAATAATGCATTGAACACTCACATGGTATGTCATCCTTCAAATAAAAATTAATATCTAACCTTCAATGTAAATATATTAAACAAGTAAAAGAGTCATGAAACATCACAAGTTGTCATAGTATAAGATTACATTGCATCACTATAAACACAACAAACATCACAGAACTAAATTAATTTAAAAAATAAAGGTTATGAATTCAAGAGTTCACATAAAAATGTAAAACTATCATGATATCAATAAATAAAAACCATCCATAAAATAACAACCAAGGAAAAAAGATATCATCAAAAAAATATACCAAAATAAACCACCAAAATCTATAAAACAAATGCTCTTCAAAAACAAAGAAACACAAAAAATAAAAACTCTAGAGCTTTCCCCTATGATGTTTGAAACGACAATACAGAAAAAAAACCACCACTAGGAAATGAAATATTCCGCGCTATCTGAAAATATTCTCTCCATGGCTAACTACTATAGAATAAGTATTTTGAAGTATTTACTTAAATGAAGTTAGGGATTTTTATCCTGAATGGATACTTCCATTTCTCAAAACCCAACATATAGAACCTCTTTTAGTGACCCAAATGGTAACACTGTTTACAAACCTTAATATCATTTAAAAAAATTCTATTAAGATGGCAAAAAGATCCACACTAAAATCACAATAGGATACTCTTATTTCACAAAGTATGTTATATTTATCAACCATGAATGAGGATTTATTCCCAGCAAATCCTTTTTATATCTATACCAATTTGGAAAAATCCCTTTTTTGAATCTAAAAATAAGAAATACTTTATCACATAAGCATGGTAGCTAATAGGTGTTGGTAGAGTATTTTTCTAAAAAATACCTTTATAGAATTCAATACAAAAAATATTAGTCAAATGAGATATAAAATAATAGAATGGATTACCATACTCAATAATCGATAGCTCATTTTGATGAAAACAGAAGACAATTGTACCATTATCATTAATCACTTCCTCAAGATTCTTTAATCAAATATTTAATGACCTAAATAATTCTCAAAACATTGTTTTTTATAGATAAGAGGGAATCATAGTCTCCCACTACTCTTATCTAGTTCTATCAAATAATTATTTAATAGAAATTTCTATCATAGTATCTGGATTATTGATGAAATTTAAGATCCCATCAGCTTTTTCAAGACACTTTAATTCTCCGTGAGAAAATCATTAGAATTTATAATAAGGTTGATGAAAATACAATAATTTAAGGATAGGGTTCAAAGGATGGATAGTAATTGGATCTAGCAGTCGATATGGAGTCATAGTATAGTTTTTTATAAGAGTTTACACTTCTGTAAAATTTTTATCACCACTATGAAAACCAAACTAAAGAATACAAATTGTATCTATCCTAGGAAATTTTCAGGGGTACATTTCTAGTCATCCAAAAACATTATATCATCAGATCTGGTATAACACAAAACCCAAAACAGAATACAATAAACCTAAAGGATTTTCAATAGTCAATTAATATATTTATCTAAGAATCATTTATTCCAAAACACATGAAATTTTACAATTAATAATAAATTACTCTTTCCTTTCAAACTAATAAATATTGTTTTTAAATTCATCATGGTTTTAAAAAAAGGACATACAAGATCATTGAAATTATTCCATGGTTTTAATAAAATAATCCCATTAAATAATTTTGAAAACAATTAACAATTTAAATCAAATGAAAAAAATATCTTTTAATAACATTAATTATCACCCAATAAAAGGGAGTTTAAAAAAATTCCAAATTGAACATTTCATAAAACTAAATTTTTTTAATTAAAAATATTTATCCATCAACCAAAAAAACTTGTTTTATGTGAAAAATCTTGTTTTTGAATTGGATATAAAATCAACAACATTGTTATTGAATCCTAAAAACACCATAGAATATTAATGAAATCGAATCTATATGTTTTCGAACTATCCCCATACATGTGAAGCAATTCTAAAAAAATGGACAAGGAATTAGGTTTGGGATAGAGTGAAACTATGTGTGGATTGTTCATATAGGATCGTAAACCACACTCCACCCAAAAAAAGATCACATATTAACTTCCAAGTCAGTTATACTGATTCCACATAGTTTACCATATCGTGATTTAATAGTGAGATTGTTTCACATATTTTATCTTACCCAAAAATTATATGAGATTTCCAAAATGAAATATATTATCATAGGAAATCTATTTATAATTTATAATTAGAAAATAATTAAATCCCAGAATTACTCATTTCACAACATTCCTTGAAATCTCAAGTCTCATTATGAATATTTGGTGATCAAGCATCACCTAAAAAATATCCTCATGAGTACCAAAAAATTATTAGTCACCTTTTTTTCTATGAACCAATCCAAATAATTTATGTTCAGTCATGGAAATTTTTTTCCTTTAATGAACATAAAACCTATGATACCATTTTGGATGAACCATCCTTTAATTCCATCTAAAATAACATTCATGCCAATCAACCACTTACTCGATGAGTGTTCCCAATTTCCACAGTCTAGAGACAACTGTTAAAAATGAAAATGGATCATAATAACAAAAACCCATGTCCTAGTGGTCCAAGGACACCCATCATGCCCCATGTTACTCATCCTTATTCAACCTAAAAAAACTCACATTGGCTGAGGAGATCGATTTATGTTGTCATAAAGTCAAAAAGGGTGCAAATTTCAATTAATATAACCAGGGAATGAGATATGAATCAAAATAAGATACCAAAAATAATACTTTGCAATTATTTTAAAAGTTAATTAAAATATTCAAATGTAATATGATAATATAGATAGTCTGAATATTATTTAAAAATATAGTATTAAAAATTTTAAAAAATCGACTTATCGATGCAAACTTGTATAAAATTTATTTTTCAAAATTGAAAAACTAAAAAATTTCATAAAAAAATGAAAACAATATAAAAATCTGTAGTTGTATATGATAATAAGGGCCAGAACATGCACCTGCTTAATGATATGTACAATTGTAAATAAAATAGATTCATGGTTCGTTATGTCAATTAATAGATTAATCATGAAAGGTAACTCGGGTTCCATGTAGTGACAATAAATGATGTCATGTATCGAATATCCTATATATAGATATCATTTCCACAACCTGGGTATGACAGTGAGTCCAAAATAGACAAGATAATAAAAAGTCATTATGATTAATCATCGGGCTTAAATCTAAACTCGTGAGTCTCAAAAAAAATTGCATGCACACTATCATTTCTTGCTACATCTCGATATACAGAACCATTCATTTTCAATACAAATCCATTAAATGGTGTGTGAGTCCACTAATGAAGAATATATGTAGTTCATCCCTTCTATATATTTATATTCCCATGACTAGTTTAAATAATGGGTAATATAATCTAGTTACGAAGATCAAATAAGGAACTTTATAAATATAAACCATTAGATCATGCACTAAAATCACATCTCAATCACCCCTAGGTATCCTAAAATGTAAATAATCATGTTTTCAACACCCATAAATGGGTAGTAAAAGAATAAATATAGTTATATTATGAAACTTTTATAAGATAAGATCATAATAATGTTCATACCGGGCCTTCAATCATCATCATTTCAATTCAAAAACAATTTATTTAGTTCAATAGTTTCAAACTTTTGTACATACATATTAATTTTACAATCCATTATGGTTATAAAAAAATGCCTTTAAAAAATAATTTCTTTCAAAATATAGAAACGTAATTTTACAAAGTTTAAAAAAATAATATGTAATAATATTAATTCAAATAATGGGTTTACATCCACTTTTTATGTGAATAAAACACCCATTTCAAATCACCCATGATAAACAATTTTAACAAGAAAATGAATAAAATTAAAATCTATATCTTGGTATTATAAAAAATTATTTCTTTTGAAACTATTTATAAAACATCATATGGTTGAAATTATTTCATTCAAATGAAGACATTTCTTTTTTGAAAAAAATAGGGAAAATTTCATCAATTCCACAAAAATAATTCATTAAAGTTTCTTTGAAAATAAATACAAACTATCACAGAGATTATAAATTTAAAGAAATTAAATGAGATCAAGATTATAACAATAAAATTTATTCCATGTTTAATTAAAATAGAAGAGGTTCGTAGTATCCTTAAAAAATTAATTTCAATGAAAACATTCAAAAAAATTATTAACAAATTATGAAACACATATCTATTAATTTTCAATAAAATGAATTAAATGATTAATTAAAATCTTTTAAACATATTCTTATAATATCAATAATCCCATATAAATGAATTTATGATGTTTCAACTTTGATATAAAAAATGGTATATAGGATGAGATATCTTGATAAAAGAGATAAAATGGCCCTAAATCCACATTTTCACAACAATAAACGATTATTTTATGGAATATAAGGCCATTGTAACCTATATGATGAATGATTCAATATAAGAAGAAATATCAATGTTTGATAGGAAAGTAACTTACCAAAAGATTATAATCACAGCGATCTAAACATCGATCGATGACAGATAGGTTTTGGAGATAAAAAATGAATATAGAGATCTCTTAAATGAAAATGGACGGATTAATGTTTGAGTGGGATGAGTATAGGTTAAATTGGGTAGGTTTCAGTATTTTAATTCCATTTTTTATAGAAATAATAACTTTCTAAAGTGTTTCATGGGTTCGGTTGTATAGAGAGTACAAATTGTGCACCACAATATAAATCCACTAAAATATATACATGGCTTGGCTGTATGACTAGTTTAGCTATTCACAAACAATGTGACCTATTCTGTACCAGTTTCATAGTTTGGATACATGGTTTGTATAACTATGCACCAACCAACATCCCATACCTGGGCCACTAAAATTGTTTTACAATTTGGTTGCATGGTTAGTCAAACCATGATCGAACTGTTCAAGGGAATATAATAGTAAAAAACACTAAAAAATATTAATACAACCCATGAAAAGATCCAATAAAATCATACTAAAATAAATTGGCTATAAAATATAAAATAAAGTAACGGTATGTTACAAAATTTAATGAAAAATTAACATCCACTACTGGAAAACTAACCTTTACCAACGGTTTGGAACCGTTGGTATAGGCCTCCAAACCGTTGGTATAGCTTATACCAACGGTTTGGAGAACCGTAGCCAAGTAAGACGTTGGGATAGTTCTATACCAATGGTTTTCCAAAAACCATTGGCATAGGTAATATGAAATTTATACCAACGGTAATGGAACCGTTGGTATATAAATTCCAAAAATAAAACATCCGCTGGGATTTGATCACAGGACCCCTCGTTTATAATCGAACGACTTAACCACTAAGATAACATCACTTTTGTAAACATAATTTCATAAATATATATATGTATTATCATAATTATTTAAAATTTTGATTTATATAATGTTCACGGTTAGTAGATCTCGAAAAAAAAATTAAATAACCTATCCCAACGGTTTACCAAACCGTTGGGAAAGGTGGGGAAATCTATGGCTTTCCCAACGGTTTTGGTGAACCATTGGGAAATAGTAGCTATACCAATGGTTTTTACAAACCGTTGGTATAGAAGTGTTGGGAAATAACATCTTTCCAGTAGTGATCCTAAGCTAATTATAAACATTTTACATGATGATATACAAATTTTTACACATTTAGGTATCATATAGTTCTATTACTCTATCATATACCACCCTTATTCTGACGAATTACATCCATAGATCAATATATATCATTATATGTTTAAATTAATTTAATTTTTTTTATATTTTCTTGTACTCCTTAACCAAATACCTTGATGTGACTAAGAAAACAATATGTCTTGGTGTTTTCTAAATATAGTATGAATAACCAAAGTAATTACCTCAGTAGAGTTGAGAAATTTGTGTAATCAGTGTCCCATTTAACACGTCCTCGAGTAATGAGATATTCAATAATTAGTTAGCCTATTTTTAAGAAATTACCTATATATTCATTTTTTTCATGGCAACATCTACATACATATATATAGATGAAGACGAATTTTCTAAGAAAACCACATACACATGACAATAAAATATATTCCTCATGTCATCATATATATAGACAAATTCATTATATTTTTACTAATTTTATTTATTATCATCTATAAATCAAATTTTCATTATTACCATAACATTAAACCACATACTAGACCAAAGGGTTATATATACCATTGAAATTAATATAATTCATAATACATCAACAATTGATGAAATTTTAAACACCAAAATTATCCTAAACTAGTAACTTTTTAAACTATAATATTATCTAAATTCAATTCTAAGATCTACTGTGGTTCTCTGGACCGACTATCTGAATCTTGGTTCTAAATATAAATACATCAGACTCTCTCTTCTTATTAATTGTAAATTCGACAATATAACCACACATAAATAAAAAAAAATTATTTAATATAGTACAACCAAAATAACATTTTTGGTTTGGAGATACAGGGAATCAAGTAAAATTATAAACTAATAATGCCCCTGAATTTCATAACTAGTGGAAATTTTACACTCTATAAGATACCACATAATCAATAATTATTCCTCAATATGTCCCATAATATAATTTCATAGGTTATCCAATTATACATATCATGTGTATTAATTCTCTTCATAAACTATGGAAATGGAAACATAAGAAGGTTTAATATAAAATTCCCAATAACGTTAAACATAAGTAATAAGAATCGATGATCAAAAGTGAGAATAAAGAAATCATTAATAATTTTATGGGAATAGATAAAAATTAGTAGAAAAATATATTAAAACTAGTATATATTTATATATATAGTTTCTATATTGGAACTAAATAGATCACATGGATATCAATAACTGAATGAATTTTGTTGGAATATATAATGCTGAAAATCGTGATCTTACCATTATGGTCTCAACTATTACATTATTCTTTCAATCAATGAAATATACAAGTCACATTTCCTTTCATCAAGATGGAGGTCTAGTAATTTTGATTAAATGGGACGAGATGCACCAAATTCCAAAACAATTTTGGTTTAACTTACATACTGATGTATAGAGGGCTTAAATAATTTCTAGACCTTACCATCATTTATCTAATACTTATTCAATGAAGATATGATATAATAAGTAAACAATAATTGATCAAAATTTACAGTAATAATCTATATTTCAAGAAGAACATATAGACTATCAATACATTTATCTAAGTTAATAAAAATGAGGAAATGATAAAAACTCAACCAGAGGAAGAAGGTGGATTGTTTAAAATATAATTATAATCTTCTCAATAATCATCCATATTTAAATAAAAAATATAAACTTTTAACAGTTTTCTAATATGAATTTGAAAAGTTCATTGTGTATTGTCAACTCAAACATCAACTTTTTGAGAAATTATTATTTAATAAATTAAGTAGTTTCCCATATCTATTGTCTTATTTAATCTTGTTGAAAACAATTTAATCAAAAAATGGTAAATAGGTTTTTCAAAAAGTACTGTAAATGGAATAAATGTTTTGATTATTCCATATATATGGTTTGGGATGAAAAAGGATGATATAAATCATAAAATTATTAATGTCACACGTATCCTTTAATATTATTTTATTTTATTATTTAATATCTTTGGTCACTCTCGTCGATGTTTACAATGAGAGCTGGTTTAAAATTTTCAGAGTTTGTTAATTTTGGTGGGTTTTTGCCAGGTTCACAAGCACCATATGATTAACAGTTACTATGAATTTGTCTTAGTGGATTGTGAATTTTCTTAAATATAAATTAGTAAACTTTTATGAAAATAAAAAAAATTAAATTTTTAAACCATAATAATAATAATATTACTTTTATAGTTAATAATATTGTTACATTGAATTTGTTTATTAATATTACAAATAATTAATATTTTTAATATTATTATTATTTAAAAAAAATGAATATTATTAATATTAAGATTATGATGATGATGGTGATTATTATTATTATTATTATTATATTTTTCTATTTAGTTTTTTTTTAGAAAAACCCAATGGGGTCACACCCCCTTCTCCCTCTCCCTACATACTATTCCCGACCCCCCCCACCAACCATAATCCCTCCTTTATCATACTGGAACATCTACCTCACTGAAAACCTCCCATATAGTGCACTCTTACTCAATGGTGTAACTTTTCTCAGGAAATACCTCCTCTCACTGGCGCACGCCACTCCTTTGGTCGACCTTTCGGCATGAAACTCTCCTCTGGTCAACCTCTCTTTTTCATTTCCCATCTTTGAATGACCTATCCAATGCGCAAACCTCCTCCATCCATCCACCCCATCAAACAACCCCAGACTACTGAGCTCCCATGGTTATAATTTAAGAGTTTCATCCCATGTCTTAATCATAGGGTTTCAGTAAGGGCGTTTTATTGATTTTTTTGGATGTGTAAAGGGTTTGTGAGGGCCGGTTCTCCCTTCCACAGAAGCGCCATTAATATCTAATTTCAAACAGGTTGGTATTTCCATTTTTATTATATTCTAGCACATCCCAATAATTTTTGTATGATTTAAATTAATTTTTATATATGATACACAACCCAATAGTTGACTTAATTGTCTTATATTGGCATTTTTTGATTGTTTAATTCTTAATAATACATTTTGAAATATTTTCTTATTTATATCTATGTGTATATATTCTCTATGTGTTGAAAAATATATTAAGTTGTGTATGAAAAAAAATTAGTTCTTTTGTATGATGTTTTCCCTTGCATTTTTTCAGTAAAATTGGTTTAATTGTGGGTTTGGCTTCAGGTGTCTTAATTGGTGACTTTTTAAGGCATGAAAACCATTTATGAATTATTTTATTAGTTTGGAAGTATGTTATGTTTCATTAAAAAATGATCATTTAAATTTAAATTTTTGGTGTTCCATTGGATGTGGGAACACCCATGTGTTCTTGGGAAGTACTCCTAGGCATGCAGAGAAATGAAAAAGGATTTTCCTAACCTTAAATCCTATATTTAGAAATCATCCCCCTCCACTTTTTTTCTCTATATCAAATAGAAAATCCTTTTTTCTTTAATTGGATCAAATTTGTTTTTTATATTTCCTTCTTGAATTTATGCACAGTTTAGTGATTTAGAAAATATGATCATATTTTAAATGTCCAGAAGCCTATTTGGCATTTTGAGTTCGTTATTTATTTTTCTCTTAGTTCTGAAATAAAGTTATACATTATTTATTGAATGGTTAGTTTTTATATAAAAAAAATTTGGTTCCTTTGTTAGGGATTAATTTTATTTTATGGTATGGTGATGTTTATAGATTCCTATTTTTTATAATTAAGGAGTTTTGGTCATTACATTATAGTTTGGAGTCACCGGGCCTAAGGTGACTCACCTGAATATGCATTGTTAAGTATATATATATATATATTATGTCCCCCTTTATGTGTATATTCATCCATGACAGTGAATATACATATATGGGGAAATTTATTCCAATATATATATGGAAATGCATATGTATGTGAGTCGAGGTGGGTGTATTTATATAAGCATATATGTAAGGATCCCTTTGCACATGATCATTTCCATACAGGTGTGTTCATAGGGGAAATGCGTCCTTATATGTTTGTGATGAATCATATGATCTGTGGGGGAGTATCAGCTCTTAGTAAAAAGGCACCAAGGGCTGAAAGATTGGTTTTGTTCCTCCATGAGGTATGTTTTATATGCATTAATCATTAACTATAAGAATCATTTATTTCATGAATTTAGAATATATTTATTATATTATTTTTTGATATAGAGTTTTTATTGAAATTTTCTATCATTAATTAGAGTGTTTTATCTCTTGTAATGTGTTGAAATCAATGAATTGATTGCATTTTTCACATCATGTGCATTATGAAATTCCCATTTGTCCTCTATAAATTTGTTTTAGATCTAAAATATTTTATTGGTTTTCATAAATGGATTTTGAAGTGTGTTTCTAGTGTTCAATGTGGTGTTAGTGTGGTTCTTTATTAAATGGTTTACCAATTGATGGTTTTGTGAGGCTTAGTTGGAACATTAATTAAAATTGTTTCATCAGAAAACCTCCTTGGAATGGTTCCTCAACTTTTTTGTTGATGAATTATGGGAGTTACCCAAGTTATGGGTTTCCATTGTGTAATTATGGTTTAATAACAAGGGACATTATCCATAAGGTGAATTGGGGGTGAAATTGTTCGTTTTTTGATTGTGTGTGGTGAATGTGATTTTGAGTAGATACTTGTTTGACATTGTTCAATCAACCCCTATTTAGTCTGAACATGGGAACTTGCCACATCAAGTGAATTTAAGGGGAACGATTATTATACTAGTCTATGTTATTGAAGTAGTTAGTGGTCTATATCCGGGGGTTATTTAATTATCATATCTAAAGAATTGGCCCTCTCAGTTAGGCCAGGTAGGCTGATGATTGGTCATTCAGGACTTATGAAATCATCGAGTAAGAAATTCCATCAGGATGTGTGAATTACAAAGTATGTTATAGATTATTCATGAGATCCTAGTATCTCTCATGTTTTCATATTCTTATTTATCTATGGAAGATGATTGAGAATCATGTGCAAGTTTGTTACTCTTGTGTGGTGTTTTTCCATTTCATCTATTTTTTATGGATCTTATTTCTGTTTATACATTATCTTCTTCCTAAAAGTGCTAAAATTGTTTGTAGTGTTTAGGGAATAATGTTTTGAAAACGTTTTACCCTTCCTTCCTCCCTTTTTATTATAAACATCACTTCCATTAGAATACTAATGTCGACTAATTAAAAAGGGAATTTAGTATTTAATTGAAAAAGAAAAATGGAATATGATTTGTTTTAACAAGAAAATGTTAGAAAACGTGGTTTCATACATTGTATTTCAAATAACCAATTTATGGATCTTTTATTTATTTTAAATTTATATGGTAATGGTTTTTGGGAACACCTACTATGTTTTAATTCTAATTTAAGAATTTTACCTTTTTTAGCTTCAGATACTGTTTAATGCTCAGATTCAGTCATCATAGGGAAATGATAGAGTGTGGTCAATGGTGAATCGTAGGGTAACACAGAGGTATGTAAAGTTTTATTTCCCCACCTCTATTCATTTTAAATTTTTACTGTTATGTTTTTATTTACATATTTTTCTTTTATTAATGGTCAAAATCATTCTCAGCTATTTAATTTTGATCCATGGCACTGGTTTCCAATCCTTGGGGATTGGGAAAGCCCTTCAGGCCACGCCGAAGACCAGCTTAAGTGATCTCTTTAGGGTCAACCTGGGTTGTTTCATGAAAAAATTGTGTCAAAGGATGTTCTTTTTCATTGGAGTTTTCGATTGATGGAGATTAAGATAATTGGGACTTGGGATGTAGGTAAAGGAAGGGTTTCATGAACCCTTTCTCATTCTAAACCTCGATATTTTAGGGGTATTATTACAATTCGGTCTTTTATCATTGTTTTGGTTGGAGGAATGACAACAGAGGAGAGTTGATGTTATGTTGTGATCCCACATTTAGTAGTAACCCTTGTGGAGTCCTGTATATTATTCATGTCTTTATTAGTGTCTTTTCCTACTTGGGGCATGGACCAATACCATGAAACTAAGTTAAGGATATACTCTATTCTGTCCTTTTGGATGTTTGTTCAATGTTGTGCTTTTTATTGGTTTTTGTTAGTGTAAGTGAACCTATGAAGATTAAAAGCATTTGAAATGGGTATTCTTCTTGCTAATGGATTTAAATTAGTAAAGTGGGTTTTAAAATAGAAATAATTTTAGCATCAAAGACTTTATCATGTTTTTAATTGCTAATAAAATGACTTTTTGTTCCTTTTAGTGATCCTTATATTCATTTTCACATTTTGGGTATTTATGGAATTTTTGTGATGGCACATGTAGATAGAAATTTATGGACATGCTTGTGATGGTTCATAGAATGTCATGGGTAAGATTTTGAAAGTTACCAATTTCCAAAAATTGGATTTTATTTTATGAGTGGATATTTTTTTTGTAGAAAATTTGTTTCGTGTTTGGAAAATATCTTTTAAATAAAGAGATTTTGAAGAAGGAAATGATTTTTAAAATTGAAATTTGGTTTAAACTGGTGGTTTTAGAATTTGGAAAAGTTTCATTAGAAGAAATAAGTATTATGAATTTAAATGAAAATATTTTCTTTTGAAAAACATCTATTCTTGAATGTGTTCATATTTGTTTGATTTTTGAGTCAATAATTTTGGATTAGGATGTTACTTTTAATTGTACTTTGGTTTTATGTCTGTTATGTTTTGTGTTTTCTATGCTATTCAGAATACTTTTCATAGAATGGTTTCCAATATTTTGAAGGGTTAATGCCCAGTTTTTGGTTCTTCTAAAATGTTGCCTTTCCTTCATTGTTTTCAATTTCATTTATAGGTAGTGGTGTGGCATGAAGAAGTAGTTTGTTTCTTCATACTATTGGGAATACTAGATGTAATACGAGTTCACACTATCATTTGGTGGTTAAAGGTCCAACTTTAGATTAATGGGAGATTCTTGAATCGCCACCGATTCATGTTGGAATGAAATGGTATATGTTTGAGTTTATCCAGGTCTGATGATTCATACCAGAGGAGGTGAATAAAATGAAATGGTAAGATCTCATGGGTATTCAATAAAGCCAGCGGTTGGTGAAAGTTGATGTTGACCACATTAAAGAACTAGTTTCATTTTATTCATATGTTGTATAGTGGGATTTTAGGAACACTTCTCCTTTCCTTGGAATTATTTTTCCAGAGATCAAGGTGTGGTTCCTACCTTCAAAGGACCATCAATTCGGGAAGCTAGTAGATGAAGTGTTCCAAGAATGGATGTTTCTAATGTGCAGAATGTTATAAATTCAATTTATCCAGTTGAACGTGATGGTTCTCCATCTATCAAGAAGCACATAATACAAAGACGGGTTCCTATGTAGTTATCTTCATTGGTTTTGGCCTCTAGTCCATTAGAAAAATCTATTATGTTCTACTAGTGTGTCTAGTTCGACCACTTGGTGTCGTCATGTCAGATCCCTCTGAAGACGTTCCATTGTTGCAGCTATCTAAGTCATATGAAGATGATTAAAAACAAGAATCACCTAATGATGTTATTATAAATCAAGGATGCTCGTACCTCACTGGGAGGTAGGAGATGCTTCAGCCATAAGTGCCCCAACCACATGTATTGTGGTGAAGCATGTGTATAGTCAAGAGTGTTCAGGGGTGTGAATCCAAGTTTCAGGTTTTGATTCCATGTTGGAATTGGGAAATTCAAAGTATTTTCAGTCTTCTTTATTTCTATAATAAATGAATCTCTTGTGTTGTTAGTGTGATGGAACCATCTAATTAAAACCAATGCAGTTGTGCTTTATTAAATGTGGATTTCTGAACTATTCATCTTTTCGAATGTTTGTTTGGGGCTCATATGGGTTGGATTGGGTTTTTGGATTTGTTTTTCTCATTTTAAGGTGTTTGGGTTTTATGAGATTGGTGAATGGTTTTTTCGGTCCAGTTTTTAGACATAGTTCTTTTCATTAGATTTCCCTTAATATTGGGGGCCTGATTGGTGTGTGAGGAGATTCTAGTTCTAGTGGTGGAGTTTCTTCACTCATGTAATGTATGTTTGTTCTGTTCAGTTGAGAGTTATCGTGTTATCCTCCTACTCTATATGGTATATTTATGTTTTAATTTCATTACAAGAAGTTTATTTGTGGTGATATGAACCCTTTCATGTCCTCATTTTTTCGGTTTTGAGTTATACATTATCGACTTCATGTGACATGGGGAACAAATAGTCACCCCTATATTTCTTGATTCTTCTTGGTGTCCTTAAGAACAATATCAATTTTTTTATTAGCTCTTGTCTTGGTGAATTTCTTTTGGTTGAGAGATTAGTGGTGGGGAGAATTATAACACCCTAACCTTTAAAACTATTTTATTATTTTTATGTATTGCATTTGGTTACTCTAATTGAGGTTTAGGATGAGTCCTGGTTTAAATTTTTTGATGTTTGTTAATTTTGGTGGGATATGGGTTGGTTCAGGTGTACAACACGGTTAGTGGTAACTGCACAATCAGCCTATGTGATCATGAAATATCTCAATATTGAAATAAAATTAATTTTATGAAAATAAAATAAAGTAAATGTTTAAACAATAATAATAATAATAATATTTTTTTAGATAATAATAATATTATTATTAAAATTAAAATTATTATTAATAATAATATTATTAAATATTTATTATTCTTATTATTATTTTAAAATTAAATTAATATTATTAATATTATTATGATTATGGTTATTATTATATTTTTTTAGTTTTTTTAATGAAACCCTAAGGGGTAGCACCCCCTTATTTCCCTCCCTAAGTGTTGAACACAACCCCCACCTTTCACTCTATTTCCTCACACTGAATCCCCTTTCTGATCTGTGGGATCTCATCTAGTGCCCTCTTCCTCACCAGTATGACTCTACTTCAGTTTTAGCTCATCTCATAGTCGTACGGCCCTCCTCTTGACAACTTTCGGGTGCACAACCCTCCTACTGCAGTCCATTTTTATGTGTGTCCCTCCTATGGTCGACCTCTCTGGTATGCGTCCCCCTCATTATATCCTCTTCATCACATGACCCCTCTCTAGTAAGCTCCCTTGGTTTTTCTTTAGGGTTTCTTCCCATGGTTGAACCCTTGGGTTTTGGGAAGAATTTTCATGATTTTTCACATTTTTTAGGTTGTGTGAAGGATTAATGAGGCTCAATTATCCCCTATGCTGATGTGTGATCAGGTTCACAATCCAATGAGGTAGAGGATTCAATATTCCTCCTTTTTCCGCACAACCCTTTGATGTTTTCATGCTTATAATATAATTTTTAAATGAGCTACACACTGCAATATTGGCTATAATTATCTTATATTGACATTTTTTGATTATTGAATATGGTAAATATATATTCTGATATATATTATTTCTTAATCATTTGTGTATATATTCTATACATGTTGTCTAAAAATGAAAAATGTGTTTGATAAACAAATTTTGTGTTTTTTATGATGTTTTTCTAGGGAAACATTATAGTAAACGTGGTTGAATTATGGGGTTGGATTCATGTGTGAAAATTATTGAATTCTTAAAGCATGATGCCCATTTATGGATTATTAATTTTGTTTAGGAGTATGTGGTGATTTTTATAAATGTTTTTTTGAGAATTTAAATTTACATTTTTAGTGTGCCATTGTATGTGGGAACACCAATGTGTGCTTTGGAAGTACACCAGGTCCAGCACACAAATGAAAATGGGTTGGCCATACTTTAATGTTTGTATTTTAAAATCTTCACCCTCATCTCATTATATCTATTTCAAACCCACAATACTATTTTTTTTAAATGGATCGAAGTTGGTTTTTTAATTTCATGTTTTAATTTATGCTCACTTTGGTGATTTAGATAAAATGGTCCGATTTTAAATGGAGGGGAAGCCCATTTGGATTTTTTTTGTAGTGTTTCTTTCTCTTTTAGTTATGAAATAACTACGGAATTGATTTCATGAAGGGTCTATTTTTTTCTAAATAATGTTTTTTCCTTTTTTGGCTTAATATTATTTTAGATTATTATGATCATTATGGATTCCTTCTTTTTTAATTATGTTCTATCTGTCACTGCTTTGTGGGTTTGAGTCACCGGTCTAAAGGTAACTCTCATACATATTCATAGGTAACAATATATATATATATATATATATATATTCTAGTTACCCTGTAATGTGTATATTCATCCATGGTAGTGACTATAAAAGTATATGGGTAGGTGTTTCAATATATATATATATGTGTGTGTGTGTGTGTAAATTCATACGTAGGTGAGTGGAGATGGGTATATGTATAATAGAATATATGTATGGAACTCCTTGCAAAAATTCATTTCAATGGTGGTGGCTGCATAGGGGCTATGTTTCCTTATAAGTATTGGAAGATACATATGATCAATGGGGGAGTAGAAAGCCTTAGTTATAAAGTGCCACGGGCAAATTTTTTGTTTTTCTTCCCCCCTAAGGTAGGATCTCTATGAATTAAATATTAAATTTAATAATCGTGTATTTATTATATTTTGAAACTAGTTTTTATATTAGTTATTGATTTATAATTGTTAATAAAATTTTCTGTCTTGAACTGGATTGGTTTCTCTCTTGTAATATGTTTCAAAAAATGACTTGATTGAAATTTTTCACATTATGTGCATGATTAAATTATCCTTTAGCCATTGTAAATGGGATTTAGATTTTAAATTCTATTATTAGTTTATTAAATGGGTTTGGATGTGTGTTTTTGGTTTTCAATGTGTCTTGTATGTAATTCTTTAAAAAATTGTTTTTCATGTGATGGTTGTGCGAGGACCAGTTGGAACTTTAAATAAAACGATTTCATCGGAAAACCCTCCTTTTTAATGGGTCATCCCCTTGTTGTTGACGAATGATGGAAGTATCCATGGTTTGGGGATTCCCTTGTATAATGAACTTTTAAAAGGCTAGGGACTAGTTCCATGGGGTGACTCGGGGGGTGACCTTATTGTGTGTGTTGATTGTGTGTGATGAATGTGATTGTGACTATATACTTTTTTAACATTGTTGGCTCTCCCAATTTTTAGTCTGGCCATGAGAACCTAGAATTGGGACTGAATTCTCAGTGAACTATTGTTTCACTAGTCTATGATATTGCACTAGATAGTGGTCGATATCATTATATTATTTCTTTATCAATTTAATGGGATTGGGCCCCTCGGTCAGGCCCAGAAGTGCGATGATCGGGTGTTTGTAAATTATGACGTCATCGGGTTGGGTGTTCTATATAGATGAGTCACATGTATAGTATGATATATATTATTCATGAGTTCCTAGGTTCTCCCATGTAGTTTGGTACATAGTTTCTTTTGAAAAATGATTGAGATTCATTTGTTGGTATGTTACACTTTTTTGGTGTCCTTCCACTGGACATGTTGTATGTTTGTTGATCCGGTTTCCCTGTATAGTGTATTTTCTTACTAAAAAAGGTAAAATGTTTTCATGTGTTTATGGAGAAACGTTTGAAAATGTTTTACCCTTCCATCCTTCTTTTTTAGTGTAAACATCACCACCATTAAAATGAAAATGTATTTTTATTAAAAATTACATGTGGATTTTAATTGAAAACGGGAAATGGATCATATTTTGTTTTAAGAAGAAAATGTTGGAAAACCTACTTTCATACATTTCATTTCAAACATGAAATTGATGGATATTTTGTTTAATGTAAATTCATATATGAATAGATTGTTTGTATAACGCCCCGACCCCGGTAGCCCGGAGCTGGTGCTATGGTTATGATGTGTAATTTATTTCGTACAAATGAAACAATTAATTCACACATCATAACACATCAGGATGAACTTTCTAGTTTAGATCATGGAGAATCAGAGACAACAACTTTGCTTCTTTATTTTCGAGCTAAGAACAAACACCCCAGACTTGGAAAGGCTCTATCGAACTGTAAAAATTTTAACATAAAACATAGGGTGAGCATTGAAATACTCAGTAATTGGTTTTTGAAAATACATAAATACAGCCTTTGAAAACTACTTTGAAAATACATTCCCATACTTAAATTTTTTTCTTAAAGGAAAAACCTCAAGACTAAACAAAGGATGTTACATCACAGTTAAAGCACTTCATACTTATGCACTAGAACACTTTGTTGAAACCCACTTAATATACAAGATAAGCATGCTAAAAAAACATGGGCTATACTAAGTAAAGTGTCCATAAACAAGAAAGGTGTGCATGAAAAACAAGGTGTAAACATCATCAGAGTCACGCACAAGCGCATTATCTAAAAAACACATCATGACATGATAAATGTAAAGAAACATTTGTAATAACATTCTAGAAAAGAAAACTGGCCATGCATCAACATTACCTTATCATATGTCTTGTGTTTCTTTTTTTTAATCTGATACTCATAGGTAAGGTTCTATCACCAAGGATATTCCTCTAGTCGGAGTAATCACTTGGTTGGTCATAAGCTAAGAAATGAATGCTAAAGGCCTCATGGTCTCTGTGTCAAGGCCTTGTTCCATGACCTAAGGGTAAAAACCCAATCTGACTGTCTCGAGAACTATCGATGCATCAAGGAGCTTACTTTTACCGGTCCCTAACCCGGAGGGCTTACATTAACCAGTCCCCAACCTGGAGGGTTTTCTTTCTACCGGACCCTATTCCAGGTAGTCCCAGACATTTCCCACATGTTGATAAGGTCAGATATTCAAGGTGTCCCATACCACTTTGAATATTTAATTTTCATTTCATATTACCCACGATGTCCCATACCACTTTGGGTAATACCATTTTCATTTCTCATTACCCAAGGTGTCCCATACCACTTTGGGTAATTTAGTTCTTTGTTCATTATCATGTTGAGTCATATGCATGAATATGGTAAAAATTATATAATTGGTTTACAAATACATGATATGATAGATAAAATTGAAAATATAGAATAAAAGCAGGCATGGTTAAGCAAGCATACTACATGCATAGAACAATTATTTAAGCACATAGATTGATTAATGTGTGAGATTTGCTCCCAAGGGGTATTAAATGATGAGTTTCTAAAATTCTAGTACGTGGAAGTGAACTACTTGGCATTAACTATTGTTTTTCACAGGTCATAGTACTTGCAACAAATCTCCATCCACTAATAATTACTACGACATTCTTGGTATAAAAATAATAAACACTTGCAATAATTAATATTCCTACACTTGGAAATAAACCAATTTAAAAATAATACTTGTCATTAATTATTATTCTTCACTGGTCATAGAATTTGCAGTTACACTCTGCTCACTAAAAATCACTATAGCGAGTTTGGTATAAAAATAATAGAGGATTTATACATATTAACATAACCCTTAAATCCATATCCTTCTAATACAAGTTTAAAACAGGCATAAGCATATCCTTTAAAAAACACAAATCAGGCCAAGGGAGACATTAGTCAAGTTCATTGGTGTACCCTTAGACAAAAAAATATAAAATAGCATAGGTAAGCACTAAAATCCTACATGCATAAAAATATTAATTACCATTTCTTGAAACTAGGGTTTCCGATATGAATCTTAAAACCCCATACATACATAGGGATATATACGCAAAGTATATACATAGGTTTTCTCATAAATAAAACATTGTTCACTTAAAATTTGAAAACCTCTAACTACCTATCATTTATTTAGTTTAGAAATCAACACCTTATGGGGGGTTAAGTGTTCATGAATCTATGAATACATAAAAAAACTTTTTTTTTAACTATAACATAATTGTACTTAAACCAAGGACCAAGTTCGCATAAAAAATATTCATCAAAGATAAGAATTCATCTCTTACAAATCAAAACCTATTTCCAATCCAATGCATAACCTTATATAAATATATAGTTATTTATATAAAGCATACATAAAGATCATACTTGTTAGGAATTTAATTTTTTTTTTAAAAGACCATTTCCAAAAGTATAATTCCTAATATAAAATACTGAATTATATGGAAAATATTAGGAATAGTTTTTTGTATGGTTGTATATATATATATATGTGTGTGTGTATGATTAAACACCTGAAAATACATATATAAGTTATGTAATGGTTTTTCTTTTAAAAAAACTTCATAACTACCCGCATATAAATACCCAATTAAATTATAGTAGTAAACAATCTCCTTGGAAACGTGGGAAGTATACACCTGTAAAAACATTCCGTATATATATATATATGTATTCCATGTATATATATAAGTGTAACGATGATCATGGGTAGGTTTCGAAAAAAAAAACGCATAAGCATGGAACCCTTACTGCTTAAGGAAAAAAAAACTCACCGGAGGGAGGCCTGCTGGGTGGCTGGAGAACCGGGAGGAACCTGGGTGGCCGGAGGTGGTTCGGTGAGGTTGAGACCTTCTGGAAACGCTGAAAGTTAACAATGTGGTGTCCAGTGGCGTAGCACCGGCACTGCTGTGGTCGGGCACGGGGAGCATGGTGCGGAACCGAAGGTGGTTCGTGTGGTGGCGAGGCGACGACGAGGAAGGTGTCGCGGCGGTGCAGCTTGGCTCCGGAGGTCCCCTCTTACATAGAGGCTTCATCGTTTTTAAAGGAAAACGATCCGAGGGGTTAGGACGATCCTACAGAATCCTACGGAGGTGGGTGCGCGAGGTCAACAAAAATAGTGGGGAGGAGGTGTCTCGGGCAAACCAGTTGCTGGTTCGCGGGACCGCGACGTGAGGTAGAAGGCGGCCGAAAACGTGGAGAATGAAAGAAAAGAAAAACGATGGTTGGGATTCGACCTTGGAGTGATCGGACGGACAAAAATAAAATAGCGTTTTAAAACATAACAACGGTCAGAATCTGTCCCTGGCATGATCGGATGGTCGAGGCCAACGCACAGCCAGCAACGGCTTCTCCGGGTAGGAACAGTGCGTTTAAAAAAAACAGTTTAATAAACGCTAAAATTATACATTATACTACGTCAACTTTTTTTAATATATATATAAATATATAACTAGAACATTATAATTTTATTTTGTATAAAATTTTATAAGTACTTTTAACTCACAATTTTCAAATCCAAAAATCCCATTTTAGTTTAAGTTAAAAAATGATACTATTTGATATAACTATTTTTTTAAAAAGATATATTTTTAATACCACACTTTTATAACTACTAGAATCTTATAACCATTAAAATCCAACTAATAACATACTTCACTTTTTGATTTATAAAATTATGTTTAAAAGACCCGTAGTTTTTCTCTAATTCAAAACACATAGTTTTAGAGATCCAAAAAGATACATTTTTCAATAATTGCTAATACCCCATTCGACACATTTTAAAATACCATGTTTCCCACCATATAAGTATCATCATGATTAAAATAGATTCATTGGAAAGATTAATATTTTATTTTAATACTTGAAGATATAATCCTAATATTTTGTACTTATTAACATATCGAAATACCATAATATTATAAAAGCGTAATAAAGACCAAATTTTTATAAAAAGACGCACTTTATCCACTGAAATCCAACGGTCAAAAAACGGTCATATTCCCTTAGAGGTCAATTATAAAATCAAGGGGTATGATGTTTTACATTTTCAAAACACCGGACCCTTAGGGATGGCTCTCCTCATACCACTGGTGCTGAGTGCGTGCGTGGTGGTTCTAGCGGTTATATTCTTCAGGCTGATGGACCCTGAAGACGACGACTACCCGATTTCCCGTGTTGTGATTATAAGTAGTCTTGTTGTGGCCGTTTTAGGTCTTGTGCATGGTACTTTCAATTAGATGGGTCTTGTTGCAATGTAACTTTTAAATATATAACAGTTTATCACATTCTTCATGTTTGATTTCCATTCGAATTTTTCTATCAACACACAAAGCATAAAATAAAATAAAACAAGAGACATCATTAAAAAGCACAACATTATTCACTTGGATCGGTTTATAAAACATGGGGCGTCACATTATCCCCCTATTAAAAGAATTGTGTCCTCACAATTCGATCGGCGTACATACACTGACTTACTCACACAGCTCCTCTGACACCCTTGGTGATGTCCCTCTACCTCCACCTCCCATGGAAGAAGTTACTATTCAACTCAATCCCCAGGGCAGAACAAAGCTTGTGGGTATCCTCTTCCCAAATACATTTTTGGAAAAGTGGATCGTGGTTGAAACCATGCTCCCGTTTAATATAGGTGGTTTTCCAGATATGGGAATGAGTGACATCAAGCTTTGTGATATCCACTTGGATTTGGTTCCTAAAGATCTCTCGAACCACTTCATAACTGAAGGATTCGATGAAAGCCCCAAAATCATAGAGCTCCCCAAGCATGCTGAAACACAGGATTTGGTACATAAAGATTGCGCGGAAGTCCAACTCCTTTGCAGCTTCTCCAAAGGCCATGAAGGCCAACCATTTATTATTCATGGTGAAACACAGGAAGAGTCCCTCATAGTACTTCCCTTTATTTTTATAATTCTCGAACAATGCATTTTCCATTTTGTTATACACAACTTTTGACCCTCGGAAGATTCGAATGACATTCGAGCTTTTCGATATTTCATATAGGGTTTTTCATGTGAGTCACAAGTTAACAAAAGGTTGGTAACATGTTGAGTAGGATTTTTCTACAATAGTCTATATGATCTCTATAGGAAGAGTCAAGAGTCTATGCGAGGTTTATTGTCTTTCCATCTGAGAAGTTTAAGAACAAACCCCACTTAGTAAAGCATTAATGTTTTTGTGTTATCTTAATTTTCCAGGGTTGCCTAAACCATTCCTCTGATACCAACTATAACGCCCCGACCCTGGTAGCCCGGAGCCGGTGCTACGGTTATGATGTGTAATTTATTTTGAACAAATGAAACAAATAAGTCACACATCATAACACATCAGGAGGAACTTTCTAGTTTAGATCCTGGAGAATCAGAGACAACAGCTTTGCTTCTTTATTTCCGAGCTATGAACAAACACCCCATACTTGGAAAGGCTCTATCAAACTATAAAAATTTTAACATAAAACATAGGGTGAGAATTGAAATACTCAGTAAGGGGTTTTTGAAAATACATAAATACAGCCTTTGAAAACTACTTTGAAAATAATTTCCCATACATAAAATTTTTTCTTATAGGAAAAACCTCAAGAATAATCAAAGGATGTTACATCACAGTTAAAGCACTTCATACATATGCACTAGAACACTTTGTTGAAACCCACTTAATAGACAAGATAAGCATGATAAAAAAACATGGGCTATACTAAGTAAAGTGTCCATAAACAAGAACGGTGTGCATGAAAAACAGGGTGTAAACATCATCAAAGTCACGAACAAGCGCATTATCTAAAAAAACACATCATGACATGATAAATGTAAAGAAACATTTGTAATAAAATTCTGGAAAAGAAAACAGGACATGCATCAACATTTCCATATCATATGTCTTGTGTTTCTTTTTTTTAATTTGATACTCATAGGTGAGGTTCTATCACCAAGGATATTCCTCCAGTCGGAGTAATAACTTGGTTGGTCATAAGCAAAGAAATGTATGCTAAAGGACTCATGGTGTCTGTGTCAAGGCCTTGTGCCATGACCTAAGGGTAAAAACCCAATCTGACTATCTCGAGAACTATCGATGCATCGAGGAGCTTACTTTTACCGGTCTCCAACCCTTAGGGCTTACTTTAACCAGTCCCCAACCTATAGGGTTTTCTTTCTACCGGACCCTATTCCGGGTAGTCCCACACATTTCCCACATGTTGATAAGGTCAGATATTCAAGGTGTCCTATACCACTTTGAATATTTAATTTTCATTTCATATTACCCAAGGTGTCTCATACCACTTTGGGTAATACCATTTTCATTTCTCATTACCCAAGGTGTCCCATACAACTCTGGGTAATTTAGTTTTTTGGTCATTATCATGTTGAGTCATATGCATGAATAAGGTAAAAATTATATAATTGGTTTACAAATACATGATATGATAGATAAAATTTAAAATATGGAATAAAATCAGGCATGGTTAAGTAAGCATACTACATGCATAGAACAATTATTTAAGCACATAGATTGATGAATGTGTGATATTTCCTCCCAAGGGGTATTAAATGATGAGTTTCTAAAATTCTAGTACGTGCAAATGAACTACTTGCCATTAACTATTGTTCTTCACAGGTCACAGTACTTGCAACAAATCTCCATCCGCTAATAATTACTATGGCATGCTTGGTATAAAAATAATAAACACTTGCAATCTTTAAAATTATGACACTTAGAAATAAACCACTTTAAAAATAATACTTTTCATTAATTATTATTCTTTACTGGTCATAGAATTTTCAGTTCCACTCTACTCACTAAAAATCACTACAGCGAGTTTGTTATAAAAATAATAGTGTATTTCTACATATTAACATAACCCTTAAATCCATATCCTTCTAATACAAGTTTAAAACAGGCATAAGCATATCCTTTTAAAAAAACACAAATCAGTTCAAGGGAGACATTAGTCAAGTTCATTGGTGTACCCTTAGACACAAAAAATATAAAATAGCATAGGTAAGCACTAAAATCCTACATGCATAAAAATATTAATAACCATTTCTTGAAACTAGGGTTTAAGATATTAATCTTAAAAACTCATACATACACAGGGATATATACGCAAAGTGTATACATTGGTTTTCTCATAAATAAAACATTGTTCACTTAAAATCTGAAATCCTCTAACTACCTATCATTTATTCAGTTTAGAAATCAAAACCTTATCGGGGTTTAAGTGTTCATGAAACTATGAATACATAAAAAACTTTTTTTTAACTATAACATAATTGTACTTACACCAAGGACCAAGTTCGCATAAAAAATATTCTTCAAAGATAAGTATTCATCTCTTACAAATCAAAACTGATTTCCATTCCAATGAATCACCTTATATAAATATATAGTTATATATATATAGCATACATAAAGATCATACCTGTTAGGATTTTTTTTAAAGACCATTTCCAAAAGTATAATTCCGAATATAGAATACTGAATTATATGGAAAATATTAAGAATAGGTTTTTGTATGGTTATATATATATATATATATATGTTTGTGTGTGTGTGTATGCTTAAACGCCTGAAAATACATATATATAAGTTATGTAATGGTTTTTCTTTTAAAAAAACTTCATAACTACCCGCATATAAATACCCAATTAAATTATAGTAGTAAACAATCTCCTTGGAAACCCTTAAACCGGAAGAGGTAAAGGGGGTATACCCAAACATATATAAAATTATTTATATATAGTTGTACATAGACTATCCAAATGGTTATATAAGAAAAACTCAAAGGACAGAAAACACTTAAATCTTTTTAGGATGAGAAAGAAAAAGTGATACCATTTTCTACGCCACACACCAAGTCTTCAAAAGATGAGAGACACGGTGCATAAAAAGATTATACATATTATATATATTCATATCATATACCCGAGTATAAGAAGTGTGTATATTGGGGTTTTGAAATTATAAGGAGGCGGGGGAATCCCCTATGTTAGCAGACACGAAGGAAAAACCCCCTTAGAAGCCCTCTGTTTTCTTAGAGTGGAAAGCGTGGGAAGTATACAACTGTAAAAACATTTCGTATATATATATGTATGTATTCCATGTATATATATAAGTGTAAAGATGAAAATGGGTAGGTTTTTGAAAAAAAAACATAACCATATAACCCTTACTGCTTAAGGAATAAAAACTCGCCGGAGGGAGGCCTGCTGGGTGGCTGGAGAACTGGGAGGAACCTGGGTGGATGGAGGTGGTCTGGTGAGGTCGAGGCCTCCTGGAAACCTTGAAAGGTAACAGTGTGGTGTCTAGCGGCGTAGCACCGGCACTGGTGTGGTAGGGCACGGGGAGCGTGGTGCGGAACCGAAGGTGGTTCGTGTGGTGGCGAGGCGACGACGAGGAAGGTGTCGCGGCGGTGGGGCTTGGCTCTGGAGGTCCCCTCTTACATAGAGGCTTTATCATTTTTAAAGGAAAAAGATCCAGGGGGTGGGGGTTAGGACGATCCTACGGAGTCCTAGGGAGGTGGGTGCGTGAGGTCAACAAAAACAGTGGGGAGGAGGCGTCTCGGGAAAACAAGTTGCTGGTTCGTGGGACCCCGACGTGAGGTAGAAGACGGCCGAAAACTCGGAGAAAGATAGAAAATAAAAACGACGGTTGGGATTCGACCTTGGCGTGATCGGACGGACGAAAATAAAAGATCATTTTAAAACATAACAATGGTCAGGATCTGTCCCTGGCATGATTGGATGGTCGAGGCCATCGCACAGCCAGCAATGGCTTCTCCGGGTAGGAACAGTGCGTTTAAAAAAACAGTTTAATAAACGCTAAAATTAGATATTATACTACTTGAACTTTTATTAATATATATACATATATAACCAGAACATTATAATTTGATTTTTTATAAAATTTAATAAGTAATTTTAACTCATAATTTTCAAATCCAAAAATCCAATTTTAGTTTAAGTAAACAAATGATACTTTTTTATATAACTATTTTTTTTAAAAGATATATTTTTAATACCAAACTTTTATAACTACTAGGATCTTATAACCATTAAAATACAATTTATAACATACTTCACTTGTTGATTTATAATATTATGTTTAAAAGACCCGTAGTTTTTCTCTAATTCAAAACACATAGTTTTAGAGATCCAAAAAGATACATTTTTCAATTATTGTTGATACCCCATTCGACACATTTTAAAAAACCATGTTTCCCACCATATAAGTATCATCATGATCAAAATAGATTCATTTGAAAGAATAATATTTTATTTTAATACTTGAAGATATAATTCTAATATTTTGTACATATTAAAATATCGAAATACCATAATATTATAAAAGTATAATAAAGACCAAATTTTTATAAAAAGATGCACTTTATCCATTGAAATCCAACGGAAAAAAACGGTCATATTCCCTTAGAGGTCCATTATAAAAGAAAGGGGTAGGATATTTTACATTTTCAAAACATCGGACCCTTGGGGATGGCTCTCCTCATACCACTGGTGCTGAGTGCGTGCGCGGTGGTTCTAGTAGTTATATTTTTCACGCTGATGGACCCTGAAGATGACGACTACCCGATTACCCGTGTTGTGATTCTCAGTAGTCTTGTTGTGGCCATGTTAGGTCTTGTGCACGGTACTTTAAATTAGATGGGCCTTGTTGCAATGTAACTTTTAAATATATAACAGTTTACTGGATTCTTCATGTTTGATTTCCATTTGAATTTTTTTATCCTCAGACAAAGCATAAAATAAAATTATACAAGAGACATCATTAAAAATCACAACATTATTCACTTGGACCAGTTTATAAAACCTGGGGCGTCACAGTTTGGAAATGCCTACTCGATTTTATCACTCATTCCTATAGTTTAGATTTGTTTTTAGATTAGAATAGAGATTCTTTCTTGGATTCTTTTTTCGTAGTGTGACATTGGTGGTAGGTTAGGGGTGACGCGTAGTGTCACGTTTATGTATTTTTTATTTTATTTCCAAGTCGCTTATAGTTTTCATTTTCATTGTCAAGTTTTTATTTATTATGTTTTCATTTATTTATGAGAAAAACCATTCCCACGTGTTTAATGTTGATGTTTAGATCTATTTGTCAGCCCATGGGAATTAGGAACACCCTTTAGGCAATGCTGTAGACCTACACAGGTGAATATTTTAGAGTTGACTTGAGCTGGTTCTTGACAATTAAAAAAGAATAATGAATTATCCATGAAAGGAATCAATTTTTATTGTTTCAAAATAACACATCCAAAATGAAATAGTGGAAACTCATAAGGATGTCGACATAGATGAAAAACATCTTGGAAAATGGATTCATCAGGTATTATCACCTAATAATATATTAAGAATTGAAATCATTTATATCATGAGTTTAAAAATACAAATTATATATATATATATTAATTTATTTATTTATTAGAGGATATATCATGTATAATAAATATCGTGTGTGTAGATCCTAGTGAATATGAAAAAGAGAATGGAATTGAAAACTCAAAACAAAATATTTTCAAAAATATCTATAGCATAGATGCAAAATACATACATAAATGTCTCCTTTAAAAGAAACATTTAAAGAGATCATGTGAATGCTTTAAAAAATAACCCATTAAAAATTACATAAAATAACGAAGATGTTATTTTGAGATCACTTTTTTTTAAACATATGTGGAGACGAAGATAAAAAAATTGATTTTTAGTAGAATATTTTAAAGAATTGTGACATAGTTTTTTGTAGAACACATATTTAAAAGTGGGTATTATGTAATTTTTTTTACAATATAATTTCACCAAAGAGTATTATAAAAAAACTTAATAAAAAACTATAGGGGGACCGATTATGGGATGAAAATTGATCAAGATAAATCTTAATAACTCAATGAACTGAGATTTTTGAAATTATTTTCTTTACATGAAATATAATTCATAATGTAAAAAAAATTTCCCAAATTTATCTGATTTGAATTTATATACATTAAAAAAATATACATAGTACCATATAGTTAAATAAACTAGTTAAAATACCCATCACCTAGGAAACAACTGAAATAGATAGATCATCCCTCAATGTTCAAAAATTTAGTTTCCCAAAACCCATATGACCCATGTAACACATGAGTCAAAATATATTTGATGATAATAAATTTATTTTTATTAGTATATCCCCTAAATTGAATGAATATAAATAAAAGATATTTCATGAAAAGTTATATCATTAGAACACCTTAAAAAATAATGATGATAAATACATATAAAATGTCAGAAATAATATAAATTGAGACCCTCAAATCCCTTATAGCATTAGAAAAAATAAAATGAAAACACATTGAAGAATATAATATACAATGGAGTATTATGAAAATTTATTAATGATCAAATATTTATATAAAATATAAAGGGTTAATTATTTATATATTTTAATATACTAATTGGTGTGTAATAAAAATATGTCTCATGAAATTGAAATTTTAGATGGAGAACACATTACCATAATTCCTTCTTAGTAGAAATGTCACTAATTGAATCTTTTCACCATTTAAAATGGCACCAAAACTAGTTGGCGACAAGGAAAAAGGGTTTTCCCAATCTCCATGGGTAGGAAGAAGTTCGCGGGTATCATAAATTGATAATTGGGATAGATTTATTTGAGTTTATAAACATAAAATAGAAAACGAATCCAATAAAATGAATCTGGATTTTCAAAAAAAATTATCTTTTATAAAATTTAAGAATTTAATTACACAACTTAAAACAATGGTCTAAGACCATTAAAAAAACCAAACCCGAAATGACATCCCAATAATGTCTACATGGAAAGAGGAACATCCCTCAAGCCATATCCACAATACCACATCACGTTGGACCACTTAAACCTAAACCATAGCAAAAAAACTTGTACCCAAACATGTGGAAACAAATTTAGCAAGTCCACATACACACAAAGGTGTATGTCGAGTGTGAGAAAAATCACAGTACGATACTACAAATAAGATATTCCATTTGTTAAAAATTCACGGATAAAAACATGCATGTTTTCAAAAAACATTAAATGCTAGTTATAATTTCTAAAAGATGCGTCTTTTCAAATTAAAATAGTTTTCAAGTGGGATAATTTAAATATTAAACAATTTAAATAAAATTTCAAAGCTACTGAAATTTACATCAAATCATTCCATATGCCAATGGTAAGATTAAATCATCTAATGATTACAAGAAATTGGATATAACCTCTAGGAACTAGCTTGTTATGGGTCCCAGGTACCTCATATCTCGGTGAGAGTAAACATCACAAAATCCATTCTCATTCACGATCCACTAGTAGGGGACATAACATTAACCTAGTGCTCTCCAATAATAATCATCATCAATGTTTAGTTAGTGTGGTATGCATCAATCTTGCTACGTGAAACTAGGTCCAAACTCCACGAGATCACTAGCATATTAGTACATGTCCACCCACCAAGATCCCTGGATTTCCCTCTATTGATAAAACATGTTGAACAAGACATGAAATAAAATTTTCCCATGAAAATACCACATCCACATCACACATAATCCAAAAAACCCACATGTACCTCACAAAAGCACATCACCCCCCTTTTCGTTCAAATTGATTTTGAAATCCAAATCACCCCAATATATCCTGCAACACATTTTTCATATCTTTCAGAATTCATCACATCCTTTAAAAATTTTATAAAATCATTCCTAAGATTCTAAAAATCACATAACATCCCACTCACACGTTACACAATACCCTTTTTCATAAACATGATACATTATTCCTGTCACACTCACACAAAACATCCCACATCACGTTCACATCACTTTTACATTTAAGTAATTATGTTAAACCTTTTTATAAAACATTTCCATGAGTATACACATAAAATGAAAACCCATTTCACATTTAAAATGGACCATTTTAAAATATACAAAATCCAAAATAGTTTTCCAAAATGGTTTCACCTCTTACATAAATCATTAAACCATTCAAATCATTCATTAAACAATTCTGAGTATAACCAAGATTTCCACATAAAACCCATTTCAAAACCATCTTTCCAAGACAAAATCGCACCAATTACAATTCAAAATATAATTTTACTCCCAATAATTAATTAATAAAACACTTTAAAAAAATTATAAATCTACGTCGAATAATAGCAGAAAAATGCACATGAATTCACACACATTTTTATAATACATTTTCTAGAGGCATAACATGGTTTTACATAAAAAATATATTCAAAACCCCTATATAAAACCTAATAAAACAACAAGACCCTACAAAATGATATTTGGAAGTCTAAAAAATATTTAGTAAACCAATTTATTATGTCATAAAATACACCCAAATAACACCATGAGAGTAATACATGAAAAACAACAAATTTCAAGCTAAAATGTACCTATAAATTAAACACTTAAACAAATAAATCATAATTTTTTTTTCACCACACACAACATATGAGGAATATAAAAAATGGGTAAAGACAAAAATCTAACTCATCATAAAATGGTTACACATGGAATCCTCTACCTTTTTGTGACAAACCCTCAAAACATGGAGTGAAACATAAACTGCACCACCACCGCACCACAAGGGAGTAAAAACCAACCCTAAATGACATAATTTTACCAAAATTACATCAAATGAAACCCTAGGTTCGAACCCTAACTTCTGAACATTTTATAACTTCATGAAATATGGAGGAAACCATAAGTGAAATGGAAGAAACCAAAATGGAATCACCAATATTGAATAATATTGAAGCAATCACCACAAATCCACAAAAGGGTGAATCTCCAGGCAACCAAAACTGATAGGTTGGATCGAATTAGGATTATTTGGTTATGTGGGGACTTAAATGGAGGATAAATAGTTAAAATTTAAATGTTTATGAAAGATTCATGTTTCCTTCTCAAATCTCAATGATTTGCGAATACCTGAAAATTATCAACCTAATCTGCGATCCAAATGAGCACCAATGCGGGGAAATAGATAATGAGAGTGATTATAGGGTTCCTGGATTTGGGTGGGAGGATTAATAATATAAAAATATTAAACACAATAAGATATTGAAAATTTATAAAAAAAACTAATGTAGGAAATGTGCTTACAAGATGGCCAAAAACCTTAATAAAAAACCCTAATCCATAATTATTTTGGATTTATATGGGTTCCAAATTGATATGGTGGTTTATATATACTAGGTGATGCCAATTTGGAAGTTTTATGGGTGTAAAATGTTGAAAAATGATGGAGTTATAAAAGAAAAAATATATATTTCTAAATTTGAAAATTGGCTCACAATTTGGCCCAAATTTTGAAAACCCACAATTTCCACCAAAATGAATGAGAAACCTCCAAAAAAAGAAATAATAGAAATTAATTGAAAAACACCATTAAAATAATTCATGGGTGTGACAATTAACCCCACCATAAAACATTCTTCCCTTGGAAATCTATAGCAAGGCCAAAGGGGAAAACCAAACCCAAATGAAAGGCCAAAATGGATTCCTTTTCCCTGTTTCACCCACCCCCAAAAGGACAAAACACCATTAATTGATCTATAAATTAAGTAATACTCTCATAAATCAAAATATACACCACTGTCTAAAATACCTAGCTCTAAACAGTCAATTGGGAATTCTCCACTCCCAACGTTTACCAAAGGAAGATGTAGGAAGTCAGATAGATCCGAACAAGACTACCTACCTCTAAGCCGAACCAAGGACCAATATGTGTTACTTGTATGGGGAGCCTCAAATGGGCTCCCCACCATAAGAGACAACTCAAATTTTCTTGATCCAGGATCATGACACTGCCAGGGGGTGGCCCAAACAGAATCATTAATACATGGGGTATACCTCCATTCAAAAATTCAAAAGGAACAAATATTAGAATCATAGTGGGTCTCCCTACCATAACAATTGGCCATCTAAACTAACTAGCATGGGCTAACACAATAATAACCCAAATATAAATATTTGGGACAACCACATGGATAATCCACGCAGTTTAAGAAAACATGCACTAATACTGTGGATCCTTTTATATGCATTGTTTTATAGTGCATTTTTACTACTAAACATGTGAAAACGGTGTGCTCATCCTATCTAGAAATATTCCCAACCATACTCCAAAAAATAAATGCAAACCAAATTGGAAAAGAACAACATTGGGATACAACATAGCCATGAGGTCCTCCCACATCATTCCATATAACTGGAACAACAATATCAAGATGGAAACATCATTGGTTTAAACTATTATCCTTTTTTTAAACTGAGGATAGGAATTTGTACAAGGTTTTAAGCACCTATGGGATTTCCCCAGACTAAATACAAGATTCTCTATTGGACTTTTTTCAAGAGCTCAAATGTTTGAAGAAACTTCGACATCGTTGTTAGGATTTTGGAACCCCTAAACTGAACTTTTCCTTTTAGTTCCATGAAAACCATACCCTAATCCCTGATGGGTTCACCAAGACATAACACATTCCAAAACTCACTTTACCCTAACCAACCATTTAACTGAAAAAAGGGCTTATAAGATTCACACACACATCACACCTTGTTTATTCGGGTGAGAAACAATCGGAGGAAAGGAGACATATAATCACCTTACACTAAAGAGAGGATTTTAATGTTTTCCCATGAGGGACATACTTCCAACATGCCAGAGTCTCTTAAAATATTTCATGACCTTCACCTTTATAGTCAACGAGAACACGACATCATAAGGCGTCACTGAATGTGACCATTGCGACTAAAAGACACAATACATGAAAGGGGACCTTATGAAAAGTCCCCAATCAACACAAAATTCAATCCAGTGGAAATAATAGCTTCTCATGAACATATTTCCCAGACTGGTAGATTAACATAAACCCCTAATTTGTAGAGACTACGAAGGACCCATATGCCTTCTTAGACACCATCTAGATACACATCCACACTAATAACCCCCGACCACTTCCACCTTCAATGATTCAGGTAACATAATACACCAATGTCTATTTCAACCTTCCATAATAACACTCCCTCAACAAGAGGGTTTACAAGTTAAGGAAAGGGAACGGTGTAAAATCAATCTCCCATGCTTGAGAAAATTATTCTTTATATTGATGAACTAGTGGATTTTACATCGGGGAAGCTATCTCGGATGCACTATAATCATGCACTAACCCTTAATGGGGGAATACATTAACTAATTAATGAACTAAAAGACCCAACCATGCTAGTAAATGGGTCAAAACATGCCACAAACAAGAACTAAACAAGTGAGAGGAACCACCATAAAGGCGTCCCAAATTTTTCTCAGAAGAGACCACCAACCTGCCCTTCATCCCAGCTTACCGACCAAACACAAACCCAAAAAATGTATCAAAAATGGTGGTTTCGTGGAATCAAAACATTCCACAATATCAAAATTTAAAAAAATTCATAATACACCACATCGCAAAACCGGTCATCAAGACATCGAGTTTTCCATTAAAATCATTTCTTTGAAAATAGATTGTTCAGTGGTTAGTGTATCCACCAATAGTACCCCATGAGCCTCACACATGCATGTTTCTATGCCACATCGGGCACCCTCCTCATATCCATCCTATCACTCATCTAGTCATGCCAACAAATATCCATCAACCCATATAACCCCATGTATGTGGTCACTCATGGAAATTCCAATGATTAGAAAACATTCATTCATTTTTCAAAACCTAAAAAATCCACCAATACTTCCTTTTTCTCAAGATCACTATCCATGAATTAAAAATCCCAATAATTCAAATGAATACACACTTTTAATTCATATACATCAATTTCAAAACAATTTATCCCATTAAAACAACTCTCAATAATTTAGAAAAATCTATTGGGAACACATTTGTAAAACTATATTTAACATAGTTCCTTCATTAAAAAGATGTGTAAATACACCATTTTCAATTTAAAACATTTCTAAATATTCAGTTCCACCTTTTCAAAAATCAATCCATTCCCTATTTATTAGGAAATAATTTCAACAAAACATCCAAAATTACATGATTCCAAAACTAATGTACATAATACAATGGGTGAGGAAAGTAGTTTTTGTGGGAGACTAGGACATAGGGTTAGCGGCCATATGCCAATCACTTCACCATCACAGAGAGTGGTATAGAAACATATCCCCGACTCCACATGGCTTTCCAGACCCTACGAGATCATTGAGACCATTAATATAACTATATATCAATTACCCCTAATCATTTTCAAACCTAGAAAACCAAAGAACTCAAACAATTCCCTACCTCACCTGGAAACTAGAATCCCATCATGGGGTGTCCTAGCTAGGCACACTACCCATAAAAAAATGTGAAGTCCTAACAGTCCTAACTCCAAACTATCAAGACTGTTCCCCATATAACATGACCCAAAAGAGCGATCCTCCTTTGATACAATTCTATCCTGAACCAAATATGGTCACCATCTAAACAGGCACCAAACCTGACCTGTGACAAGGCCCAACGGGCATTCTCGATCCCCACGGGCTGGTACAAGTGCCTGAGTATCAAAAATTAAAATTGGGAATTATTATCATGAGTTTATAAAAATAAGATAGAAAAAAAACCATTAAACAAATCTGGATTTTTCATGTAAAATCGTCTTTTATAAAATTTCATAATTTAAGTACAGAACTTAAAACAATTCCCAAAGATCATTAAAATGTCACTAAACCATAAATGATAGCCCAAGAACCGTTAATGGGAAAGAGGTACCTCCCTCATTCCATCTCCACAACACCACATCACATTGGACCGCTAAAACCCAAACCCTAGGCAGAAAAGTTTCACCCAAAACTGCGACAACAAATTCAGAAAGTCTACTTACACCCAATGGTGTAAGTAGGATGTGAGGCAAATCTCCATAGGATACCACCACTAGATATTCCATTTGATAAACATTCAAAGACAAAATGAATGCTTGTTTTCAAAAACATGAAATGCTAATTACAATTTCTAAAAGTTTCAACTTTAACAATTAAAATAGTTTTCAAGTGGGCTATTTTAAAGAATCAACACTTTTAAATAAAAGTCCAATGCTTATGAAATTTATATTCAAACATACCATATTCCATCCTTAAAGGTAAATAATCTAATAAGAATAAGAAATAGGAAATAACCCCTAGGCACTATCTCACTCTGGGTCCCAGGTTCCTTATATCTTAGTGAGAGTAACCATCACAATATCTGTTCATGTGCACGAGCCACTTGAAAGGAACATAACTATAACATAGTGGTCCCAAATCATCATCATAATCATTGTTTAGTTAGTATTTTATGAGTCAATCTTTCTATTTGAAATTAAGGATAACCCCCATTGGATCACTAGAAAACTATTACACGTCCACCCACCAAGATTTTTGAGTTTCCCTCTTGTTCACCAACAAGTTCAACAAGTTATGAAATTAAATTATTACATGAAAATACCACATTCAAATCACACATAAACCAAACAACAAACATGTATATCACACAATCAAATCATACCACTTTTCATTCAAATTTATTTTGAAATCCAAATCACACCAAAATATCCCACAACACATTTTTCATATCTTTCAAAATTCAACTCGTCATTTACCAATTTTATAAAATCTTTTCCAAGATGTTAAACATAAAATAACAGTCCACATACAAGTTAAATAATACACTTGTCATAATGAAATCCATTTTTCAGATCACACTGACACAAAATAGCCCATATCACGTTCACATCACATTCACATTTTAGTAATTCCGTAAAAAAATTTCATAAAACATTTCAATGATGATTCACATCACAGGACAAACCCTTTCATATTTAAAAAGGAAATTTTCAAAATATACAAAATCCAAAAGAAAATTTCAATATGTTTCCACCTCTTACAAAAATAATTAAGTCATTAATATATTTTATAAAATAATTATAAGGAGTATACCCAAGATTTGCACATAAAACCCACATCAAAACCATCTTTCAAGGACAAAATCACAACAATACCAATCCAAAATAGAATTGGCCACCATTGAAATATTTAATAAACAACTATCAAATATTATAAAGTCACCACAAATAAGACCACGAAAGATGCACATGAAATTACACACATTTTATACAACACATTAAAGATGAATTACATGGTTTTACACAAAAAACCCTATTCAAAAACCCATCTTTCAAACCCAATTGTACACCAATACCCTACTAAATATGAATGGTCAGGCCAAAAAGATTTATTTAACCAATTTCATATGTTATAAATTAGAAAAAATAACATCCAAAGTGTTACACAAGAAAAACACAGAATTTGTATCTAAAATGATACTATATAATTAAACAAATGACCAATTATATTATAAATAATTTTCACACCACACAAAACATTTTAGGAATATGCAAAATGAGTAAATATAGCAATCTAACTCATCATAAAATGGTTACACATTGAATCACCAATATTTTTGGGTTGAAACCCTCAAAACGTGGTAAAAACATCAACCACACCACCACTCACCACAAGTGGGCGAAAACCAACCCTAAACCACAATATTTCACACAAAAGACAAATAAGCAAACCCTATATTCGAACCCTATCTTTTTCACATTCTAGAACTTTAAGAAAGAGGGAGGAAACTCCAGGTAAATATAAAGAAACCAAAAATAATTCTCTCACCTTCAGCAATCTTGATGAAATCACCCTAAATCCACCAATGGTTGAATCTCAAAGAAACCAAAACTAATAGGTATGCTTGAATGAGGGTTAGTAGGTTAATTGGGGACTAAAATGGGGGATAAAGAGTCAAAATTGAATTGTTTGAGAAAGAATCCAATTACCTTATCAAATCACAAATATTTGAGAAACCTAGAGAATTTTCTCCATAACCCATGATCCAAATGATATCCAAAGCGATGTCATAGATAATGAGAGTGAGACATTTGTTTCTGTATTTTTGTGGGAGGTAGAATCACTAAAAAAAGAGAAATATGATTGAGATATTGGAAAATTAAATAAAATAATTTAATGCATGAAATGAGATTATGGGATGGCCCAAAAACATAATAAAAATTCATATCCATAATTATTATGGATTTTTATGGGGTCAAATTTGATATTATGGTTTTATTATACAAGGGGATGCCTTTTAAGAAGTGGATTGGGTGTAAAATGTTGAAAATAAAGGATTTATAAAAGAGATGAATTTTTTTTACATCTGAAAATGGGCTCACAGTTGGGGAATAATTTTGAAAACCCACCATTTCCTAAAAAATGAATGGGAAACATCCAAAACAAAGAATTAATGGAAATTAAATGAAAACACCATTAAATGAAGTCATGGTAGAGACGCAAAATTTCCTATAATATTGATTATAAACAAATTATATACTATAATAAAACATTTGAAATAATTTTTTATAACGATAATATTTTATAGTCATTATTTATAATTATCCTCTATTTGTATATTAGTTGTTTATAATCAATATTCAATATCATGTGTTAGTAATATTTATCATTTTAATTTTGTTTCATAAAAAATCTTGTTGGTATTAAATATTGATTGAAATTTCTTCATCAAAATATCATTTAATATATTGAAATAAATTTTATATAATTAGGTACAAATTTTTTATTTCATTCCAATGTATTTTTAGTTATGATTCATGAAGACAAAATTAATTATGAATGTGTTTGATTGATAAATAAATAACGAAAGTTGTTTTCTTAATTAATGAGTAAAATAATAATTTTAAAGTTATACAATAGGAAAAACAATAATTATTTACATATTTTTATCATATTTTATACATAATTATAATTACACTATCATCTATGATATAAATTAACAACAATGTTCATGTAGTCTTTCATATATACCCAAACATGAATATACCATGGTTAATGGTTTTATTTGTGGTCGTTTTTTGTAATATATTTCTAATAAAAGAATAATTATCTTATTTAATGATTATTGGTGAGATATACTATAATTTGAAAGAATTATATGAATATGTAATGGATATAGAAAAATTTCTTAATGATAACAAAATTATTTTTATCCTCATATGAATGTTTTAAATGATTAAATAAATGATGAGTTTTGTTCAATCACATCAAATGTTTGTTCCAAAATTTCTCATAACAGAAAAATAATAGGTTCATAAAAAACATATTTATACATTATAAAAATATTATGACCATAATAGAATGGGTTAAATGAAAATGAAAAGGTTTCTCTCTTGAGGCGTTAATCACCATAACATAAGTATCACATTTTCTTTTTTCATAATAGAAGATCATAAAAGTTGTTATTTGTTACTCAATTAGAATAATTGTAGTTAAAATATAATGAAAGATGATTTCACTACATATGTATTTAAATTTTATATTTTTTAATTATAGTAAGGAATTGAAAGATGTTAAGGAATAATGTTTATCTATATGGGGAACTTTGAGTTTTCATTAGATAATTAATTAAAAAATGAGGCCATAGTAAAATATATTCTGACAAGAATCCCAAGGATGAGTAATTTGAAACTCGTGGAATGCAAAAAATTATATTCTTAAGAGGAAACACAATTTTAGTATTATCGATTAATGGGTAGTGAGAGACCCCATTTATAACATAAAATGGATGTAACTTTTTTTATTACCAGAACATTATAAAAATACAATGTCACTCATAATGGAAGTGGCTCTAAAATTGTGAAATAATGTAGTGATAAAGGGATATGGTTGAGAGATTTTTCAAACACACATTATGAAAAAATCTTTTACATTCTCTAGCTTTCAAAGTATGTTATACCCATTAACGCAAATTTAATATAACATTGATATCTATTTTTTACCTATGTAATTTTTAATTTATATATAATACTAAAATTTTAATTATTATATAATTTGAATTTAATAATTCCAAATTTTTAATCCATGTTACTTTATTCCATTTCTAAATCTAGAAAAATAAATTTTAAAGTAACATTTGAATTCTTTTTTCAGATAATTTTTTTTTGAAAATATAACTTATGTTCGAAAATAATGGATATGTGGTCATAAAATATAATCATTATTTTTATATTTATAATGTATAAGAATAGTTTTTATAGAATTTAATTAAAAATTACTTTGAAATACCTAAAAAATATTATTATTAAATTGTAGTATTTGTAAAAATTGAATATTGTACTATTCACCATAAATTAAATATTTCTGGAAAAATCCAATATATTATTCATAGTAAAATATTAATACTATTTTTTAGAAAATAATGTTAACTTTTTCGAATTGAAATCTGAAAATATAGATATTTATATTTTTTATAAATTAAGTAAATATAATGAATTATTGTTTTTATATGGAAAAAGCCTCTATGAAACACAATAGATTATTCTAACTATTTCATAATAATTTATATTTAGTTTTTACCAATTATTTAATTATATTATGATCATGTAAATAATTTCTTATTATGACAAAAAATCATGGATAAAGAAAGAAATTATTTATCAAACATTAATTGTATTTATAAAATGATCATATTAGTAATTTTATCTATATTATTTGAATTTCACTTATATTGATAGTATAAATTATATCCATGAAATAAATATTTCATAAATTATTTATAAATAATAATTATTACTAATAAAATTTTAGGTGTTTTAAAGTCATACTTATAAATTTATAATTTATATAAATATAATAGGGTTTCATTTCTGTTCTGTGTTTCATTAAGAGAACAAAATAAAAAACATTTATAATATAAAGGTTATTTTATACTAAAATATATTTGTTTTATAATTTTACTGATAATAAAAGTTTTTAAAAATATAATTTATTATGTGAATACAGTATTTATTTGAACAAGAATAAATTAATTTTTCGGCATGAAAATAGAAATTATAATTTTTTATTCTTTGTACAATGTCAATAATAAATTTTTTTGTTAGTTTTATAAAAAATGTATACCTTATTTATAATCATAAATAAAAATATATCTATTAAATAGTTTATCATAATTATAGATATGTATGTTATCTGTCTTAAATGTAATTTTCCATGATGTCGATAAAATTTGGTAAAATGCATAAATTATGGAAAAATTCTTATAATACCTTAATAATTTTCTCTATATTCATATTTTATGATGATTTTAGACTTTCAACCATTATTATTATAATTTGGATCAATATACAAGGAAAAATTTTGTTCCATACAAATAAAGGAATATGTATATGCATAAATTCAACCTAGAATGACTTGTAATTGGGCCACTCCTCTACTGATATTAGTAGAAAAATTATATTTAATTCTCGAGGAATTAAAATAAAAAAACACTCTTAAATCATCCTCTCCCGTTTTATGGAATTTTTAGTCACATAAATTCCAAAAACATTCATTCCACATATGCTCTATAAGCGAACATTAAACACCTCAAAATAAATGTTAATGTCTGCATAATCATTTCTTTTTTCTCTATCTCATTTTATTTCTCTTAAATTTTGATTGTGACATTATATTTTTTTGAATTAATTTTAATTCTATAATTTAAATATTATATCTATCAAATTTTAGGTTCTTTTTTATTCCTTCTGTATAATTAGTTATTATTTATGCCGGTTCTACCATCTACATTAATGATTATTGAATGATTATATCATGATGTTATTAATATACATAAATACATGTAATATATTTTATTAAATATAAATCATGGATTATTTCATATTTAATAAATTGTAATATATATATATGGATGTTTATTTATAAATTTATTTCATCCTACGAATCAAAATTCATAAAATTGATATTTTAACTACCCTTTATAAACCATCAACATAACATAAATAAACAGACAATTTGACATTGAATCTAAATAAAAACAACCAAAATAATTTTTAGGAACATTATATAGCTGATTAAAACATTTTGAATAAGAATGGTAAGGAATCAACTTGATAAATATTTCATATAAAAAATTGAACAATTTACACCATATTATTAATTTTTCAACGAACGAATAAAAAATTTATAATTATAAGTTATAAAGGACTGGAATAAATTAATATAAATAAAAAAATTTATTTTATAATTTATAATAATAATAACATAAAATTTGTAATAATAAATTTTAGAAGGTGTAAAACCATATAAGAATCCATGGTAAGGGGTTTGCATCCCAATTTATGTTATTTGATATATGGTTCATGTTGTGAACCATTTTCAATTATATATTGTATATACTACCAACATGAATTATTTTTATTAAAATAATATTTCTTATTTATGGAATATGATATTTCCTTTAAATATCTTTAAATAATTTTCAATTACATTAATTATAAATATTGTATATAGGATTTTATTTCCACAATTCCATTTTCAAAAGGTCATAATCATTAATTACTTTAAATGTAATTCTACAATTTATATTTTTAAAATTTAATTATTTTATATGTTATGTAAAATTTTTTGGAGGAATATATATATTTAAAAATAAAATAATTACACTTGACTAATTGATAATTTCATGAAATAAATAAAAAATTTTGAAAATATTTTTCATCCTCCCATTTTACCATTTCTCCTCCATATTCATATTTTGATTAATAAAATACTTAATATATTAATTTATAATGATAAATAAGGATTATCAACTTTATAATATTTACTCCTCTCAACCACAATTATGAAAAATGTTCTCATTATTTCTATTAATATATTTTTATGCAAAAAAACTTCTAAATACATAAATATTTATTTATAAATTAGTTTGTATATATTTTTTCTTGCATAATATATTTAATATATTTTAAATTTATGAATTTTACAAGGATTCATTATTTGGTTCTAAATATAATTTTTTTTAAATAACATTGGAAAATGTCCGAAAATATTATTTAATGTGAGTTATGTAAATTATTTTGATGAAAACATTTAATATGATTTAAGTAATTTCATTTTATTATATCACTTCCATTTTCTCCTTATTTATAAGTAAAATATATATTCAAAAAAATAATTTATGTATCTCCCACTATATCATGTTAACATTTGTTCCCATTATAATTTTTTTCTGGTTACTAAACAATTCAAATATTGAGTTACTCTTATGATATTCTATTTAAAATGTTTTTTGATATGTTTTCATTTAATGGGTCACCATAGATTGTTTGTATGATTTCATTTTTATAGAAAAAAAATATATGGTTTCTAATTATCTTGTTGGTTGGGTTGATATTTTCTTACAATGAAATAGGAACATATTTATTTTTCATTGGAAAATGATGCTCTGAGTGAAAATGATTATAGATTACTATTTTCAATATTTTATGTGTGGACTTGATTTGTGTTAGATATGATAAAAAATTTATAAATAGACATATCTCAATAATATAATCTCATAATGTTATAGTTTACAATTATTTCATATCATTCATATCTTATACAAAACTAATCATGACTAATATCCGATGTTTCATTATTATTTTACCATATTGTATATTATCATTTCAGGATATAAATATTTTATCCTTCTGTATGATCATATCTTATGATTTTTTCCAAACAATTATGAATTTATTTTTTTCTTGTTATTCACATTATATTAATCATACCATTTATGACTTAATGATTAAATTTTTATTTACATAGAATCTGAACACATGAATGCCTATGTTTCCAAATTCCCCAAATACCAAAATGCTATAATTTTTCATTAATGATGTCATTTGTGATGAATTCTTTTTGTGTAATTGATGAAATAAAATGAAATACTTTTTTTTAATTTAAAAATACAAAAACCTTAATGTTCATTGATTGTGTATTATTTTAGGTGATACAATGTATAATAATAGTAATTATATATGTTCTATGATGTAATGGTCAAGAACTTTTATGAATTTCATTGTGATTTACCAATGATTTTTTTTTCGAGGGGAGTTTTTTTGGTGTACAGGAGGCTATGAGTATGCCATGGGAAATTCTAGGTGTCGTGATGCCCGACCTGTGGGAATGTTGTCCTAATAGTATACATATTCCCCATGGTAGAAGGGACCACACAATTTGATGGAATTGTTCTAGGTCAGTTGTCTCATGTAATTAAATGTGAAAAATGTGGAAGAGAGATGCACAATGTCATGGCCATGGTCATGGTAAGGATAAAATGACGAATCATTTGGTTTTAGAATGTGGTATACAATAGAGGATCCACCATGGATTAGACCAAATCATTATTAATGTTGTGGTGGATGTCAAATACTATTATTAAAATTGATTGAATAATGGGAAATTGTCAATTTTATCATATCTCATGTTTACTAAACCACCAAGGGGAACATTGGATGTACACGACACCAAAATGTAGTATAGCATGATAAATCTATGTATAGGAGGAATGATGTCCCTTTTATTGAATCTTTTGATCCCCCATTAAGAATGATGAATATTCAATACCTCCTTAACCCTCTACAGTCATTATTTTTAGAAACATAAACACTTGGGTTATCTGGTAATGTCTTGGGGTTTATGTTAATTATTACCCCATTATCTATTCCCTTGCCCATTTCTTCTATTACTCATAAATCTATGATTTAATTCTTGTGGTAGTTATCCTAAATTTTTGGTGGGTCTGGATGCCCTCTTGTTTTTTTTAGGATCTGTTGGTTATATCATTAATATAGATGATGGCTTATCCTTGGTTCATGTGCGATTCTTACTTTATGATTCATTGATATTGGGGGCCCTTTGTGTATCCTTCTAAGATGTACATGTGTGGATATTATGAATTTATTACCATTTAGATGATGGTACATATTATCTTAACAATTGATAATTAACCATAATAATTGTAATTGAAGTGTAAGGGAGAGGTAAGTTGATTTTTTCTTATTCATATAATTGGGTATATAATTCTACATAATTCATGATTTGAAAAAATAAATTTTTTAAAATTGTTATGCTTTTGTGACTATTTCAATTAATACCACCACACATGAACGTAGGGGAAAAATTATTCCAAGTTAATAAATTTTTTACCCTTTTAATATATGATTTTAGTGTGAAAATACTGGAATGTAATAATGTATTTTTCATTAAATCCCAATGTTAAAACAAAGGAAATGATGTGTGGTGTATTAGGTCTTTCATGTTGGTGATGAGTTCTGGAAGAAATATATGATTGGAAATTAATGTTTCTAAAATAAATAAATGTTGTAATGGATATATAATGGGTTTTAAATAAATATTAAAATATACTGGTTGTTTTTTGAAATAGGTTGGTAATTAATAAATTAGAAAGTTGGTAGTTCTTATTTGGAAAAATTTAATATAGCTTTTGTATTTTGTATTACATTATTTTGTAGAATTTAATTATGACAATGATAGTGTAATAGGTATTTATAACTTGTAGATATTTGGGGAGATATACTAATTATCATGTTATTATCCAATAGGATTTAATTTTTAATTATTAAATGTATCATATAATTATATGTTATTTCTATAGGAACCCAACCCAAGTCATTTTTTACACTAACTCCCATATGATTTGGTTTCAATTTTTTTATTAACATCAATGATTGTGATAAACCATGGATGGATACCCTGTCTTCCCATCACTCTTTTGAGGAAATATTAATATTCGTGGGATGACATTACTAAAACACAAAATCAAACTAGAAATGGTGATTGTTTGAGAGGATGTGGTGTTTTAGTCAGGGTATTGTTGAAATATTTCATGTTTTTACACCATAATATTGTGGTTTTATTTACATGGATATTGTATTATGTGGTTTAAAAAGGATTATTTGTGTGTGATGGGATGTGTTTTACTAGGTGTATTGAGGTTGGATAGTTTTTATGTTACAATGATTCTTCAGGCATGGTAGTTATGGATGAGATGGAAGCACCAAGATGTACGATATCATTACACGACAATGGATGTTCAGTGTAAAATTGTTGTGGAGAACAATTTTTTGTTATTATTCTTTTTTATGTTAAGATTTTGGATTCCATATTAGGTAATAATTCTATAGTGAGGATGTGTTTTGTTAGTTGGCCTATATATATGGCTTTCGGTTCTACTACTTCTCCAGTACTGAATTAAATTGGTCATTTCACATATGTATGAGGAGACTTGGGTATAATCATAATATGATTACATTTTATACTCCTAATATATTTATAATATGATTTTTTATGCATAGAGGAAACCTACAAGTAATGATCTAGACATTACAATCAAGAACATTAGAATTTTTTATCAATAGTATCCATCTGATTTTCTTTTGGGACATATTTAGTAATATTATTTGTAACTATTTACATTTTACATGCATTTTCTATTGTTTTGGAATTAATTATTCAATTATGAGATACAATTTGTAGGATTTTTTATTATCTCTCATGATACTACCAGTATGCTCGATGGGAATGAACATTGTATGTGATATTTTTATACCCTCTGTTCCAGCTTCCATAGAAGGGCCTACTAATGTCATAAATCAGATATCATTATCTCCCAACTTTTTTCTCCCAGGGATTGGTTTTTTTAGAGGGTTTGAATCATGAATGAGTGGTATCAGATGTATTTTGGGATATATGAAGTAGTTGGGAGTAAGGTAGAGAAAGGATTTAGTTCGTTTGTTGGGAAAATGTGTCATTTAAAATTGGTATGTGACAATGTAAGAGATTCTAGCTGGAGAAAATTAGATGTGAGACCCTAATGATCTAATGAAATTACCCTATATTGATTGAATGACAAAGTGAGATGCTTCCACCTGTAGAGTGGATAAGAGGCGAGGATTTTGAATCATGAATTATTGTGTTCATGTTACAATTAGTTAACTTTTTGGAAATTAAAAGGAATTAATTTTATGAACTATAATAAAATTATACACCATTAGGATTTAGTTATGTGCTTGTTTTTTCATAACAGATCTTGGTTATAATTCAAATTTCCCTCAACTAGTAGAGGTTCAACATAATGATCTGGTAGATCATAAGAATATTGATACAGTAGAGGTGGAAAATGGATTATATTGAGATATGTTTTATTTTTTATGTAATGTTTTGTGGGGGTACTCCCATTATGAGATGATGTATAGTTTATAGTATATTGATATCAATTTTTATTTGATTCATTATTTGGTTAAATTTTTCATTTTTTCGTTTCTAGTCAGATAATTAACGCACCGCATTAGTGGTTGAAATTGTATCTTGGGGATAAGTATGATAATTATTTTTCAATGGATTTGGATGATTTTATATGATCTACCCATGGTTTAGATATCATCAACTCAGTGTGAAGGATGATGATATCCCAAATATTGTCATTCGTCGAAGATTGGATCACATTGTGTTCATGGTAATTACATTCAGTGTTATAAAAAAATTAGTTCTATTCACGGGGATCAGAAAAACATTGTTCAATTGGTTCCAGGACTAGTTTATATTTTTAATCATCTTCAATATATCAATATACTATATTTCTGAGGAGGATAATGTTAATCATCTCATAGCTATCATGAAGTACCTTTAATACTATAAACTTTTCTAAAATATGACCAAATATATGTTTTGGATGTGGTATATATATTTATATGGGAATATAGTGTCATGGGTGTGTTTGGTCCGGGACCCATCAATCATCAGGGAAGTTATTTATTAGGAGGCACCCAAAAACGTGGTATATATTCACAGTTTCATATATATCATGGGCTATGTCCAGAGTTTCATGTCTAATTAATTATATATTTTTGACCCATTTAATGTTATTAATATGATGCATTGGGTTTTCATATAAATTAACTATTTGATGACAACATTTGACCACATGAAGGGTATTTTTTCAAGTTGTATAGTGCCTTAGTTGAACAAAAAAGGGGTAATGATTGAGGGTTTCTCTATATTTACTGGTAAGATTTTGGATCGGTATTTATGAATTCTAGGTATGTGATCTATCCGAAATCTAATAACTTACATTATAATGATTGTAACTATGCTTCAAATCATCTTGATCTGGTGGTGGATGAATGTATTTAATGATTTGGTGACATTACCTCATTGGTGAATGTATTCTGTTCTTCACCGACTATACTATATTGAGGATTGTTATTTCATTGTAACTAGAATTTGTGGAAATGGATGTGGATGGAGGTTCTATAGGAATTCAAATTTCATATCCCATAATCCTTTGGAAAGTGAAATTTCATGGTTAAAAATTTATTAAATAAGTCAAAAAGTGATGATTTTCAAGAATTAAGGGATACTTGAAAGCAGATAGAGGAGTTTCTAGATATTAATCATGATACTAGGGTAGTTTATGGTGGAGATTTCTTTTATAATATGATTTTTCAAAATTATCTAATGATATGGGTGGATGGGCCAAATTGGGAGGATACATTGGTAGAACATACACATGACATTTTTGGCCATGGTCATTCCCCAAAAATATTGTCATTGGATGTTCCGAATTAGATGTTTTTTAGGGGATGATGTCCATCACAGTGGTGATACAGGTTGGTGGGACCTTATTGATACTCACATATCACTTTTAATAGTGAACACCAAATAATATATGATGATCAATGCGTTTATGGGGAAACTTTATCGGCCTAGGATGAAACATAAAGTGGTAGAGTTTCTAGATCAAAATCAAACATTCATGAATATAAAGGAAGATCACTATTTTAATTCTATTAAGTGGAAGTAAATGGATGTATCCAAGTTTAAGTGGGATGAATTATATTTATATTACCTCATATTGTTAAAATGGTATAAGGGATGGTATTATTTTCTATAGTCTGTCTTAGATAAACTAATATAGTTAGATTACATTATATTGATCAATGACTTGAGTGTTCCGATCATTTTTGAAATGAGGTATATAGAAAAAGGTTTAGCAGTGGAAAATGATTCCAAAATTTCTTGTATCATATTGAGATTATAATTTTACATCATTATTCTGGAGAGGATTGGAAAATTATTTTGTTACTTAATTACTCTGTATGACTACATTCCAACCATATATAGCTGGATAGACAAATTGGACCATCTAAAAATTGGAGGTTTTATGATGAGGGATCATCCTAGTTTTTTCTAGATCTTGGAAAAAAAATTAACTGGATTAGTTCTCATAAAATATTATCTACCAATTATCCCTCAACTTGATTCAATTATATATTTTTTATCAGAGTAATTTTCATTCCCCATTATGCTGGTATGAATTTTGAGAGTCATCGATTCATTGTCATGATCTCGTGTAGAGTGCGAAAAAAATGATCTTGTTTATTCCTGAAAGGATGAATGTAATGTAAGATCATCAGAAGTGATATAGAGCTTTAGTAAGGTGGCATGTTGGTTCAAGATCCCACCAAAACTATACTAGATACCGGATACCTTCTATGTTTCCAATATCTATCAATATCATAATGATGACACTGATGACATTAAATGGGGAGAGTATTATATTACAGATGATAAGAAATTCATAGGTTCCTGTAGATATCTGGGGTCTTCATGAAATATTAAATCATTGGGAAACCATTACATTGGTTTATGTGATATAGATTAATGATGGATTAGACGGGATTACCTAGGATAATGATATTTAGATGTGTTCCTAGTACCATTAAATTTTTTAGTATCTATTTTATTTGTATTGTTTCGTCATGATGGACTAATTCGTGAATCATGATAATTAACAAGATGTACATTTTCCCTTTTAAATAGTGTTTTTTAGGGATTCCAACATTTAAATGTGGGATAAAAATTACCGATTCAATAAGAATCATGTTTAAAAATAAATTTTAAACCATGTGGGAATGTAAATGCTTCCCAATTTGGATAATAGCCTGATATTGGAAGTTGTTTTCCTTGATTCGTGTGCATTGGGTACTATTGTGTGATTTATGTAATGACCCAAAATTTTATCAATAGAATTCCATTACTTAGGTCATTAAACACATATAACTAATAGAGAACCCAATAAAATCAATGTATTCATAAATGAAGAATGACACTATACTCAAAAAATAAACTAATAAGAATGAAAAATGTTAGAACAGAACAATAAATAGAATATATGATAACAAGAAAGGGAAATTTTGGATATAATCGATCTATTAGAATGCGTGATCTTAGGAAAAGGGATGTTGAAATAAAACATACATTTAATATTATATTATAATATGTAATATTATATTATATATAACCCTAATAGAAAACAGATGTGAATAAATAATGAATGAAATTATTGTTATTTATAGAAATTAAGAATCTTGTACCATTGAAATAATAACATTTCCATTGGAATAGTAATATGAATATTTGGAATATTAATCTAGATGATAGTATATTAACCTCATATATGAAATTATAAATAAAATTTAGGTATCTTATCAATTATATTATTATAAATTTATATCATGATATAATTAAATAAATGTTTTAAAATTGATAAATTAAATATTGGGTTTTTATAAAACATAAACATGTATTTTCAATTTTTTAATTAATATAATGATTTAAAAGAAAATTATTATCTTGAAATAGATTCATAAATAAATATTATGTTTTATTATAATTATGGAATAATTTTATGAAACCTTGTTTAATTTTTTAAAGGATCATAAAATTTATTATAATATTAAAAATGTTATTTAATTAATAAATGATGATTTTATATATAAACTATATTTATCAGATTAAAAATATATTTTTGTAATATGTATATCAATTTATAAATATAATAATTAATAAATTGTTAGGGTGAGTTTTATGAATTTTTCTAAAATAGTTGAATGTTTGGTGAATAGTGAAATACGACAATTTTGGGAATTTAACATTATAAGTAATATATATGAATTTTTGAGTCATGTATGGGATAAGACCCCATTATCTTGAATCATCCTTCATTATTTATGATATATATTAATATTAATCACCTCTATAAATAGTCTTGATACTAAATAATAAACAAATGAATATAATAATCAAAAACACCCCTCTCTCGCTGTAAATACCACTCTCACCACCCATTCTAATCAGGCATTGTAAACCTCTTATTATGTTATTATTGTATCCAATTCCATTCTAAATCATCTTTCCCATTTCCAATAGCTTCTGGTCTCAACGAAATATAAAACACATTTTCCATAAGAATTTTCTTTAAGAGACGATGTTCATGAGGTAAAACTCTCAATCCCTCTCTTTTAATTTCCTTTATTTTCTTATCATCTCTTCACCTTCAATATCCAATGTAGCATTATAACTACAGTATCATATATATAATATAATTTTATTTTTTATATAATATCCAACATAAGATATCATATTTTTTATAGTAAAACTTAAAACATTGTTCGTTATATGTCAGTTCATCGGATTTATGGACGTCAAGTTTTCTTTATCCATTACGACCTCCAATGAGAGACATAATCCCAATATTACGCTTAAAACAAATTTTAATATGTATATTAACTTTCTTATGTTTTAAAACTAATATTTAAATACAATATTAAGTAAAAAATACTTGTTTTTAATGACTGATAAACACATAAAATAAATAAAACATTTAACATTAATATTTTATCAAATAAATCATACTCATATTAGAAAAAAAGTGATATATGGGACCATTTAAACATAGGAAAGGTCATAAATACCATATAATTTCAATTCTATATAATTGTTACTGTTTAAAATGAACATTTATAAATAAAGACATGTAAACTGATGATGAATCAATGCAAACATATGTTACCATAATGACGAAATTGAACTCTATAACACATTGATATGATCATAAATAAAAATAATCAAATTAAATGAAATGAAATACATATTTAAATTATTATGAATTATGTAATTAATTATTCTAATTTTATTATCTAGGACATTAAGTTCACATGATGAACACATTAAGATACATGGTATGGGATATCTCCAAACCTTTATATTTCATTTAAGTTACGGTCTATCTCTATCCACCTAAAATTGTAACTTCATTATTACTTTATACATCATCAATATTCTTTATATATGTTTCAAAAAAATATACAATTTTTTTTATCATTCTTTGCAATGGATATTCATATATTAAATGTCAGGATCTTAATTTCTTTAAAAATGACAATTAAAGGTAACTTATATATTATTGTTGTCTCCAAAACTCAGTGAAATGTTTTAAAACATTTATGATTTATAGAAAAACTATTTTATTTGTAAAAAAATTTAGTTAACATTTTGTTTTATGCATAATATTATTCCCCTACCCATTTTGAAGACACCTTTTCACTTTATTAAAAACCCCACATCAGTGGTACATTTACACAGATACTTAAGCACTATGTTTACATGTTTTCAATTTAATTGGATAAAAATTATCACATCCTTTTATTATTTTACCATTATAAATTTTCATTTATTATATAAATTCATTATTTCATGAATATGATTGTTATACACCCTTTGGTTATGCCTTATAAAATGATTATGATTCCTATTTCATTACATGGGTAACCTTTATGATTATACCATATGTTTGATTCTTTATGTAGAAAAAAAATTCATGAAAATGCAATGATGGGTGAATGAGAATAGTTCCCAAATTCTTTGGGTCATTTTTTTCTCATGAGAAGTTATTCATGGGATTAGGAGGTAATCCTAATACATTATGGGACTCTTTCCATCATGTGACATAGTCATAGAAATTATCCATAACCTATGTTTATGTCATGTTATATGTTTCATTCAAATAAAAATATATCCCGGATCATATGGCTGTGTGTTCTATATATCATGTTTCCATTTCATTATTCATGAGACCCATATTTTATGTTATCGAGTTATGTCTTCAAACTCACGTGTTATTCATTATTCCATTGTTTATTCCATTACTGAGAATTTTAAATAATCCCTAGTTTCAACGTATTCCCTATTATATCATATACAATTATAGGATATCAATGGGACTTAGGAGATCATTAGAGAGATAAATAGAATGATTTTTTTTCTAGACTCTTTTTTCTAATTATATACCTAGATTTAAAAATACAATAGACTATTTAGTCCTTGGTTTGAATTCCATGGATAAATATACTTCCAATCATTTAATAAATTATGTAATAGTCTTGGGTCGATATTGTTTGTATCAAAGGATGATCTAGTAATTATTTAGGATTTAGAAAAAAAAACTTGATTAAGAACCCTCTGGATATTTATATCACCATGAATAACCTATTTTGAAACATAGGAAATAAAATGATAGGATTATATTTTCATTTATATGTTATTACTTCAATGTTCATAATTACCTTTTTATATTCCAATTAGCTATGCACCCATAACCTCTAATTGTATATTATTTATTTTCCTTAGTTAATTTTTGTAAATATGAGAACCCACTCATACAATAAATTATATAGGCAATGTAAAAAATTTCCTAATGAGATGCCAAACCTAATTGGAATGAGTGTCTATAATTTCATGTCAATTCTAGCATATCTATATCAGTTTATGAATAATAAATTGAATCATGTGGAAGTAAATCCATATCCTAAGAAAGTTAAAGTATAATTTTAATAATTTATGTGAAAAGGGGTCCAATATTCTATGTAACATATGCTTCTATAATAATAGAACATTGGATTAACACACTTATAAGATATTTATTATTCTTCAATGCTTTGAAGAATAAAAATTTGTACTGGAATTATATCATTTTATGGGGAAGCTAATCAGTGTTTGAAATTGATCAAAAATAATATATATGGATGAAATTGATTCCATGGATTAGAATGGATTCATGAAATTATTTTCTAATAAATATTTACCCTAAACTCACTATATTAATACTGAGAGGGAGTTCCTTAGATGGATAGTATTTTCTGATGAATCTATCAGGGGGTAAGAGTAAAACATTATAACAATCTCATGATACCCCTTCACTGTTGTCATATGTTCTGAAATTCAGTTAGATATCTTCTTTAGTCGATTAAATTTAATTCCAAAATAATCATTACTGATTGAATACATTGATAGATATAATGAAATTTTCTGATGTTACCTGACATTTGAGATGGTGTTTGGTGACGCAAAGTGGTGTCATGGGCTTAGAGATAATAATATTAAAATGGAGTTTAATGTGGGAGGATAAATTGGTTAATATAGTGAAGGAAAGAAATAACACCATCCAACGTGACAATAGTTTAGGAAGAAAAATCCTTGGAGCTACCTAAAAGGAATCAGGAGATGTTTCCAAAGTAAAATAGAGGGGAATCAAGATAATTATTGTCAAATAGACTTAACGAAGAACCATAATGTGGAAGATGAAAGGAAGAAACAAAAAAATAGTGAACTTAGAATGAGTTATAAATACTATATGTATCATGGGAATTATGCATGGAAATGTCCTCAGATAATGGTTTTCAGTTTGAATCAACAGAAAACTCTATGAAAGAAAGGATGGGAATATGTTACAACTAAAACTGAGGTGGATCCTGAAAAAGATGTGGTGATATGTACATTATGTTTTCATTCAAGAATATAAGAGCTACTATTTCATTCTACTTCTACACACTCTTACATATCTTACATGTTTGGTATAATTGTTCAAACACAACCCCAAAATTAAAATGTTGAATTATCTGTGAGAACAAAGAATGGGTAAATTTTGAAACTAATGTATATAACTGCTCTTAGGTTAATGGTTGTGGAAAAAACCTCCTATAAAATCTTTTCTTATATCCTTTGGTTGAATATGTTGTTATATTATTATTGTTTTTTCAATCTTTATATTGAAAAAAATGAATAATTGTGAAAGGGATATAAATATTTACATCCAAAGGAATCCCCCAATTCTGTAAAACTGTAAATAGGATGATGATTATACTTTTTAATAATCTTATAATTTGAATATATTAATTTCATATGATCAAGAATATCAATATCAAATTATTGAGATAATGGATCAAATGATGCTCAAAGATATGAAAAATTTTAGAGACTAGACCGATGTCTTCCATGAATAATTTCATGGTCATCCTTTTGACTGAGGGGTTGAGTTATCAATTGAACATGTTCCTAGATCAAAAGCATTATCAGTGGTGCCATATTATATTTTCATGCTTTAGTGGTATGTGTTGAAGATGTAGTTACAGTAAAATTTAAAAAGGGGTTTTATATGAAAGATTACTTCACCATTGGGTGTTCTAGTCATCTTTTACAACAAAAAAGATATATAAAGGTGTCCTTATATTTATTATAATTAACACCAAAAAAATCATGATAAAGAACAAATATCTCTTAACCTGGATAGAATATTTGTTTTACCCGCAACATAAGGCCAAGTACTCTTCTAAGGTGGACCTTCGGCCGAGATATCACCAATTGAATTTTATGAAGGATGCTATTCCCAAGACATACATTTGTATGAGTTTAGGATTCTATGAGTTCATAGTGAATCCCTTTGTACTCACTAATCTACCAAAATTTTTCATCAAATTAATCAACAGAGTATAGATATTACCACAAAAAACAATTTTATCCCTTATAGATGATATTATATTATACACCATGTTCAAGGATGAACATGAGGAGAATTTGACCACTGTAATAAATACATTAAAAAGGGATAAACTAAATGAAACATATAGTAAATGTGGAATTGGGATGGAGGAAGTATCATTCTTAGGTCATGATATCACCATCAAAGGATAATATTTTTATACTTTTAATTAATAAATAGAGTAGTGGTCCAGACTAACATCTGTATTGGTAATCCATAACTTTTTTAGCCTAACTATGTAATAATGATTATTTTGGAAGAAGTTCCACGTATTTCAAAACCCACATACCAAGGTAAATCAAAATCTAGTAATGTTTTCCTAGACTATTGAGTGTGAATTCACTTTCAAATAGGTAAAAAGATGCTTATGAATTCACCTATATTTTCACTACCAATAACTGGGGAAATATTTAGGGAATATAAAGATGATTCAATTAAGATAGTAGGATATTTAATTTTTCAAAATGATAATGTAATATATTATGCCTCATGGAAGAATAATTTTAATGAGAAAAACTATCCAACATATAATCCGGAGTTGGGAATTTTGATCTTTTCATTGAATGTTTGGTAGCATTGTTTATATGGATATAATTCTAAGATATATAATAATCAAAAGATACTCAAAAATATATTCACATTGAATGAGAGTAATATAATTCAAAAAAAGAAAGATAGATCTCTTCATGTGTTATGACTACTCAATCCAATAACATTATCATAACGAAAATAAAGTGAAATATTTTTATAGTATAATGGATACTCTGTCTTTATCAGTGATGATAATTTAGAAGGATATAATCTTCATAAACTTGTAAAGTATGAAAATTGGAATAAAAAAGTGTGGCACATAATCTTTCCTTTCACAAATTATTTCACAACCATCCCTTCCAGTGATGACAATGGATAATCAAAGAGATGATGTGGAAATTCATAAGAAGTGGATTCTATCATAAAAGGGAACTATTTAGTGTTTAAAATTAATAAGAAATGAGTTTTAATATTTTGGAATCATATATGTTTACCATAAAATTCAGAGTTAAAGAAAGAGTACTAAACGATGCACATAGCTAAACCATCTTTATTCACTCATGTGGAACTATGATGTATTAATATATCTAAGAGAAATACTGATGTGACATTATTAAGAAGGATATCCCGGAGTATACATCAAAGAGTTTTTTATGTTAGAAAGTAAATTATAAAAGGAAAAATCATTAGGGATTGAAGAAACCATTACCCATACTTACATGGAATTAGGAAAACATCACTATAGAATTTATCACTAGACTTCTAATGAAATCTTGAGAAAATAATGTTATAAGGGTCATTATAGGTCATCATACAAACATTTATCACTTTATTCTAATTCATGTGGACTTTTCACTCAACCATCAATCACAAATATACATTAGATAAGTGGCGAGGCAGCATGTATTACCATTATCGATTGTATCTGTTCTTGATCCATGATTTACCTCAATGATCTAGAAAAGTCTCCAATATTATAAAAAAATGATCATTAGTAAGGATTTTCACACAAACTGTTGGACAATATGAGTGGAATATTAAGACACTGGAAGAAATTTTTAGATCATACTCAATGGAAATCAACAGAGTATAGTATAAATATCATCTACTGGTCATGTTATATTACAATAATAGTTTACACTCAAGCATCCAAATGGCTATATATAAATCCCCTTATGGGAATAGATATAGAACACCTATATGCTGTGATGAACTTAGTGAACTTAATATTCTAGGAAATTAAATGGTGTAGGTAATGTAAAAAATTTGAATAATATCTAATCATATATCCGGGATACCAAAATTTTACAAAATGGATATACAGATAATCATCGATGGGACATGGAGAATGATTTTGGAGACAATGCATTCTTCTGTATATCTCCATGCAATAAATTCATGATATTTGGGATGAAATGAATTCTAAGTGACAGGTACATCATCCCCATTGAGATAATTTTTCATCTCAGAGTTCTGAACTATCGATTAGAACACAAAACATCCATGTATCTACTACATTATGTAATCAACATATCCCTCTCAAGGAAGTATATAAAACATCCCTCACATTTATTGAACATGGTGGTGGTCTATCTGGGAAATAATCTCTCTTATGAGGAGCATCCAATGAAGATTTTATAACATAGAGACATGGATTTTCACAACAATACCATTCACCTATTTAAAGTATGATGTAGAAACCGAAAGTAATAAGTGTAAATAGGCGGATATGAGGAATAAATAAAGAAAAAATATTGTCACATTTTTTACCATTTTATTTAAAATAAATCTTTGTGGAAAAATTCAATAAGGGGGGAACATGTAACGATCAATAATTTTTCCAAGGGGATTTCCCTTATTATTTCATTAAAAACATAGATCACATAGAGAACTATATATATACATCATTATCAGAAATTAAAAATGATACATTTGTTAGTATATAATCAAATTATAATGCGAAATATTAGAAAGTGATAATAAATAATAAAAATAAGACAATAAGAATGGAAAAATTTGGATCTTCTCATTCTACTAGAATGAATCAACTCATGAACAAATTTATATAAATAAAAAATAATGTTAATAATATAATAGTAATTGTGATGATGAAAGAATATATGACCATTATAAAAAATATATTTGAAAGAAGAATGAATGAAATAAGAGGTATTTATAGAAATTATGTTACTTATACGACTATAATAGTAACATGACTATTGGAATAGTAATCTGACCATTGGGAATATCAATATTGTTGTTAGAATAGTAAATTAATAAATGAAAGTATCAATAAATTTTTTTATATTATAACTGAAAATATGATATCTTTATATCCTCGTATAAGTAAATAATTTTTTTTAAAAAAATGATAAATTAATTATTGGAATTTTTGTAAACCATAACTACTTATTAGATATTTTACAATTAGTATAATGAATTAAAATAAAAAAATTTATCAAAAAATTTATTCAGAATGTAATATTATATTTTATAATAATTGTAATATAATTTTATGAGACCTAAATTAATTTTTAAAAGTGTCCTAAAATCGATTACAATATTATGATCAACATTTTTCAATTAAATGGTCATTTTATTCCAATGTTAAATTTTCTCAAATTTATAAAATTATTTTTATAAAAATGATTCTATTTCTAAAATCTACATATTGATAAAATATTGGGGGTGAATATTTATGAATTTTCTAAAATAGTTTATTTTTTTGAATTGTAAAATACAATAATTTACACTATTGAACAATATAAGCTGAATACAAAAAAAAATTGAGTCATGGATAAAGTAATCACCAATTATATCAAAACCTCTGTTACTATTTACTATATATAGTCATTAGAATAAACACTTTTGATAGTCTTGAGAGAAAAAATAATTAACTAATTAAAATAATAATAATAACACCCCTCTCCCCTATATATACCACCCCTCATCATCACTAATCCTCACAGATTCTAATCCTTAAAGCTTGTTAATATTATAAATTTCTTAATTCATAGTCCTATTAAACCAGACCATGAGATACTTGTCTCATTAAAATACCAGACACATGTTCCATATAGAGATTCTCAAGGAGACGACATTAATGATGTGAAATCCTCAATCCTTCTCTCATAATTTATTTTCTTTTCTTATCTTATCCTAACCTCCACTATCCAAAGAATCATGGGAAATTAAATATAGTATTTATACTATATATTTATTTGATTAGTATATTATCCACCATCAAATATATTCTCTTCTACTTTTATTATATAAATAAAAACAATGTATATCAAATGTCGGTTCACCGACTTCATGGATGACGAGTTATTATTTTACTTTAAAACCTACAATGCTAGTTATAAAATAATTATTATAGTTTAAAAGAGATAAATATTTATATTATATTTTTTTCATGTTCTGGGAATAAAATTTAGAAATAATATAAAATAAATCAAAACAAGTTTGTGATGGTTGAAAATCCACCAAAATCAACTAAACATTTATCATTAAGTTTTTATCATATAAATATTCTGAATACATGAATAAAGTTATATATCATAAAATTTAAATTTCATTGAGTATATTAATAACATATAATTTTACATGGGGACATTTAATACCACTATAAAATAAATTCAATAATTGTACCCAAGTAAACGGACCTTGAAACCATGAAAAGGAACACTTTTAGAATGATAAAATTGAACACTATAACTCATTGAAATGGTTACAAATAAACACAATAAAATTATAATAAATAAAATACATAAAAAATAGGTTATATGTTAAGTAATTAAAGACTATAATTTTATTTTCTAGGACATTAAGTGAAAGTGAATAACAATTTCAAACATAAGATAAGTGATCTTTCAGAACCACCATATTTCCTTTAAGTTATATTCTCCCTCTATATGCTACAATTTTTCACTTGATTCATGAAATAAAATTATTCTATTTTCAATATATATGTCTCAAAAATATATAAAATTTTTATTTAATTTTTATTTCATTGGTATATACATGTATTAAAGGTTATGTTCCTAATTCCATTAAAAACGATTAAAGGGAACATCCCTATTTTCTTTTTCAATACAACTCAATAAATTGTTATAAAATATATATAATTTATAAAAATACTCCCTATTATTTTTAAAATAATTTTAGTTTCCTTATTTTTTTATGTAAATTATTATTCTCTGAAACCATTTAAATATTATTTATCTCTTCTCTTATAACTCAGCTTATGTGGCACATTTTATGGGTTACTTAACCAATCATTCTTCTTGTTTTCACATTAGATGGGAATAATTAATCATGATATATTCATATTTTTCTTCATTAATGTCCTTGTATAATATTAATAATTTATTCTATGAATACCATTATCATACTTTCTTTGGTTATGCCTTTTAACCTGATTACAATGCCAATTTCTTTTTATGGTGTACCCCTATGATTATTCCATGTGTATGATTATTTATGTTGAACTCATATTCATGAACATGTTATAATGGATGATCCTAAATAGCACCGAAACAATGTGGATAATGTTTTGTCTCACGATATGTTATGTATGGGAATATGTAGTAAACTAACTCTATTATGAGACTTTGGCCACCATGTGATGTAGTCTTTCTAGTTATCCTTGAATCGTGATCATGTCATGCTATATGCTACTTCCACATTCTAAAATTTTAATGATAATATGATTCTAATAATCACTTTTCATGCTTCTATATGTTTATTCATTGTCCATTAATTTTATGTTATCATTTCATGCCTTATAAATTATGTGTTATGGTTTATTCCCACGTTTATTCCCTTAATGGGATTTTTCTCTCGTCTCTTTTATCTATGAATTTCAAAAATTGTCCTCTGAAGTAACAGCATCTCAAAGGGAGTTATGAGATTGTTATAGTGTTTAAAAAGGTGATGTTTTAATCTATTCTCATGGTTTTTAATTATGAACCATTTCTTCCAAGTACACTAGAATGTTTTATCCTTTGTTTCTATTTCATGGATAATTAATCTTAAAGTCATGTAATAATATGTGTAAAATAATCGGGTCACTATAATGCTTCATTGGTATATTTCATTGGATATACATATGATGAAAACATATAGTGAATGGTTTTGTATAAGATATACAATATATGGATGGTTCGACATAGTGGATGTGTTTTATTTATAAAAAGACTTTAAGATGTGTCTTTTAGGATAGTTGTTTGGTCCCCCATCATTTCTAATAATCCAAGTTTCATTTTATTATTCAGGATTTTAATTTTAGTAGAGGTATCTAATATAACACTACAATCTCCACCTACATTTACATTCTAGATTAAATATGCATGGAGGTGTCAAGGGGGATTTTGGGATGTCCTAGAGTTTGCAAAAGGGCCTCCAGATGTTCTAAGAGACTCCACACCTAAAAGTGGGAGTGTTATTTGGAATGTTCACATGGGGGTATAAACATATAGAATGGGTATAGGGGATAATCCATAATAGTTAAATTTTGTATTCATCGTGTCTCATAATGGAATCTACATAAAATGGGGAAGATGGACTCACTACACCCCAGCCTTCTGTATCAATAGAGTAAAATGACCAGTAGTTTGGTTCTATGTCATGGTAAATATCCATAGAGGATATTGTGGAGACACTAAAATATAGGAAACATCATGGTCGAGGATGGGGGTAGTCAAATCCAATTTTTTATGAAATCAGTGGAAAATAAGGCTAAATTATTAGGGGATCGAGATCTTTCATTAACTAGAACACCAACAAGAATTTTGGATTTTACTCACAGCTCCTAGATCCAAGTGGGATTTGACTATATATTTGAGGCTTGAACTCCTTTTACTCAAATATGTTGATCTTGCATTGACCTACATAATTATTCAAGTCTTGATGATCCAATGGATAGAAAACCCATTGTTAAGGGGCCTGGGGTTTGATACAGTGGTTAAATTTTACGACATTCAATAAATTTAATTGCATAACCCATAAGAATTTTTATGATTTAATTCTTTATAATATTTTTGTAAATAATCATGTCTGAAAAATTAGGAATCTAATTAAATAACTCAATATTTACAAGGTTCAGAGTTATCATGACAACCTACATACATGTCATTTCCATTGGCTTTGGCCTATATAAATTCACAATTATTAAGAAGTGAATAAAAATCTTTTCAACTACCATTAAACCCCTTTTATTTCGTAATAGAAATGACTATACTATCTCAATTCAAATTAAAATGTTTCTTAAAAAACATTTTATAAAAAAAAAATGAATACTTTGATGATTTTTTACTATAAATATTCCCAAGTCTAATGAACCTATGTATGATGGCCTTTAGTCTGTTAAATCGAGACTAGTTGACTCAGTCTGGTGGACTCAATATGATTCTCCCTTACTCAATCATCACTTATCAACCTCTACTCAAAAAAAGTATGATCTTATTTCTCTGATTTAACCAATATTATGAACTCAATATCAATATTAAAACTTCAAACTGTGCTCAAAATCGCAATAAGATATTCTTCAATCTGATTGAATGAAATTTTAGTAGTCTAGCCTTCTTTTGAGATCATTGTTAGGAATGAAAAACAATGTAATTAATATGCAGTTCTCCACCATTTCTGTACTAGTGAAATGTTAAAAAACATGAATGACCATTTCTTATATTTATTGGTGACTTAGAATTGCAAATATAGGATCTTGAAACATTTTTCCCACCTACTGATATTTAAAAAAACTTAAAACCACTCGTATGAAAAATATAAACATTGAATTTTTGAAAGATTATCATGATTTCTGTGAGATCTATCTTCCCATGAATACAAAATTCTTTTCATACAGATTAACTTTCTCACATCCAATATGATTATCATTATTTTTTCATTCTTATTATCTTACTCATCTTTATTATGATTATATTTCTCAGATTCAACCTGATATTCTTACTCAGCTTTATTACAATTAAAATTATTTATATCACCTTGATCTTATTATCTTCAGCTAATTACGATCTGACTATCCACTTTAGATTTTTTCTGATTGAATTTTATTCTCAAATTCTATATGACTATCTGCCCTTCTCAAAGTTAGTATGATCGTCATTCCTTCCTAGAGTCATTAAGGTGGAATACTCATAATGATTGAATTATCATTACGATAGAATTCTCATTACGATGGAATCCATCACTTTATAAATTTTATGTTCTTCAAACTTGGACAACTCTATCCATGATGTGTTATGGGAACATCTTTATCTGGTACTTCTCTATCAAATCTTTTGTGTCCCGATGTTTGGAATCAATACAAATGTTATGATTCCTTCAATTTCTTCAAAAACATTCATCATGAGAGCTTTTATTATTTATAAAAACAATAAGAATGTCAAAGCTTCATATATCTTACGCTGGAATGTATGAAATTATCCTAAATTGTTACATTATTATATTCATTCAACCTTTTCAGCAACATTTTTACTCTCATTCTATGGATGTTTTAATTTTTTAACCAAAACCAAGTCTGATTAATATATAACTTCATGTTGATGAATATGAGACCAATTTTTCTATTTATCAACAACTTCATCATTCTGAGTTCTTCTACTTCTGAAGATACGAAGTCCAAATACTAGATTCCAAAAACTTTTGTCCTAAAAACAACTTTCTTGAAGATAAAATTTTTCTCTCACATTGTTTTTGGATCTAGAAACATCAATCATTCTTAAAAATTCCCATTCTAATGAACTTAGTATAATTGTAATTAAAAAAATCATTACAAAAGGAATATTTTTTAATAAATTAATATAAATTTATTAAAAAAACTATCATAATGATTCTTTAACACCCCCCTTTTGATTTTTTTAAACCATTTCTATCAATTATTAAAACTCTGAGAAAAATTTCACCAATAAAATTTGGTAAAAAACTCTATGTTTTAAAATTTTATTAAAACATAGATTCATTAAAATATAGTTTCCTCACACAACATTTCAAGATATAGTAATGTTTTGGACGGAATTACATACCTCGGTGATAAGAAAATTTTGATTCCATGTTTTGACAAACTCTGCAGCACATTTATCTTTTACTCCCACCCTTATTTTCCTATACCCCATTTTATGATATACATGTCTTGAGATTCATAAAATAACTATATGTAAATAAATTATTACAATGTTGAATGTTGTTACTTTCTATCACACTTTTTTATGATAATCCAAACCTTGGAGGGGGGCTTCCTTATGATAATTGTGAATTCATTAGTGTAGGATGAACATTATGTTTATTCCCCCACACAACAAACCATTTTTCTTCATTTTCATTGTAAATATATTTGAAATTTCATAATTCATTGAGATATAGTCCTTCAAAATATCTCCAGCAAAAACATTCTATTTTATAATTTGAATCTTCATATCAATGTGTTATGATCTCGAATGTTGATTATGTAATTTAGAATGATCAATAGAACTATGATTATCACAAAACATCTTCAACAGTTTAGAAAATTTTACATTTAAATCTTCCTACTGAACATTTATCAACAATATTTGAGTACAAGACTAATTAGCTACAGCTTATTCTAATTCTATTGTTCTCAATGATACTGAAATTGTATTATTAATAATCCAAATTACACACTACTTACAAAAAACCAATATTCTTCCTAAGGTTGATATTCTAGCAATAAAATCTTTATCCCAATCATTATAGTTATAACCATGAAACATCATCTCATAATTTATTTTACATAACAACCTATGTAAATTTGTTCCTTTAAAAAATCTCATAATTATCTTTACTTCCAACATATATTATTCTTTTGGATTACCCTAAAACATGGTACATAATTTCAAAACACAAAAATTATCAGGCCTTGATGTTTTAAGGTAATAAATACTTCATATCATCTTTTGAAATTGTTTCTGATTCACACTTTTTACGGATACATATTTACTAAAATTAATGCTCACATATATAAGAGTATTAAAATATTTGGTTTCTTCTATCGAAAAATTATTTATCATTTCCAATGCATATTTTTTGAGATAAGAAAATATACTAGTATTTTATAAATCTTGTATTCCAAGGAAGAAATTTAGTTCTTCCAACATTGAGATTTCAAAATACATCTTCATTTCCCCAAATAACTATATAAAAAAATTATTCCACCCCATCAAGTATTATATCGCCAACATAATCAATTACAATTAGGGTTTTTAGTAGGTTTCTTTTACATATATGTTTCTAACAAATTTTCTTTTTTAAAAAATCATCATTTTCCAAAAATTCTCATATTTGTAATTCTAATCATGTGGATCTTGTTTTAACCCACCCAAATCTTTATTAATTATACAAAAATAAAGAATTAACATCAAGTAAAACCCTAAAGGTAGTTAAATGTAATTTTCGTACTCAATATCTACTTTTAAAAAAATTAATTTACATCCATATGATAAACATTTTAATTTCAATGTGCTACCATGGATAAAAACAATTTAATAGTTTCAAATATTGAATTTTAGGGAAATGATTCATAGAAATACACACCTTCCACCCATTTATAGAATTTACAAAAAATTATTTATTTCTTTCATGATACATTTATATTACCATTCAATTTTATTTGTAAAACCACTTTTTTCTAAAATCGTTATTATTATCTTCCCATTGAAAAGTTTCCCATATTAAAATTCTCTCAATATAATCCATCTCTTAATTCATAGAATAAAACCATTCTTTGTGATGAATGTATTCTAAATCTAATTCTGGAATATCTCTTGATATAAATGATGCATGATTTTCTAATATCAACATTCTTCTAGTATGAACTAGAGCCTCTTGATTTTGAATAATGTTTTCAAACTCAAGATGTATTTTAGGGTAAGAAATTTTAATGCTTCCCCCGAATAATTAATTTCCTCATAAAATTATTCATTTGAATCTTGATAAGGATGTTTTTACTTAAATACAATATTATTGGAAACCTGCAGTTTAATATTCGCAACATTCTCAACATCATTGGTTGGAAAATTTTATTTTCAATTACATTCACATTATATGTGTCTAAATAAAATTTAAATGTATTTTTCAATATTTTATGATAATATTATTGGATGAATAACCCATAAATGATCCATCCTCATCATTATCATAAAACATTCCCAAATTTATATTTTTTATTTTATAAAACCATGTAAATAGAAAAGATTTAATTTAATTAAATGAAGAATTATTTTTACAACACATTTCAAAATAAGTTATCTTAGTTTCTGATCTCAACAAAAAACTTTTCTAATCCTGTACAATAGTACTAATATCTTCCCTCCAATAGAAAATATAATTTTTTAATTCTACTGACATAGTCCTTCCCAGGTCCACAAAACTGCTATTTTTTTCTGTTGCTCATTTTCATATATTGTATAGGGAGAACTGAACTTGTATTTTATACCACAATTTATCATATATGATTCAAATTTATTTCTTATTAATTCAGTACCATAATCTATTATTAGTTTGTTTATCTAAGACCCCATTTATTTATTAACATATTTCCAAAAATAATATCATTTCCATAGCATCTAAATTTGTGTTTAATAAACATTATTTTTTCATTCAAGTGATATCATCAATAAAACTGATATTATATGAATATATTTTTATTGATTTATTTATCATCAATCATCATAAATGGGAATGAATAAGTTTAGGAGGCCTGGTAGACAAAATCACATCTCTCTTATGAATTTTTTATTCATCTTCACTTTTTGATAAATAATAAAAAATTATTTATATCTTATATTAAATTCTATAAAATACTACAGAACATCAACTTTAGAAAAAAATTATGTTTTCTCATCTTCATCACTAATATAACATGAGTTTTTAAATACCACTATTTAGAAGTGATACCAACTGGTTCTTTCTATTTTTGTAATAGTTTCTTCAATCTTTTACACTTTTGATAAAAAAACAGATTTTTTGAAGATTAATTATTTTCCATCATTAAAAAAGTTTACTTACACTATGTATGTTATTTTTTAGCCTATGAACAAATAAAAACTCCTTATATTTCAACTTTCTTACATCAATTTCATCCATTATGATTCCTATGATTTTTATAGATCTATTTTTTCTAAAGGAAACAACACCTCCATAATAATTTTCTCCATGTTTTATGATTTTTAAATCACTTGTCATGTGTGAATGACAAGAACTATAAAATATCCATGATTTTTTCTTTTTAGATACTTTCAAATATGTCTCAAAAACAAAAAAATCATTCCTAAAGTTTCTTCTTCCCATATTATTTTTAATTTCTACCATAACAAACAAGTGAGAAAATGATTTTCATCTATCTTTAATCATGAAAACCAGCCTCCTAACATATTCCATAAACATCCTCATGGAATTAAAAATTTATTTTTTGTTGTATGGTTTCTAAAAACATAATATTTTTATTTTTCAACTTCTTGTTGATTCGGAAAGTTACTCATACTTCTTCAACCATTTAATTCACTTTTTTACAACCTTTTAAAAACAAGTTAATAGTTATTCTAAAAAATATATTCCTTTTTTATATAGATTCAAAAACATTATCAATATCCATTACGTCTTGATTTTCAATTGATGTAATATCTTTATTTATAGAAAATTTGGTGAGGTTGATAAATTCTTATGTCTATAGCAATACAGGGGCAAGATCAACCATTCCCCTAGAGTTTGTTTTCATATTTGTTAGATAAAAAAGGATTCCCAAAACGTTTTACTCCCAATATTCACCAATATTTCTTCCATAAGATGAATTGTTAAAAAAATTAGATGAATCACTTTTTTTATGGTTGATGATTTCACATGATTATTGACATAAGCTTTCTTAGAAACATTCGATGTCTGAAAATTTAATTCTGAATCATTTTTTAACTTTTCATTCATATTCCGAAATTTACTTTGGGACTCGATAAATTTAGGATAAAACATATTATCATCTTCTTCCTTATCATTTAGTTTCTTATTATGATCTTTAACCATCTTTCCTTATTTAGTAATTCTGAATTAGTAACTAAATAGGTCCTAAGTGTATTCTCTCTCATACTTAAATCCTTTATTCCATCGTTATCTTATTCCTTATCATTTTTCATTACTCTTATTTATTTCTTGAGATTTATTTTTTTCTCAATACATACAGAAAATTATTTTATGATCTGATACACTATATATGACTATTCACATCCTTCTTCATCACTATTTGAGGAGTCTTAATCATTCTCATCTTCTGAAACTAAATTTATTAACTTTTCTGATCATTTATCATTTGGGGAATTCTTTTAAGATGAGTCTAATTAAACTTTCTTACACAGCAAACTTTATTTGACTCTGGTGAACATATTCTTATATTTTTTGGAAGGGGTTTATATTTTAGATTTTTGTCCCCACTTTTTTCATTGGGATTTTTCATCAGAATCATATCAATATTCTCCAAATTTATTCTACTGGAAATTCATAGAAAAGTTTCCAATTCATCCACACTAAATAAATATTATAGGAATTAAAACTCTATACATTCCTTTTACACTTTCATATTACATGGATATATGATCCATGATTTTTTTATTCAACTCATCATACTCTCTATCTTTAGAGTCACAATGATTAACATATTCAAAATCATGAGTTATCATTTTCAATATGGATTCAAAATCTAGGTCATCTTTTATCTTATTTTACAATATTGTATCTTTACTTATTTAATTATCAAAAAAAATATTGTGAAATTCATAATGAGATAAGTCATTCCTATTATTTAAAGAGGAAATTTTATAATCAATCATTTCCAGGAGGTTTCATATTTGTTTCTTCACAGTTATAGAACCTTCCATGACCTCACAAAATCCTATAATTTTCAAAATAATTTAATTTAATCTAGTTAAGTATTCATCAACATGTTATTCATCCCCCATTCTTATGTCTTTATACATACAACACACTATTTGAATCTTTTCATCAATTACATTTGTATTCCAACCAAAAACAAATTCCATATTTTCCCACATACTCATTGATGTTTTGATACCCATAACCATCATTTAAAAATTATTTGATAAGGGAATAAGGATATTATTTCCCACAATTCAATAAAATTATTGGTTTCTCATATCGTAAAACATCATAGGATAATCTCTCTCGATAGTGGGAAAACAAATTGTAGTAGTATCAACAACATTTTCTCCAATAGAAAAGAGAAAATGACTCATCCTATTTTTCTATATATAATAATATATTCCATCGAACATAAGAATCCATATACTATTAAACGAATTTATATTATCCATGATAAGGATTCAATATGGTAACATTTCCTTTGAAACAAGTTGAAGTAATAAAGGATTGAAAAACAACTCACAGTGGGGGTTGAATCAGTTGTTCATATTAACAAGTTTCAATAAAATTATAATTTTTACCTCTAAGACATATTAAAAATAATATCATTATCATCTATTTGTAAATAATCATTTAAGAAATAGTAGGAAGGAAAGTAAAGAGAAATATATTTACAAGCTATGTCCTTGGTGTGAGAAACTACATCCTTTCTATAGCCACTCCTATAGATCTATGGTAATTCAGTCAAATGAAAAATAGAATTAAACATGTATTAACTCCAATTAGACACCATCTATATCTCTTTTAGAATGATTATACTGTCTCCCATCCGTATGAAAAGTTTCTTCAAAAAATATTTATCCAAAAAAATGTAGAATTTATACAATTTTCTCCACAAATGCTCCTGAGTCTAGTGACCCTGAGTCCAATAGCCTTCGGTACGATGAACCTAGTCATTTTGAATTAGTTTAATTGGCTCAATATTATGCTTCCTTACTCAATTTTAACTTCTCAACCTCTACTCGAAGACACAGTCTGATCTTATTCAGTCTGATTGACTCAATACAATGCACTATGTCTCAATGTGAAAAACTCAAACTTAGATCAAATGAAATATATTATTTCTTCATTCTAATTGACAAAACACATTTTCATCTGACCTTCTTCTAAGATCTAAGTCTTCATGGAAAAACTTACCATAAAATATAGAGCACTTTGCATTTTTTACACCTCTGAAAAGATACAAAATCTGAATGATCCTTGAATTTATTTTTAGGTGACTCATAATTTCCTAGGTGGTAAATTGAAATAATTTTACCAATTACCCAAATTTCAATTATCTTAAAATCATGTGAATCTAAAATTTAACATTAAATTATTTAATCATTCCCAATATTTCCTTGATACAGAAATATTAAAAATTCTAACTACATAATGGTCTGATTAATATGATAGAATCTATTACAATTATATTTCATAACTTTAGTATAATTATTATCATCAGATTCTATATGATTATCTTACTCAGTTATATTTTGATTATCATATTCACCTTCATTATGATGAATCTTCTTCAGCTCACCAAGATATGGATATCTTCTTCAAATAACTATTTCGTTATCCTCTTGAGATTTAGTCTGATTGAATTTTCTTCTCAGAGTTATTGTGATCATCTTTCCTTCTTAGATTCATTATGATCATCATTACTTATAAGAGTAAATCTAATGGAATAAAAATTATAATGAAGTACTCATCAATATGGATTAATCATTGTGATGTAATTATCTACTCATCATATTAAAAATTCATCAATACATATTATCTAGAACCATTTATAATTCTAAAAAATAATGTGTTTGGTACTTTTGGATCTGAACATATACATTTGGGTTTCTAGAACCATTCAAAGAAATACGATTACTTTAAATTAATCAATTTCATTAATCATGATATATTTAATGATTTATAGTAACTATAAAAATGTGAAAGAATCATCTTAAATAGGTTATAAAATATTGAAAATTTCTAACTCCTGACATTACATTCTTCATTAAACCTCCTCATACACATTCATACTTTCGTTCCCATGAACATCTTATTTTATTAACTATATCCTTTTTTGATGAATCTTTAAATATATGCCAATGGTTCTCACATTGATTTTTCTTCTGATCAGCAACATCATCTTTTTTATTACTTCTTCACTCGGTGTTTCTCAGTCCAAAAAATAATGTATGAAAACATGTTTCCATAAAAATATTCTTAAAGATAAATATTTTCAATCCCTTAGGGTTTAGATATATTAACATACTAATTTCTCAAGAAAACGAAATCATATGGACTGTGTCTTATTTTTTATTATAAAAACTACGTTTTAGAAAAAAGGTTAGATGTCAAAAAATAGAAAATTATTGTAAAAAAATTATAAAAAGGTTATTTAAGTCCTCCATATACCTCTTCATCAATTTTATTATGATTTATAATCCCATTTTTCGTTGGATGAAGTATTTTGGATCGATATCTGAACCCCCTTATTCACATTTTATTTTCATTATTTATTTGTTTATCATTTATCTGTAATATTTTTATGGTTGGAGTTATCCTATTTTATTGTTATTTTTGGATGATTTTTTTTATAAATGATTCCTTTATTATTCCATTTATATTGATGAGTAATTATCTTTATATCATGTGTGATTATTCCTTGAACATTCATTGATGTAGGGGATCCTTCATCTCTCCAATATAGATGTACATGTGGAGATATCATGCCATTAATTTCCCTTTTGTAAATTTTACATATCATCTTAAAACATATTATTACCTAAAATAATTAAAAATTATATGGAGGGGATAAATAACATGATATTATACATGTTATTAAGATTTTTCATATATTTTAGGGATTATTTTTTGGTTTTCAAATTTGGATACTGTCAATATTGCATTGTTATTGTGATAGTTTGAAATATAATGTCCATGAATGAGATCCTATAATGTCATATATCATTAAAATAAACTAGTTTCACATAGAATTATAGATTATACATAGAATTAAAATTAAAATAATGAATAATTTTTTTAAAATTCATTATTCTAATCTAAGCTATAGTTGTGTTGGGGCTCCGGTGGGTGGTTAATGAGGTTTGTGTTGGTTGTGTTGTTGGGAGGTTATAAAGATTGTTGGAAATTAATTTTTGGGTAAACCATAATTGTATGGAATAGATAATAAATGGGATGTTAAATAATATGAAATTAAATAACCTGTATATTGAAAATAGGTGGTAATTAAGAAATGTAAAAGGCGTTATTTTGAATATAAAGATGAAACATATATTGTTTGTGGATTATTTACGTGTTATGGTTCCATTATAGATGGAATCTAATAAGGAATAATTTTTGTGTAATCATGGTGATATGGTGCGTCATAATGATGTTCTTATTAGAACCCCATAGTTTGGGCTTTTGGGTTTATATATAAAATATATAAGGTTATGTTATTTCTATATATACCGTTTTTGGTCTCTGGGTTTACAAAGATTCCCAATATTTTTAGGTTTATGGCATTTTTTCCAAACATAAATCACGGTGAAGATGGATTACTATACACTTCCTATTTCACACTATATATTTTAGGTGAGATTTATAAACATGATTTGGAAAGATTTCAGAAGTTCACTAGAGGTGGTGTCATTTTTGAGATGACGTGGTATTTCATAGTTTTGTACATGCATAATATTGGGAAGAAAATATTTTGATATCCTTCATGATCATGACAAATTAATATTTTGGTATTATTGTAGTGGATATGTTATGATTTATTTTTCTATGTGTCATATGGATCTATGTGATAATGTTACCCAAGTGTATACTAGCAAGATGTGTTGCAATTTCCCAAGTTCAATCGGTCATGGTTATTACACTTGGGACTGGTGGACCATGATATATGATTTCGGGTTTTGATATTGGAAAATCAGTTTAAAATTTGTTCAACATAGAAATTATTGATATTGTACATATTATGTTATTATATTGGATTTTTTATTTGATGAGCCTTACATGTTGAAGCTGATTTATGTTAGTTTATCAGTTTAGATGAATGTTTTTTCTACTATTGTTCCATTTTGGAACTAATATTCCATTTCATCATTTCTCAATAGACCTAGGTATAATCCTATGATGCATATTTTTTAGGATCACCTTGATTATATGAAGTTAATTTTATAGGCTTCTAGGATGACTATTTGAATTGAGTGGTACATTAATAGCACTAACACTTGATCAATTTTTCATTCATTACCATTGTATTTTAAATTTATATATTATTTAGTGTCATTATTTATAACTACATACATTATGGATACATTGGGGGATGTGTTTTTTTCAATTATTCATTATGAAATAGAGTTTCTAAGATGTTTTCATTCAATCTCATGAACCTAACATTACAATTTAAGGAATGTCCTTCCATTTTTCGACTTTTATACCCTCATTTATAGTACCCATACCAGGTCCTACTAAATGAAATATTCTAGGGTCATTATATACAACAAATAATTTATTTAAAAATATGAGGTAACTTTATGGGGAGCGGTAATTAAATATGTTTGTTATGATAAGTCAATATCTATTGATATTATTGAAAGGATATTTTTTTGTTTGGTATTAGGTTTTGAATAATAGGTGGTACAAAAAATAAAACAACATTGAACCAGGAATATGTTTCTAGAGGATAAAGATAAAACGTGATGTTTCAATGTTTAAAATGAAGGTGGAATATTTTAAGATATCATTGCATTGTTTTTCTTTTTTTTTATGATTGATTACTATACACGTCAACTTTGAATATAAACACTATATTTTTTTGATTTGATAAATGAAAAGAAGTGAAATGAAATACAGATAAGTATTTCTATTTTCTATTAATGGAAATATAATGTCATATTTGATTATAGTTCAAAATAGTCTTTTATATATAGAAATTGTTCATAGAGTATATATTCATCACCAAAATTATTGGACATTGAGTTTTCTAAAATGAGCCTAGTAGTAAAATAATTGAATAGAAATTATATTACTTCATTGATATTATGGTTTGTGGGAATTTTATTTTAGTAAATAATAGTATTCTCTCTTTTTTCTAATGTTATGTGATTTCGGGAATTGATTTTCTCTACATGCATAGATTCCATATCACTAACTGTGAAATGGAAAAAATGTATCATATCATCAATAATCCTATTACTAAATTCAATCATGTGGATGATTAAGAACTCTCTATGTAAATTTAATCCCATATATGTGTCTTAATACCCAATAATGATGGGTAGTTAAATCAAATTGTTGGGGAAGAAATAATATTGAATGAATTCAAATTATATAGGAATATATAGTTGTATTTCTTGTGGATTTTGATGATCTTTCTCAAGATCACAATGATGAATTTTCAATTTATATTATATAATGGTCTATGGTATTTTATAAGAATCTTTACAAAATGTGCTCATTGAATTTGATGATTTAAAAATATACAAGAAAATAATTTGTAAACAGAGTTTATAAACACATGTGATTAACCATGTGGTGAACCCATCAACTATATCAATTTGAAATATTTATTAATGCATTTATACATCTATTATCATCAATAAAATATGTTCATGATCAAGAACATTTATCCTCTACTCCAGACTTATGATTTTTTAATCCACGTAGTGGGGATCAATACATTTTAACAGTTTACCTCGAAAATCTATATCATTATCATTGGTTAATGGTGGAACATATTACCACTAAATTATTTCATTAATGATAAAGACACTATAATCAAATATTATTTTATTTCATAAATTCCAACACCTTGGTTATCTTCATGGTTTCAATAAACAAATTCTTTACTGATCACCTTTAAAAATGTGTTATCATATTTATAGATGGTATTCACATATATTATTAGTCAACGGAAGAAATGATATTATTTATACTGTTTTTAAAATCTTAAATTATGGGGGAAGAAATAAAATATGATTAACAAGTGTGATTTTGTTACTTATAATATATCCCTATAAGGTATTAAAATAAAATACTTGGGTATATTTCAATATCATAAAGATTTATGTGAATGAAAAACCTTATATACCAAAATATGTAATATAAACCTATTGTTTTCCCAAATTATACAAATATGATTAAATAATTATAGGATGATTTTATTGGTATTTAATTAAATTTACTCTATTGAACAAAAAAATGTAATGATTCTTTAGATAAAAAATGTGATAAAAATAGCATGGGTCTAAAGAACTGTTTCATGACCTCTCATTTACTAATATACACATACTAATTGAAGGGGTTTTTCTTTATAATGATGAATCAATTAAGCTATCAGGATGTGTTCTTATAAATAATTTTCATGTGATAAATTACTCTTCCTATTATTTAATGATCATAATGATAAATATACATAAATATTTCCTAGATCTCATAAGAAAATTTTTATAGTGATTTAGATGAATTATATCTATATTGAAAAGTGATATATATATATATATATTAAAATGGATGGAATTGAACATGTGCTAAATGATATGGATATATTTATTAAATGTATAAGATATATCATTGCATTAACATATTGGGAATGTAAACAATGTTGTTGATTCACTAATTTTGATGGATCAAATTTCATTACCCCTGATGTTGATTGAAAGAGACCCATTACCATTTTATTTATAAATTATGTACTTTAAAACAAAAATATAAGTGATGAAATAAACAATTTCAAATATTATTACTCTAAAATCTATCCATGTTAGGAGAATGGTTCCAAAAAATTAATGCAAAAAGGAATAAAAGAAGTCATGAAGTACTCTAGAATTCAAGTTTTAGAATAATATAGTTATAATATTTTATATATGAATATGTATCCTTTTAAAATAAGATTTATGAATATTTATATTATATTATGTACACATATCAACATTATTTATCAACCAATGATTGAAATGATATTTAGATATATCAGGAAGTATTACTGATGGAATAACGAGACATTAGAGAATTTGCAATATATATCATGATGTTTTCTCTCCATTAAAATAATGGGTAAATGGGAATAATAAAATGGTAAAATGAAATCATTTTTAATAATGATTTTGAAATGGGAGGTTATAATAATGGATTTCATCATGGGTATTCCAACATCATCTATTATATATAATTCAATTAAGGTTGTGGTATATATGAATAAAACATTGTAATAATATTTTAATATTAAATATCAGTTCCACCTCATTTAACATCCCATATTTAAATAATTTATTTTGAAAAGAATTAGGGATTATAACATTAAATTATATATAATAATTTTTTATGAATGTTATCAATGTTTTGGATATGGTTACATCAAGAAATTGACACGTATAGGAACATTAATATGAAAAGTAACCATTAAACTGATTGTCAATCTAAGTGAACCAATTTCACATTAGATGATATTTAGATTTCCCAAAATATAAATTTATATGAATGTAAAAATAGATGTTTTTCTTCTACATGAGATATCACATGAAAGTAGTTTCAACCTATGGATAAAAATATAACTATATCATTCAATATATTTGATATAATAAAGAAATTTGATATTTGGGGATATATATATAGAGGAAAATATATTATTTAATAATCTTGTTTGTGAAATGATATACAACATTCAAACCATTCAATGACATATCAAAATAGAAAAATGTTGAAATAATAGTTATTTTGATAAACATTGAAATTATTAATAGTATATGATCAGTAATAAAGAATTACTATAAATATCATCTTTGAATATGGTTATTATAGTTTTGATGAAGGGGATATTTATACCATGATACGTTAAACCCACTAATATTCATGAAATTTTCGGGAATCTTTGTTATTTCATAGTCTGTCTATAAAACATGTCACTAGTTCATGATGTTTTAAATTTTTAACTTATAAGAAAGTAAATAAATGATTCAACACATGTAATTATACAAAACGTTTTTCAACCAAAATGTGATTATTCTTATAAATAGAAACTAGTGTACTTCATTTATCATAGAGAAAAAATGCATTTGTAAACATGGATTCACAACTATTAGATGTTCTATAGAAAAATAATAGGTTTAAGGAAGTTCTATGTTAATTTAATTATTTAATGAGAGAATAAAATCCACATTATCCATATCTCTAATGAAATTTCAAGACTGATCTTATTTCAGTGACATAGAAAGTAACAACCCATAGATGTTTTATAAAATTACTATTTTATGAAATGATTTTTTTATTTAAAGGAATCATGTGACAATAAATAACATTAAATTATTTAATTATGGTATAAATTTTCCATATATATTTAAATGCATTTCAACATAAGTAAATATATTATATTAATGAAAATTACTAGTTAAATGAAATTGAAAATATAAAAATATACAACATTATTGAGGTACTTCTCATAATGATCATTCATGAACATCATATAAATGAAAACAGAAATGGAAAGAATAAAAAATGTTTAATGATGATTTAAATATTTATAATACGATTTATAGAAAGAGTTAAATGATTTTCATTAATTATATAAGGTGATATATAAGTATATAATGTAAAATTTGATTACATTTTAATTTGGGTTATGGGAAAGATGAGATTATATGAAAATTTACTTTAAAAATATATATCAATACATTTAATGTTTACCACTATAACTATATGGAAATTTGTGTCTGATAAAAATTTTAGCATAATAAAATATCTTTTGAATTTATTGGTATAAATTGATGTTTGTGAATTTTGAAAATTAAATATAATGGAGGAAAAATGGCATCAAGATGTACATGTTTTCTATACGAGGATAATTGTTTCACAGATAAACAGGTGGCATCCCCACTACAGATATCTAATTTCACTTTCAAATCTAGACATGAATATGTACATATTTAGTGAAATAATTTCTCGGAGAATTTAAATCACATTGAAATCAATAAGTGTACTATATTAGTTGAATTTCTAGGCATGAAAAACGATATTGATTATCATACATTAATACCTTGTGTAGAGATACTATAGGGATTTTTGGTGATTAATGGATGGTATATATATATGTATTTGTTAGTGTAATAAATGATAAATATACAGTATTTAATTTATTTTTTAAATTTTTAGTTTTTACATAATTTAAATTAATAATGTATATAATTAATTGAGAAAAAAATTATAAAAAAATTATTTATAAAATTCCAAAAAAATATAGTAGATAAATATTAAATCATAATGAATTATAAATACAATCATTTAATGTTAAATAATAGTGTTTTCAAATAGAATTAATTTATATATATTTTATTTTTAAACATAATAAAATTTTTCCAAGACAACAAATGTATATTTATTGAAATATATTTATAATTTTTATTTAATGATATAAGTTATAGAAAATTATTAAATATTTTGGTTTTTATGATTTAGAATATAATTTTATAAAAATTTTGTTAATTATTATGTGTTAGTATAATAATTTTTTATTTATAACATTATTAAATTTAATCCTAAAAAATAGATTTAAAATTTATAATCAGCATGCTTTAATTAGATATTATTTTCAATTTCATTTTTCTAAAATACAATTATTGACGTCAAGTGAATGTTTTCATAGGAATAGTAGAAAGAGTTAAAAGGTGAAATTTATGGGGTAAAATCATAAATTTGACGATCCATGCCTCTATATTTATATAATTGTTGTATTTTCTACCTATGTCAATTATATGAAAAAAATTAGATCAACAATACATGGGAAATATCATTATTTAAATATTTTATAATGTGTGAATTCCAAAATTTCATTAAATATATCCTATTAAATTGAAAAACCTCTAACCACCTCAATAAACAACATTCCATCTGATTACTATTGAATATCTGACCAAATTGTTATTAAATAGCAATGTACAATTTTTTTAACATTTCCCCGAAAATAAAATTCTAAAAACCGTTATTCCATTTGGGTTCGCCAAGGGTAAATTCAACACATTATCATTTATTTTATTTTTTCTATATGATTTTTTTCATTCACTTCCAAAAATGATTTAATTTTAGTTTTTCATAATAATTGTTTTATTAATCATTATTTATTCTATAAAACGTTATATAATATATATTTAGTATAATTTTTTATTCATTTATTCATTTTAGTAAAAAAAATTATTGGTATCACCCTACTTGAATGATGATATAATTATTATATCATGAATGATTACAAAAAGGCATATATAATTAATTTTATTAATTTATTATAAATTAATAATGTTTTTATAATTTAGTGATGGTAATATATAAATATATATTAATTCAATAAAAAAACAAATTTTTTTTATTCAATCATAATTCATAATAATGGAGATATTGACTATAATCAATGAATTGTCAGTATAATATCATTAAAAAGTACATTTCAGTACAATATCAATTAAAAAAACAAAATAATATCAATTAGAACACTAAATAACATCCCTAATCCAAATCTAGTGTGGAATAAATATAGATACACAATATATTTTTAAATAGATATTAAATATTAAATGATAATTATTTATTATTTATATTTAAAACCCTAATGATAGTTATAGTTTAGTGTCCATGGAGACTAGATACACATTCTAATAATTTCATGAAATATATTCAACATATACCACAAATATATTTCCACATTTTAAAATTCATTGATAATCCCTACTTAAAAATTTAAATCATTATGTTTGGGAAGGAAACATAAAAATGCGTCATCTTAGATTCTTTATAAAGATAACAAATATATATATCCATATAACATGAGAATAAGGGTATGAAAACATGAGCATAACATTTTAAAACCATACAGAAGAAATCGTTGAACATAAAAAATGGGTCATATAATAAATATTTTCATATCATAAGACATGAATAAAAAATTAATCTTTATCCTTGAAATCATAAAATATGAAATAAATATAGATCGGTTGTATGAAAATGTTCATTGAAAATATAATGTTGATACCACCCACCATGAAATTCATAACATACAAGGCAAAGAATAGAAACTGATATAACCACGATGAGCTTGGGAAAACCTCTTATATACCATATTTCAAGACTAGGATAACCTATAATGTACCCATCAAACTCTTAGCACATTTATCATCACCCATTAATTTAGGGGGAGACATAGGTCCCACCTACCATTGGTTATAAAGTGACAATTGTACATAGTTATAACATAACCACTATACATTGTGATAACATAATTACCAAAATTGGATATAATTTAATGAAAATAAATTAAATAAACCATTATAAATATTTTAAACTAGATCATAATATATTCATTATATTAGAAATCCTAAATTAAATGGTTTCTTAAACATTCTATCATTGGATAACCCATTGAAAAAAACTACTTTCATAAAAATTTCATCATCTCAACATAGAAAACCCAATGGAAAATGAATGTGTTCATGAACATTTTTTCATCCAAATAATAAATCATTTAGAGAACAAATAAATATCATATCATTGGATCAGATACACATATAATATTATCTAACCTCAAAATATGTCATCTGAGATGAAAATTTTTTTTTTAATGGTCACATTGATCATTTATTGAAGAAAATAACCATATAAATTTATAATTTTCTTTAAAAAATAAATTTTCCCAATATTTTTTGAGAATAAATTTATTTAAAATTATTAATTTAAAATTTTAAGTGAATCTCGAAAAAACTATGCCTTTGTTATAGTATTAAATAACATTGTTTTCATAAAGGATAAAAGAGTGATTTATTTCATAATTTCTATAAAATATAATAGAGAAATGTAAAAAAATAATTGAAGAATACTTTTAAATGATTATAAAAAAATTAAGACCTACTTAAAAAATTAATTAAAAAATAATTTAATAGTAGTAAAAATATTCTTAGTAACATTTATGTGGAAGAAAAAGGTATTTAAATCAAATAAGGAAATAAATTATGTTTTTTCCTTTGAAACATTATTTTGGAATATCTTGTACATAAATTTTTAAAATTGAAACAAATACTATGAAATTATATAAAAATCGGAATTATGATAAATGTTTTTATTTTCATGAGATGTGGATCATAAGATATTATTATTGGAAGGAAAAAAATAAATATCCTTAATGATTATTGGGCTTGTAACTTTAAACATTTGCCACTTTGGTATCTTTTGAAGCAAAATCCTCATGAATTATTGAATCATAGATGGATATTTTTATACCTTAATTATCATTTTGGAGGTCATAGAAGTCATTATAGGGAAGTATATACACACCATAAATGAAACAAGTGTTGTATAAGGATTGTGTCACACCAATATAAAATTGAGATGATATTCCATTACATTAATTGTTGAAATAATTTTTTACATTAGATACTCATGTATTATAAAAATAGGTTTAATAAAAACATATATCATATCCACTATCATAGTAATAATATTATAAATGTTTTACTTATGTCTTTTTATAACCAATTTATTAACAAAACCTTTCTAAAATCCCATTTGGGTAATAAATTCACCATTTTTCATGTATGTTATGGATTGGTATTTTGATACTTTTACATTGATCATGCTTCCAAAAATCAGTATAATTTTAAAAATAATTTCAATTTAATATATATTCATTATATATAAATTTATAGCAATTTATTGATGTTGGAGAAAGAAAAGGAAATACATTGTTAATGGAGATGTTAAGATATACATATGCATGAATGATATTTCCATTTTCTCAATGAATATATGAAAAGTATGCTAAATAAAATATCACATTTCATGTTTAATTATTATTTCATATATATCACATAATTTCATTAATAGTATCCATAATACTATTCATGTAAAACATGTTTTAAAAATAAATCACATTGTTTCACAAGGAGTATTCTCACGTACGCATGAGCGACATTTGCTTATTTTTGTAGAATGGAAAGTAAGAAAGTATATGCAATATTATAATAATAGAAATATAATTATTTAATAAATAATATATATATGTCTATTTTTTTGTGTTTTTTAGTCTATAATTTAATATATTTGTGATATGTGGTGAATGAGAGTTATTTACGTCAGTTTGTGTGGGGGTTTTTCTCCATACACATGATAAACTATTTCGTTTCCCAATTGATAGAAGAGGAGATAAATTTAGGTCATGAAATTAAAAAATAACATATATATATGTGGTATTCTTATATTACAATATTACCATGAGTGAGGAGTAATTTATGAATTTAGTGGATGAAATATTATAAAATTGCATGGTCAAGTGTGATACCTCTTATTTAAAGAGACCCATTAGGTTTATAACAAAAACTACATTATAGGATTTCATAATCAATATAATTCATTTATAATGTGTATAGAGTTATAATGAATGGATTTTGTTCTTGGATACTACATTGTGTTTTGTATTTGTGAATACGAGTAGTGGGGATATGTAATTTTATAAGTGGGGAAAGGATACAATTCAATTTTTTTAAAATAAAAACATGTACACACATTTTAGACATTAAAAATTGTTCCAAAATGGATAATTTTAGAACCATATATGATATATGGTCAAAATAATTTTATAAAATAATTGTTTTACTAGATTCTTATTCATTTTACCCCTTATCTCTTTATATTATCCACTTGGAAAACATGTTTTAATCTAAAAAAAATCAATAAATTTTAATGATTTCACTATTCAATTTGACCAAAAACTATGTATAATAGATTATATAGTATTATTTATGATAATATCAAATACATAAAATATTTTAATAATTCAATTCATATATCTTTAAAATTTTAATTCAAAATAAAACCCCCTTACATGATGTAAATGCAGGGTATCATAGATAATTGTTTCATAAGTATAATTTTTTTATGTCATAAATAAATTTGAAATTGATTAAAATTATCTAAATTTGAATAATAAATATATATTTGACCAAATTTTATATTTATTAAAATAAAAAAATAATATGGATTTTGTGAACACTTTAAATTAAAAGTCATATTTTAAAGAAAAAGAAATATTTTTTTACCATTCATAAAAATATTTATATTGAATAAAATTTCTAAAAATGTACTCAGTGATAATTTTGTAATTTCTAATTAAAAATATGAATATGATATCTTAAAATACATTTTTAAAAATCATAAAAATTGAAAGTATTTTTTTTTCAGGAAAATATTTAAAAACAATTGAAAATATATTTTAGAAGCATATAAAGGCATTAAAAATTTCAATACAATTTTATCAATATAATTTCAGTATTTTAAATTACTATACATTATTTTTTAAATTTGGTAAATAATTTTCATAATTTAAATATTGACAACTAGTTTTTATAAAATTACATGTAAATAAACATTATTAAATTTTTATTTTTATTAGTATTTGTGAATTAAATATTAATTTTACATTTAAGGGGATGTCATGTTCGATGGCGTACCTTATACAGAATAACAGGTTTCTTTGAAATGTTACGTTACACACAACATTATGTTATACTAAAATATAATATAATAAGATTATTATTTTAAATTATAGTTAACTCATAGTAATTATATTTTAAGGAATAAACATGACTAACTAAAATATGATTATACATGTTTTTTAAATGTTTTCACATTTATCCAATAAAAATTTCATGCTTAAAATGTGATTGAATCCTATTTTATGCATAAAAAGTCTAATATTTTTTAAAAGGTCGATTTACCACCTTTTGATGGTGAACCATTTTTATAAATAGTTTTTATCTCTTTTATATATTCTATTTGACAAAATAGAATTCTTCTTTAGAACTGGGACATTAAAATTTACTTTGGATTAAATTTTTGTATATTTATGATAATGTTCATTTTTTATGAATAGTGAAAAATACAACATTTTAATTTAAAAATACCATTTAATATAATTTATTTATATAGTTAAAAAACTATTCTAATTGTTTTTCAATTGTAATGGGATTATTTTTTTACAATTATATCCAATTTTGGTTATTTGAAGTAATTTCACTCTTTAATTGGCCATAAAAAAGTTAAATCATTTGATATTTATTATTTTTTAAAAACACGCTTTTAGTTTTGACAACTACAATTAATATTAAAATAATTATTACCAAATTGGTGTTTTGAATTTGAAAAAATAGATTAAATATTTGGAATCAGGAAGTCCAAATTGTGTGAATATGTAACTTATATTTTTAGACATTATGAATATTTACTTTAGTAAATATTTTATTTACCATGGTTAAAAGGTAAATCTTGTAAATAAGGGTAAAAAATATTATAATAATATTAAATTACACTAACATGTGTACTAATACTATTATATGATTTATTTCCAACCATTGGCCTCCTTAGGTCGATTTTGTGACCCCATAGAGCCACATAGAAGTGATAATGACACTTTATATTAATTAATTTAATGTAAAGACAGACATTAAATAAACATATATCTTTTAGTAAATCAATTTTTGGGGAGTTATATAAGTAATCACTTAAACTATAAATATTCATTTGAAATATAGAAAGATTTACTACATAATAATGTTTTATTTAAAATTTTTAGACATCATATAAATAAAGTTATTTATGATACAATGATGACATAGTGATTACCTTATTTATAAATGATTTACATAAATAAGATTATAAAATTTAATAAACTATCCAAAACATATCCAATTATTATTGGATGATTTTATTTTGAAAAAGAGTCATAGTATATTCATCATTAATGAGTTTTAGATTTTATTAAACCAAAAATAAGTTTATAATAATTTATTGTTTTCAAACATTCCTAAAGAGCCCCTCCTCCCCCTCATAAAAAACCATCACCTCAAACCCATTACTCACACCTCTCAATCCCCATGGCTCATCCAACCACTGCCCAAATAAGCTCTAAATATCTCTCTTTTTCTCCTATAAGCCTTATCTTTGGAAGAAGGTACTTCAAGAAATCAATTTGTTTCAAACCAAAGGGACTTACGTTATTAAAATGTAACATATTATATCAAGTTATTTCTTTTATTTTACTTCTACACCCCCCCTAAAATCTTCTTATTCATTTATTTTATAACAAAACCAGTATCTTCAATAAACTAGGTTGTTGTTATGAGTAGGATTCTAACTACAGTTACACATATCTCTATTTAATAGGTAAATAACATACTATTTATGTGGATGATGAACTACTACCTCACGAAACGATGATTGTATAATCTTACCCTACCATATCTTATGGTGGAAATTAAGATGTAACTATAATTATATGTGATATATATATTATATTTATATTGTCTTCATAATTCTGTATTATTCATTTATATCAAACATTTATGGTTTCCATAATGGGTAAATACGATAATTTCATTCGAGGAAGTGCAAACTACCACCCCCTCAATGTTATATGACTTCTTCATGCCATATGTTGAATGTATAAAGGATGGATTTAATGAAATTATATATGATATTATTGTGGGAATATTATATACCTATGTATAATTATGTTCTCAATCCATTAAAACATGAAATATAAATGAAATTATCATTCATGCATACGTACGGCTTACCATCTCCCTGAACAATGCATTTCATTCCTTACCTCCAAATTTTATATACTTTTATAAATACATATATATATAGGATATAAACGGAATATATGATATCTAAATCACAGATAACATTCTGGAGATAATGGAATTTTCACCACCTAGAAAACTTGTAATTATAAGTTCTTTTTTGACCCAAGTACCAAATATAGACAAAATGTCTGTTATTAACATAAATGATAACATAATGTTTATAATTTGGAAATAAGTGATATGAATAGAATAATGAATTTTAAAACAGTTCTTAAGAAATTATAAATTAACTTTTTTTTACTATTCAGGAGATTACAGAATGAATAAGTAACGTCGGACACGAGGTAAGGGACTTCATCTCAATCTCCTTTCATTGAGGCATATTTTTATTTATACACAACTTTATTTTATACAGTGTATAAACCCCTTTGACATTTAATTTCATTAAAAGGTAATAATTTATGTATGAATCATTTTACTAAATGAAAAAAAAATGATTGTTTCTTTTTAACGTACATGTGGACATCAACATTTCTTCCATCACGAGCGTTATTTGATTTTTGGATTCCTTAACAATTTATAATGTTTTTAAATCGAAAATAAATACCATATACTCTTTTACGTATTTTTCTATTGAAAATGTTTTTGATAATGGATTGATTATGTCAATATATTTAAGTGATATATTGTGATTTCAATGTGAAAATGTTATCTTTCCTTTATGTATGTTTTATTTTTTATGAATATGTCATAGTTCTTGGGTATTGTTTACATTTATGGATGGTACCATGATAATCCTTGGGCAGGTGAGCCAGAGATATCTCTTTAATGCATTGAGTAATGTGATGAAGGTAATCATTAATGTTTCTCTAAAAATAATTATAAAATATACTATAATGTGTATTACAAATGATACTCCCTTCATAGATGTAAAAGCTACAACGCAAATATGTTATGAATTCCACGAGTAACCTTTACGATTTACGATTTATAAGATCTTTCCATATATTTTCTGATTTCAGGAGGTATGATAAATATCTTATGCTTAGTATGTACTGATGGACTAATGATTTCCTTCTTTATTTCATAATCCTTACTAAGATTTTTATGCCCATCCCATGTTTTTGAAAAAAAAAATCACAAGCCATAACAATAATAGGGTCAAGGATGGGATCAAGGAAAAGACATGATGTCTAAAACATGGAACTATACATGACTATTTTTTCAAGAGTTTTTATTTTATTAACAAATTGGAATCTGATCAGAAGTGTCTACTTTGTAATTTTTGAGATGTAATGTAATAGTTCTGACCTAATTCTCTAAAACTGTAAATATGAAAAGATCCTGAATTTGAATTGCTCATTTAATTCAATATTATGTAATTTTTAAGGCTAGGGCCATATAGTTTTTAATGGTAATTGGTAATTAATACTTTTCAGTGTATATTGTGGTATATTAAAAATAGTTTTAGCATGTATAATAGAATATTAATGAAATTAAATTGATCTGAAAATATATAATTCATAAATTTTTTTGCAGTTTCATTTTACCTCCCTAAAAATGAACTCATCCCTAAAAATTTATCACTCTCATATAAAAAAATAATGAAACATCATGCCTCATCATATCCTAAGGTTCCCAGATAGATTAATTAAAATGGTTGTTTTATAATAATACTTTAAACATGTGAGTTGTCTTGTTTCAGAGAACATTATATTCATGATTCATAACATACATTGACTATTCTTCAAAGGAATGATCATGTTCAAGTGGTTGGACCTCTGTGGTCAGTAAATGTGAAGTATCCAGTTTGTAAAACCTCGTAAGAGATACATGGAACACATCATGGAAATGTGGGAGGTTATATAGAAGCACAAAGAAATATGAAACCTTAAATAATTTATTAAGAAACATGAAAATACTAATAATCAAAGGTATCATATTATATCTCTTTCTACATATCATAACCCTTATATGTGGATACATTCTCAGAAAAAACATCTCTACAACCTCAAAATCAAGGTTGTGTTTTCAATTATCAACTTAACCTTTCCATCAATAATATTCTTCCTGACATGATGTTGAATGGTTTTGAATTTATCTTACTATTTCCTCATCTTGATTTGGCCCAAATATATTTTATCTCTGAACTCATCCAAGTATATGGGATCTCTATACATAATTTCAATATAAGGACTCTTAAAGATTCATATGATTATTAAATAAAATACATTATTCATTCAAAATTGAAATAGAGGAAGTTATTGATCCAAAACACCATTTATATCCATATTAAAAGACCATATTAAATCTTCTACATTTAAATTGTTGTATCAAAATAACCATTTATCCAAAGATGATATACTGTTCGGAAACTCAACTCTATATTAAGAAATTTCTAATGACATAACCAAAACATTATGGTAATCCATGGATCATGATTAGATAAAATAGAATGTAGTGCATCATGAAACTTTTCCACTTCTATAATGTATTTATAGAAATGAAAATATAGATATAAATATCTTCTTATTGTGATGTGGATTTTTGTCATTGTATGGAAATCAATTATAACCCATATAACATTATTCTCTTCATATGAACTAAGGATTCCAAATAATTCTTTCTGATTTCTATTTTGGAATGAGTAATGGTTGTAATATACACATTGATATCGATCTCCCATCCTTAAATTTTTGACATCCCAATCACCAATATACAATTTTTTCGATATAAGATTTTATGATGTCTCACTAAAAATCAACATTCATATCTCTAAATGTTCTAACATCTATAATAAATAGTGTATTATGTTCTATAAGCTTCCTAAAAAGGAAAAATATTCAAATATTGAATGTATGGAACACATAGATGGTTCATGAACCTTATAATTACATTATAATCAAGGTTAAATTGATTCACACTTATAACCTTCTTCTCTATCACTACATCATCATTCAATTCCTCTTTAATCAATTCATGGATATATGGTTGAAAACTCATTTGAGTGAGATCATATTTGTCCCCTTCCATCTAGATTTATAGAACTATACTTTGAATATATATATATATATATTGGATGTTTCCTTATTTATATCATAGATAAGCTAACATGATCTTTTCGACTCAAAGCATCATACACCTTGTTTTCAATAATAGTGTGGTAATATATTGAGTAGTCATGATATAAAATTAGCTCTATCAAAATTCTCAAGAACATGTTTTACTCATTCTGTTTAAATATATACCTTAATCATTTTGATAAATATCAATATCATAATTTTCCTCATAAATATAATTTATATTTATCTTCAATTTAAAAATACATCAATAAAAACCAAATATTGAGTTCGGTAATTTTTCTCAAACCCCTTCAATTGTCACGTGGAATAAGCTATTTTTATATCATTATAACTGATAATTAATCATAGTCCCTTAATAAATGCATCATTATAGATTAAAAACCCATCCCCACTATATGGCAATGTACGAATAGGTGTATTAACTAACTTTCTCTTAAATTCCCCAAAATTTTACCCACAAACATCTATAAGAAGTAAACTATATTCGTTTTATGTTATCATTGTGAGTCAATAGGAAAACCATGGGAAAGTTACACAAATAATTGATAATATCCAACCAAATAAAGAAAAATATAGATCTCAGTCCCCAAGGGTTGTATGTCCTAACGTTCAATAGATTTCTTCATTGATGGATCCACCTATATTCCCTCACATGAGATTATATGTCCCAAAAATGAATATTTTTGAATAAAATATAACACATTGTAATCTTTTCATACTATTTATCATTATCTTGTGTCTTCAGTACAATCCTTTAATGCACTCCATTATCTTCCTTTCTCTTTACATATATAAGAATATCACATATAAAGTCTATAATAATCTAATAATATTAATCTATAAAGACATTATTCATTTAATCTATTATTATATTGTGGGAATTAGTAAGACAAAATAAAATAGAAATATCATAATAGTGTCTATTAACTCTTCATAATTATATCATGGGTATATACTCATCCTTATCCCTAAATTAATGATATACAAAATTAAGGTAAATCCTGAAAATGTATTGATCTCCACATTGTAGATAAAATATTCATCATTTCGGGGTATTAGATGCATATTATTTATTGTAATATTATAAATTTCATTGGAATGAATTTTGACTCACATAGATCCATCATTATTCTTGACAACAACAATAGTTAAACACAAATGTGACACACATAGATTAATAAATCCATTATATGGATTATCCAAAAGATTCTTTCTCAATTACTATAACTCAATAGAGGAATCCATTATGGATTCTTTGAAACCATTGTTGCACCAGTTATGATATCAATTAAGAACTCAAATTCATGAATTGTTAGATTGATAGGAAAATATTCTATAAATAAATGATAAAACTCCAATATAATAAGAACCTCATTGATAATGGGTTTCCACCGGACCATATGAGATGAGAAATCATTTTAAATGAGAATCATGACCAATAAAATGTGTTTAATTTCCATTTGACGATCATATTTATCAGCATACTAGTCGATGATCATTGGATGGTTTATAATATCAAATGTTACTTTACTGTATTGGAAATTAGTGTTCTCTTTGAATATAGTAGGCCAATCCTTCCAAATATAACATCAAATTCACAGGGAGGGAGAATTACAAGATTTCAAATAATCACCTTCCGAAAAACATCACATAGAGATTATTAGTAGAATATAGATTTGCTTATCACTCCATTAGGGTATTTCAATTATATTTAATATTATACGAATTTATCATAACAATTAATATCCTTAAATTCTATTCATGATATTCATGATATCAAATGGATAAGATCAAATAGTTTACTTTAATATTTGAGCATAAATATTACCACCTCATGTTTATTATTCTATCTTAAATCATAGAGTACAACCAAAACGGTCAGCATGACCAAAATGAATCATTAATCATAGAGAAAAATCATGAAATATCTTTAATTTTGTGTAAAAAAGACGAGGAAGTATTTTTAACATATGAAAACAAAGGTTGAACTAGATCATTAATTGTAATTACTCACTCAAATCCATCATGTTGGTTCATAAATAGTTTATTAATTTTGAAAACAATTATCCATGTAGTTTCAAACCATGTGTTCAACGTGGCCTATTATTGTGCACCAAGTGAGGATTGAGTCCTTCTAAATGTCCCCTTATAAACATTATTACATCTATGTAAAATTTTTCTAGAGACACATCCACATGTAATATATTGAAAATGATGTAATTTCATAGAAACCACTTTCTCTATCATTCCCTAAAATTCTAGGTCATTTTCATATACATTACCTTATCCTTAATAATATCTTTCGATATATTCCTCATTATATCTATAACATTTCCTCATCATAGATTTAAATGATTAAAAAATAATTTCATCTAATACCAAATATAGAGAACAATGTTCATCACAACAATTTATTATATATTAAAAGATGAATATTCCATTCCTTATAATAAAATACACATGAGGAAAATAATGGATTAGTGTTTTTTGAGGCAGGATACAAAATATTCTTATATCACGAAGGATATTTACATTTTCTAATAAAAAATTTCTTACATGAGACACTTCATAGAGATACCCTACTTACAACCTCACATCATAACCTAGGGATTGTAAACATAAGAAAGGATGAGCACAGATTCTCTATAAGGATAATCAAGGGAGATAACAACATAACAAGAGAATAAGGGTATGAATAAATAAGAATAACCTTTGAAAACCATGTACATTATTTTATAGATTATAAACATGAGTAAAGGAATAAATCATGGAATTTCAAAAGAAAATATACATGGTGTAATTATGATCCATGAGATAACAAAATTCATATAAAACACATATTTTTTGTAATATATATAATAGTATAAATAGAATGTCAATATAGCCCACTGTGAAATTCATAACAAGCTAGGCATGGGATAACCACCTATGTACTGATGTTGGACAATGGATAACCTCTCATATACCTTTTTTTGGGATTTTGATATCCTTTCATAGACCCTTTGAGAACATATTACATTACTTAATTCCCAATTCATTGGAAGGACTTAGAGGTCTCTCCCATCCATGGTTGTTACATTACAACAACAATTGGTTATAATATATCCACTATAATTGGTTATAACGTAACAACCCACCTTTGATATAGTATAACAACCATCACATATTAAAATCCTAACATATTGGGACAAAAGATGATAAAAATTAACAATATTTGAGAACATGAAAATAAAATGGTTTAATTAAATATTTCATCACTTCAAAACATAGGGAAAAGAAATAGGTTTCATAAAAAAGTCATTATTTCGTCATAGTAAAACACAAATAAAATGAATTGTTTTCACAAAAATATTTACCTAAAAATCAGAAACTATCGGGGGAATAAAATAATGGTTTTATCACATCACATCCATAGTAAATATTAAGTAATATCAATATATGTTATCTTAGATGTAAAATTATTTTGAAAGATTAGTTTGAATATTTTTTTAGGGTAATGAACTTATGATTCATTTTAAATTACATTTTTGAAACTAACAGTTCGAAATAATTCATGAAAATAATACTCATGGAAATTTATATTTCCACATATAAAGTAATCATTATTATATTTAGTGATTAGAACACTTCATTACCCACGTCAAGATATTTCTCATCAATCGATTTAGTTCCCTCTTTATTTGGGTGTACTTTGGGGATCCCTAGAATTGAGAGAACTGATTGGGATAATGAACAAATTTTCAAGGATGTGTGATTGTATGAATTAACGGGGACCAATTATATATATATATATCAAAGTCTATTGCGGGTTCACCATTTGTTATGTGAACACTAGAGGTGGTTTGTGTTATTTCTTCTCAGGTATGATTGTTCCCTGTATGCGTTGAATTCTCATGTCATGAATTGTTAAAAATTGTTTATTAGTTTCAGAAAAGTTGTTCTAAATTGGATTTTATAAAGATATATATACAATCTTGGAGTCAGGTTGACATCATGATGTTTTATTGGTCTATTTTTTTAATCTGAGTGGATGTGATTATTGACTTATTTTATTAATTAAGAAATCCATGTCATGAAATGGTTTGACTTTGTGAATGTTTCAGGATTAGTTTTTTTAGGGATAATTATGTGTGATTAATTATACATTCAATTTGATGCTTATCACTCTAGACCTTGGATCTCTACAAATATATTTTCAGGATCTCTTCTCCTCCTACATCAATTCTTAAATAATTTATCTTCATTATGGTTGTGATGCATCATTATGGGTATGTGATCATTCATATTCATCATTTACATAGGCCAATGAAGAGTTATTATGATGAATTTTTAGATATACTATTCTTATGGTATTTATTAAAATGATTGATTATATAATTTTTGTATGATGGTCCCCCATATCCAGAACACTATGTTGGTTTTTCTATTGCATGATATTTTCATATGCTATATTTTTTTAACTTATCTACAAAACATTTTTAATGCTGAACATATTCAGATATGCTGGGATTGATTCTAGGTCGTTGGAGACTGTCTTTTTTAGTCCATGTTGGTGGATTATTTTTCAGACATCAATGAACCAATATTGAGTTTCTTAGTTCCATGTCATTCATATGGTGGATGTACTATATTGCTCTAGTTTTTATAAACAGTTTAACAAGAAAACTGGAATATTTCATTTTTTGTGTGAGTTTTTTTATAAAATAATTTTATCCATTTTTTGGTAAATAAATTTGAATTCTCAAATAAATTTAAAATATATTTATTAAATGGTTTTCAACGAATTGTTTTTATGAAATGGTTTGGAAAATGTAGTACATTGGATGTTTTGGTGGCCCAGGAAGAAGGTGTAGAAATATGGATCATCCATTGATACTATTTGGGGACCACTTATTTGGTGTTCCTCTTATACCTAGGTAGGATGTTCTAAGAAATTTTTATAAATGTTAATATTTTAACTTGTTAGGGTGTTATAATACTCCCTAGATTCAATTCATATATCAAGATACATGATTCAGGTGATTGGCTATGTCTTTTTATTAGTTTCCTAGCTCAACTGACCTATAGTGATTCAGGGAATGATGTTACATGTACTTTGGTTTATACTAGATTTGATATAATGTGTGAAAAAACATTGACTTGAATACATGATGTATATGAAATGCATTGAAACTATTTTACCTAGATTATTTAGAACTATAAAAATGGTGGAATTTTTATACCACGATTTTGATATAAAATCATTTCAACTGATTATCATGAAAATATTTTAATTAATTGTGAGAATATTTGGATTGTTGTATAGAGAGTTTATAAGGGATAGATTGGTGGGATCCATATAAGCCTATTTAGATCACACCCTATTCACCCATTCATTGATTCATAGACTTTATTATGTCTTCCGATATAGGAAAAGGAAATGAACTATAATGAAGTGGGGATGTGTCATTCCGTTTTGTCAATGTATATGGTGGTGACATGGTGGGAGTTCACACATTCTATTTCTTGGAGTAGATAATACAGTTTTAGTTGTCTTTTGTTGTGGTACTTGTATCATAGAGGATGTATAGATTCTTTTAAATTATATCACTTCTATAGTTTCCTTTTTGATATGACATATATGTATTCTTCACTCAACCGATGATTCATTATGTCATATATATATATATATATATTTCATGTTGTCTAATTCAGGTTGGGTGAAATAATTCCCTCATATGTTTTTTCTTCTACATTCATCCCCAATGCATAGGGATCTAGAATTTTATTCGGGTATTTTGAGGTTTTGGTTGGGTACCATTTTTAGATGGTATCATGGCGAATTTAATCATAGTTTGTTATCAGATGGAAGGTTTTGTCTTGTTTTTTCAAGTGGGTAGACCTCAAATTGGATTATTTAGATGTGATATAATGGTTGTGGTGAGTTCAGGTCCAGTTCCTTCCATGGATAGACTAATGATACCATAGGATATAGAGATATGTGTATCATGTTTTATGTTTCTGATCTTAATCACATTTTTCATATGGTTTACTAATTTTAATTGTGATTATAATATTTTTTTATTGTAATTATATTTCATATTTTCATAGTATACCTCTGAGAAATATTATTTGGGTTCATCAGGATGGTGTAGAAGATTCTCCTCAAGGTAATCATCATCTAGATCAAAGTATTATCAAGGCTATCATGAGGGCTGTTCTTGATGTTAACCAAAAATTATTACAAGTTTATCAAACAATTGTTGATGTTCATATAAGAGGTGTAGGAATTTTTTCGATCACAAGTGTTCATATATGAGAACCCACCATCCATTAAGGGTAATAATTATCCTCAAGATGTTACAGATTGTCTGGATAAGGTTGATAAGATCAAAAACTATTAAGATACCCCTACAAATATCAATTTAATGTATGTATCTTTCATATTTTAGAGTCTTTATAAGTGATGTTAGGATTCCATTTTATAGGTGGTGGACATGTGGGATTGTACTGGAAGGGTTTCATGACTCTATACTTCAAGAATTTTCATAGAGTCTCTAATGATGGTTTTGTCTCTAGAGTACCTCTCCATATAGTATAGAGTGTTTTTTGTGTCAGCATACACAAATCAGTTTATGGAGATGGTTTTTTATCTATAATGGTAGTAAATAATGACTAAATGATGTCATATAAGATTCGATAGTTTTTTGGATAGGATATCAGATCATTAGTATTTTTTGATTGTTTTGACTTTTGAAAATATAGTAGACAAGGAAATGATGAAAGAGATGAATATGTCAAGAATGGATAGTTATTATAACCCTTGTCTTCTAGTCGGTGGAATAATTAATGGTGTTTAGAGAAAATGATAATAGGGAATGATTATCAGAGTTGTGGTGGGGGTGGATGTCAGTTTAGTGGAACTTATACACATTAATTTATATCCATTAGTGGGCCAAAAACCAACTATCAGTGTGGTAGGGATGGTCACACCCATCCTTGTTATTCCACACATGTGAGGCTATGAAATTATTATGGATTCTGTAGTCATCTAAAAATTATTATTCATTACATTTCTATACATCCTTATTTAAATGGATCAACCTCTAAAAATTATACTATGGCATATTCAGATGCTTCATAGAATATAGGTCACTAGACACATGCCTCAAAATTGATGCACTTTCATGTTATAGATGTGTTTTTATCATAGGTATATGTTGGTCCAATAGTAGTGAGAGGTTTCATCTCTATTGCACATATAGTACTGAATTTTTTATTTCATATAGGATCTTCCCACATGTTAATATATGTCTATTTTTTGAGAATGATTATAATTTAATCAAAAATCATGTCCATTATATGGAGCTAGAAAGACTGATTGTAAATTGGAAATGGTGTGGGTTTTGTTGTCCTTATTATTCTTTGTTGATAGCTGATGTGGAATTAGTATGGGTATTCTTACTCTTAATCTGAATCAATTTTAAATAATAATTATGATGTATTATCTTATTTCTCACCATGTTCGTATTGTTTTTATCATTGATGTGTTTTGGCCTTTTCTTCCCAAGGGAGACATTGGGTGTCTCAGGGAGAATGGGATCTATGGTATAGTCAACCAAGACCTTCTTTCCCAGTGCTCATGATTATTTGTATACTATTGAATTGGGTCCCAATGTTTCTTATTCAATTTAATATATTCCCACTAATTTGGGAATTTCCATACATTTTCCTTAATGATTTGTCTAGTATTCCACTAATGGGTGTCGTAGAGTTTATGATTGAACTAGTTATGATTATGGAGTTCATTTTGATAATCTCTTATTGCATGGAACCAAGGAATATTAAAGAGATAAATATTCAATTGGATGATCTAATAGAGAAACATTTTATTCTCCCAATTATTTCAATCTAGGAATCTTGACATCTCCTATATAATAAGAATAATAGTTAACTCCAACAATGTTTATACCATTAGAAGTTTAACTATATAAAATTTATAAATACATATAATTTTTCCAATATGGATGTTTTGGTTGAATATTTAACAGGTGAAAAGTAGTTTTTAATGATCTTTATTTGATCAAAATATCATCATATTAGAGTTTATGTAGATACCCAAAGTATGATGTACATGGAAATTACATTACATTTGTGGAAAACATAACACATGAGAAAAATAGACTCCAAATGACCGTATTAGGTTAGTGTCTTTGGAAACTCATAACAAAATCTTCTAAATATGGTGAAAGATCTTCAACTTCTCCCATAAAGTTCTTCCTTTTTTACCTAAATCCATTATTTATATCCCGGGGAAAGGAAAGCATAAAAAGGGTGGGCTCAAATGCTTAGTAATGGAAAACATAAAACAATCCATAAACCTTTGTATGTAAAAACATGAGCATAAAATCTAAACATCAAAATCGTGAGCAATGAAATAAAACATGATAGTATATAAGGCATTGATCTAAAGGAACAGTAATCATGATAAGTAGTTGGGGTTTGGATTAGTGTTAAGAACCCCGTAATCCTACATGAAAAATGGGGGTTCAAACCCCATTGGGCGCAAGCACTGTAGCAGTACTGTAGCGGTATTGTAGCAGCGGCGGCACTATTCATCAGTGGGTACTGTAGTCGCGACAGGACACTGTAGCGGTGGCAGAACTGTGCGGGTACTGTAGCAGGCAGGTTACTATTCACAGATTGTGAATTGTGCCTTATATTTTGGCCTACGGGCTATGTAATGGGATACAAGCCCTCTGGGCCTTCGGGCTATGTAATGGGTTTCCCTCTACCCAGTTAAAAGAGGACTTTTCATTGATTTAATCATAAAAATGAGGCTTCGGCCCCAACCTTAAAAAAATTTAATCATGATAAAATATCATGAGAATAAAACATGTAATTGTTGAGAACCATTAAGCACATGATATGATCTCCATAACAGCCAAGGCATTGCTGCCAAAACCATTATTGTGGACAAAGTCCATTACTGAACACGGTTTACTTGGCGTTCTATCCCTGTATTACTGAACCGTATTTACTTGTCACTCCAGCCCTGTCTATCTCAGTAGATATAAATCTTTACCCAATGCTGTCACAACCCATCCCAGTGGGGCCCATGTCGCAACTCTCCTAGCCTGCCACCAATAGGCCAGGGGCTAGTGACTAGCACCGAGTAGGCATGTCACAAACATGGGAGGCATTTCCTATAAACCTGTACACACACAAACACATCTCCAAGTGCACAAAGCAGAAAAGTAAAAACTACTGAAAATATAAATTCATGCATACACTAAAATCCCAACCAAAGAGTACGACGGGAATGTAAAGTATAGTAATGTAAAACCCTGAGCCAAAAGTACAAGCCCACCAAAAGAGAGTCTGTAACAAAGTCCAACCTATAAGGAAAGGTACTGGAACTACAATCCGTAGCCATAAGAACACACCTCGGCATGTCTGATCTCACTGAGCATCATCCGGTTCTGGTCCAGAAATAATCATGTCAAAGGCTCACTCGTCTGTACAAGACACGACACGTGCAGGAAATGCCTATAGAGGGGTGAGTATAACAATACCCAGTAGGACACCCCGAAACCACAAAGGAATACAAAAAGGGAAAATACCACCAAAGAATAAAACAGTCAGCTCTATATAGTATATGTTTACATAACATATAATAAGAATATCTAGATATAATACTACACGATCAACTATCAGGATACCACCACTAGGATCCATCTTGTAGATTCCACTAAGTACATAACAAGGAGAACACCCTCCTAGGTCTGAAGAGAGAGACCCGGAGCTCTCTTTTTGGGAGAACACACTCCACAAGAAGTTGAGAAACCGATGTTTAGATGAGGATCACAACCAATAGCTATGGGGTGATTCCAACAACTCAGTCTAAGCTAATCTGCTCAGCAGTGGATCGTCGCCTAGGTAATTTTGGTCACGTCGATACCATGAACTCCACCTAGGGTTCTAGGAATGAATAGAGGATCCAGATCTAAGTCTCATAGAGGGGATTCCAACAACACTATTTAGGAAGTCCTACTGAAGGGATCATCTTCCTATATGTAGGAAATGATACCAAAAACCCTCAGGAGAAAGACCAAGGGGACACACCCAAGAAGTGTAAAACTCAACTACACGTCGTGTAGTTGGATCACACGCCATGTTCCTTGATTCCGGGTAGTGCCCATGTAAACGGCCCATGTCTGGAATCGAAGTCGTGTATGGGAGCATATACACATCATGTAAGTCAAAGAACACACCGTGTCCTGTAAACTAGGAAACACCCATGTACCCTGGCCGTATTCCCATACACGGTGTCCATCTGTGTTGCCTGCCCACGTACCAGTACACGGGGTACCTCGTATATCTGGCTAGGTCTGGTTGTGGAAGGGTATACATGCTATGTCCTTGAACCTGTACCCCAGCCATGTTTGTGTACTCCCAGAGTACAAGCCAGGTGGTCTGCCGACAAACACACACCATGTAACCATACTACACGGTGTGTAGTCGGGAAAACTTCTTTAAGTGTCGTCTTCCTCCAAACACCTCGGCCAGATCTCCAGATCATGTTTCTCTTGTCTGTTTTCCGTGAAACTCAAGATTATGGGCCGCCCCATCATCGTGAAGCCTAATCCGTGGGTTTCGGGCCTCGATCGGCTCCAAAATTCGATTTCGGTCATCTGAGCAAAAATTGCTCGAAGAATTATATCTTCTGATCTGCTTCAATTTTTCTGTCACCACCACAATCGCACCTCCAAGGGGTTTTCCTGATGGTAGATCATCATTTTGGGATCATTGGGCCATGCAACGGATTCTCAACAATCCAACGTTCATACCTATGTGAAGAACGCGTAGAACACACATGAAGAACCTGATAATTTGGGAAAAACACATCAAATCGAGAGGGATGAACCTCTATCGATGTTCATGTCGATCTTGGTTCATCACTATAAGAAGGTTGAATGAAACCAAAATAACTCAAGAATCAAGTCCCCAAAATCCCACAAAAATACCTTCTCGCAAAATACGATCAATTCGTGGAATAATCTATTCATGGATTAGTCTTTGTTCGTCGTAGGAATCAAGAATAGGAACAATTCACAAAGAGATCAAATTCCCTTCCTAGGTCCCCGACATTCATTGGTGATGATCCGATCACCGCATCATCATCTCCGGCAAAATTCATAAAGAACGTCGTCGCTGCATTGGGGGTTTCCTCAAGAGCTTTCCTAGAGCCTCTAGGGGTTTCAGGGTTATGAGGTTTGTAACCCTGGACCCCTGCGCAAGCCATTATTTAAAAAGGATAAAATATATTCGCTGCAAAAAAAAATTAAATAAAATATTTTAATATAATAGTTTATTACGGTTGCGTCAAAAAATTGGATTTCACCACTGACATGTGCCAGCCTATATTAGTTCTCCCTTAGGGTAAACCAGCTGCACTGGATGAAAAGGGCCCCTCTGATTTCTTATTCGTGCACCCGTTCAGAAGTTATTCCACTTTTTTAGTTAAACAACATTCGCATGTTATTTAATTATTTAATGAAATTCAAACATTTTTTTCAGGCTCACCAGGCCTCGAAACTGCTCACCGTCTCAAAGCATAGTTTTGAAGGAATTACCATATAATATAAAAAAAATACATGGAAAAAAACATGGGACATTACATCACACCCACCATAGGGATTTTACATCCCCGAAAATCCAAAACAAGTGATACTCCAAAGGACATGGGTACTGCACACGAATTTGAGCCTCCCACTCCCACGTGCTCTCGTGGAGATTCTCGTGCTGCCACCGGACACGCACCAAAGGAATAGCTTGCCCACGAAGGAAATTCTCTTGCTGATCCATGATCTCCACTAGGTGCTCAGGAAAGGTCTCTCCATCATCGATTCCAAGCTCCCCATAGTCGATAACATGTGATGGATCATGCACGTACCTCCACAGCTGCAACACACAGAAGACGTTGTGTACCTAGTCCATCTGAGGAGATAGAGACAACCAGTACCCCACCTCTCCATCTGTACATAGAATCTGAAAAGGGTCGATGATCCTCGAAGATAACTTTCCACCTCAACCAAATCTTCGCAATCCCCTTCGAGGTGAGACCCGATTGAACACATGGTATCCCTCCTCGAACTCCAAGGGCCTCTATCTCTGGTCGGCATAAGACTTCTGACGACTCTATGCAGTGTTCATCTACTCATGGATGACATGAGCCTACTCTATAGTAGATCTCACCATCTCTGGGCCCAAGAGTGCTGACTCTCCTGGGTCAGTCTAGAAAAGTGGTGACCTGCAAGGCCATCCATACAAAGCCTCAAATGGTGCCATACCAATAGTTGAATGATAACTATTTTTATAAGAAAATTCCACCAGTGGTAGGTGACCCTCCTAGCTACGAATGAAGTCAAGTATGCAAGCTAGTAGCATATCCTATAGAACCTGGATGCTCCACTCCCTCTAACCATCAGTCTGAGGATGGAACACTATGCTCAAGCGTAACTAAGTCCCAAAAGCTTCCTGCAATCCCTTCCACAACCAGGATGTGAATCAAGAATCACATTATGAGATGATCATGGATGTCACTCCATGAAGCCGAACTATCTCATGCACTTAGAGGCGTCACATTCTCTCTACCGAACTCTGATCCCGTATGGCTAGGAGGTGGCCCAGCTTGGTGAGTTGGTCAACGATCACCAAGATTGAATCATGTCCCCTGGACGTACGTGGTAAAACCATCACGAAGTCCAAGGATATCCCATCCCACTTCCACTCTAGAACCTCATGGGGCTGAGTCAAACCTTCTGGAACCCGGTGCTCAGCCTTTACTTACTAACACATAAAGCACCGAGAAACAAACTATGCCACACTCTTCTTCATTCCTGGCCACCAGAACTGATATCGGAGGACCTGGTACATCTTTACCATGCTTGGATGCACCTCCAAAGAGATGTATGAAACTCCCTAAGAACCTACTCCACAACGTCACTAGTACTACTGTACGCCCTCTGAAAAGAACAACGTGCTCCCCACCTTTTGAATATCCATCCACGCCTCTCCTATGGATATCTGAGCACATAAAGTCTCACAGCTAGCATCCTCGAGCTGCACTTCCCAGACTCGCTGTAATAGTGGATGGGTAACAACCATCGACTGAAGGTAAGCTCCCTCATCTCTATCCACGAAGGATAATTGTAAAGAGTCCAACTGCCTCGTCGCCTCATCCAGAAACTGCGAACTGGATCTCCTGCTAAGAGCATCTGCCATAATGTTCCCCTTCCCAGGAGTATAAACGATCTCAAAGTCATAATACCGGAGGAACTCAAGCCACCTCCTCTATCTCAAATTCAGTTCCTTCTACGAAAATATATATCTGATACTCTCGTGATCAGAGTATATGTTAAATATCTCGCCCATTAGGTAGTGCCGCCACATCTTCAATGCGATGACTACCACTGCCAACTCAAGTTCATGGGTTTTGTAGTTATGCTCATGTGGCCTCAACTGACATGAGCCATAGGCAATCACTGCATGCCTCTATATTAGGACACAACCATGTCCGGTTCCTAATGCATCACAGAACACTACGTACTCAACACCCTCCTCCGATAATCTCAATATTATGGTGCTAGTCAGAATGTGTCTCAACTACCGAAAAGCGTGATGGCATCTCTCGGTCCACACAAAAGGCTACCCCTTTCAGTTCAAAGCTATCCTGGGTGACGAAATCATGGAGAAATCAAGAATGAATCTCTGATAGTATCCTTCCAACCCAAGGAAACTCCGCACCTCCTTCACGCTCCCGGGTGGCTCCCAGCTAACACTACCTCTACCATGTCATGGTCCATGGCTTCACCATCTACTGAGATAATGTGTCTCAAAAAGTGGACCTCATGTATCCAGAATTGACACTTCGAGAGTTTCCCATACAACTGGTGCTCTCGAAGTGTATCCAGAACCATCCTCAGGTGCCCCGCGTGCTCCTCCTCGGATGCAGACTACACCAAGATATCCTTGATGAAGGCCACTACGAACCGGTCTAGATAGGGCTAAAAGATCCATTTCATAAGTCCCATAAACAATGCAGGGGCGTTTGTCACACCGAAGGGTATCACCATGTACTCATAGAGATTGTAGCGACATCTGAAATCTGTCTATGGTATATCCTTATCACATACTTGAAACTGGTGATATCCTAATCGTAGATCAACCTTAGAGAACCACCATGCCCCTCTTCACTGGTCGAAGAGGTCATCGATCCTCGATATTGGATATCGGTTCATTACGGTCACTTGATTCAAGTGTCTGTAATCCACACACAACCTCAAGCTCTCATCTGCCTTCTTGGAAAACAAAACTAGGGCCGCCCATGGTGAAACACTAGGTCTCACGAAGCCCTTCCTCTGGAAGATTTCTGGCTGCACTCTTATCTCATGAAGCTCTATAGGAGCCATCTGATATGCTGATGCTGATATCGGTGTCGTCCCAGGTTGCAACTCAAGGCAGAAATCTATCTCCTGATGGGGAGGTAGTCCAAGGACATTCTCCGGAAAGATGTCCTCAAACTCAACCACTACTGCTGGAAACTGGAAAATCGTAACATTTTCTACGACGGGTGCCAAGATAGCCAACTGATGTGAAATCGGTTGTTCCTTCCTATACACGAGTCCATCCTGTGCTTCCTGGGTCTTCTTATCACTAACAAAGAGAAACCATGTTCCATCACTACGGACACACCACACTTATCTCCTAAAACAATAAATCTGGGCATGAACTGTGGATAGCCAATCCATACCAAATATGACATCGTAAGGCCTCAATGCTACAACCAAGAGGTTCCAACCGAAACTCTCGCCTCCAAGGGTCAGGTCACAATGTATGCAAAAGTGTATGATCTCTAAATCATATCCAGTCAGTGTTTCATAGTGTAAGGGTCGATTCAATGGCTCAACTAGAATCTCAAGGTCTCGAATAAGATAACCAACCAGAAAATAATGACTAGCACCTGTGTCTATCAATACGAAAGCCAAAGTATGAAAGACATAGATTGTACCTCTAATCATTCTAGAAGTACCTGGGTCATAATCCTCCACTGCCTACAGCTGTCCCTACCTCTGTCCACTAGCTCCCTAAACCTAGGGTGGACCTCCCGGGGGTGGTGGTGGTAGAAGGTCAAACCGCCAACCACCACCAGCTCCTCTCCAAGCTCCTCTACCATGTCTGCCGCCCCCACGGATCTGTCTGCTCCACACGTAGCCTCTACCTCAGTGGTCCATCCACTACTCCCATGTCAGTAGTACGGCAGGTCGTACTATCTCAATTGAGATGTCACATGCCATCACAAGAGTTGCATCTCCTCTCTCAAGGTAGGCTAGATGCGCCCTGCGAACCATGTACGACAGATCCTATGTCCTAGGATATCCTATGAAAACGTCTCCCACACATGGGTCCCTGACATTGGCTCCCTGCTACCAAGGTATCTGCTCCAGCTCGCTCACTGCTGCCAACTATCGACTATCTCTACTCTAGAAAGAATCTCTCGACCACCAATGCCCGCTCGAGCACCCCGTCATAAGTAGGAATTCTCATTGGGATGATGCTAGCTAAGACATCTCTGTGCAAGCCCCACTCAAAAGGATGAGCTCTGAAGTACTGATCCCTGACCATATCCATTAAGTACCATGAGAGGTCAGTAATCCTCGATGAATAGTCAGCCACCATCATGGTTCCCTACTGGAGCTGATGAAGCGCTTTTATACGCACTGCTCTCATGGTAACTGATGAAAAATCCTCTTTAAATAGATTCTCAAACTCTGACCCTGCAAGAGTCACCTTGTCGTGAGTCTGGATAACCAAACTCCACCATCGCCCTACTGAACCCTATAGAAGGATCACTGCCAGAATCACCATCTGGTCTACTCGTGTCCTGACCAAATGGAAGACTATGGTCACTTCCTCAAGCCATTCCTCTGCTGCCTGAGGGTTAGGCACACCTCGAAACATGAGGGGTATCTATCTCTGAAACTCATGGAGTGCGCTTAGCCTACGCTCCTCCTCCATAGGTACATCAGGCACTAAACACTGCTCCACATGTGGAGGAACAACTAGCACACCACCCGAATGTAAAGCTGGGGGATCTGGTCCCTATATCGAAGCTTCATCACAAAGGGGGTCATCCTCGTGATCGAGCTACTAGATCCTAGCGTGTGTGAATTGCGGTGGCATCCTGTAATGAAAAGATATGTATCTCAGTAAGTGAGTATATCTGGAGAGCTGACTCATGAAGTACATGGAAACCACAACCAATTCCTATATGATGCATGTAACATTACTTTCCCCTGCAACTAGTTTTCTTGTGTTCTGAGTTGAAAAGAAAGTTATCAGAGTCCTGGTGTATGGATACATCGGCCGCCCACACCAACACTGGGGTCCCTGGCCTGATAGCCGAACTCGAAACACTTAACACTATTGCACCAAACCAACTCACAGACTCTTGGTCCTAAGGTAGAACCGACCACCTCTGATACCACACTGTCACAACCCGTGTAACACCCGAGATTTTTATGAGTAATATTTTGTTTTTATGTTATATATATATATATCATCAAAGGAATCTTTCACTACACACTAGCTTGACTTACATTACACGCAATCATGACCTTCCTCGATAGCTTGCGTTGTACGCAATACCGTGTTTCACTAAACAACGATATGCTATTAAAATATTATTAAAACTAGCCGTTATGAATATTAATAACCACTTTTTGAAATTTTATAGATTTTATTTTTCAAAATGGACTTCATTTTTGGATTCGGAATAGCCTAGGGTGAAATTTTGGTATTTTTCTGAAAACATTCATTTTTTGATGAATAGTGAAACCACTAAGTGGTAGGTTAAAAACTGAATTTTGCATAAAACTTAATTTTACCGCTTCTGTGAATGGAATTTCAAAAATTTGACAGACATGGTTGATATCAGTAAGTAAAATGTGGTTCAATGAGATAAAAATAATTTTTTGGTGAATAGTAACTTTTTACTTTTTTTTACCGCGGTTAATAGTAAATATGGTAACTAAGGGTAAATATGATATTAATATTACCCTAACACATGTCCTAATTCTATTGGATACGTTTTATTCGACCAAAACAGCCTTATGAATATAATATGACCATTTAGGTCCACTTGGATTAGGTTATGACATTTAATATTATTTTATTTAATGAATAGTTAAAATAGTTAAAATCAAAGTTTAATAAATAAAACATTTTTAATATGGGGTTATACATAAGATAAATTCGACTATAAATATTCATTAGAAAGATTAAAAGGTTTCCTGCATAATGATATTTTATTTATAATTTTTAGACTTTAAATAAATTAATTTATTTATGACACAGCAATGATGCAGTAATTACCCTTTTAAAGAAAATGTTAACATAATTGATGTTATAAATTCACAAATAAATGTCATTTGAGACATTTTATGAATTAAACTAATTTTCTAGTTTACTATGATATATTATTGTTGATTTAATCAACTTGGTTCGAATATATAATTCTGTTATGACTTTTACAAAAATCATATATCAAATAGTGTCAAAATTGACACAAAATAGTTTTTAAATCAAATATTATATTATTAATTGTTATTTTATTCCTAAAAATCTATTATTCGGAAAAATGACTTAGATAAGGATATATATATTAATAATAAACAACTTGGGGTTCGTTTGGCATGTTATATTAAGTGTATTAACCATATAGTGTAAGAAAACAAAAAGTCACGGTAAAAGTTAAATTATTTAACTTAGAGTTAAATCTAATTGATAAGGTTAAAATAATAGCATAAACTTGTCTAAATACTATTTTCTATTAGGATTTCGACCCATACCCACTTTACCTTCGAAATAAGACCCTTTGGAACCATTATAAACCGATTTTGACTTTAATAAAAAATAATATTTTGAGATATTCCTAAGGTGCCCCTCTCCTCCCTTATAAAAGGGCACCTCCTCCCCCTCCTCCTCACACCAATTTGAGCACTCAAGCTCGTCCAAACCCTGCCAAAATCCCTTCTCCACTTCCCTAGAATAATCCTAGAGGTCCTGGTCTTCTTCAAAAAAACCAATCTACGTTCCCAAAGTGGAGGATTCAAATAGGCGTTTCAAAGAAGAGGTAATATCCATTACCGATCTTTTCAATTTCTTTCTTCTTCAACTTCTTCTTCTTTAGTTGTTTCATGATAAATTAATAACATCATTATTAATTACATACTCATGTGTTATTATAAATATGAAACAATCCTAATTCACCTTCTAATCCATCCTACGGAAAAATGAAATCATCGCGCGTGCGTACGTACGGAATACCGTCTCCACACCGTGGTGTAATCTATTTTCCACCATCACCTTACAAGGATGGGTATAATGGTGTAATGAGTAACTATATATGATTATTATAAAGTGATATTGATACTGAAATAGTATAAATACACTTAAATACAATTCCATGATCGTGGGAACAATATCATCGCGCGTGCGTACGTACGGAATACCGTCTCCACGAGGTGATGCGACTCGTTCTACATGATCATCATTACATAGTAATTATATAAATGAATTAAATGAATAAATATGATATATGTTACACTAATACCGTTCTGGATATAAGGTATCTATAACCTTAAAAGAAGAATAAGAATTTATTCGGCAAAACACGCATAAGAACAAAAGGAAATAAAGACCCGAGTAACAAGTAACAATGAAATATTACTAATAAGAAGCTAAGAATATGACCATATATCATATCAATATGTATTATTCTGGAATAAGTCAATAACATTATTTAAACCATTATACAGGAGCTTCGGACATGTACAAAGCAAATCGGACCTAAGGTAAGGGAAATATCACAATCTCATTTTTATCCGAGATTGTTTATACATTGGTATTTACTGGGGTGTATTTTATCATCCACATCAATGTTTCCTCAATATGTAATATTTATATCCTTCTACAATAGTTTATATTCAATTTTACCCTTCGGTGAGTTTTTAGTAATGAATATGAAAGGAATCTTTTGTCGTTTTTCGTACGAGGTACTTTTTGACTTTTCCGACAAAAGTACGAAGAATGTTTTTTTAACTTATATGGAAAGAATGGATTTTTAAAACATTATTTACAAGAATATTACTTTATAAGTTTTCAAGTTTTTTTTAATCAACTTCTTTTAGTTTATAATTGTATGACACGTTACGAAAAAAAAGTGTTTTTGAAGTAGAAAGGATATTTTCCTCAAGAATGAAGTTCAAATGTTTTATCAAAATTATTTTCCATATAAGATAATACAGGGTTCTGTTTTTATCCCTATTATTACATTGATTTGATTATGTTTTGAGTGAATTAATTTTATGAAGTCATTTACCTTATATGATTTGTTTTATGATGTCATGATGTTTCAAGAATCCCATTTTTGTTACATGTGTTATGAGATGATGTATGATTTATGATTATGTGGCACACATAGGAATGGATTCATTGTAAGATGGGTGGGACCTATATCTCCCTCCAATGCATTGGGTAAAGATTTATATCTCATTAGATAGACATGGCTGGAACGGAAGGTTATTTCGGTTCAGTGATACAGGACTGAAACGAGGAGTGAACTCGGTTCAGAAATGGACTTTGTCCGCTAAGATAGTCTTGGCAATGAGTCATGACTAACAAGAAATGATTTTCCATGATTATGTGTGCATGCCACAAAGTTTCATGTTTAATGTTATGATTATTGGGATCTCATTTTCACTTCTATGATTTTTTCCATGTTAAGATATTATGATCTCTTTTGCAGGTTATGATTTTCAAGAAGATATGATATGATTTTTATTTCCTTTATTTGCCCTTGCTGAGCATTTGAGCTCACCCTTTTTTGTTTGTTTTCTTTTCCCCAGGTCAAGAAGATGGATATTAAGTATAATATGCTAAAAAGGAACCCTAGATGTGATGAAATAAATGGGAGACACTATAAAAGATTTATGAACCAGTTGTTTATGTTTCCCAGTTTCTAAAGACACTATACCTATACGGTCCTTTGTGGTTTTGTCATATGTTGTAATAAGTGTGCTTTAATTTTGAAGTATTAACAATGTATGTAAAGTATGGTTCGTTATAACCCGTCCTAGTGTGGCCTGTGCCACAACTCCCCAAGCCCTCCTCCAATAGGCCAGGGGCTGGTGACTAGCACCGAGTAGGCATATCTCTAACATGGGAGGCATTGCCTATATTATTGTACACACAGACACATCTCCAATCACACAAATCTAAAAATTAAAAACTACTAAAAATGGAATTTCATTAATACACTAAAATTCCAATGAACAGAGTATGACGGGAATGTAAAGTACAGTAATGAAAACCCCTGGGCTAAAAGTAAAACCCAACTGAAAGAGAGTTAGTAACAAATTCCAACCTGTAAGGAAATGTACTGGAACTGCAATCTGTAGCCATACGAACACACCTCAGCCTGTATGATCTCACTGAGCATCGTCTGGTCTAGGTCCGCCATGAATCCTGTCAAAGGCTCGATCGTCTGCACAAGACACAACACGTGGGGGAAAAGCCCGTGTAGAGGTGAGTATAACAATACCCAGTAGGACACCCCAAAACCAAAAAGGAATACAAAAAGGTAAAATACCACAAAGGAATGATACATTCATCTCTACATAGTATATGTTTACAGAACATATAACAAGAATATACAGATATACTCATACATGATCGACTATCGCGATACCACCACAAGGATCCAGCTCAATGATTCCACTATGCATGTAACAAGGAGAACACACTCATAGGTCTGAAGAGAGATACATGAAGCACTCGTTCCGAGAGAACACACTCCACAAGCACTTTAGAAAAAAATGTTCAGATGTGGATCACAACTAATAGATATTGGGTGATTCGAAAAACTAATTCTAAAATAATCCTCTAAGAAGAGAATCGGTGCCCGGGTAATGTTGGTCACATCGATACCAAGAACTCCACCTAGGGTTCCAGGAATGAATAGAGGATCCAGCTCTAAGTCTCACAGAGGGGATTCCAACAACTCTATTCAGGATGTCCTGCTGAAGGGATCATACTCATATATGTTTTAAATGATACCAAAAACCATTAGGATAAAGACCACAGGGATGAACCCTAAGGAAACTAGTCCAAGTCACTGAAGGAAACTAGCTCAATCCATGTAAAACAGGTTACACGGCATGTAGTATAGTTACACACCGTGTTCCTTGACTCTAGGTACTACCCATTTAAATGGATTTTGTCACCCATCCAAACTGTGTAAAACTCAACTACACAGTGTGTAGAAGGATCACACACCGTGTTCCTTGACTTTGGGTACTACACAGGTAAACGTCCTGTGTTTGGAATCGAAGTCGTGTAGGAAATAATATAAATAGCATGTATGTCGAAGCCCACGTCGTGCCCTATCAACTGGAAAACACCAGTGTACCCTGGCCATATGGCCATACATGGTGTCCGTCCGTGCCCCCCAGCCGTGAACCAGTACACGGGTTAGCTCGTGTATCTGGCCGGATCTGGCCTGAGAAGGGTATACACACCTTGTCTTGGGCCATGTACCCCACCCGTGTCCGTGTACTCCCACAGTACACGCCAGGTGGCCCGCCGATGAAGACACGTCATGTAACCAGACTAAATGGCGTGTAGTCAAGAAAATTTCCAGAAGCATCGTCTTCCTCCTCGCACCTCGGACGGATCTCCAAATCGTCTTTATCTTGTCTATTTTCCGCGAAACCCAATATTATGGGCCGCCTCGTCATCTTGATGTCGAATCTGTGGGTTTTGGGCCTTCGATCGGCTCCAAAATTTGATTCCGATTATCCGTGCCAAAATCACTCGAAGAAATAAATCTTCTGATCCACTTCGATCCGTTCGTCGCCACCACCATCGAACCTCCATGGTGTTTTCCCAATGATAGATCTTTATTTTGGGATCGTTGCGTTGCCCAACGGATGCGTAAAGATCTATCGTTCATACCTTTGTGATGAACGTGTAGAACAGACACGAAGAACATGAGAATATGGGGAAGAAAAACACAACAAATCGAGAGGGACGAACCTCGATCAATTTTCGTGTTGATCTTGGTTCATCACCATTATAAGGTTGAACGAAACCAAAATAACTCAAGAATCAATTCCCCAAATTCCCGAAAAAATCCACTCCCACAAAATATGATCGATTCGCGGGCTAATCTGCTCATGGATTAGTTCGTGTTCATCATAGGAGTCAAGAATGAGAAATAATCACAAAGATATCAAATGCCCTACCAGGATCTGCGGTGTTCGTTGGCGAAGATTTGGTCGTTGTGTCGTCGTCACCGGTGAAATTCGTCAAGAACGTCGTCGCCGCGTTGGGGGTTTCCTCAAGTACTTTCCTAGAGCCTCCAGGGGTTTCAGGGTTATGAGGTCAGTAACCCTAGACCCCTTATCAAGACTTTATTTAAAAAGGATAAAATTTATTCGCTGCAACAAAATTTAAATTAAATATTTTAATAAAATATTCTTTTACGGTTGCGTCCAAAAACTGGATTTCACCACCGACCTGTGTCATCCTATGTTAGGTCTCCCTTAGGGTAAAACCACAGCTCTGGACCCAATGGTGCCCTCTAATTTCCAATCTGAGAACCCTTTCATGATTTATTCTACTTCATCAGAAAAACAACATGTTTCTGTTATTTAATTATTTAATTAAATTCAAACATTTGTTCCGGGCTCACAGGGCCTTGGAACTGCGCGCCGTCTCAAAGACTGGTCTCAAATTAATTCCCATATAATATTAAAAATAATACATTGAAAAAGAAAATTCGGGACATTACAAATGATTTGGAGGGAGATATATGTCCCACACATCTAATATTTAAATCATTCTTTTGTGTTCCACAAAATAAACATAAATCATTAATAATAACCCAATGAATAAAATGGGTTTCATAAACATCATCCCATCAAAACACAATCCATAAAAAACAATGGATATAATTTCATCAGAAACAAAATCAAACCATGTAAATAATATGATCATTATACTTGAATAATAACCATAATAATTAATTTAATCTTAGATGGAAAATTGTTATGAATAAACACTTGAAATGAATTCTTGAGGAAAATATCCTTTCTTCTTCAAAATCATTTCCTTTTCACAAAATTCTATTTTATATTAATAGAAAATGATTTTTTTTGGAAATAATCATGAAATAATGTAGAGGAAGATTCATGAAAATAAGGCGTTAAAAACTGTAAAAATCCATTCTTGCTGTATAAGTTAAAAAACATTTTCCTTGAACTTTTTCTGAAAAGTCAAAAAGAACCTCGTATTGCAAACAAAATAATGATTCCTTCCATACTAAATAATAAAAGCAAAAAATGGGTAAACATGAATTTAAACATACATGGAAGAATAATAACACTTTATGAATGATTTTTTAAATCATGGACATGGATGATAAATATAACCCCAGTAAATACATTATAATAAACAATCTGTGATAAGAACGAGTTTGGAATAATTATCCCTTACCTTATGTACAATTTTTTCCATATTTGTCCAAGATTCCTGTATAGTGGGTTTAATAATATTATTAACTTGTAACAGAAACGTAATAATATTTATGATATCATATATGATTCACTTATGACTTTATATTACCCTTTCATTTGTCAATTCCATGTTAAAGCCGCATTTTGGGTAAAATCTTTTCATTTACCGTACATGTTTGGACTTGTTGTTCTTGGTATTATTATTACTTATAACATGATTTAATTACATAAAAAATGTAAATAATGATTTATATATCATATATATTCAGTATATATATATAATAGATAGATAAATGAAATTAAATACACTGTTCACAGAGACGGTAGACCATACATACACATGAACGCTATTTTCATTTCCTTATTGAATTGAATCGATGTAAGTAGATGATATATATATATATATATATCCAGTAGCATTATTATGTCATATATTTCATGATTATTTATTATATATATACATTATAATCATTATTGAATGGTTAACACATAGAATGAATATCATCACGTCGTGGATACTGTAATCCGTACGTACGCAGGAGCGATGATATCATTACCATAATTTTTTAATGGTATTGGAGTGGATGATAGAATATCTCAGAATTAGTATAATTGTTATAATAATCATATATAGTTATTATTTACACCATTATACCCATCCAAGTAAAGTGGTGGTGGAAAATAGATTACACCACAGTGTGGAGACGATATTTCGTACGTACGCACGCGCAATGATTTCATTTTCCATAGGATGGATAGAAGGTGAAATAGGGTTTTTTCATATTTATAATAACATATAAGTAAACATGTGGTACTGGAGTTATTAATTAATAATGAAAAAACTCATATTGAGGATGTTGGAGAGGAAATAAGTTTGAATGAATCTATAAAGAATATTACCTCTTCTTCGACGCACCATCTCTTAACATCCAATTAGGGCACTGATTTGGTATTTGATGAAGCCAAGGAACTCTAGTAGATTTATATGGAAGTGGATAAGTTAAATGGGTAGGTTTTGGATGAATTTTAAAGCTCAAAAATTTTCTAATGTGGAGAGGGAGGAGGTTCCCTTTTATAAGGGAGGAGAGGGGCACCTTGGGAAACCTAAAAAATATTAATTTATTATAAATTAAAACCCCACATAAAAACATAAAAATATGACTCAATTAGAATATGAGTTGAGATATGGTTTTAATCTCATCAACCAATAACATTGAGACATGTTTTACCTTTATTTTAAAACATATCATTCTGATTTATCCTTTTTTAATCTATTAAATTTTATTACCGGTAATAGTATTCTAAATTTTAAATTGTTATAAATGCATACTTATATGTTGTAAATTAACCATAATTGGATACTTTATAAAATTTTAGACCATATAATTTTCAATTTTTAATTGTTAAATATTTTTTTTATTTTTAAATAATTTAATAATATGTTATTTTTATAAAATACCAATAGTGTAAATTTTGACACTATTCATTTATTTGAATTTAAATAAAATACACACATATATTTGAAACAAAAGATTTAATAGGTTACTAACATGTCATATTATTCTATAAAATTCGTGGATCATATGAATTAGTCCATATAATATTTATTTTTAGACATTATGAATATTTATATTAGTAAATATTTCATTTATCATGGTTAAAAGGTAAATCTGGTAAATAATGGAAAAAAATATTATATTAATATGAAATTACCATAAAATGTGTTATACTCCCATTAGATGATATATTTAAAACCATTGGCCTACTTGGGTCGATTTTGGGACCCCATAGAGCCACTTAGAAGTGATAATGACACATTATATTAATTAATTTAAAGTAAAGACAAAAATTAAATAAACATATATCTTTATGTAAATCAATTTTTTATGGGGTAATATAAGTAAAATATTCAACTATAAATATTCATTTGAAATATAGAAGGATTTACTATATAATAATATTTTATTTATAATTTTTAGACATCAATGAAATAAAATTATTTATGATACAATGATGACGCAGTGATTACCTTATTTATAAATGATTTAAATAAATGAGATTATAAAATTTAAGAAACTATACAAAAAATATCCAATTAATATTTGATGATTTTATTGTGGAAAATTTTAATCATATCTTCATATTTAATTAGTTTTAGACCTTTTTAAACTGAAAATATGTTTATAATAAAATAATGTTTTCAAACATTCATAAATAGCACATCCCCCCCCCTTATAAAAAGCCATCACATAAAACCCATTACTCACACCTCTCAAGCCCCTTGTATCTTCCAACCTCTACCCAAATAAACTCTCAAGATCAATGTATTACTCCTAGAAGCCTTAACTTTGTCAATAGGTACTTCCATAAATTCTTTTGATTCAATCCAAATTGAGTTACCTGATTTAAATGTAACATATTCTCTTAAGTTCTTTTCTTTTATTTTTCTTCTCCAACCCCCTTAACTCTTCTTATTCATTTTTTACAACAACAACAGTATATTCCATATACTAGGTTTTTTTATGGGTATGATTATAACTAAACATACACACATATCTATTTAATTGGTAAAGAACATACTATTTCTGTGGACGACGAACTACTGCCTCACGAAACGATGATTGTTTAATATTATCCTACCATATATTTTGGTGGACATTAATATGTTACTGTATTTATATGTCATATATATTATTTATATATATATTGTATTTATAATTCTGTATTTTTCAATAATATCACACCTTTATGGTTTCCATAATGGTTGAATATGACAATTTCATTCGAGGAAGTGCAGACTACCGCCCCCTTAATGTTATATGACTCGTTCATCACATATGTGGAATGTATAAAGGATGGAGTTAATGAAATTATATATTATATTACACTATAAATTTAATATACCTATGTATCACTATGTTCTCAATCCATTAAAATATGAAATATAAATGAAAGTATCATTCATGCGTACGTACGGCTTACAGTCTCCATGAACAATGCATTCCATTACTTACCTAAAAAATTTATTTACTATTATAAATACATATATCTACTGGATATAAATGATATATATGATATCTAAATCATGGATAACATTCTGGAGATAATATAATTTTCACAACATGGAAAAGATGTAATTATAAGAAGTTCATTTTTGACCCATGTACCAAATATAGACAAAACGACTGTTATTAACAGAAATGATAACATAATGTTTATAATATTGAAATAAGTGATATAAAAAGAATAATAAATTTTAAAACAGTTCTTAAGAAATTATAAATTAACTTTTTTTTATTATTCAGGAGATTACAGAACAAAAAAGTCACATCAGACACGAGCTAAGGGACTTTGTCTCAATCTCCTTTCATTGAGGCATATTTTGATTTATACACAAATTTATTTTATACAGTGTATAAACCCCGTTTACATTTAATTTCATTAAAAGGTAATAATTTCTCTAGGAATCATTTTACCATATGAAAAAAATGATTGTTTCTTTTTATCATACATGGGGACAACGTCATTTTGTCCATCACGAGAGTTATTTGATTTTTGGATTCCTTAACAAGCTGTAATGTTTTTGAATGGAAAATAAATACCATATACTCTTTTACATATTTTTGTATTGAAAATGGTATTTATAAATGAATGATTATGTCAATATATTTAAGTGATATATTGTGATTTCAATGTGGAAATGTTATCTTTACTTTATGTATGTTTTATGTGTTATGAATATGTTATAGTTCTTGGGCATTGATTACATATAAGTATGGTTCCATGATAAAACTCAGGCGGGTGAGCCCGAGATATCTCTCTAGTGCATTGGGTGATGTGAAGAAGGTAATCATTAATGTCTCTCTAAAAATATTTAAGGAATTTCTATAATGGGTACTCCAAATGTAACTCCTTATATAGATGAAAAAGCTACAACGTAAGTATGTTATGAATTCCAGAAGAAACCTTAAGGATTTATGATTTATATGATCTTTTCATATATTTTATGATTTCATGAGGTGTGATAAAGATCTTATTCGTGGTTCGTATTGATGTACTAATGATTTGTTTCTAATTTCATAATACTTTCTATGATTTTTATGCCCATCCCAGGTTTTTGAATTTTTTTTCACAAGACATAAAGATGAATAGGGTCAAAGATGGGATCAAGGAAAAGTTATGATGTCTAAAACATGGAACTAGACATGAATCCTTTTTCAAGAGTTTTTATTTTATGATCAAAATGGAAACTAATAAGAAGTGTCCACTTTGTAATTTTTGAGATGTAATGTAATATTTATGACCTAATTCTCTAAAACTCTAAACATGAAAAGATCCCCAATTTTAATTATTCATTTAATTAAATATTATGTAATTTTTAAGGCTAGGGCCTTATAGTTTTTAATGGTAATTTTTAATTTTTACTTTTCAGTGTATATTTTTGTACATTAAAAATACGTGTAGCGTGTAGAATAGAGTATTGAGGAAATTAAATTGATCTGAAGAATATATTTTTTAAATTTTCATGGAGTTACATTTGACCTCCCTAAAAATGAACATATCCCTCAAATTTTATAAATATCATATAAGAATAAAATTAAACATCATTCCTCGTCATTTCTTTTGGTTCCTACATATATTCTTTAAAATTGTGGTTTTACCATAAGACTTTGAACACGTGAGTTGTCTAGTTTCATAGAACATTATATACATGATTAATAAAATACATAGACTATTTTTCAAAGTAATGATCATGTTCTAGTGGTTGACCCTCTGTGTTCAATAAATGTGAATTATCCAGTTTCTAAAACCTCATATCAGATACATGGAACACATCATGGAAATGTGGGAGGATCTATGGAAGCACCAAAAAATATGAATCATTAAATCATTTATTAGGAAACATGAAAAGACTAATATACCTAGGTATCAGATTCTATCTCTTTCTATATATCATAACCCTCTTCTATGGATAATTTTTCAGAAAAACCATCTCTCCAACCTCAAATTCGCAGTTATGTTTACAATTAGCAGTTAACCTTTCCATCAATAATATTCTTATTAACATGATGTTGAATGGTTTTGAATTTATCTTACTATTTCCTCTTCTAGATTTGGCCGTAATATATTTTATCTCTAAACTCATACAAGTATATGAGATCTCTATACTTCATTTCAATATAAGGACTCGTAAAAATTCATATGATTATTAATTAAAATACATTATTCTTTTAAAACTCAAATAGAGAAAGTTGTTGATCTAAAAAACTATTTATATCCATATTAAAAGACCATATAATATCCTCTAAATTTAACTTGTTCTATCAAAATAACCATATATCCCAAGAAGATAAATAGTTCAAAAACTCAACTCTGTAATAAGAGTTTTCTGAAGACATAACCAAAAAATTATGGTAGACCATGGATCATGATTAGATAAAATAAAATGTAGTGCATCATGATAATTTTCCACTTCAATAATGTATATCTGGAAAAGAAAATATAGATATAAATATCCTCCTATAGTGATGTGGATTTTTGTCTCTGTATGGAGAATAATTATAACCCATATAACATTATTCTCTTCATATTCTTTCAGGATTCCAATTAATTCTTTCTCACTTCCATTTTGGAATGGGTAATGGTTGCAACATACCCTTTGACATTGGTCTCTCATCCTTAAATATCTGACATCCCAATCACTAATATATAATTTTTTTCAATATCACTTTTTATGATGTCCCACTAGAAATCATCATTAATATCTCTAACTTTTCTTACATCTAGGATAAATAGTGTATTATGTTCTATATGATTCCTAAAAAAGAAACATCTTCAAATGTGGAATGGTTGGAACTCATAGGTGGTTCCTGATCCTTACAATTACATTATAATCATGTTTAAACTAATTCACACTTATAACCTTATTCAATATCACTAGATCATCATTCAATTACTCTTTAATCATTTCATAGATATATGGTTGAAAACTAATTTGAGTGAGATAATATTTTTCCCCTTCCATCTATATTTATAGAACTATCCTTTGAATATATATATATATATATATTGGTTGTATTTTGATCTATATCATAGATAAGCTAGCATGATCTTTTCGACTCAAAGCATCCTAAACCTTGTTTTCATTCATAGTGTGGTAATATATTGATTAGTCATTATATTAAATTAGCTCTATCCAAATTCTCAAGAACATATTTAACTAATTCTTTTTAAATATATACTTTAAGAATTTTGATAAATATCAATATCACAATTTTCCTTTTAAATTTAATTTCTCTATATATTCAATTTAAAAAATACATCAACATAATCCAAATATTATGTTGGGTAATTCTTCTAATACCCCTTCAATTTTCATGTGGCATAAGATGTTTCTATATCATTATACCAGATAATTAATAATAGTCCCTTAATCAATGCATCACTGTAGATTAAAAAACCATCCCCACTATATGGTAATGTACGAATTGGTGTATTGACTAACAGTCTATTAAATTCCCCAAAAGTTTACACACAAATATCCATACAAAGGAACCTATACACCCTTTTATGTTATCATTGTGAGTCAATAGGAAAATAATGGGAAATTTCCACAAAAAATTGATAATATTCAACCAAATAAAAAAACATATAGATCTTAGTCCCCAAGGTTAGTCTATCCTAACATTCAATAGATTTCTTCTTTGATGGATCCACCTATATGCCCTCACATGAAGTTATAGGTCCCAGAAATGAATCTATTTTAATAAAATATAACACTTTTTAAAAAAAATTATATTGTTCAACATTATGTTGTTTCATTAGTACAATCCTCAAATTCACTCCATTATCTTCTTTTCTCTTTACATATATATTAATATCGTATATAAAGTCTACAAAAATTTAATCATAGTAATTTGTAAATACACTATTCATTTAATCTATTATTATAATGTGGGAATTAGTAAGACCAAATATAATATAAATATCTTAATATGGTATATACACTGTACAGAAATATATCATGGGTATATACTCCTTATTATCCCTAAATTAAATATATACAAAATGAAGGTAAATCATGAAAATGTATTGATATCCACGTAGTAGATAAAATTTTCATCATTACGGGGTAGTGGATGCATATTATTTATTGTGATATTATACATTTTTTGGAAATTAATGTTGACTCACATAGATCCATCATTATTCTTGACAACAAGAATAGGTTAACGCAAATGTGACACACAACGATTAAAAACTCCATTGTATGGATTATCCAAAAGATTCTTTCTCAATTCCTATAACTCAACAGAGGAATCCATTATGGATTCTTTGAAACCATTATTGCATGGGATATAATATCAATTAAGAACTCAAATTCATGATTTGGTAGATGGATAGGAAAATATTCAATAAATAAATGATAAAACTCCTAGATAATAAGAACCTCATTGATAGTGGGTTCCCACATAACCATATGAGATGTAAAATATTTTTAAATGAAAATCAGGACCCATATAATGTGTTTAATTTCCATTGGATGTTTATATTTATCAGCATACATGACGGTGATTATATGATGGTTTATAATATAAAATGTTACTTCCCTATAATGGAAATTAGTGTTCTCTTGGAATAGGGAAGGCCACTCCTTCCAAAGATAACATCAAATTCGCCGAGAGGGAGAATTACAAGATTTCAAAGAATCACATTCCCAAAAACCTAACATAGAGATTATTAATACAATTGAGATTTGGATATCACACCATTAGTGTATTTAAATTTTAATTAATCATATAATCATTTTGCATAACAATTAATATCCATAAATACTATTCATGATATGAATGATCTCACATGGATAAGATCAAATATTTTACTATAATATTTGATCATACATATTACCAAATCATGTTTATCATTCTATATTAAATCATAGAGAACAAAAAAATGGATAGCATGACCAAAATGAGTCATTAATCATAGTGAACAATCATGAAATATCATTCATTTGGTGTGAAAATCATGAGGAATTTTTTTTAATATATGAAAACATAGGTTTAACCTAGATCAATTGTGGTAATTACTTACTCCAATCCGTCATGTTGGTTCATAAATAGTTCATTAATTTTAAAAACATATATACATGTAGTTTCAAACCATGTGTTCAATATGGCCTATTTTTGGGCACCTAGTGACGATCGAGTCCATCTAAATTTCCCCTTCTAAACATTATTACACCTATACACAATGTTTCTAGAAACACATCCATATGTAATATATTGAAAATGATGTAATTTATTAGAAACCACTTGCTCTATCATTCACTAAAATTCTAGTTCATTTTCAAATAAATTTACTTATCCTTAGTAATATTTTTATATATATTCCTCATTACATCTATAACATTTCCTCATAATAGTTTTCAATGATTAAGAAATAATTTATTCTAATAACAACTGTATGGACCAATGTTCATCATACCAATTTATTATATATTAAAAGATGAATATTCCATTCCTTATAATAAAATGCACATCATGAACAGAATGGATTAGTGTACTTCGATGCATGAAACTAAATATTCTAATTTCATGAAGGATATTTACCTATTAAAATAAATAACATCGTACATGGGAAACTTCAAAGAGATACCCTTCTTTCAACCTTACATCATAACCAAGGGAATATAAAGAAAAGAAGGGGTGAGAACAGATTCTCTATAAGGATAATCAAGGGAGATAAAAACATAACATGAGAATAAGGGTGTGATAAAATAAGGATAACATTTGAAAACCATATACATTATTTTATAGATTATAAACATTTTTCAAGGAATAAATTATGGAATTTCATAAGAATATATACATGATGTAATTATGATCCATGAGATAAAAAATTGATATAAAACATATATTTTTTGGAATATATATAATAATATAAATAGAATGTCAATATATCCCACCGCGACATTCCTAACATGCTAGGCATGGGATAACCACCTATGTACTGACGTAGCATAATTGATAACCTCTCATATACCCTCTTTTGGGATTGTGATATCCTTTCATGTACCCTTTGAGATCATATTACATTAATTAATTTCCAATAAATTCGAAGGACTTATAGGTCTCACTCGTCCATGGTTATTACATTACAACCACAATTGGTTGTAACATATCCACGATAATTTGTTATAACGTAACAACCCACCTTTGATATAGTATAACTACCATAAAATAATAAAATCCAAACATATGTGTCCCAAAAGATCATAAAAAATTAACTAAATTAGATAACAAGAAAATAAAATGGTTTAATCAAATATTTCATCACATCAAAACTCATGTAAAAGAAATAGGTTTCATAAAGAAGTCATTATTTCATCATAGTAAAACACAAAACAAAGGAATGGGTTTCACAAAAATATTTACCTAAAAATCAGAAACTATCAGGAGAAAAAAATAATGGTTCCATCATATCAAATCCATAGTAAATATTAAGTATCATCAATTTATATTATATTAGATGTAAATTTATTTTGAAAGATTTGTTTGATGATTTTTTTAGGATAATGAACTTATGAATTTTGAAAATTACATTTTTGAAACTAACAGTTCGAAATAAATTATGAAAATAATACTCATGGAAATTAATATTTCCATATATAAAGGAATCATTATGATATTTAGTGATTTCTTCAATTCATTACCCATGTTAAGGTATTTCTCATCTATCAAATCTGTTTCCTCTTTATTTGGGTGTACATTCGGGCTCCATAGAATTGAGATAATTGATGTGGATAATGAAAAAAATTTCAACGATGTATGATTATATGAATTAATAGAGACCAATTATAAATATATCAAAGTCTATTGGTGGTTCACCATTGGTTATGCAAACACTGGAGGTGGTTTGTTTTATTTCTTCTGAGGCACGACTATTCACTACATGCGGTGAATTTTCAGGACATGAATTGTTACACATTGTTTGTTGGTTTCAGAAAAGTTGTTCTAAATTGGATTATAGAAAGATATATATACAGTCCAGGAGTTAGGTTGACATCATGATATTTTCTTGGTCTATTTTTTAATCTTAGTGGATGTGATTTTTGACTTATTTTATTAATTATGAAATCCATTTCATGAAATGGTTTGACTTCGTGAATGTTTCAGGATTAGTTACTTTTAGGGATAATTATTTGTGATTAATTAGACATTCAATGTAATGATTATATCCCTAGAACATGGATCTATACAAAGTGTTTTTGGGGATCTCCTATCCACCTACATCAATTCTTAAATAATTTATCTTCATTATGGATGCTATGCATCTTTATGGGTTTGTGATCATTCATATTCTTCATTTCCTTAGGCCAATGTTGAGTTATTATGATGAATTCCTAGATATATTATTATTATGGTGTTTATTATAATGATTCCTTCTATTTTTTTGTGAGATATTCCCCCATATCAAGAACATTGTGTTGGTTTTTTTATAGCATGAATTTTTCATAAGTAATATTTTTTGTTATCTTCTATATAAACCATTTTTTATGCTAAACTTATTCAGAAATGCTGGGATTGATTCTAGGGCATTGGATACTATCTTTTTCATCCATGTTGGTGGATGATTTTTCAGACATCTATGACCTGATATTGAGTTTGGTGATTCCATGTCTTTCATATGGTGGATGAAATATATTGCTCTAGTTTTTATAAATAATTTAATAAGAAAACTGGAATATTTGATTTTTTGTGTGTGTTTTTTTATAAAATAAAATTATCAATTTTATTGGTAAATAAAATGGAATTCTCAAATAATTTTAAAATAAATTTATTAAATTGTTTTTAACGACTGGTTTTGATGAAATGGTTAGGAAAATGTAGTACATAAAAAGTTTTGGTTACCTAGTAGGAAGGTGTAGAAATATGGATCATTCATTGATACTATTTGGGGTCTACCCATTTGGTGTTTCTCTTCTCCCTAGGTAGGATGTTCTATGAAATATTTAGACATGTTAAGATTTTAACTTGTTAGGGTGTTCTAATACACTCTAGATTCAATTCATATATCAAGATAGATGATTCAGGTGATTGTCTATGTCTTTTTATTAGTGTCATAGCTCGACTGGCCTATAGTGATTTAGGGAATGTTGTTACATGTACATTGGTTTATACTAGATTTGATATAATGTGTGAAAATTTATTGACTTGAATGCTTGATGTATATGAGATTCATTGGAACTATTTTACCTAGATTATTTATAACTATAAAAACGATGGAACTTTTTTACCATGATTTTGATATAAAGTATTTTCAACTAATTATCATGATATTATTTTCAATAATTTTTTAGAATATTTGGATTTTTGTATAGAGTATTTATAAGGAATTGATTGGGGGTATTCATATAAGCCTATTTAGCTCACACACTATTCACCCATTCATCGGTTTATAGACCTTTTTGTGTCTTTCGATATAGGAAAAGGAACTTCACTACAATGAAGTGGGGATGTTTCATTTAGTTTTGTCAATGTATCTAGTGGTGAGATGGTGTGAGGTCACACATGTTATTTCATGGAGTAGCTTTTTCAGTTTTAGTTGTCTTTTGTTGTGGTACTTGTATCATGTAGGATGTTTAGCTTCTTTTAAATTATATCACTTATATTGTTTCCTATTGTATTTTACATATATTTATTATTCACTCAACATTTTTTTCATTATTTCATGTATATATATATATATATCATGTTGTCTAATTCAGGTTGGGAGAAATAATTCCCCCATATATTTTTTCTTTCATGTTAGTCACCAGCCCATGGGGATTTGGAATTTTATTCAGGTATTTGGAGGTTCTGGTTGGGGACCATTTTTAGAGGGTATCATGGGAAATTTAATCATAGTTTGTTATTAGACTGAGGTTTTATTCCTGTTTTTGCAAGTGGGTAGACCTTAAATTGGATTATTTGGATGTGATATGTTGGTTGTGGTGAGTTCAGGTATAGTTCCTTCCGTAGATAGACTCATGTTACCATGGGATATAGGGATATGTGTCTCATGTTTTATGTTTCTGATATTAATCTCATTTTTCATATGGTTTACTAGTTTCAATTACGATTATCATATTTTTTTTATTGTTATTCTATTTCATTTATTCATAGTATACCTCTGAGAAATATTACTTATGTTCCTCAGGATGGTGTAGCAGATTCTCCTCAAGGTAAGAATCATCTAGATTTATGTATTATCAATGCTATCATGAGAGCAGTTCTTTATGTTATCCAAAAAATACTACATGTTTATCAAATAATTTTTGATGTTCTGATAAGAGTTATAGGAATTTTTTTGATCACAAGAGTTCATATATGAGAACCCACCATCCATTAAGGGTAATAATTTACCTCAATATGTTACAGACTATCCAGATATGTTTGAGAAGATCAATATCTTTTAAGATACCTTCGAAAATATCAATTTAATGTATGCAGATTTCAGATTTGAGGGTCCTCATAAGTGATGGTAGGATTCCATTTTGTAGGTGGTAGACATGTGGGATTGTACTGGAAGGGTTTCAAGACTCTATTCTTCAAGAATTTTTTATAGAGTCCCTAATGATATTGTTGTCTCTAGAGTTCCTCTCCTTATAGTATATTGTTTTTTTTTGTGTCGTTATAAACAAATCAGTTGATGGAGATGGTTTTTTATCTATAATGGTTGTAAATAATGACTAAATGATGTCTTATAAGATTCGATAGTTTTTTTGATAGGATATCAGATCACTAGTAGTTTTGTGATTCTTTTGAATTTTGAAAATATAGTAGAAATGGAAATGATGAAAGAGATGGATATGAAAATAAAGGACAGTTATTATGTCCCTTGTCTTCTACTTGGTGGTATCATTAATGGTTTTTAATGAAAATGATAAAATGGAATGGTAATCAGAGTTGTGGTGGGGGTGGCTGTCAGTTTAGTGGAACCTCAACACATTCATTTATATCAATTAGTGGGCCAAAAACAAACTTTCAGTGTGGAAGGGATGGTCACACCCATCCTTTTTATTTCACACATGTCAGGCTGTCAAATTATTATGGATTCTATATTCAAGTAAAAAATTTCATTCATTATATTTCTACACATCTTTATTTAAATGGCTCAACATATCCAAATTATTCTATGGCATATTCAGATGCTTTATAGAATATTGGTCACTAGACATATCCATCAAGAGTGATGCACTTTCATGTTATAGATGAGTTTCTAGCATAGGTATATGTTGGTCCAAAAATAGTGAGAGGTTTCGTCTATACTACACTTATAGTACTGAAATTTTTATTTGATATAGGTTCCTCCCACATGTTTATATATGCCTATTTTTTGAGAATGATTAAAATTGAAACAAAACTCATGTCCATTATATGGATCTAGAAAAACTAATTATAATTTGGAAATGGTAGGAGTTTTATTGTCCTTATTATTCTTTGTTGATAGCTAATGTGGAATTAGTATGTGTTTTCTTACTCTTGATCTGAAACAATTTTAAATAATCATTATAATGGATTGTCTTATCACTCTCCAGGTTTGGATTTTTTTATCATTGATGTGTTTTGGTCTTTTATTCCCAAGGGATATATCGGGTTTCTCATAGATAATGGGATATATGGTCTGGTCAACCTGGACCTTCTTCCCTAGAGCTCAGGGTTATTTGTATACTATTGAATTGGTTCCCAATGTTGCTTATTCAATTTAATATATTCCCACTAATTATATGTTATCAATTTTACATAATTGGATACTTTATATCCTTACAGACCATATAATTTTCAATCTGTAATTTTTAAATATTTATGTGATTTTTAAATAATTTATTAATATGTTATTTTTATAAAATACCTATAGAGTAAATTTTGACACTATTATTTTATTTGAATTTAAATAAAATACACATACATAATATATTCGAAACAAAATATTTAATAGGTTAAAAACATGTCATATGCTTCAAGAAAATTATTGGATCATATTAATTAGTTTATATAGTATTTATATTAATATTTTTCAAACTATTTATTTGATCTTTCTCTCAATAAAATAATTACTACAACATTTTTGTATAATTATTTAATATACTTATTTGTAGAATAGAAATAAAAAATAAAAAAATATGATGAATATAAATCTAATATATTTCATAATAATACTTTTAGTCGAATTTATCTTCTAAAACACCCTTCTTTGAAAATGTTACGTTTATTAAATTATGAAGGTGACAACTTTGACATCATTTAAAATAAAATAATATAATTGTCGTAATCACTTATATAAGGATCCAAATGATCCAATATTTGACTTTTGGATGATTATGGTTTATGGTTACACGAACAATAAGATTTTTTCTAGTTTTTGGGCCCTTTAATGAGTATTGGTAGTATAGTGAAAACTATATTATTGATTTTTCACTATGTAAATAATTTCTACATCAATAATGTATAAGATATTAAAGAAATTATATATTTATTAAAAATTAAAAATAAATTACCATGATAAAGAAAAACATTTTAGATTTCAAATGAGTATTTTTAACCGAATTTATATTCTATATAATTTATATTAAAAATAATTTAATTATTAAATTTTGAGTGAGATATATTTCACTATCATTTAAATAAAATAAATTAAAGGTCTTAATAAAATAAAAGTGGGTTTTAATAGATACCATTTCAACCCAATTATATTTTACGAAGATATATGATCGTCCAATTATATTAAGACAAGTGTTAGGAAAATTTTATAATATTATTTTTACCCTTAATTACCTAGTTTACCTTTAACTGTGGTAAATAAAATTTACCGTAGTTACTATTCATACTGCCCAAAAATAAAAAGTAGACTATTAACATAATTTGGACATATAGATTCCAAATATGGAATATATTTTTCCAAATTCAAAACATCGACTTTTCAGTAATTAATTTAAAATTAATCCCGTTGTAAAAAATGGGTTTTCATTTACAACATTGCAAAAGATTGAATTGATTTTACCTACGAATTCAATGTAAAATTAATGCTAATGAAATAAATTATGTTAAATGGTAAAAATATATCATATTTATACTTTAAAAAATTTACTATTTTAATTTAACCATATAAATTATCTCTATGAAAAAAGTTGTTTTTAAATAAAATTTAGTGTGTTTTTACAATTCCTCAAAATAAGAACATTGTCAGAAAAATATAAAAAATCTATACAATGTAAATTTTTATATCCCGATTCAAAAGAAGATGTATATTTTGTAAAATTTATCTTATAAACCTGTCAAAAATTATATTTAAAATGGGTGCATCATCAAAAGGCGGGAAAACTGCATTTTTTGAAAAATATTTGTTTTATCCGAAAAATTGATTTTGTTCTCATACATCATTCTGTAAAATGTGTAAAATGAATTATAATGTTATAAAATTCAAAATTAGGTTAATAATATTCTACAAACTAGTTTATAATAATATTATAAAAATATATCTTTGTTTAGTGAAACTCGATATTGCATACAACACACAATATTGAGGAAGGTCACTCCTGCTTGTAATGCAGGCGAAGTCAGGGTTGTGTGTAGGGAAATATTCCTTTGGTGTTGCATATAACATACTAAAAATATATTTCAGTTATACATTCATCAAAATCTATACTTGGTGTTGTGTAAAATGAATTTTATTCGAAATAACTTGAAATTGTGTGCATCACAAGCCAATAATAGTGTTGTGTATACTACAACCTAATACGGTGTTGCGTATAGAACAAGAAAATCTTGGTGAAGAGTAAAAAAAATACATCGAAGAAATTAAAAACAATAATTCTCATAAAATCTTAGGGTGTTACATTCTACCCCCCCTTAAAATGAATTTTGCACTCGAAATTCGTCATGGTTATAAATGGTTTTCTACTTGAAATATTCTTTCATAGATACCGACATCGTCAAAAAGAATACTAAAACTCAATTTTAAAAAGGAAATTTAGAAACCTAACAATCATCCTAAGTAACTCATCATTGGGTTTCCACATATGAGAATATATGTAAAAATATGGATATGGAATAAAAATCTAACCATCATGTTTTGATGGGGAGTGGTTGAGAACATGGCTATGAAAAAGCCAACAATCACAATGGCATAAATTTGTGATGACCTAAGGTACCATCTGGTTCATCTGATATGACGGTACTATGAAAACATTTTTGGTTTTCAAGATCATTTCCCTAATGTTGTAGAATTTTTTAATTAAAAGAAATAATTACTTGATTTTGGTACAGTCTCACTGTTATTTCTGCCTTGAACAATTTCCACTTCATCTCTTAAAGAAATGAAGTTAAATTTTTCGTTCATGAAGCATTAGCAGATAATTCTATAGAAAAATAGGTTATTCCATCTATCTCAAACATAAGGTTAACAAAAGTTATTAAATATACATAAGTCCATCTATGGTGAGATTAATCGTATATGCTTCCAAAAATGGACTTATACTTTATCTATAATACTAATTAATAAAATAAATCTAGTTTCAACTAACCAAGGACTTTCTGTAGGACAGTGGAAGGCAATAAAGGCCTGTCGCACTTTGATTGTGGGTTAGATTCACGCAGCCCTGTCGGACGCGACGGGTTGTCACCCATCCTACGGGTTGTCACTCGTCCTATGGGTTGTCCTTTTTCTAAAACTATACTATTATAACATTTCATAAATAAAATTAGTATGTTATAGCCTTATGAAATAATCTATGATGTCTAAATTAATACATTTCAACATTTAGGCTTATCAAAATTACTAATTTCCAATCTCATAGTATAAAAAAAAACGATTACTAGAAAGGTCATCTACCAAGAATGTGAATACCATCTTTTATCTCCAATATATCATAAGATATATCTTATTGATGGTCACATTCCAAACATGTGAATACCTTAATCACGTATTCACTTGAAAAATGAATACCCATTGAACCATAATGGAAAAATGAATGCTGTCAAAAGTTAACTCTTTCCACATACTGAAATCCTAAAATTTATATATACTCAAACCATGATATCTCTTTTTCCTTATATCATTAATGAGCTCATTAATACTATTAAACATATTATTTTCTCGTTATCCCTTCATTATGCTCTTATCATCTACTTTCCAAAAATATTTCAATCACTTTTCTTGGTTACTGGTACTATATAATTATTGAAAACCACTATAAACCAATACATAGATATTCCAATATTCCACGATACTATAAATGAGATTCCACAAAATTATTTTGGAATCTTGTTACAAAAACAATTAATCATTCCACCACATCGTTTTCATACTCAACATCGCCAATAGTGATCACATGTGACTTCTCATTGTCTTTTTCTTTAAGAGGTTGTTGATGTTGATCATCATTAATCCTTGGATTAGGGAATTGGTTAACATAATTCCCCATTTCCTTTCATTTGTATCACTAAAGAGTTAGTTGTCTGTTCTCTGTAGTCTTTTCTCTATTCACTTCATTATCTACCATTTTCAATTTAATTCGACACTCAGATACTCGATGACCTTATTTTCCACACTTAAAACATTTTATAGTCCCTTTAAGACAATCTCCACCATACTTCTTTCCACACTTTAAGCATAAAGAAACATTCGTCTTCTTTTCACCATTGTTTTGAGATTTTTCGTTGGACTCCATCTTTCGTTTCTTGTCAAAACCCTCATATGGATATGTAACACCAACATTCAGTTCGACCATGATAGCACAACACAGAATTTCTTCATAACTAATTAAGTATCTTATAGCTAATGCCCTTCTAATACTTGGTTTTATTCCACTGAAAAATCGATCAAATTTACTTTCAGGTTGGATGATAAACCCAGATGCATACCTTACAAGCCTTGTAAAATTCGCCTCATATATACCAATAGATTCTTCATCCTTTTTCTTAATCTCAAGGAACTCCTTTTCCATCTTTGTTCTAAGAATACGAGGGAAGTAATTATTGAAAAAAATGTTCTTGAACTCATCCCATTCCATGGATTCAATTTCATCGTAGGGCCTTGTATTCCTAATTAGAGTCCCCCAGTGGTCTGGTTCACCTTCTAAATGGTAAACAGCCATAATGACTTTCCATGTTCTGAATTGAAAAGTATAGAAAATATCTTCTCAATGGTACAGATCCATTTTTCATCAAAAAGTGGATAAGAAGACCCACTGAAAGAAGGTGGATGTTTCCTCATTAAGGGCTCAATACAATATTGTACCCTACTCTTTTCATTTGGAAGTCCAGAATGATTTATAGCTTGTGTAAGTATAGAAATATGATCATGCAGATCATTTCCATTAAAATTTGGTTGTTCAGGAGGACAATCATTTCATTTCCCAGTGCATTGATCATTAACACAGTTCCTTTGGGTTCCAGCCTTAATCTAAACCCCAAAAAGAATAGTGTGATATGAAAAATCATACTAGGAAAATAACATAATCAGGTGGAGTAATTTCAATATCTAAAATCATAGGTTTAATCCTAGGTTATTCATGATCGTTATCATAATTCTAGGATTGTAACATATACTTTTACTAATCCTTAGGGACATCCCTAGACAAACCGTAGAAATATCTCCAGGGATCTCACTAATGTTTTCACATCCTCGTTTCCAAAGGTTAACCAAACCTTCCCTCTGATACCAACTGTATAGACCCAAAGTTGAAATACATTGATCTTACATTACATTTTTGGAAAACATAATACATGACAAAAATAGATGCCCAATGACCGTATTAGTTTAGTGTCTTTGGAAACTCGGAACAAAATCTTATAATCATGGTGAATGATCTTCAACATCTCCCATAAAGTTCTTCCCCTTTTTTAGGTAAAAACTTTATTTATATCATGGGGAAATGAAAAAAAGGGTGAGATAAAATTATAATTAAGGGGTAACATAAAACAATCCATAGACATTATAATGTAAAAACATGAGCACAAAATCCAAAAATCAACATCTTGAAAAATGACCTAAAACATGACAGTACATAAGCATAGATCAAAAAGGAACATTAATCATGATAAAATATCATGTGAATAAAACATGTAATTGTGGAAAACCATTAATTAAATGATATAATTTCCATAGTATCCAAGGTATTTCTTCCAAGACCATCATAGTGGACAAATTCCATTACAGAACCAGGTTTACTTGCCGTTTCAGCCCCGTCTTATTGAACTGGATTTAGTTTCCGTTCCATCCATGTCTATATCATGAGATATAAATCTTTACCCAATGCATTAGAGGGATATATAGGTCCCACCCATCTCATATTTAAATCATTATTTTTTGTTCCACAAAATAAACATAAATCATTCATCATAACCCAACAAATAAAATGGGTTTCATAAACATAATACCATCATAATATAATCCATATAAAACAATGGATATCATTTCATCATAAACAAAATCAAACCATGTAAATAATAGAAAAATTATACTTGAATAATAACCATATTACATAATTTAATCTTAAATGGAAAATAGTTTTGAATAAACACATTAAATGAATTCTTGAGGATAATATCCTTTCTTCTTCAAAATCATTTTATTTTCATAAAATGCCATGTAAAATTAAAAGAAAAGAATTTTTTTTTTGAAAATAATCCTTAAATTGGGTAGAGGAAGCTTCATGAAACTAAGGTTCTGAAAAACAATAAAAATATGTTCATGTTTTATAAGTTAAAAAAACATTCTCCTTGTACTTTTGCCAGAAAGTCAAAAAGTACCTCGTATGATAAATAAAAGAAAGAATACTTCCATACTAAATAGTAAAACTAAAAAAGGGGTAAACATGACATTAAAAATACATGGATGGATAGTAAAAACATTATATTATTTTTATAAATCATGGACATGGATGATAAATAAAACCCTTGTAAATACTTTTGTATAAACAATCTCAGATAAGAACAAGTTTAGAATAATTATCCCTTACATTATGTACAATTTCTTTCGTATGTGTATAAGACTCTTGTATAGTGGGTTTAAACATATTATTAACTTTTAACATAACCATAATAATATTTATGATATAATATATGATTCACTTATGATTTTATATTACCCGTTCATTTGTTGATTCCGTGTTAAAGCCGCGTTTTGGGTAAAATCGTTTCATTTATCGTACGTGTTTGAAATTGTTGTTCTTGATATTATTATTACATATATCATGATTTAATTAATTCCAAAATTTAAAAAATTATTTATATATCATTTATATTCAGTATATATATATAATATATAGATAAATGAAATGAAATACATCGTTCATGGAGACGGTAGACCGTACGTACGCTTGAACACTGTTTTCATTTCCTTATTAAATTGAATGGAAGTAATTAGATGACCTATATATATATATAAATAAATACATTAGAATTATTATGTCATATATTTCATGATTATTCTTTATATATATAATTTTTTATCATTCTTTAATGGTTAACCTGGAGAATTAATCTTTTCGCGTCGTGGAGTCGGTAATCCGTATGTTTGCATGAGCGATGATATTGTTCCCCTAATTATTAATAGTTATTGGGGTGGAAGATAGAATATCTCAAAATTAGAATCATGTTATAATAATAATATATATTTATTCTTTACACCATTATATCCATCCAAGTAAGGTGGTGGTGTAAAATAGATTACACCACAGCGTGGAGACTGTATTCCGTACGTACGCACATGTGGTGATTTATTTTTACGTAGGATGGATAGAAGGTGAAATAGGGTTTCTTTCAAATTTATAATAATATATCAGTATAAAAGTGGTACTTTATTTATTACTTAATAATTAAACTACTCATATAGAGGATGTAGGAGAGGAAATAAGTTTGAAAGAATCGGTAAAGGATATTACGTCTTCTTCGACACACCTTCTCTTAACTTCCTCATAAGGCACTAAAGTAGGTCTTTAAAGAATACCAAGACCATTATTAGGTTTATAGGGAAGTGTAGAGGTGAAATGGGTAAATATTGGACGAATTTTAAAGCTCAAAAATTGTGTGAAGTGGAGAGGGAGGAGGTGCCCTTTTTTAACGGAGGAGAGGTGCACCTTAGGAAACCAAAAAAATATTTATTTATAATAAATTCAAACCCCACATAAAAACCTCAAAAATTGACTCCAATAGAATATGAGATGATATAGGGTTGTAATCTCATAAACAAATAACATCTAGACATGTTTTATGTTTTATTAAACATTATCATTTTGATTTATCCTTATTTTATATATTTATTTTTTTTTGTGGTAATTACATTATAAATTTTAAATTGTTATAGATACATACTTATATGTTGTAAATTTCCCATTATTGGATACTTTAAATCCTTTCAAACCATATAATTTTCAATTTTTAATTTTTAAATTTTTTTGTGCTTTTTAAATAATTTAATAATATGTTATTTTTCTAAAATACCAATTGTGTAAATTTTGACACTATTCATTTATTTGAATTTAAGTAAAATACACACAGATAATATATTCGAACCAAAATATCTATTAGGTTACCAACATTTCATATTCCTATATAAAATTCCTGGATCATATTAATTAGTTCATATAATATTTATTTTAATATTTTAACAACCATTTATTTGATATTTCTCTTAATAAAATAATTACTACAACATTTTTGTATATTTATTTAATATTATAATATGTTTCACTAAAATTAAAAATAAAATAATATGATGAATATAAATCTAATAAATGTCATAATAATACTTTTAGTAGAATTTATCTTCTAAAATACAATATTTTAGAATGTTATGTTTATTAAATTATGAAGGTGACATCTTTGACATCATTTAAAATAATATAATATAAGTGTCATAATAGCTTTCATAACGCTCCAAATTGTCAAATATTATTCCTTTTAATGGTTATGGTTTATATGTACATGATAAATATGTTTTGGTTGGGTTTTTGGTCAATTAATGGGTATTATAAGTTTAGTGAATACTATATTATTGATTTTTCACTAAATAAATAATTTCTACCTCATTAATGTATAATCTATTAAGGTAATTATATATTTGTTAAAATTTACAAATAAATTACCATGATAAATAAAAACATTTTATCTTTAAAATGAATATTTATAAACGAATTTATATTCTTTATAACCTTATTTTAAATATAATTTAATTATTAATGTTTGAGTGAGACAGATTTAACTTTCTTTTAAATAAAATAAATTAATGGTCTTAATCACGTACCAATGGGTTGTAATATATACCATTACAACCCAATTTTATTTTACGAAGATATATAATAATAAAATTATATTGAGACAAGTTTTAGGATAATTTTATAATATTACTTTTACCCTTAATTGACTAATTTACCTTTAACTGTGGTAAATAAAATTCACTGTAGTTTCTATTCATAATGCCCAAAAATAAAAAAGTAGCCTACTAACATAATTTTGACCTATTGATTCAAAATATGGAATCCTTTTTTTAAAATTCAAAACATAGTAGTTTCAGTAATTAATTTAAAATTAATCATGTTGTCGAAAAAATGAGTTTTTGTTTAAAACATTGCAAAAGATTGAAATTATTTTACCTACGAATTCAATGTAAAATTAATGCTAATGACATAAATAATATTAAGTGGTAAAAATATATTATATTTATACTTTAAATCAATTTACTATTATAATTTAACTATATAAATTATCTCGATGAAAAAAGAATTTTTTAATTAAAATTTAGCGTGTTTTTACTATTCATTAAAATAAGAACATTGTCAGAAAAATAACAAAAAATTATCCAATGTAAATTTTTATATCCTGATTCAAATTAAGAAGATTATTTTGTAAAATTGAACTTATAAACTTTTCAAAACTTAGATTTAAAATGTGTTCTCCATCAAAAGGTGGCAAAACTACATTTTTAAAAAAATACTTCTTTTATTCAAAAAATTGATTTTTTTATCATACATCATTCCAAAAAATGTTTAAGATGAATTATAATGTTATAAAATTAAAGAGTAGGTTTGTAATATTCATAACGGCTAGTACATAATAATATTATTCCAATATATCATTGTTTAGTGAATCTCGGTATTGCCTACAACACACGCTATTGAGGAAGGCCCCTCTTGCGTGTAATGCAAGCCAAGTCAGGGTTTCATGTAGGGAAAGATTCCTTTAGTGTTTTTTATAACAAACTCAAAATATAGTTCAATTATAAATTATTCAAAATATATACATGGTGTTGTTTAAAATGAATTTTATTCGAAAGAACTCGAAATTGTGTGCATTAAAAGCCAAGAATAGTGTTGTGTATAATACAAGATAATATGGTGTTGCTTATAGCACAAGATATTCTTGGTGAAGCCTAAAACAAAAGACATCAATGAAATTAAAAATAATAATTCTCATAAAATCCTGGGGTGTTATAGTTTAAGAGTTTGATATAATGAATAGAGATTTTAAGAAATGTTTTTCCCTGAAAAAATATGTTCTGATTCCATATTTTCTTGACTAAAAATCTTTAAATTTTAATAGATGTGATGAAATATATATTCCATGATAATATCATCAATTTGTTGGTAGTTTATATGAATTATATTTTCATTTACTTGATACATGACTCTAAGGGAAATCCCTATTTGAGTTTGGTTCTATAATCCAGAAGTGTTATAGATTTTTTGGATGGATTTTGAAAATAAATTTATTGATATAAGAAGTAATGTTCATGAGACAAAATATTTGTGAGGAAGTATTATTAGATTATCTTAAGAGAGTGAAGGTTATCTTGGCATGGGAAGATCCACTGAACATCTTTTTGATTCAGGGATTCTTTAGTCTTGTTGATTCTACCAATGGTTCATATCAATTATTTTTCAAATTCGGTATCACCTCTGATATCTATTACAAGTAAAGGGTGAAATCCATGGGAATGAAAAGCTTTATTCTTCTTTTAATGATATGAAAAAACGTCTAACATTAGCTTCTATTCTTATATTATTAGAGCCTATTAGGATTTATTTGTGTTTTTTATACTTATGGTGCTATTATGGGCTTCGTTCCTATGTAGTATGAAAATATTATTGATTAAATCTCATAGCAGCTTAATGTTGATATGAATAATTATCCAACTCATGATTTAGATAATTTACAGGTTATGAATTAATATAAATGTTTGGTGATAATATAGTTTGGAGGATAGGCTTATGGTCTTCTCTGACTATAAGTGTATAAGATGTATCATTTATATGGAATACATGAATCTCAGAAATGGGAATTTTGTGGAATACCATTAGATGTTTGACATCAATATCACATGTACCTTAAGGAATGAGAATCCCATTATACACACTTTCAGTAGGAATTTAAAATCACATGGTATTCTAGAACTTAAGGTGGAGTGGAAATTTATGTTACAATTCACTAAGTTTCACCTAGATATAAACAAATATTTTTTTAGTTATGGATTTGACTACTGTTTTGTTACCATCATCTATCCATGAATCTATTTTTTATGGCCAACAACAAGATGATTCATTCATATAAATTCAAAAGAACTTATATAATGGGTAGAGTGTTTATGTTTAGACACTCTCTTCAAAAGGTATACTCTTTTAGACATATCATATTTTAATCCCTGAATCTATGTGGTGGTGATATTAGTTTGGATACCATATTTATTAATGGTTTTTTCATCCCGACATAATAAAAATGAAATATGAAGTGGGATGAAGGTTTTGTTTTCCTGGTATGAAGTGTGAAAATTAATAACATGATTCCCATTGTTTCACATTATAATAGATAATGATAGTTATTTTAAAACATTTTGTGTTTTTCCATCTACAACATTTTCATGATTATAAATTATATTACGTTTCAATGGAATATTTTGTTGGTTTACAGTGGTCTACTCAAGGGAAAAATACTATCTATGTGGTGATTGATCAGTCGAGAATGTCAAAAAAACATCATTCTGATGAGGGTTCCACTAATTTTTATGTCATGGGTATGTTGTATATATAGGTGACTCTATGGTTTCATGGATTTCTCTCTACCATTATATCAGACATGGATTCTAGGCCTACCTAACTATTCATTAAGGGTCTCCACGAGGTGATGGGGACTCATATCAAGGTCAATAAAACATACTATCCATATACATATGGTTAGAAGGAGAAGTATTTTGAAATACAGGAGGATACAATCCATGCCTAGGTCTTGGATTTCGCTGGATCATGGTAATCCCATCTTGGATTTGTTCAGTTTTCTAATAACAACATTTATTAGTATACAATCAGAATTTCTCCCTTTTTGGATAAGTATAGTCACCCATAAAACTCACCTATTATTCATAATAGGATGATAATGGTTATTTGGTGGGAATTAATCTCATTCAAGAGACCACTTCATGTATTTAGGATATATATTGGCATCTGGTTACATCGTAGAGTTGATTGAAATTCTATATGGATAATTGGAATTATCGTCTTGAGTTTTCTATTAGTTATTGTGTTTTCTTTAATGTTTATCCTTATTTGGGTCACAATCAGATTAATAGACCGGTAATTTAGGCTATTATATATATTCAACCATTTGAGGTCACTGAGTGGTTTGGGTAGGTTTCTTAGATGTTGTGATTTATTTTCAGTTAACCAATATTCATGATGTTATCCTTATATTTCCACTTAGTAAGTACCATCCAGACCCCTCTCATGTTTTGATTTGGGAAGACATCTAGTTAGAGCCAAATGATTCTATTTTTGAACATCGAGAAAATATAATTATCTATCAAGTAAAATCCTTGTGTGGAAAGCCTATTATATTGGCCAGAGTGTTATGATGAAACATATTAGTGACTCCTGAGATTTTGGATCTTGAGTCATTTGTGATGGAGTAGTGGACTTACCTATTTTTTGAAATCATTCATCCATATTACATCCCATGGATGGGAAATCTTACGATGGGATATTTTTAATATCCTATTAATAAAATTCAGGTATTTCTAATCTATATATTTTTTTCCCTCAATTTTTGGGTGAATTTTGGGGATCTTTTGGATGGAAAGTTTTTCAAGGAAATTGATATAAAGTTCATGTATGTGTTTTTTTTAATGAATGGAGTATAAATGTTAAGGTTTCAAAGTATCTTTGGGGTTCTCCCAAACTTCAATTAATATTGGTGATATTTTTAGTTCATTATTTATAGACCATACTGTTCCCAAAGAGTAGTGAATTTTCATATCATGAATTTTTTATTTGGCACATATTTTTTTCTTTGAAGATGTTTTAAATTTGTACAAGGAAAAAATGTTTTATACCCTGTCAATAATATCCATGCTGTGAAATATTCTAATAGAGCATTTTCAATATATGGTGACATGATATTTGGGTCATTTTCTTTTTAATATATTCACATTTTCTAATTGTTTCATGACTGAATGTTTCAGTATTAGAACATTGTAGGGTGATGTAAGGGTGATTCGTTTTTCAATTGACATGTGGATTCTCTCTCAAGATATAAGATCCCTCTGATGCAATTTTAGAGATCTATGATCCTTTCATATGGTTTTTTACATCGATTTCTCTTTTTTATGGTGGAACTATATCTCTACAGGTATGTGATTATTCAAATTCATCATTATTATTTTTCATTGTATGTCCTTTTTACTACCTTTCTAGATTTTTGGACTCGTTGTATTGATTTTATTTTGTAATTATATACCATTTATCAAATATTCCATTAAACGACGATCATTATGTTGGTTGTGGTATGACATGAGAGTTTCATTAGGTGTGTGTAATGTTTTCTTATCCATCAACCATTTTTCTTATTGAATTGAATTTGATGTGTAATGTTTAATTGTAGAGCCTCCATTCTTGTATTTGTGTTCTTTTTTGTAGATGGATTCTTTTGAGGGCTTGTGTAACCCAATATTGAGATAGTTTGTTTATTATTTTAACTATTTTTTGTTGAACTATATTTCACATGTTTTTAATGAAAAGTTATAAATAAACTTTCAAGTTTTAGTTGTGTGATTTAGGAAGTGGGGTTTTGGAAAATAGTCACTTTTCCCATATTTTGGTAAGTAAAATTATTTTTCAATGAATTATTAAATTTATATATGAAATGAATATCAAATCTTGGTTTTTACGAAATTATTTGGGAAATATAGAATATGGGATGCCTTGCGTACTTAGGTGAAAATTGTAGTAATTACCCTCATCTATTGATGCTACCAGTGGTTCACTCATTGGTTTTCTCTCTACTCAATATGCATATTATTATAAGGACATTTAAAACATTAGGGGTTGGGGTTCAATTGTTGTGATATACCAATGAACTCTTCATTCGATATATATATCAAGATATTTGGTGAAATTGATTTTCTATATCTGGCTATGAATGACCTAACTATACCAAACTGTAGTGATCCATGAAGTAATGTTACCTGTTATTTTGTTTGTACTATATATGATACTATATAATATACATACATTGATTTAAATTAATTATGTTTATGAATTTCTGTGTAATTGTTTCACTAAGATTAACTGGATGTGTGAAAAGGTGAAAAAAATTTCCATGATTTTGATTTGAAAAACGTTTAATAAATTATCATGAATTTTTTGGTTTAATGTTTAGAATGTTTAGTTTCTGTAAAAATACTTTATATAGAACACATGGGTGGATACAAATAAGCCTATTTATTTCATACCATTTCCACCTCTTCTATAATGCATAGACATTGACATTTCAATAAATCCTGGGAAAGGTATGGTGCAACAGTGAGGTGGTGAGGTTACATTCAACTATTTCTATATAGATGATGGTTAAATAGTGGGATTTTTACAATTCTATAATATGGAGTAGTTATTTCATTTTTAGTTGTTTTTTAATTGTACATTTTTCAGAAGACTATTTAACTAATTTTATGTTTTACTGGTTATTTTCTTTCTATTTTAATATCAAATATATTTATTTTTCACTCTTCCACTATTTTATCCCATCATTTCCATAAGTATATAATGTTTTCTGCTTTAGGATGTGGGAAATGTTTTCTTATGGATGTTATTGATTAATAGGTTCAATAAATATCCTATAGGGATGAGGAACATCAATTGGGTATGGGTATCTTTGGGTCAGGTTCCGATTTGAGAGGGTATTTGGGTTTCTTCCTCACAGTGGTCATAATAATAGGAAATTATGTTCATTGTATATGTGTTAAGACAATTATTTCATTAACATTTTCTATAAAATCCAAAACATACTATTTTTGAAACTACATGAAGATTCTATTTAAACCATATTAAATGATTCAAACAGGGAAAGAAAATTATTTCAAAATAATTGGATAATAGAAAAAAAATGTTCTTCAATAAAAACAAATAAACAATAGAGAATGAAGAAAAAGGGGTTTTGATAGGAGAGAGAAATAATGTTTATTTTTCCATCAACAAATTCATATGTAATATTTAGTATTTAAATAGAAAAAAATTATATTAAAAGAGATAATTTAAATAAATAACTGTTGGAAACAAAACTTAATGTGTTTCTTTTGAGTTGTATCATAATATATGTTTATTGGAAGCATAATCATAAAGCATCACAATAAAAAAAGAGACTGTAACATTAAAACCTTACATATTTAGTAACATTTGAATAGTAAGGCTAATTAAGGATGGAATATAAGATTGGATATGTATATGAAATAAATTTCACAGTACTAATCATAAAATTCAATCATGTGTTATATATACAACCTAAAAATGAAACATGTGGTGTATAAAAAATGTCTTCCTCGAAAATAAAAGTTATATGAGAATACAATTACTCAATTATAGGGATTCTAATTTCACATTAAAACCTCCTGTATAATAAATATATGATTATTATAAATAAATTACCTGACCATATGATTATGTATCATACCATGTATTATATAATGATGATCTTTTATCACCCATTTATTCACAATTCCTTGTTAAAATCATGTTTCTGTTAATAACTTCTTATCTTTTCAAGAATGTGTTGGTTTTCAATTTTTATCCCTAATTTTATCCAGATTAGATCATATATATAATTTAAATAATTATATTAACATATTATATTTTCATTTAATATATATTTATAATAATTCATTAAATTTAGAGTTAGAAAATTAATTACAATGTTCATAGAGGTAGCTGGTCGTAGGTACTAGTTAAAGTTTTTTCATTTTATTGATGGGTAAAAAAATGATAAAAAATATTACACTTTTCTGTAATAATAATTATTTCTTATATATAATATGTTTCTTTAAAAATATTGTTACTACCTTAATTTAACCATAAATTTCTAAATGAATCACCTACGTTTGTGATACAATAGTCAGTTGAACACACAATGGATGTTATCATATCTTGTGGAAAAGAAAATAAGTAGGTATAAGTGATTTTATAATTCTTAAATGCATAATTCTTTCATAAATATCATATACATATGACAAATCAATAATTATATCTATCATTGATAGGTCTTCATGGAGGGAAAATTACAATAGTATGTCTGGTGGTTGTCTACCGTACAAATGATCTATAGTTTCATTTCCTACTAGATGGATAATGATATAGATATTGGTCCTGAAATTAATATAATAATATCCAAATATATGATATATATTGATGTTATAATATAATCATAGATAAAATAAATTTTAATTAGTGAGTGTAAGAAATGAAATAAAAACACATGTCTAAGGACTATACATCTTCTTCAGAGAACACATTTAGGTTTATAAATAAATCCATTTTAGGATGGTATCCTAATCAAGATAATGAATATAGGGTGTGCATAGTGATGTTTTTAATGGATTGGGTCATTTGTTGGCTAATCCAAATGTTTTTCATATTTTAAAGTTGTGAGGAGGGTGGGTTCCCTTTCGTAAGTGGGGGAACAAAAATAATTTGAATTTTTTAAAATAAAAAGGTATACACATGTATTATAAATTACATAAGGCGACCAAATATATCATTCATGAAACAATGAATATATATGTGGAAAAATAGTTTAACTAGTGGGATTTTAATTAATTTAATTGTCATTTTGTCCCATATATTTTCTTAACCCCAAGTAAACCCATTTTGTCCTTTGATGTGGTAATTAATTTCTATTGTTTTCACTTTTAATTTTCACCAAAAAAATAAGTTGACCATATTATATAATATTAATTATTATGATTCTAATTATGCAATCTATTTACACTTATAAAATTCAAAAATGTGTGGAAATTGAAATTAATGATAAACATGCAGTATCGATGAAAAAGTTGTTTTCAAAAGGGAATGATTCTAAAAGTGGATGAAATTTAATTTATTATTTGTTTGAGAAAATAACTTAAATCTATTTTGAAAAAAATATAATTTTTGAAAACAATATATTTTACTAAAAATTAAATAAAGTTTTATTATTATGTTTTAATTACAAAAAACCATAATATTTAATTTTTAAAAATTGATTATTCATATTCACACTTCCATGGTTAATATTTGTGTTATAATTTTCATGTATAGATAATAATATTAATAGTATATTGTGATGATTTAAGACATAGTATTACTTGTAACACAATCTATCAAAGAATTTTTAGTCTTTTTGGAATGGTTTTTTTCCTAAAACTGAAGTGTGGAACTATAAAGAAGAAAATTTAGGTAAGAATATTAATTTTAACACATAATTATTACTAAATTTATATTCATTAATTATGAATGATTATTTTAAATAAAAATAAATATAAATAATGTCAACATGTATATTAATAATGAACATAAATGTATTATACTGTAGTTTAGAGAATTTTCAACAAAGTAGTAATCAGTGGTATTAATTTACTATCACAGTTTCCCTTCATTGGGACACATTCTATATTATTCCACTATTTACCGTCATATTGTATACATGCAACTTCATTTACATATTTTTTATATTTTTTATTGTAGGAATTCTATTTAGTGTTCAATTTCTTATTTAGTATTTTTTTATCAATTAACATATTGTATAATTTATCATAAATGATATATTGAGACAATTATAATTTAATTGGGACAAAATATTTCTTCAAAGACTTTTTTAATAAATGTTATGTTTTCAAATTTCAATTTCTCTTATCGTATTTTATATTTTATTATAGAAATTATATTTTTATAAAGAAATCATCATTCTTAATTGATTCATCATAATAAAATAAGATATTATTATAAAAATTAACATATTCTCTATATAGTACATCACAAACATGTTCTTCATACCAGAATGCAATATTTCATTATTCGTAATGATAAAATTTTAATATTTTCTAAAATATTAACATTTGACTAAATCCAAATTGTGATGAAAAATTTTAATTTCATTTTATTGATATTAAAATTATTAATAAATTATAATAATCAAACAAAATTACTTCATCCTACATTACTATATTAAATTCCTATATATTAAAATTTCATGTACTTATCTATTATTTAATTTACATGGATCTATTATTAGGGGTTCCTATAACATCCGGATATGGGTTCTACACATAGGTTCCACGAGTTGTTCGGTCACATGAACTCATGTGGACCTTCCTATACAACAGAGGCAGCCAACTACCAGTGAGGGTCTGGTAAGTCACTCATGGGAAGACTATACCCTCTTTTATCAGAGTAATGATCCAATTGAAATAATAAATAATAATAGAAAAATACATATTTCCATAAATAATACCAATATCTCCAGACAATTAGAGAAATAGATAAAACATCCAAACTAAAGCAGAAAACATCTCATGCTAATGTATGTGTCAAGTGTCAATAATAAAAACTCAAAAGAAAGACATTGATGACTCCAAGTGGGTCTCAAAGCATGTTTGGTTCCCTTATCCATGCTCCATCCACAAATCATCCATCTAACATATCATATGTACACATAATATATCATACAAAAATAATGCATATTCAGTTAACGATCATGAATCCCTGGTAGGGTGTGAGTACAACCCAGTAGAACACCACCAAAGGAGTCTAAAACAATATAGTAAACAAAAATTCTATACAGTTGTATAATGAAATAATTTTATTGAATAAATAAATATTTATCACATTATTAATTAATATTTATTAAACCCCATAGACTATAGGTTACCCAGTCATTCTCATACTTCAATACCTTCTTTGGCCCTCGTTGAGTATAAAATATATTACATATTCAATAAATAATTTGTCATAGAATAAGGAATTATAATATCCATGTTACATCAATTTCACTATTATGGGTGCTAGTAACCACAATCCAATGTTGATGTTTTGGGTGTATAATGCCTTTTCCTATGACCCATATATCAATCACGAATATATATCATGGGTGTATAACATCATCTCTAACACCCCAATTCCCAAACATGCATCAATGTTATTGGAATAGATTGTCATGTTAGAACAACATTTATAAAGGATTTATACATATCATTTTCATAGATCATCATGTCTAGTACTCTATTTATTAACAATGCACAGATATATACATATATATAAATGGTGTAGATCATTATGTCTAACACCTGAGTTATCAAGAATTCATATATATCATTGGGCTAGAATATCATGTATTACACCCAATATATCATCCATACATATATATCATAACATATCACAATATCAAATCAATAATTATTAATCAACAATGCTCTTCTTATCATAATAAATCATTAATTAATCCATAAATTAATTAATCCAAGTCAATGAATTAATTTAACAATTAATAATCAAAACAATTTTCTTAAATTAATTCAATAATTAAATAATAATATATATCCCATTAATTAATTCATCAATTAATTAATTTAATATATTTAAATAAATAAATCAACAATTAATTAACCATATAAATTCTATTAATTATTTATATAATTATTTATCATATCAGGTCTCAACATCTAATAATTAATTCCCAATTAATTAATTCCAAATTCAAGATTCTCCATCTCAATAATTAACTCTTTAATTAGTTATCGTCAATCCAAAAATTCAATAATATAATAATTAATATACTAATTAATTATCCCAATTTTTCAATTAAAAAGTTTGATAATTAATTCATCAATTAATTATCTTAATTTCATAATTCTGTAATTTAATCAAATCCTTAGTTAATTAATTAATTAATTGACCACAAAAATTAATTAAATTTAGAAATTTCAAATGAATTAACAGACACTATAAATTCAATAATTCCATATATTAAATCAAAATCATGACTATATGATTTAAATTTTTAGAGCACCTACCTCTATTTGTTGCCAAGGTCTCTCCAAATGGAATTCCCCAAAAAAAATTGATCCATACAACGATGTAGAACAAGATCCATATTTTAAAACAATAAATCAAGATTAAAAAATTGTGATCTCTTCAATCGAGGCCTAGATCTACAATAATAGATATATATTCACTAAATCTTTATTTTCATCTTCAAAAATAGTATATTAATTCCCACTAATTGAATGAGAGAGGGATAGAGGATGAATGAAAAAGAAATGGGATAAAATCCACTTACTAAGAGAGGAGAAGATCCACAATCTGATCTTTGAATCATGAATAATGAGGCTGTCATGGCCTTTGAATTAATTCATAGAGCTATAAAATCATTAAAAAACTTATAGGGTCTAATTCAGTCTAAATGGGTGGGTTTTGGGGGCTCGGGAATTTAAATATTGATTTTTGGGGGACATTATATATCATTCATGGTAAGCTGGGTTGGGGCACATGGGTTTCTCTAATCATGTGAATATCGTGCACCTATTGTTTTTTGGTTGCATGGTTTCTCATTTTTGAGTGAATATTTGGAAAAACCATACACCATCCATGTGTACCCCTAATGTACATGGCTGCCCGGTTTTCTGGGCTGTGGTGCATGGTTTTCCCTAATCGTGCACAAACCATGTACATCTCTTTTTTGTTTATTTTTTTCATTATTTGACCCTGACACAACCCATGTTGAAACCAAAATAAAATTTACTAAAATAAAGGAAAAAGGTACCTATATGAATTCCCTAGTCAACTCTATAAATGGTCGAGATCTTACACATTCAAACAAAATAATGAAAAAATTTCAAAATTTCAAATTTAATAAAATAATTTTGAATCTGTCTTAAAAATATTCATTAAAAAAAATTCTGAATTTTTATGAAAATTATTATTTATGATTTGACATCCATTTTAATATCTATCCCTAAATGAGATTTATTTTATGATAATTATTTCTTATATAATATAAGAAATTCTCATATGCAATGTTTCATTTATGTGATTGAATTTTCATAATCAACTAGTTAAATTCATGTGTTCTTCATATGGGATGCATTTGAAAATGTTATGAAACACATTTTATTCAATATTTTATAAATTATTTAAAGTGTAAAATATTTCATATGAATAAAATATGTGTGGATATTCATTTTTTGTGGGTTAGATATATTTTCCTACTTCATATGAAAAATAATTTCATCTTTAGAGATAATTATGTTATATGTGGAAATGATTTCGGTTAGCTATGTCCAAAAATTTATGAATGGAAATGGTTTTTTCCGAAATGATAAAAACTTTATTTGACATGATCTTCCTAGTTAGACTCACAATGTTATGAGATATTAATTCTATTTTACCAAGGTTATTTGTCTCTTCAAATACAAATCTATTATTAACTATAAAAAGATTATATTCTAGAAAATATGTCAAATATTATCAATAATATTAGGTTATAAAATTATAATTTGAATTATTCATCATGGATGTATATATATCCTTTGGACATGTAATTGAAGAATATATAGGAATTAGAGTAATACTAAAAGTAGTATTCAATAAATAAATTTCACCACCCACTGACTAAATTCCCTAGATGGCAAACTATTTGTATCAAATTATTCCTTATTGATGTCGTTCAATCATTGAAATTATAAATTAAATAATTAAAAACTACAAATCATTTTATATGAAATATAATGAGTGCAGACACTAGGTTTGATTAAAAAAATATAATTATATATGGATACATTGAACTAAATCCATTGATGGGTAAATTTAGATATAAATTTAATTTTATGGTACACTCATTTCCATGAAGATATTAATAAGAATATAATTTTATGAAAATCAATAGATTAATAGATTGAAGTTGTGGTATATTTAATTATATAATGGCCCCCACCCTAGAAGCCCATATCTTATTCCTAAATTTTGTACATTTGCATAGATAAATTGGTTCTTGTCTTTAAGGACTAATCAGAATAATAGTTTTAGAGGACTAGATACAAACATATAACAAATTTTATTTTATTAAATGAATATAAAATATAATACATAGCAATATAAAACAAACTAAATCCATTAAAAATCATTTCGTGATCATTTTTTAAAGATAATAAGGGAAGGATAAAAAATAAGGATGTTCTAAAATTCTCAATAAGGGTTGTGTACAGTTGATAGTTTGATAAATTATTAAAGATTAATAATTATTAAATGGTATATAACTGAACACCCATTCCATTTAATAATTATACTAAGAATAAAATGCATCGAAAGATAATATCATTCTGAGAAACCCATTTCAATGATTATTTAATTATTAATGATGGAAATCCTAAATTGTTGGATTCCATAATCTCAAGAATCATAATCCCTCTATTTTTAATACCATTCACATGATAATTTATATAAAATTAATAGAAAATGGTTCAATTTGGAAATATAATTTATCTCATGGGACATACATATGTATCAAAGAGATTTATTATATTATCCCACCCATCACTGCAAGCCCAAATAATTATTTTATATATCAAATGATTAATTTAATTCAAGAAAAGATATTCATTATAATTAAATAACCATATTGAGTAAATTATATAGACTTTTTAATATTCCCCTAGTTAATAAAATGAATTTATATATAAATACCATATTTAAAAATTTTATATAATAAGTAAATAATGAGATACATCATACATGAATACAATTATTTAAGAGAAACTTAATTAAAACTAAAAAAATGATCAGAATAAAGTGAAAATTTTAAGAGAATGTTGAAAATCAAAAAATAATGTTAGAGTTTGAAATATCTATTTCCATTTGGTAATTTTTAATTCAAATCCCCAAATATGAAATGATTTTTTATGAAACATAAAAAAATTAGATATGAATGAATCATGATATTAAATTTCAATGGGGTGGTATACACACCACAAAAAAATTTAATTGGTTTATAATAACAAATAAGGATTAAAGGAGTGTAAACTGAGATAAAATATCTTACATCACACATTCCAATAGTTGAACAGGACATAGAAACCCATATAACAGCCTTATGATTGTTATTAATTAATAAAAGAACCATAATCAAATTTTAAATATCATATATTGTTATATTATAACATTTTCCCACACTTTTGTAAATAATATTTAATTTTTTTTTCGGGTTTCATTCAACTTGATTAGTCATTCATTATTTAATAAAAATGTTCTTGTTCTTTTGAATATTATAATGTTCCATAAATGAAAGATTAATAATAATTAAATAAGAGTAATATTAAAATTTCAATTATATCTTAAAAAAATCAGGAAATACGTTTTGGGGAAATGATGTATGTTACAATAATGGAGACGGTAGGTCATACATAACCATGAGAAACATTCCCATTTTCCAATTATCATTTTATAATTAATGTAAGTAATATATTATATTTTCATAATAGTTATAATATCATAGATAACATATTATTTCATTACATATAATTATATATATCATTCATGGGTCTGGTGATGAAAACAAAGTCACATAGTTTGTAGTTGTTAGTGGTCCGCATGTATAGGAATGACTAATCAACTTTCATTGAGGGAATATGTATGAAATAAAATAATATATATTATCATTTTATTATAGAGACCCAAGGTCAACATATAATGTTATTAAATCAATTCATATGAATATTAATCACACTAAAAAATATATTCTTGAGGATTTTAATAGTTTATTTTCTTTGGAAATGTGGAACACATTCCTTTTATTTGGTTAAATATTTTCAATATCCTCCCCAAATATCATCCCCTTTAGTACTACAACTTAAAAAATTTCATTATAACCAAGGGAAGGGATACATGATATATGGGTGACCATGAATTCTTAGTATGGGTAAATAACGGAAGTATGTATACATAACATGAACATAAGGGTTTGGGATCCTGGGAATAACTTTTAAAGATCACATCCTTCAAAAAAATATCATAATAATGATAAATGGTATAAATATTGCATGTTCGTAAGTCTTGATTGATAAGATATTCTATAACATGACCAAGATATAATATCAAATGAATACGAAATATAATTTGTGGTAGATACATAAATATGTAACATTATTCCCTATAACTCATGTTTTATTTCCCAAAACATATTAGGTCACATAATGGGGACCAAACCTCTTGGGAAGGACTCACCACTATCCCCATTTGTAGTCCATTCGTTATAAGGGATCAGGTTTTTCCATCTTCCTATAGTGTATCATGTTTCCCCTTCTTCCCATAGTGTATCATGTGTCACCATATTCCCATAGTCGATCAGGTTTCCCCATATTCTCATAGTGGAATAGAACAAACCTTTTTCTTTTTTTAGATTAGGATGCACCAATTTCCCACTGTGGATCCAGCCCATTGACTTATTTTCCATCACTATCTCTGGAGATATAAATCTTTACGCAAATGAATTTAAGAGAGATATAGGTCCCAACCATATCAAAATAAATTCATATATACATGTGGCGAAAATCATAAGCAATCATATCATAACCCATGAAATTAAATGGGTATCATAAAAATTTAATCATATTAAAACCTTTGGAAAAATAAAAATGTTTTATAATCATTTCATCAACAAATTTCTCATTAAAGGATGTGGGTTTGATAGACATATAACCTGGGAAAGAGAAATAAATTTCAAAATAATCAAAACATAAAACATAAACTATTCAGAGAGGTAATATGAAGGGTTCCATTGGATCTTATTCCAAGAAATGCATGATAATACAAATGGATGTCATCTTTGAATGAAAATAATTTAGAAATATATTTTAAAGACATTTCTCAAGGAAAATATCCACATTTATTTAAAAATTAATTTTCAAAAAATAATTTTTTTAAATCAATTTTCTTTTAATATAAACTTGAAAACATATAAAGGAATCTAAAAAACATTTTGGAATGTATTTTTCTTAAAAACTAATCAAGGAATCTTAAGAACATTTGGGAAACATTTTTAAATGAAAAATTATAAAATATACATGGATACATTTTGTGAAACATTTTCATTGAAAACAAGTAAAAGATTCTTATAATAATTTTAAAAACATTTTCCCATGAAATAAACTAAAATATTAATGAATAAATAATGTAATCCTTTTTCCATAAAAACATGTAAAATATGTTTGAAAAACGTTGGAAAACATTTTTTCCTGGAAAACATATAGAGAATGAATGAAATCATTGAAATATTTTTATTTAAAAATAATATTTTAAAAATAAATAAATTAATATTTTAAAATCATTTATACACATTCTAATCATAAAATTTTTTTCAAAAACTTTTTATAAAACAAATTTTTGAAATAATGCTTATTTACAACCGAAAGGATAAATAATGTCAGATATTTTTAAATTTATTTTTGTAGTTATATTATGCACAAAAGATTGGTAAAATGGTGATAATACATGACTAATCATGAAGATACAAAGAACAATAAATCTCATCAGTTATTTTGAGGTATGGATCATAATATTTTATCCCAGGAAGTATAATCATAAAAAATCTTGATAAATGATGAAATTGTAGCAATAAACTGTTACCACATTGGAAACATTGAATCATACTCCAAATAAAATAATAAAATTACTTGAACAAAAAAATATCATGAAAGGAATTATATTCATTATATAAAATGTCAAATGGAATTTTATACACCCATAGAAAAATATTAATGCCTAACATGGCATGTCTCTCAAATAAGAAAAATTGAGAAAAAATTACTTAACGAATTTGGTATCTTTTGAAACATAAACCCACGAAATAAAGATAATAAAATGATTTTTTAAATGCCCATAATATTTAATTATAATAATCACAGAGTATATCCATGGTCATAAAACACACATCATATAAGAAATTGATAGTGAATATGGCTTCTGTCTCACGAAAAATAAAACTAAGACCAGAAAACTGTTACCATAAGTCTTGGATCTCTTCATACTCATTAAAACTCATGTATAATGAATATAATTTTATTATACAACTAACAAATGACCATATTATTGTATCTAATACAATATATAAATTTATATTACCATATTATTGAAACTTTCATGTTCTAGTCACATTTTAGTTAATATCTTCATTTTTCGAATGTGTCTTATTTTTTTATATTTTGTTCCTAATACTTATACCATGATTTAATAAAATTAAACCATGATTTATTCACTATATATTTATTTATAATAATATATTAAATATTTAAATATGAAATGTAATACACCATTCATGGATATGGTAGGTTTTATGTATGCATGAACATTATTTATATTTTATTATCCTATATAAAGAAAAGATGTAAATGAAATATATATATCTATATATAAAAAAATTTGACAGAATAATTATTTCATATATATAATTTATCTTTAATGAACTCATCTATGATACATTCTCTCTAGAGTGTGAACAAATCATATTATTTTTAGGAGGAGGTTGTCCACACTTCCCCATACAAACTTTTAATATTTTCAAAAAATAGAAAGAATGAAAGTATGTGTTATATAATAATTAAAAAAGAATAAGTAATACCTAAATAATATATATATATATATCTTATAAAAATATATTTTTAAACATAATTCGCAGCCATGAAATGTTGTAGTCAAAAAACGAACAACAACATTTCGTGAGGTCGTAGTTTTCCATACACAGGAACGGTAAGTTCATTACATATTAAATGGAAATGAGAGTATGTGAAGTTAAAGAAATTGTATTAAAAAAATATAAGTATATTTTTTATGCTTATTTTTAAATAAAATAGTGAAATAATAATTAAGGAGGTGTATAATTAAAATAAAACATCGATCTGGTGGAAAGATGTTACCTATTATTTGGGAAACTCTTATTGTTTTGTACTAAATAGATTAAATGTTTAGTTTTATTCCCAAATATATCATTATAGTATGAGGGGAGTGATTTTAGGATACTATATGTGCATATTTTTTATGATCGATAGTGGTTTTAGAGGTGTAAGGAAATGAAAGATTGAATGCCTCTTTATTGTGGAGGAGGAGTGACATTCTTGTAAATATCCAAAGGGTAAGAAATGATGGTGGGTCAAACAAACCTAATGTGATTCTAAAATGTCAAAAATAATAGAATGAAGTGAAATTGTAGTGGAATATAATATATACCACACAAATATATGTTCATTTTTATAATTTTTTCTGTAGTTTTTATGTTTACTTATATTTTTTCCGTTTTACTTTTTCATTTAGGTAACTAGTTTCGTAATATATATAATATAACCATTAAGACTAAATTAAGTTTTTATTTTTTATAAAAAATTTTAAAAATGATTTATAATAATAAAACTGAATTTACAAAGAAAATATCTCATTTCTTTTGGAAATAAATATTAAAACCAATGCATGTAACGTGAAAAAACTCTACTTTAACTAGAACAATTCTATGAATGTTTTTATTATATAATGGCCTATATATTCATTAAAAAATATCTTTTGGTACATTAATAGACCATATTTTATATATCTAAATACATAAAAACACTTTGAATTCGAAATACTTTTTTATTAGTTTTAACACATTTATTAAATTATAATTTATTATAAAATAACATAACTTTTCATTTTGATATTTTTTATTTTATTTAAATTTTAAAAAAAAATGATTTGAATTGAAATATATTAATTAAAATATTTTTCACATGATATATCAATCAATAAAATTAATTTTAAGAATAATTCATTAAATTTACAACACTATTAATCTTTCTAACATGACAAATTTTATTTAATTATTAACTAAATAATAAAAGCATTGGAGTTTCTGAAGTGTTTAATGTAACTAATTTATTAATAAAAATAAATGATAAATAATAATGATAAAAATAAACCTTTCATATTAAAAAATGTTATTTATAAATGATAATTTGTTGTTTCTTCATATCTCAGTGTTTTATAAATTTTAATGGTAAGGAATGTTTTTTTATTTTTTTATATAACTTAACAAATGTGACACTTTTATTGAATAATTCCCCACTAAATAATATATTTCAAACAATTAAAGTATATAGTCTTACTATGTCATTCCAATGTATTTCATTTATAATTTCCTAGGTCAATAATTCCATTATGTTTAAGGTTTAGTCCCCTATTGAGCTTAATTTTAACTTAATCATTATAATTAATTTTAATCACTTTCACCAGTCTTTTTGGTTAAAAATTATGTTGATCATGATTGATTATAAATATCATTCTAATTAAAACCATGTATATATAGTTTTCATATTTATGTTCACATAAGTGGATAAGTTATATTTAAATCGTATCCCATAAGCGGGGTGAGAAAGTGAGCTTTTGAAAAAAAATATATTCAAAAGTTAACAGGTTTTTATATGTAAATTCAATTTAATAATTATTACACTGAACTAAACTATATAAATATATATATTATTGATCTATTTTGACTTCAAAAAAAAATTAAAATTTAATATGACATTAATAATTATTTAAATGAAAAGGGTGTTCTTAACAAAAATGTATTGTTTTTCACAATTCATTAAAAAATAAAACATCAGAGAAAATTACAAAAAACTCACTCAAATAAAACATTTACATTTTGAATTAAAAATGTGGTTTATTTTGAAAAATTAAATTTATAAATGTTTCAAAATATCATTTGAATATATATTTTTTATTAAACGGTGATAAAACTTAGTCTTCTGTGTAACAGAAGCTATCGAAAGAATTTAGCATTATTCGTGACACAAGAAAAATATAGTTTTGAATATACAAAAAGATTAACATGGTGTTGAGTAAAAATCATGAATAATTTATTTTATCAAATAAACAATACATATTTAGTGTTTAATTAAATAAAAATATATTAAAATGAATAAATTATTTAGAAACAAATTCATATTGAGGTGTTACATTTTACCCCCATTAAAATTAATTTCAACATCAAGGTTATTATAATTTTTCATGTTTTTAATACATAATGGTTATATTAATTGATCCCAAATCCTAAAAATTTATTCTAAAAAATAATTTTATATTGTAATACTAGAAACATGACAGATACCCAATGTAATTATTACGAAAATTTCCACATTGGTGACCATTAAGAGAAAGTGAAAATAGAGATATGGAGGAAATGCATAATTATTTTTTGGGAGTGATTTATGTTATCAATCAAAAACAATTTAATGATAAATGGAGATATTAGGTCCTCTAATTCATAAATATGTGATGATATAAATGGTCATTAGTTCTAGAAAAATTAAGGTATTAGGAAAAAGTTTTATTTATAGACCATTTTCAGAAATTTGAATACTTTTTATGGAAACATAAACTGGAATGATTTTAGAAAAAAATCACTATTTTTTATTACCTGATCAATTTCCACATCACCTCTCTCTCTAAAAACATAGGTGCATTTTTCATTTTTCAACCACTAACTGATCCCGAGATCCCTAATAAGACAACCCATTGGTCATCAGTTATCATCAGCACAATGTTTTATAATTGATTATCCAATATTCATAAATAATTATGTGGTGAGATAATACAATAATCTCAAACACATCATCTGAAGTTTAACATAACCATTCCATAAATGGGTAACAATATAACCCTTTTAAAAGATAAAAAAACAAAACATTTTAAAGAATGTCACTATATCAGTTTAAAATTGATCCCACTTGCATCGTAAAGTAGATATTGGTTTTCACATTCCAAACATCTGAATACCTTTATTTTATATTTTATTGAGAGATGGTAATAACCTGAATTATCATAAATCAATTTCATAAACATGGATGATTCCTTATTCCAAATATTATATGTCATATTATTTGAATATATGATGTTTTAAATTTCATACATGATAACATAGACCACATTTATGGTAAATTCCTTTATCAGTTCTGATGTTATAAATACTGTCCAAATTACATTATCCATGAAATCACATCTTTATGAATATAGAAACTTATTTTATCATCCTTATGAACGTGTTATGGGAGACATATCTTTAATGTAACTGTACAATTAAATCAATTTTCTAGGTCATCTATATAATTTAACATATTCTCTAAAATTGGAAAACATCTACAAAAAATCCTTATATATTTTATAATTCATATAATATAATATTTGAATTATAAAACATATAAACGTCAATCATATAAAATTATTCTTAAAAAATTATTAAGGTTTTATCAAATTATAATTTAATACCTCTTTTCTAGAATATTAAATATGTATCATGTATTAAGGATACTCAACCTTAATTTAACCATTCTTATTATGTCTTATGTTAAAATGTTGGAATAACATGTCATACAATTCACATGTTTTTATGGTCCCCTTATCATTGCAAGTATATCAAATACTCATAACACCATCTTGGTTCTCTTCATAATGTTTCCATATAAGAAATACATTTCTATTATTCCAATACATTCTATATATGACATATTCAATGCTAACCCAGTTTCTTCTAGTGACTACTATTGAAAAAGACCATAAAGAATAGGGTGAGAAACAATTATCATAGAATAAATATATATAATCATGAAAAAATACTTATTATATGTCAACATAATGACACCTATGTCATTAATATATGACACGTTAGGATTATTCTAAGATATTCCTAGTCATATTCAATTAAAATCCTTCATTATGGTTCAAAAAGAGTTTTTAAATCCCCAAAGCATATCATCTAGGAGTGTCAAACATGGTGCACAATAAGGCTCTTTGTTTGGTTCCAAGATATACTCTAGTTAAGACTAACACACTTTTTGAGAGTTGATACTATTAGGTATATGTATTCTAAAACCAAGTCCATATATAGTATCCAGAAATGGAAGTATTCACAAGAAACGAATTTCTCTATCCTTTACCAAATTTCTAGAACATTTTCTTAAACATTATCTAATACTTAGTATTATCCTTGTAAACGCCCCTAAAAATATCCTTTTGAATATACATATGTATCTCACAAGATTTTCCTCATCATAGTTTCTAATGGATTACTAAACCTTTTATTTGATACCAAAAATAGTGAAAATGGATTAAAATACATGGATATTACATCATTTTGGATGAATATTCAACAAATTTAAAGAATACAGTTCTGAGGTCCAAAATTGTTTAGTGTTTTTGAAAACATAGAACACATTATTATAATATGGTAAATGATCTTAATAATATTCTATAATGATATTCCCATTTATTACACCTACATAAAACCATTATTTATAACCTGGGTAAAGGAAATATAAGATTCAGGAGAGATCGAATTATCAATAAGGGTAAATAAAGTAAATAAATAATAATAACCTGAACATAAGGTTATGATAACATTATCATAACATTTTAATATAATATCATGAATAAACATATCACAATCATGAGACATGACATAAAAATTGGAAGTTCAATCGACATAAATCATAAGATAATCAGAAACATGAAACATATGAATATATCAAAGTCATAATACATAGAATTTGGCGGAGATATATAAATTGGAATCATCATTCCCTATAAGTCTATTCTCATTGTAAAAAAACTAGGGAACTTAATCGGGAATTCACCAATGAGGGGGAACACATAACCTTCCCGAATCATAGTTAGTTCCTTAAAAGAGATATAGGTTTCCTTTAGTCTCATAGTGGATTAGGTTTCCCCATTTTCCCTGTAGTGGATCCTATTTCCCCATATTCCTATATTGGATTAGGTTTCCCCATATTCCCACAATGGATCAGGATACACTTGTTTCCCATTTTGGATCAGGATGCACAAGTTTCCCATTGTTGATCAAGCTAGTCGACTTGTTTTCCAAAATTATCTCATGAGATATAAATCTTTACCCAATGAATTTGAGAGAGATATTGGTCACAACCATCTAATAATCAAATCATATATACATGTTCCACAAAATCATAAACAACCATATCAAAACCCATGAAATTATATAGGTATTGTAAACAAGTAATCATATCACAAACATAGGAAAAATAGATTGGTTTTTTAATCATTCCATCAATGCATATCCCTTTAAAAGAATGTCATTTCATAAACATATGACATGTGAATTTGAAATAGGTTTCATAATAATTTTTAAAAGAAAACATAATCCACGCATATAAAAAAATATAAATTGAACCTATGGATAATTTCCTGATAAATTCATGAGTAACACCATAGAAAGTTAACTTAGATGGAAAATATTTTTTAAATATCATTTTAAATCATTTCTTGAGGAAAAATACTTTCTTATTTGAAAAATGTTTTTAAAATACAAAATATTTGGAAATAAATTTATTTTTAAATCATAATTAATGGCTATAATGGATTCTAGATTAAATATTGAAAAAAATCCATTAAAATCTAATAAAAAAGCATCAGAACATTTTGAAGGTATTTTTCCTTCAAAAATATAAAATATTCTTAAATAAATAAAGAAAACCATTTTGCATGTTAAATTATAAAATAACAATATTTTTTGAGTCCATTATCCTTAAAATCATATAAAATATTCAAAATACATTTTGAAAACCATTTTCCAAAACAAATTATAGAATAACCTTCAAAAAATTTTAAAAAAAATTTCCTTTGAAACTTATATATAAAAATTAAAATAATTGAAATCATTTTCTATGAAAATTATATTTTTAAAACATATATATATTTATTTGAAAATAATTTAAAACAAATTTTGAACAAATATTTTTTGAAGGCCTTTTTATAAAACACAGTTTTTAAATATCCCCGATTTTCATTGGAAATGAGAAATAATGTAAGATTTTTATAAAAATATTTTCTTAATTATCATTAAAAAGAAACTATCCAAAAATGGAACTGATACATGAATAAATCATTAATATACAGGTTATATGAAAATTCATGAGTTATTTGGATATATGTATTATCTAATTTCATCAATTAATGCATAATCATAACCAATCTTGTTAAACATTGGGATTATAGCTATAAACTGTTGCAACATTGGTAACCCTGAATGATCATCCCCATGAATGAATAAATATAAATAATGTGAAAAATATGATTAAATGAACTATATTTATGATGTAACTTGAAAAATGAAAGTATATGAACACCATTAAAAAATATAGGTTCGTAACATGGCATGTATCTCAAAGGAAAATTATGAAAAAATTGCTTTATTTATTTGCTAGCAATTTAACTACTAACTGCATACTATAAAGAACATTAAATATAAATATTTACTGTATGAAAATTATTTTTAACAATAATATAATAAATCCATAGTCATTAAAGACACCACACATAAGAAATATGTGGTAAACATGGCTTCTGTCTCAGAGAAAACAACAGTTTGATGAGAAAAACATAGCTTAATTTTTTAGTCTCTTTGTACTCATTCAAAACTCCTATATCATAAAAATATGTTAATTTTAAATCTAAAAAATAACAATATTATTTTATCTAATACCATATATGTCTTTATATTACCCTCTTATTAACACTTCAATGTCAAGGCCACATTTCTGGTAACATCCTCTTTTTTCATTTATCTAAATTTGTTATATTTTTGGTCCTCATACTAATGTCATGATTTAAAGAATTTAAAACATGATAAAAATATAATTATTATTTATTATATATTTATTTATAGTAATCTATTCTCGATATAAATATTAAATGGAATACATAGTTCATGGAGATGGTAAATTGTACGTACACATGAACGTTGTTTCCTTTTAATTATCATATTGAATGAAATAAAGTAAATGAATTATATATATATAAATATATATATATATATATAAATACTAATTATAATATAATTATTATATCATTTATATCATATAAATTTACTTAACTCGTTATTAATTTCTTCCATGTATATTTTTAATGAAACACATAGTTTTTGAGGTGGCGGTAGTCTACACTTTCCCAAACTAAATTATGGAATCTAAAAATAAGGAAGTTAGAAAGGTATGTGTTCTATTCTAATTGAAAAATCATTAAAAATCATAATTATCATATATATATATATCATATAAAAATAGAGTGTCCAACATACTTTTCAACCATGATAGGTTGTAAAGGATAAATGAACAACATCGTTTTGTGAGGTGGTAGTTTTACAAACACAAAATGGTAGGTTTATTAACCATTTGATGGAAGTGTGTATAATTGTAAGTAGAAAAATTATATTGACAACATATAAATATATTTATGATAATTAGTATGTTATATAATCATGGAACATGAATAATTGGAGGGTTGGAGAATGAAAATAAAACAATTGATCTTGAGGAAGGGTGTAACTTCTTCTTTGGGTAACTTCTCTTAGTTTTCTCCAAATAGCTTCCTTGGTTTGGTTTCTTCACAATTATAGGAATCTAGGGTTTGTGGTGTTATTTTGGAAGACTATTTTGTAAGTGGTTTTATGGGGAAAAGTGTCTTGACATGTGCGGGTAATGGGAAGAGTGAATGACTTTTTGTAATATAGGAGTGATATTCTTGTAAATACCCAAAAAGAAAGCACTAATGGGATATATACCATATAATTTCCTTCTATAATAAAAAATATAAAACTGATGTTATTTTTTAAAAAACTCCAATACAAAAAATGAAGTGATTTTTTAAAATTTTGTACCTTAGTCTTTATGTTTTCTTATATTTGTTTCAATTTTTTGTTGAAGTAACTAGATTGCCAACCTATGAAATTTGACCATTATGAATGGATCATTGGTTTTATTTTTTAAAAACTATATGCCCGATTAATTAAAAATAATAAATATAATTTAAAAAATAAAAATCTCATATGTGTTTGAAATTTATATTAAAACAAGCGCATATTGAGCGTAAAAACACTGCTTTAACCCGAATTGTGATAACAATGATTTAACTATTTTAGAATCTATATTTTCACTATAAAGGATCATTTTTTCAAATTAATATACCGTATTTTATATTAATTAATTGTTAAAAATAAAATGGAAACATTTATAGTTATAATTAATTTAAAATTTTTCATAAAATTTTATTTAATGTAAAGTAACAGAATTTTATTTTTGAAATTATTTATTTATTTATTTATTTTAAAATATCAAAACATTATTGAAATTAAAATATAATAATTTAACATAACTCTAAAATGATATATTTATCTCAAAATATATTTTAAAATAATAATTAAATAAATTTAGTTTACTTTTAAATATTTAAAATCACATATTTTATTTAATTATTAACTAAATAATCCATGTGTTAGCATTTCTTAAGATTCTAATGTTTCTAATTAATCTATTGAAATTAATTATGAAAATTTTTGATATAAATAATTTATATATAATTTAATAGTATATTTATAATGTCAAATATATTTTTTCAATTTCTTATTGTTTCTTAAATCTTATAGGTAGGGAAAGTTATTTAATTGTCATTATCCATAATTAAAATATGAAATGGAGAATTTATATTAAATAGTATCACTATAACTCATAAAAGTTTAAACATGGATGTATATAGTCTATATATGGGTAAAAAAGCAATTTTTTACAAGTTTATATGTCATTTTGGTTCAAATTTTTATAGTTTTTCCCATATTAGGCTTAATTTTACCTCAATCGGTGTGATTAATTTTAAAAAAATTACCTAATTCTTTTGTTCAAAACATAATTAGATATTTTTAGAATATAAATATCATAATTACTAAAACAATTTATTTTTATTTTTCAAAAATCAATTCAGGTAAGTGAAAAAAATTAAATTTAATGCTAATCTCATAGGTTTGGCGAGAAAATGGGTTTTCAATGAAAATACCTTCAATGTTCAATATATTTTGTTTTGGAAATTAAATATAAAAAATATTCCAATGAAATAAATTTGAAAAATATATGTAAAATTGATCTGTTTGCAATTTATAAACCAATTTAAAATATAATTTATCATTAATTTTTATTTCAATGATTTGTATGTTTTTAACTAAAATGTAGTATATTTCTGTATTCATCAAAAACAATTCTCAAAAAAATTCTAAATATTTACCCTATGTTTTTTTTGAAATTAAAATGTTAATTATAATTTTTATTTTGATAAATAAAATGTTTAAAAGTGTAAAAATTAAGTTTTTCAGTAGGTTTATCTGTAAAATGTGGTAAAACGCAGCATTTTGTATAACACAAATTCTCCAACGAATTTTCCATTATGCGTTATACAATCCAAACACAGTGTTGTGTGCAGTGAAAAATTCAATTTTTTTAGTGTAAAAGAAATAATATCATGGTAGTTTAATATATAATAAGATATATTTAGTGTTTTGTGATATGAAAAAAATATCGAAAAGTATAAATTTATTGTAAAAAACACTCACAAAATATAATGGTTATAAATAATAAATGATAAATATTTCATAAATATAAATATTATTTAATTTTTATAAAATACAATCATTAATTATTTTCTGGTCACTTTTTGTGTTATTTTTAGTGAAATGGTAATACATCGCTTCGTGAGGAGGTATTCTCTTATACAAATAAGTGACGCATCGTATCCCCAATAGAATTTAATGTAAAATAGTGTATATAATATAATTAATTAGGATGTATAATTATTTCATAAATAGCACATACAATATTTATATCCATCAACATAACCAATTTTTGAGAGGTGTTAATTGATTTATGACAATGATTCACAAGATGGTAGTCTACTGTAGACATGAACTATGATTTCAAAACTAATTTGTTGGATGTAGAAGTTTTGGTAGCTCATTAACTCATTATAAAAAATCCAAATATATGTAATATATTTATTTTATTATATCATAATGATTAAATAATATTTTAAATAGGTACTGAAGGAAGTAAAATAAAAACACATATTAAAGAACACTGCCTCTTTATCAAGTATCCTCCCATGATTTTCACCATATGCCTTCCTTGGTATGATTTATCCCAAAATAAATCTTATATAATTATAAGAGAGATGTTGGAATGTTAATTTGGTAGTTCTAGTTTTATGTAAAGTGGTTTTATTTTTTTAATGATACTAGATAGTGGTGGTCCTTTTATAAGTTTGGTGAGTGACACACTTGTTGTTTTCTTGAATGTATTCAATCATATCCACGTTTTTATCCTGAACAAATCCTCCAAAATGGTCCATTATCAAATCGAGAAGATAATACATCAACAATGGTCCATTAAATTGGTGTTGTAAATGTTTTTATTTCACTTTTAACCATTACCATATTATTTTAACCCTCCGATAAATTAATTTATTCCTTAACTATGATAAATCATTTTTTCTATTTTCACTATTAATTTTTCTAAAAAAAATTCAAAATATTAGAAAATATAAATTACATTGATTCCAATTTTTTAATATGTTTTAAATAATTCATTTTTATTTGGTGGTAAAATATAATTTAAAATTAATCCCACAGATGTGCTGAGGAAGCGGGCTTTTTATGAGAAATTGATTAAAATAATACAATTTATTCATATAAATATTCAATATAAGCATTGGTCCAATAACCTAAATTGGGTTATGTAATAAAAAAGTTAACTAATTTTAGCTTAAAATTATTTCCAAATAAAATGTAATATTTTAATTTCTTAAAATGAAAATTTATTTTCTATTACAATTCTGTATTTTTCACTATTAATCAGAAAATGAAAAATATCAGAGAAATACCAAAAAAATCATACTAAGGTAATTTTTATATTTTTATTTAAAAAATGAAATTCATTTTTTCAAATAAATTGTAAATGAATTGGAAAAAAATATTTCTAAATTATCTATATAAATCGTGTAAATTCATCTTTTTGAAAAAAAATAATATTTTCAAAGAACCATTATTTTTCATATAAATTATTCTTATTTAATTTTTAATAATTATATAACCAAAATTTTAAGGTTTTATTTCGTAATACCCATAAAAACCAACTAAATGGTGAGATAATATTGGACATTTTGAAATAATATTTTAATATGGTTTGTTTTTTAAAACTCTGTATTTCATGTATTATAAGCATCTGAAGAGATTAAATTTAAGTATACAACATAAATATATCGTAGAGTATCATGATGTTATATTACTTTATATTCTTGGTGATGTGTTTCATACGTGATATCAAAAATCATGTTCACACATTCAAATATCTTGGTTTAACATTCTAACACCTTAAATAAATTATGTCCTCAGAATATAATATTGATCTTGGTAATCAAGGCTTAGTAATTTGAAAACTCATTCCTAGAAACCCAAATAATAGAAATAGTTAAGAAAAAAACTCTTTAAATAGATAATGGTAGGTGAAATAATCATCTACGATAACAGATACAAGGATTGCAAAATAGGGTAACATAGGTGGGAAGTGAAAATACAGACAAGGAATAGAAATATAACACTCAAATATGAATTGAGAGTGACAGATGACATTGATAAAAAGAAAGTGGGAAATCTAGAGAAGTAGAATGAAAAAAATCCTTAAACCAAAGAGTCATGAAAATTTCATTGATCTAATAATTTTTTTTGATAATATAAAAACACTTGTTTTCTCAAGATCCTTTTATTAAAGTTGAGAAATTATTTAACTATCTAATAATATATGTAAATACAATTACTTGATATTATTTGTTTAGGAACAATTTAATCATTTGGTTGTTGTTTAATCAATTTATACTTAATCATTTACTCGATGAAATCAATTTAAAAAAATAAACTATTTTATAACTGAATCACTAAAATTTATTTTTAATTGACCATAATATTAATAAAAAATGATATTTTATTCCATAAATCACCAGTTATAGTGATAAAAAGTAGTTAGTATAGGTTATCCAATAGTAATAATTCTTCATTTGGTGAAGTAATAAATTAATATCTAAAAGCTCATTCAATGTTTATTTTAATCTTTTTCATAAGTGGATAACATTATGAAACGTTTCAACGGATTATGATCCATATCTTAAGAATGTAGGATACTAAATTTTAAAAAATGACTATATAATTAGTCTTATAATAAATATGAAGTACCTCGTAACATTCACATACCATACATGTGAATAAAATTATGTGGTATTCTATAAAAATAAGGTAATAAAAATAATTACAATATAACCATTATAAAAACATGTATCTTCCCTTATGACACAAACAAAACATAGATCTTTGGATATGTTCCTCATATCCTAAAATGATGTTAACTCCATCAATGATAGCATATATTTTTTCAAAATTTTTTAATTATTAATAATTTATTTATTACTATCAAACATAATTTATCGATATTTATCTTCACTTTATCACCAAATAATTATCTCAATATTAGTACCCTTTAAGGGTTTTTTCAATCAATCATGTGTTTCCACAAATTTAAACGTGCAATATAGTTATAGTAAATTATTTCCAATGATTTATGAAATATTCTTATAATAAAATCCTTATATATTTAATTATTTTTATAACCATAATATCATCCAATAAACTAAAACATATATCATGGATTAAAATAACTGATAACATTAATAATTATACTTTGGTAGTATAAATTACATAAAAATTACCTCAATCCCTTATAATTTTATTTATTATTTTACCTTGAGTCATGGGGAATTATTTTTAATATTTCCCCATATTTTTGTGGTTTAATCATAACACATTTTTAATTTAATTATTTCCCATTAAATCATTTGAAATTTTTAATTTTTATCGAAACATGATGAAAACTGTCAATCCCATAATGCAAGTGTCATGGATTTTTTTGCACAATTACTACATGTGGGAAAATATTTCCTTCACAACTTCTTTTTCTAGTTTTTTTCTCTAAACCTCCCTATTATTCCATATCATCACTTGATTCCCATAATACATGGATAATTCATCCACTGTATTGATAAAACAAAAAACTATATCATCATATGAAGAAAAGATATGATAGATCATCTATCTTTAGAGATATGGCATAATCCTTTCATAGAAATGGTCAATATTTCACTATGTGTAGGGTAATTGATTTCTATCCTACCTATATATCATTTAATGGTATAATAATACATCAAACCACATTTTTATTCCTATTCTTATTCATTAAGATAAGAAATTATTGCTTCATCATTGTTTGTTTCTCAAAATGGAAATATTTTCTGATGAATATATTCATAATTTCATTTTATTCTAGGTGTTTGTTTTCCTTTTCCATCCTAAAATCATGGATAATTGATTATCATTTCCTACAATTTTTTTCTGATACCATACTCTACATTTATAATGTTTTCCATTTCCCTATATCCTTAGACCGTAAATATGGTCTCTAGATACTTAATCTATTTAAATGCTTCCATTGGATTAATAGTCCCACCAAATAATGGGGGATTCTATTCCATAAAGTTATAAATCATAGGATAATGACGATGTGGAATATTTCAGTCCATCTGGGAATGCTTATTTGTCATAACCTTATTTATCGTCCCTAAAAAATCCAAAATATACTCAGTTCCAAAAAAGACAAATTCGATTTATATCATCGAAATTTCTACATTGTTCATGAGTATTAATAAATTTCTTACTTCAATGAATAATTTATAAATTATGTCATATATTGGATTACCTTGTAAAATTATGAGTTTAAATCGTAATGAATATTTCAAAATATGTCGTAACAGTTATAATAAATTCAAATTTATTCATTGTTAATCGAAAAATCCAAAACATGGTTTCTTCAAGGATATCATTATTTTAAAATAATTTATATTGGTTTTAGAAGTAAATGTGAAATATAATAATAGTTTCCCCCAATATATTCATACAATGTGCACAGTAAGGCTCGTTTTCATGCACCGAGTGATGATTAGGTCTAGCCCAATGCACCCTTTTCATAGATATTTCCCCTAGGTTCCTATGTTCTTGAACCATGTCAAAAATTATTATCCATACAAGAATGTATTTCTAGAAAGAAACACAAATTCTATTCCTTATTTAAAATTTATGATGTTATAATATACTTATCATGATAGTTGTTTATGGGTATACATATCCTAATCTATGACTTCCTAAATGTTATCCCCAAAGATTCAACAAAGCTACCAATGAAACCGAATGTAATGAACCATACCCCAGTAGCTTGATGATGGTGACTTATTTTATTACATTTTTATTAATACAATGGGATTTATCTCAAAGACCAATTCATATAGTAGTTTTGTAGAACTATATAAATATATGATACCCATTTTATAATAGGAATATAAAATAAAACATAATACACAACAAAAAAATTACATCATCGAAAACTCATTCTATAATCTCTTTATTATAACCTAGACCGATGAAAAAAAGTAAGGTAGTTCTCAGATTTTCTGTAAGGGTTTAGTATAGTAGAAAATTATATGAATCATTAATGAATAATCACTATATAAACATATATAACATAACACTACAGATATTAAATTAGTAGACTACATTTGGATTGAATCCAAATATAAAATCATCCAAAAAATCTCATGGATAATAATAAATTAATTTATAATGATGTAAATTTTTCATTATTAGATTCCATTATCTTAGGCATCATGGTACCTCTATATTCAAGACATTTAAAATGACTGTTTAAATAAGACTGCTATAAAACTGTTTAGTTTTTTCACTTAAATTGTCTTATGAGACATAATAATGCATCAAGTGGATATATTATATCAGTCCCCACCCATAAATAGTGGTCCAAATAATTCCTTATATATATATATATCAAATAATTTATTTAACAAATTAATCAATATTCTATATTATCAATTATCATTATTGAGAAGAGGATCTATATTTATCAATACTATCCCATTTAATATAATAACTTTCAACATAAGAATAAAATCTTAGAGTGGTATAAAATTTATTAAATAATCCTAATAATTATTAAAGAATATGGATATTCAAGATAATGATAATTTCCATTGTAAAATGATCATCAAAAATTTATTATTTCAAGGAAAAGTAATCAATCCCAATAAAACATGAGATTGTGCAATAACTTTAACCCCATAGTAACTTTTAAATAAAATAACATTGGATTAAATTATTCAAAATGAGACTTAGGATACCATGAATTATTAATGATTCATGATTTTACATCTCAATGGGGATGTATATACACCAAAAGAACTGAATTTTATCATAATAACAATAATATTAATGAAATTTAAACTGATATAAAATTTGTTACCAAGTGTATTAATTTAGTTGAACATGTTATAAAATTATTTATAATAGTTTTATGAATGTCATTAATTGATTAAATAACCATAATCACATATATAATATCATAACTTATTTAATTATAACTTTATACCACCAATTTGATTACAATATTTCATTATTTTCAATATTCCTAGTGTTAGTAGACTTGTTTTATTATATGTACGTTGTAATGAATATTATGGTTCATGTTCAAATTACATATTTAAATAAACTCCATAATAATAATCATTAAATAATTATCATATTTATAGTTAAATTATAATTTTAATGAAAATTTTGAAATATATTTTTGAGAAATGAGTTATGTTAAAATTATTGAGATTGTAGCTCGTACATACACTTGGGTAACCATCGCATTTTCTAACAATTTTTATTGAAATATAGTAAGTAATATATTATAATAAATTAATGGATATAATATCATATTAAACATATTATTTTTTAAATATACTCATATATATCATTCATGGGGTGTGGTGAGTATGATAGAGTCACATTGTTTCGTGAAGGTGGTAGTCTACACATACATGAACATCATTATCATCTTTCATTGAAGGAAATGTAAGAAAGGAAACTATATATATAATATTTTTATAATTATAAATATTTAAGTAATATATTTGTTATATAATTTATATTAAATATAATTATTAGCTTTATAATTATCTCCTTCCATGGAAATAGTTAGTGAAAGAAGAATCACACCGCTTCATGAGGCGGTAGTCCATCGTACACACAAGCGATAGAACCATGTCCACTGTAGAATGGAACATAAAAATGTATATATGATAAAAAGACTCTATAGGTTTAATTGCATTTTAAATATAATACAATATATATATATATACTATGTATACATCATTATAACAAACTATGGTGGTGGAAATGGGAAAATAAATAACATTGTTTTATGAGGTTGTAATTGGTCGTACACACAAACGATTATTTTGTAACCCATTTGATAAAAGTGAATGTGGATTTAGGTCATTAACATATCATTAAAAAATCCAAGTATATTGAAGATACATGATTTTTTATATAAACATTTTTTAACCAAAATTGAAGGAGGTGGAGAAATAAATAAAATCAAAATGCTCATTGGAAAAAGAAACCTCTTTATTAGGTATCCTCATCAGGATTGCGTCATATGCCATGATAGGTTGAATTTATTTAGAAAATAAGTCTTATATGATGAGATTCAAGATTTCCTAATGTTATTAGATTTTTTATTGGTATAACCAACGTGTTTATAATGTTTGGAGATGTAACAAACTAGGTACTTATAAAATAATTTATTTTCATTCTACAATTAAATAGATAAATTCAATATAAATGAACAATGAAAAAAGTAGTATTTAAAAAAAAATTAAGGAATATATACCAATAGAATAATATCCTAAAAAATGAAAGTATATTGAATATTTATGTATACTATAAGTTAAAAATATTATTTTTATATTAAATAATAAGTAAATAAATGCTTTGAAAATGATAAATTAAGAGTTTTTGTTTTCGTGATACCTAAATTTTTATTCATAGTTTTATAATATATATAATGATTTAAAAGAAAAAATAAATTAATAAAATAAATTCATAAAAAAATATTTGGTTTTCTTATTATTATAGGACAAATTATATGAGACCTTAATTAATTTCACAAAGTGTCATAGAATTAGTAATAATTTTAAAAATCAATATTTTTCGAATAAATGAAAATTTTATTTAAAAATTAATTTTATAATATTTATAAAATTATTTTCAGAATATTAGGTTAATTTATTAATTCAAAAAATAAATAAATGTTCACGATAATTTTTTTTTTATTTTCAAAAATAGTTGAATTTTCTGTTAATAATGAAATATGATAATTTATGGTATTTAACAAATTCATGAATTATAGGGTCATATATGATCTATGGATTATACAAGACAAAAATATTGAAATATAATTAACTAATTTTATAAATTTATAGACATTTATCTAACTATTCACAGTCGTGAGCTAAAATAAAAAACTAATGAATAAAATAATGAGAAAACATCTCTCTCTTCCACTATAAATACCACCTCTCACAGTGCAACACCAAAGCCTTGTAGAATTTTTATTTTCTACCTAATTCCCTTCCCAAGACTATTTCTCATTTTCAATAACCTATTGTATCATTTGAATTCCAAAACTAAGTTCTGTGTGGAGGTTTTCATGGAACAGATGTTCATGAGGTAAAATCCAATTTTCTTTTCTTTTAAATTTCTTTCAATTTCATTAATTTTCATATTCTCTTATAACCTCCGACAAGAAAGTGACATAATAAATCCATTATGTTACATAATCATTCAATTCAATTTTTTACTGGAATATCATTCATCAATTCTATCCTCTTCTCCTCTTATTCTAATAAAATGAAAACATTGTCTGTGATGTGTCTATTTACCATCATCATGGATGATGTTTTTTAATTTTAATTTACCGCAATCAAGGCTGGTCATAAATCCATTATTAGGGGTAAAAAATATTAAATTATAAACATTATATTTTTCAATATTGTTCTCGGACCAATATATAAGCATGAAATTAATTAATATGATATAGGGTCATTATGGTCGTCAATATAACCAAAATAAATTAAATCAGTTTCATTAATGATTTATAAAATAAAATATCCCCATATCATAAAACCAAATGATATATAGTCTAATTTAAAATTAATAAAACATTTTAATACCATTTAATTCCACTTTGGTAGTATTTATTCCCTTTAATAAGAAAATCTAGAACGAACCAACTATATAAGCCTTGAATTAAGAAGCACACCTGAAACAATGAAAATAATAAAATATTACTAAAAAATGGGTGAAAATATGTTATAAAATAAGCGTATAAGATAAAATAAATATTCAAATAATTCTATTATTATTTAATAACACTCTTTAACCCATCAAACAAGAGGTTTGAACATGTTTTCTGGAAGTCAATCCTACGGTAAGAGGCTTTTCATTAAAAATATTATTTTAAATTTATATTTTTAAAAAATTCAAAAAGAATGTTTTTGTGATGATAGTGGTCTTGTTTTATGATTATTTTATAGATCATGTTAATTTCATATGATTATTTATGGTAGTAATATGTCCCTCCATTGCATTAGTAATGTTTATATAGGAAGATAACTATAATGGTTATTCCAAGTGTAACTGTGATTGTTACACCATACGGTAGGTTTGAGGGTTAAATAATAAGGGTCCCATGAGGGTTACATTAAAACCTATATGTTAGGGATAAAAATCACATGGTATCCCTTAGGGATAAAATTTTATGTAAGTAATTTTCTATGATACCTATATGTTTTTATTTATTTTTTCCATGTTTTATATAAATTTATTTTATTCACAAAGTAAGTATATAATATTTTATGGGTGAGAAGTAAATATTTTAAAAAATGATTCATAAGTTTATAAATTTCCATGAATTTATGGCTTATTTCCATTTTTATGTCCCTTATTGCGTTTTTTGTTCTCATACCATGTTTTAAAATGTTTTCCATAGGGTTTTAGGATCGGTATGAAAAAAGATGTAGCCAAATGAATGTTTTGAATATTTTTAAGGAAAATTATCACATTTTATTTAAAATTTTGTATTATGGAAGAAATGGATAATATTTTACATTTACCCACTTTTTATGATTCTAGGTTGATATGTATGAAATTTTTTCCAAATTCTAAAAGACTACAAACTGAAAAGATCTTCGAGAATGTAATAATGAGAATTATAAAATAATTTAATATATTATTTAATGTTTATGGTTTTGATGTTATTGTTTGCATCAGATCACAGATTAAATAACATTAAGGGATATGATAATTTTAATAGAATAACATAAATTATTTTTACCTTATATTTAAATTTAAATGATATATCATTTAATGATTACCATATTTATTTATCTAAGATATGCCTATTCACAATTTATTACTGTTAAATAAATAAGGAAGTTGAATTAGTAAGACATTGAGAGGTTGTAATCATTCCAAATCCTCTACTAGGAATGGTGGTAATTGGAACCGTGTATCTTGTGAGAGTAATGGATTATTTGATGTGGTTTATAAATGGTGTTGGCATCCATGAAAGAGAACAACCAGTGCTACCAAAAAAGAACATGATGATAGTGGAACATATTATAAGGAAACCCCACACTTCTTTCTGTGGATATTCTAACAAAAAGGAAGTTGCTGGGTATGTCAAAGCCCTTTAAAAGATATTTTTATGTCAGGGGTTGTTCATATAATCAAAATTTTATTACTTTTTTTTATCGTTTTGAGGGTGAAATTGACCAATAGTGCACAAAATTAAATAATATTTGGGATGTCAAAGAGATTGATGACATGAAATGGGGTGAATTTAAAAATACGTTCAATGAAAAGTATTTTCCTAAGGTGGTTTTACAAAGGTTAGATCATATATTCAAGAAATTATAAATAAAGTATGATAATTCAGTGATTGTGTAGGAATCAAACATCACTCGATCGACAACGTACACTAAAAATATTATTTGGGATGTTAATATTAAAATCAATCATTTTTCCATAGTATTGATGCTGATATATCATAAGGAATTAGACTCCCATGAATTAAATATATTATGAAAAAAATTCAACTGTGATGAGAGGGTAGAAATAGGTTTTTTTGATGATCATGTGTACTTTAAAAACCATAAAAATGAAAAGTTACAAATAGAAGAAAATAGGTAAGAATCAAAAAATGAAATCAAAGGGTAATAAAATCCAATATACAATTTGTGGGAGGTGTGATAAAACTCACCCTGGGGATTGAATTATCTTATTTGAGAATTTTTTTCTATTTGGTATATTTGAAAATATGTCATAAGATTAAAATAAAAATGATATTAAGTTTAACTGGGATAAAATCTATAAATTATTTTAAATGTGGGGAAATGGGGAAATGTGTAAATACATTCCAAATGAATGATTTGAATGATGTAAGGATTCCATATTATAATTAAAAAGGTGGAGTGGAATCATTTTTGGGTACATCAAAAGATGTTGGCAAAAAAATTATGTAGTATCGAGATAATTGTTTGTTCACTATGATTTTGCTAATGTCTTATTTAATATGAGGTCTAAATGTTCGCTTGTTTCTAATAATTGATTTTTTAAATTTGAAATTTCACCTCATGAAAATGAAACATAACATATGTTTGAAACATAAAAGGAAATATTAAATTAAAAAAATGAAATAAATGAATCATACTATTTTTGTCTCTGTAAAGAAGTTACCTATAAACATTATGCTTTTTCCCTTAGTAAATTTTGAAGTTATTCTAGGTATGGATTGGTTTTTTGTTTATCATACTATGATTTATTATAGAGCTAAAAAGGTTCTTTTTTAGAATTATTTTCTGTCTCTATACAATAATGAACCCATATAATAGATAACATATCATTAACTAAGAAAAAATTAAAAGATAAAAATAAATATTATCTTACATATATTTTTTAGAATAAGGGAACTATTCAGATTAATGATGTAATAGTGGTAAATGAATACATAAATGTTATTGTTGATGAGTTTCCCTGTGTTATACCTGATCTGAATGTTGATTTTATAATTTAAATATTTTATGATACTATGAAAATTTCAAAACCCCATTATCGAATTTCTTTGGAGGAACTTCTTGAATTGAAAATAAGATAAATAATTTTGTTAATAAAGGCTTAATTTTTTCTAAAACATCACCATGGTGTGATATTGTTTTGTTCCTTAAAAATGAAAACGGTCCTATGTTAAATGGAATTGATTAATGTGAATTGAAAAAAATTATAGTTATTAATAAGTATCCACTACCTCATATCTCTGGGTTTTTAGATTAGCTCTAGGGAGAACATTATTATTCTCTGATTGACCTATGATTTGGGTACCATTGAGATACAGGTAAATGATTATGAAATTCTAAAAACAGTATTACAAACTAGATATGGGAATTAAAAAAAATTCCCTTTATATTGAAATATTCCCCTACAATATTTATGGAACTTATCAATATAATTTTATATGAATATTTGGACAAGTTTATTTTTATTTTTTGTATTGATATTTTGGTTTATTTCAAATGATAAGAATATCTTCAAAAATAATTATTGATCATTCTGTAAACACTTAATAAATAATTTTACAAGGGAAATTTAGAAAATTTTATTACTGGTTCCAATAGATTTATTTTATTGTAAACAATGAAAATAATGATGGCATAATAGTTGATCTTGCAAAAAATTAGATGATGAATGTCCAAGATAAAAACATATTAAAAATATTCATAGTTTTATTTTTTTTAAAGGTATTATATATGGTTTCTGAAAAAAAATCATTGTTAACTTTTCCTTTAACTATGTTAACACGAAAAGGGGTTAAATATATCTGGGAAGAAGATTGTGATGATTGTTTTTATGAACTAAAATGAAGATTAGTAAATGCTCCAGGTTTTGTTTTTCCTTCAATAAATTAAGAGATTCTCATCTATAGCGATTATTCAATGAAGTTACTTGGTTGTGCTCTGATGTATAAAGATCAGGTAATTTCTTATTCTTTAAGTTAACTAAACCTTATGAGTTCAATTATCCCACACGTTATATGGAATTAGTATCTATTATTATCATAATAATAATTTTAAAACCTTATTTATATGGAGCCAAATCTAAAATATATATTGAACATAAATGTTTGAAATATATATTAGGACAAATGAAATTGAACATGAGGTAGATATTATGGCTAGAACAAATAAAAGATTATGATTCCATGAAACAATTACCATCCTAGATAAGAAATAATTGTGTAGGGTTCCTTGAGTTGAAAACATCATCAATCAGTAAAAATGAAAATTTAATAATTGACCCATTTTTTATGATTTGATTAATTTTTGTGTGGATTTTTTTGTTGTAGGAAATACCTCTATTTTTTTAGGTGTCAGAACAGTCATATCTCTCAAAATTAATTAAGAAATTGTATTTAGAAGACAGTGAGTTAAGGAAAAAGGAATATTAGTTATTGAAGGTAACTTTACTGAATTTAATATTGACAATGATTGTATTTTGAGATTTATAATGAGATTATGTGCACTTTTTGATTCCCATATAAGTAATGCATTATTAAGTAAATCTCATAGTTCTGCATTTTCATTTCATCATAGATGTACTATGATGTATAAAGTCCTTCACATGTATTATAGGTGGGATGGAATGAAAATAGATATTGTTGATTTCATAATGATATTTTTAACTTATAAATACGTTAATGTAGGGAGAAAACAACAATATAGGATACATTATCTATTCATAGTGCCTGAGTGTGTATGGGAAAATATATCAATGGATTTTGTGGTGGGACTACTAACAATGTCTCAAGATACCAGTGTGATTAAGTTATTATTGATCAGATGACTAAATATTCACATTTACATTCTATTTGAGACACAAAATCTCTAGATCAACATTATATACTCTACCTCAATGTGATTTTCACTGTTATGTGGAGTTCCACTTTTCATTGTATCTGATGGTGATCATAGGATCTCTTATAACTTTGGTAAAGGACATTAGAAGTCAATTCAGACTGAATTAGATAGCTTCATAGCCTTTCCTCCTCAATTTGATGGATAGATAGAGTGAAAAATTTATACATCGGATGAAATTTGACATGCAAGTTAAATTGAATACAAAGGTTTTTCGGATAAACATATTTCCTTAGTTATGTTTTCTAATAATAATAGTTTTCATTCGAGTATAAAAATGGAACATTTTGATGAATTATGTTGAAATATTTTTCAAACTCCTAAAATTTGGTACAAAGAGAAGGAAATGATGTTTGTTGGACTAGAATTAGTAGAGGAACATGTTTAGAAAGTGAATATGATCCTGCAACACTTGAGGAAAGCTACTTACATGTTGAAAAGTTGTGCTTATAATAGAAGGAAAGACTTTTCTTTAGAGGTTGGTGATCGTGTTTTCCTTAAAATCTCTTTTTCAAAATTTATTATGTATTTTGGTAATAGAGTAATAATATATAAATGATTTATTGAAACTTAGGAAATCGTGGACAACTATGGACCAGTTTCCTACTGAGAAACATTGCATCTGATTTTATCTTAGGTAGAAATGTTTTCAATGTTTTGAGGTTATGAAAGTATGTACTATATTAATCTCATGTTTTGATACCAAAATTAGATTATTTTTAAGAGATCATTTCTTAAAAAGATAAATCCATGCATATTCTTGAGCGTAGAGATCAAGTATTCAAAAATATGGTAATTCATTATGATTATGTTTTAAGGAGAAATCAAATGGATGATGAAGAAAAATGGGAATATATCTACTCTATGAGGGAAATTTGTCCACAATTTTTTAATAAGTGAATAAAAATAGAAAGGATGAAATTTCCAGAAGGGAGAGAATATAAAAACCGATGTACTTATAAAATGACTTATTTTCATTTCATAAATAAACAGAAAAATTAATTATAAATGTATAATAAAATAATATATATTTAAAAAAATTAAAGAATATTTTAAAATAGAATAGTAACATAATCTATGAATTTAGAATTAAAATTTATGTATCTTATATGTGAAAATATGATGTATTTATTTCATGGAATAAGTAAATAAATGTATTCAAAATTGTCAATTAAATGTTCATATTTTTGGGATTTGTAAATTTTTATTTACAATTATATAATTACTATAAGTATTTAAAAGAAAATTTATCTTCATAATGTAGATTTATAAAATAAATTTTTGTTGTATTACTATTATAAGTTAAATTTTATTAGGTTTTATTAATTTTTCAAAGTGTTGTGAAATAAATTATAATTTTTGAAATCATTATTTTTCACATAAATGAATATTTTAGATTAAAATTAATTCCTCATATTCATAAAAATATTTTAATAAAATGGTGTGCATTTTTTATTCTGAGCATTAAAAAAGTTTTAGCTGAGTTTTTGGAATTTTTTTAAATTTTTTAAATATTGGGTGAATAGTGAAATATTATAATTTATGGTATTTAAAAAATTCATTAATTATTGAGTCATAGATGATGTATATATGATGTAAGATCAAATTATCAAACTTTTCTTTTTTATTTTAATATATATTATGATAATTATATAACTATTCATATTCTTGATTGAATATAATAAACTAATGAATAAAATAATGAGAAAACACCCCACTCATCCACTATAAATACCACCCATAACCACCTCTTCTAATCACAACTAAAATGAATTTTAGCTTGTTTAATTTGTTTCCAGTTATCATAAAAAGCCTCTTACCCATTTCCATGACCTAATGGTCTCAAAAAATGTCCAAAACCCAGTTTACATATGGAGGTTCTCATGGAGAAGTTGTTCAAGAGGCAAAATCCTCTTTTCTATTCAATTAAATTTATTTTCAATTTTTTCATTATTCTATCATCATGTCCCCTCATCCAAGTAAACATATAAATTCAGTATCTTATATATACTATAACATAGTTATGTTACTGGAATACTCATAAAAAATCCACTCCACTTCTCCTCTTATTCTTAAAAAATGAAAACATTATCTGTGATGCGTTGATTTAACATCATCATGGATGATGTGTTTTCATATTCATTAAACACATTCATGATATACAGAAAAAAGTAAGTATGGCTAAATAATATTTTTCAAAAAATATTATAATTGATATAATTTTTTGGAACCAAAATATAAACATGAAATTAAATAAGATAATATATGTTCCTAATGGTTGTAATAACCGCCAAAAAAATTAGAGTATTTTCATTAGTGTTTTATCAAATAAATCATCCAAATATCATAAAAAAGTATATATGGTGTAATTTAATATTATGGAAACTTTTTAATACCATTTCATTCCGTATCTATAGTATTTATTAAATTTTATAAGAAATTCCGTAATGAACCGACCATGGAAACCATGATATAAACACACATAATAAACAATGAAAATACAAATATATTATAATTAAAAGGAATAAAATATTATAAAATGATCATTTAAGGTATTATAAATATGAATATAGTTCTGTAATAAATTAATAAAAGACATTAAACTATTATACAGTAGTTTTGAAAATGTTTTTGGGATGTCAAACCTGAGGTAAGGTACATTTATTTAAAAATCTTCTATTAAATTTATTTTTTTAGAAAATAAAAAGGGAAAGTTTTTATTATGAAATTTTTCATGTCTTATGATTATTATATGGTTATTTGGGATTGTTTATGATTAAGGGTGTGGCCTATATCTTCCTCTTATGCATCGGTCCTATTTATATTGGATTTGAACCATAATAGTTATTCAATGTGTAATTGCTATGGTTAAACCATAAGGTAGCCATGATGGTTACATCATAAGGTATTTCTAAGAGTTATATTGTACGGTATCCATGAGTTTTAGAAATTATATGGTATTCACAAGGTTTTAAATCATAAATAAGTAATATCCAAATATACCTTTGTCTTAAAATTTATGTTTTCTATGTTTTATGGAAATCTCATTATATCAAAAATTATGTATATAATATTTTATGGCTGGGAAGTATGTATTTGAGAAAATTATTTCTTGTATTTATAGTTATTCTAGAACTAATTTTTTATTTCCTTATTTTCTTATCCCATGATGAGAATGTTTTTTCCATCCCACGTTTTAAAATGTTTTTCACAGGGTTAATGGTTTGGTAAGAGAAAATAAGAATCTATTCTGAATATTATAAAGATTTTTCATGAAAATATTTCATGTTTTATTAGAAACTTTTCTATTATGTATTAAATGTATACTTTTTTAGTATAATAAACTTTGTATGATTGTGGGTAGAAATGTATGAATTATATATTAATTATCTAAAACTATAACCAAGAAATATCATTCGAAATGTAAGAGAATGAGTTATAAAAGTATTTAGAAGATAATTTAATGTTTAAGGATTATACCTTATACAATAAAACAGTATAGGGATGTCCATTTATATGTTAGGTGAGTATAACACATGTAATTTTTTTAAAATATTCAATCATAAATTGATTTTTATCCTGATAACAGCCTAAAAATGGACCATATATTAACCTACATAACATGAGGTTGAAATATTTTCTATAAAAGTGTTTCACAAGTTGTAATGTCATTTTTTCCCCTGACATATTAGTTTAACAACCAGTAAAACAACTTTTACCTTAACTATTTTAATAAATTTTTACTATTTTAACTATTCACTTTTATTGAAATTATTGTAATCCTTTTTATTAATTACAAATAACATTGATTCAAAATAATGAATCCATTGTTTCTGAATTCAGTTTACAAAAGTAGAAAAATTTAATTTAAAATTAATCACATTGATAAGATAATAAAGACATTTTCTAAAGAGAATATAATCAAATGTTTACAAAGTTTTAATTTCATAATGAAATATAAAAATTATTCTAATGACTTAAAATGGGTTAATTTATATAAAATTGAGCTATTTTTACATAAAAAGTAATTTATAACATCTATAAACATTATAAATTATTTTAAAAAAGAGTGTTTAAAATTAATTATCCATATTTTTCACTACTCATCAAAAAGTAAAACATTTCCAAAAAATATAAAAAATTACCCAATCAAAATTTTGATATGATTATTTCAAAAATAAAGATTATTTGGTCAAATAAATTTTCCAAGTTTGGTGATAATTAAATTTATATTATGTTCATAAAGAATGAATTAACCATGTTTTATAAATAATTAATTTTCTTGAGAAAACATTTAATTTTCATTCGATTGATTATTTTTTATTTTTAATAAATATATAATAATAATTTTCATATTGTAAATTATACTACGCATACCCAACAACATCAAGAATATTTTATATTGTTCATGTCCAAATAACATTTTAATAGAGTATATCTCTTTAATTCGGGTGGTGTGTGTATTGCAATCAATTAAAGAGATTGAATTTATTAAAGTAAAAAAATATATCATAGTGTCTTAAGATGTTATATTTGATTAAATTTTTTTCACACGATCTATCAAATATCATGATAATATTTTAAAATAACATGGTTTTACAAATAATCTTGGGGATTAAGTATTTAATACTTAAATAGTGTCATTGGATATCTTGTAATACATTACCATTATAAATTAGTTGAAGATAAATGACTTTGGAACAATAAAAATTGAGATGAATAATAATTATAAATAATCATGATTCACAAAATATAAAAAATCTGTTATATTTTAAAGATGATGATTTGATATCATTTCCTAATAAAATTCCCAAGTCAAGAAAGAAAAAGTAATTAAAAGATATTGACATAATTGTGATGAATGTGAAATGTTTGGGAAGATAACATTAAATTTCCATAAAGAATTACAATAAAAAATTTTAATTCTTATAAAAAATCCCCTAAGTATATGAATAGTACTAAAAAAGCTAAATAAAATTTTATTATAATTTTTTAAAACACCATCAAAATTCTTTGATAGAGTATTGAGATAGAAATCCATTGAATTTGAAGGATGTAATAAATTAATTGATGGCCTTATTATATATTAAATTGATTAGAAAATAAGTAATTAGTGTTAATGAAGGTGAAGAATCCAATTTTGTTAGTTCATTTTCTCTGTAGATAAATCCCATGGCCTCACAAAAGTAAATAAATATCTCAATAACTAAAATATTGAAATATAATATTATGGTTCCTAACATGAAATCGAATGTATAGAAGTATATAAGATAAAAATTGTTACATACTGAAAAAAATAAATTGAAAATTAATAGTCTAATATTCCTAATGATATTTATATAGTTCATTCAAACTTTTCATTAGCAGGCTTCATCCATTAACATTTTCACAAGTAAAAAAATGATAGTCCCTATATAGTTAATGAACCCATTGAATATTTTATCAAAATGTGAAGAAATTTTTATTATTGCAAATGATTTCTAAATCATATTATGAAATAATGATTTTGGCCCATAAGAAATATTTAATATTTTATAGATAATCATATATTTTAAATATGTGATGTTGAATAATTAACTCAATAATAAATAAGTTCTCATTAATAGTTAGTAGCATTATGACGTTATAAAATTATATCGTTGATCAAATTTCATTTAAGGTTACATTCTACATCTATTTAATTTTTTAAACATTTTAAATTCAAATAAACCTTATAATTTAAATAAATTCTAATTGCAATACATCTATATTTTCTGATTATTTACATATAATGATAGAAGAACCCTTAAAATGTAATTTTTAAATCAAAGGATATCACTAGGGAACATGAGAAATATAGTCACAAGACATACTGTATGTTGTAGATTGATATATTTTATTGTAAATTTTTTGACCAAACAATCAGGTTATTTAAAAAAAAAAGATAATGTAATATGATAAGGGAGATAATTTGTTTTAGGAAATAATTATTTCAATGATAAATTAGTAACTATAAACTCAAAAATGTTTCTTTTATTCCATGATGACTAATATCCATCATATCGTCATGATATCATTAATTACAGATCCCAATTTTATTTGAATTCATAAATTAAAATAAAAAAAGAATTCTGTTGTGACATTTTTTGAGATTTATTGAAATGAAATAAATCAGGTTAGAGGTAATAATCTTGATAAGGGGTTTAATTTTAATAAAAATAAATGAAAATATATGGAAGGATATATAATATTGAAAGGTAGGGGTAGAAATATTTTATTATAGGGAATACATGAAAATATATAGATATATAAAATTTAAATTTCATATAAATATTATGACTAAAATGAATTTATTTGATTAAAGAATACATTGTATGAAACCTCATTACTATATCATAATTATGTAACATATTAAACATTATTTTATAGACTATGAAAAATATTATCAAATGAAAACAAGGAATAATTTTTATGAGATGTTTTTAAATTGGAAATATCTATCTTTTTTATTATACAAATACTTATTATTTATACCTAAGGAAAATAAATAATATGTGAAACAAACATCTTCAAAACATTAGCTAGAAAAAAAAATTTAAACATTAAGGATCATCATATTTTTTAAGATAAAATATTATTAAATTCATTCATCTGACTTTGTATAAATGTTGATTTCACTCAAAATTCATATATATTGAATGATAACAAGTCAATTATTTTACTCAAATTAGGGTATATTGAATATTATCTTCTAATCACAGAATTATTCAACGATGGATTAAGTTATAATGTGAATATTTTCAATGAATATAGTAGTATATAATGTAAAATAGTGATATCTTATATGTTTCAAGTTTTTAATTGTGGAACAAGACATAAGAGGGTTGTTAAAAAGGTAATTAGAAAAAAAATATTGATGTATAAAATCAATAATTTTATAGAACATTCCAATAGATATTTAGTGTAATTATATTTATGTGTATTAGATGGGATATATTATTTCAATGTAGGTAAATATATTAAAAAAAATTAGTGTAGAAATTAGATACTTAGTAACATGGATAAGAATACATTCTTTAAAAATGAATAAGAAGAGATGATTCATAATAGAGTGGTATTGTGTTCATATTATATCACACACAGATCAATATTATTATAATAGAAAACTAAGAACTATATAATAGATGAAATTGGATAAAGTAAGCACTAAAATATACATTAATCATTGAAATATAATTTTTTATTATAAATTAGGAGAAATAAAATTATATGTATTAATTTAAATATGACGAGATATTTTTCATTTCCAAATAATTATATTATTAATGAACTATAAAATATATATAAATGGATTTGAATGATTTTAAATTTCTGGATGTATAACAATCTCAAATTTAAACACACATATATGGTTCTCCAATACTAAACTATTAAATTTATAGCATTGATACGATTGATAGTCACCTAATATTTTCCTTCCAAAAATTAAAACATCAAAAGGAAATATTGGATCAATAATATAACCAAGTACCTTTTGTGTATTTATTATTATATGATTATGATAAATATTTACATAAAAAATACTCATTTATACAACTGAGTATTTCTCAAAATAAATAAAACTTTTATTATTTCATAATAGGCCATAATCATCATCCATATTAACCCCTAATATAAATATATCATTTAATTCTATTCTTGATATCCTGTGGAAAATAAAACATAATATGGTTGATCTCAAATTCAAAGTAAGAGAAAAGGTATTAAAAATATAATTTCATCTATTATTCTAAGAAGAGAATATATAAATGATTATATAATCAAATGCATGAGAATGACATAATAATATTCATATCCATCAATACCTGAAACATGAGATAATGCTTTAAAAAATAAAATAGCCATAATAATCAATAATAATGAGACATATAATTTCAATACTGATTAATATAATCATTAAAAACCCCATAAAATGCATAATGAAAATATATTTGTATCTTAGGGAATTATCTTTTAACAACCACTAAAGAACTCTAATAGAATCCATACAAATAGAATAATTATATGTGTTAATTTCATACTAAATTAATTGGGGCTTCAGTATGGTTCACCCGTCATATATGTTATATATGAACACCTAGTGCATTTTAGGAACACCAACCATGTAAGATACATAGGTCTCACCAATGATCTATAATGGTGATAATACATTTGTAAAAAATATCAAAAAACTATAACATTAATAATGTGCATAGTACATTCATCTTTTTATAGAACTCATAAAAAATACATCATTCCTTTTATAACATAATTATTTTGTGGAATGTATATAGGTTCCTTGAATATCTCTTTAACGTAATCATTAAACTTCCGGAGAATGCATAAAGTTGGTAGCATCACATGTGATCACAAGTGTAACATAGATAACATCATGTTATATTTATGTTTATGAATAGAAATACAATTAAATGGTCATTAAAAATTTCATAAGGAAGATAAAATTATCTAATATTAAAAACTAAAAATTTACAAAATATTGATAAAATAATTTTCATTGAGAAAAACATGAAAATTAAAAAAGGAAACAAAAAATAACAAATTGGAAAACATTTAAGGAACATCAATCCATATTGTAAAAGTTAAAATAATTATTTTTTAAAATCATTTACTAAAGAGAGTAAAAATTAACCCATTTTTAAAACATTAAGTAATTTAATTTTTTAAACCTTTTAAATATGGATAATAAATCATGAAAAATATATTTAAAAAATATTTTCTATTTAGAAAAATTCATTTGAAAACATCATATAAAACATTTATATTAATGAAAAATATTCCTAATATAAAATAATGATACAAGATCAGCATCATATAAAAAACATTATAGATATTTCATCATTATATAAGGGAGGAAATGGAAATTAAACATGTTAACTATAGTTTGAACTACAATATAAGAAAATAGATATTGTTCATGAAAATCATATCATATCATTTCTACTAAAGTAACCGTGAATATAAAAAATTAGGAAATAAATATGATTATAATATAATTTTTTTTCAATTTGTTAACTCTTGAATCACATTCCCATTGAAATAATTAACTCAAATAAATCATTTAATATCATGAAAATAATGGTTTTCATAATATAACATGTCAAAGAGGAAGTAGATAAACCTCATAATATAATATAGTTTTCTAATATTCTCTATGTCCCAATGAAGACAATTATATATTACCACCCTTATAAGGATCATAATATTTAATTGAGAATCAATCAATAAATCCATACATTATATCAATTTTAAATCATAAAAAACATAATAATTTAACCCCCACTAATAGTAATGGTTTAAATGAATAAATGGTGTAACCCATGTTAATAGGGTACACTATTTTTTAAGACTTAAGTATTAGAACAATATATTTTAGTGTGCATGACCTAAAGTAGGGATCATGCTACGTGACCTCATGGGATATTTCTGAGGGTTTGTGTGAGTTGAGACAAATAATACTATAAGGAACATGTTTTGGATTTTGGGGACATTCATTTTGTTGAGGATATGTTCAAGAATATGGGTGGGAACCTAGTTGTGGACAACATGTATGTGGGAATAATGCTAGTGCCTAGTGGGCCAGGACCCGATGTACATGTTAAGGAGGGGTGTATGTGTGGTCAGAATGTCTTAGTTTTTACATTGGTAGTGGATGATGAACCTTGCTAGAAGTGTGGTTAAACTACATTAGATTAGATATAGGGTGATCAATGAGGATATTGTGATTTATGAGGTGAATGTAATACCAAAAAATGATATAGTCTTAAAGCAATAAAAGATATGACTAATTTCAACATGGTGCACCATTCTATTCAGGAGTCTACCGGATTAGAACTCCACGGTTAGGAATGCTTGTATTTGATTAATGATCAGGATGGGTGAAATCCTGTAATGTTTACCAGTGTTTTTGGGAGTGAGTAAAAATAAATCTAGAAGGAATATGTGTTGAACATTATATAGATTCATTAGTTTGATGATCTTTTCAAGCACGTGGTTTTTCCCTAGGTTGAGCACCACTTATATTTGGAGAAAATGGTGGTTCATAGTGGGCGATGACCAGACTGAAATGTTATGGCATGGTATCTATGATTTCAATGGTGAATATTTTTACAAATATGATTAAAATTAATTACAAATATAATATTGTAATATCATTGTTAATTAAAATTAATATATCCCAGTAAAAAGAAATTGACTTATAAATTTTTTTACCACTTTTAATCAATCAATTAAAATACCGTTGAATGAAATAATTCAAATTGAAACTCGAAATTCCCTAATATATGAAGGATTCATGATATTACATTTAAAAGGGTACATATATGTTCCATATATTTGAAACAATGTGTATAATAGCACAAATATCTCAATGAAATGGAATTGAAAAAAAATACTTTACCTCAAGTCCTGTCTTTCTATATATTTCCTCTAAAACCTGTATTCTAAAATTATGAAATTATTTTATTTTATAATAAAATAATTCGTGATTAGTTATTTATACTTAAATTATATATATTTTTACTTTTAATTAAATATTTAAATATTTATTTTGTTATGTCCATGTATGGTGTTTTGAGTAAGTTCAGTATATAATTTAAAAATGCCTTTGGAATATTTTCCCCTATCAAGGAGATAATTTTTTCCAAATATAAATAATAAAAATAGTGGAAGAATTATAATTTTAAACATTATCAATACTTTAAAAGCATATAATTATTTATTTTTATGATAAATGAACTAAATTCTAATCATGGAGACAATAGGACTAAAGTACGCATGAGCAACATTTCTATTTTTCAATAGTCATTATGGAAAGATGTTTAGTATTATTTTCTTTTGATATAAATATAAATATATCACAAATAAAATATTATATAATTATATATATCAACCATGTTAATTGACGATTAAAAAACAATGAATTCTCTTTATTGAGGTGGTAGTGCACACATACACGCGAACGATGTTACCATTTTTCAGTGAGTGGAATGTTTAGAATGAAAATGATATACTATATTTTAATAATGATAAATATCTCATTAATATAATAGATATTTCTTAAATATCATATATATTAAGTAAGATTTTCCAATTATTTTTTATTATATGTGTCAGTGAAAAATGCATAACATCGCTTGTCTCGGCATTGTTCACTATACAAACAAGCGACATTGTCGTATCCCACATAGAATAGAATGTAATTAGGTATACGTGATATCACAATTAAATGATTAATATTTAGATAAAAATATCATATATATATTTATATACTTTAAATCAATCATTCTGTGTAGTCCTGGGAGGCAATGTTTTAAAATGAATTACATCGTTCCATGAGGTGGTAGTTAGTCTTATATATGAATGATTGTTTCGTTTCCCATTTTATAGAATGGGATATATATTTAGGGTATTATATTAACATAATAATAAATCATTATATTGAAGATAATTTTATTATTATATTCTCATATTTGAATTATATTTGAAGGATGTTGAAGAAGAAATAAAAAATGCTCGGTTAAGAACGATACCACTACTCAGAACAACCACATTATGTTAGAAAAAAACCAATAATTTGATGGAAATATGATCCAACCAAGGCCTTTATTATGTTTTAATAAAATTAATAAAGAGAAATTAGTTGGTCCATGCTCATCCAATGGGATTTGAATTTATTAATAGAAGAGGATTATGGGAGGCCTTTTATACGGGATGTGAGTGGCACACTTGCAATTTTTTAGAAGGAAGAGTGACACCCCTATTTTTAAAATGAAAACATGTAAACAAATGAACTACTATTTATCCTTAAAAATTATATAGTAAAACTATTTTACATAATATATTTTATAATTATTTGGGTAATTCTAACCCTTATCATTATACTTTAAACATAGTTAAATCTATTTTTACTATAACCACCGTAAAATATTTCTAGAGGTTTCACCACTAATTATAAATAAATAAATTATCAGGTTATATTTAGATAATTAAAACAATTATGATTAAAAATATGAAAATATTATGAAATTCAATACATGGATATAGAATAATTTAATTTTAATTCAATCTTGACAAAGGATGAAAAATTCGGTTTTCTATAAATATATCTTTAATGAAACAAAGATGGTTTTATATTAACTCTATTAATAGTTATAATTATTTATATGAATTTAAATTAATATTTATTGATACATAATATAAAAATTTCACTAAAATAATTCCTAAATGTGGGGTATTTAATTAATTTTATTGGATTACCATTATGCACTCTCAATTTTATTTCAAAAAAAATAATTTTTAAATCATAAAAAACATATACAAAAATTCACTATAAATTTTAAAAAAATGTAATTATGTGGATTAAATATATATAATGAATATTTTTTAAAATTGTACTAATATATAAAAAATAATCGTAATTTTTAAATTACTTAATTTATTTAAAATAAAAGACATTATTACAAAAAATTATTATTTTTCACTCTTCTTGAGAAACCTATATCATCCCAGAAATCCCCAATGTTCAACCTTATATATTTTTATATGTTCACATCAATAATTATTTTAATTTTATAAAAAAAATTATAAAATTTCAAAAAATTATTTATAATATTTTCACATAAAATAAAATCAAAATCTTTTTAGAAGAAAACCTATTTTTAAGAATAAACTAATATTTCTTGAAATTTACTAATTAATTAATAGAATTTTATCAGTAATTTATTGAAAAAGATTTATATATATTTAAAAAGTTATTTAATAAATTTCATACTCATAAATTTAATGACTATGTTATAGTGGTTTTGTATTTCACGAGTTAGTTATGTGTTGTGATACATGTCGAATATACTATGAGACATAATTTTATAATTTTAAAATATTGATGTGTCACATCCAACCCGTTTAATAAATTTTTTCATTTCAATTTCAATATTATATGACTAATCATATTTGTTTCATTTTAAAATACCTCTTTTGGAAACCAACATTGTAAAAATAGGTTCATAAAATTTCATCTTAATTAGAGATAAAAGGAGTTATGAAGGACATCTCAGATAACTCATAATAGGTTTCCAAAAAGGAAAACATATGTGGGAAAGGATTATTTATTACAGGAAAAAAAGGATTCATTTTAAAATAATTTTCTAGTGTATAGAGATTATTGATCAAAAGAAATTGAATTGTCATGAGAATGTCAACAACCACAAAACCCTAAATCAATGATAAATTAAAATACCATTGAACTATCCGATAAAAATATAATAGGATATGTTTTTTGTTTTCAATATCCTTTTACTAGGGTTGAGGAATTCCTTAAAATCAATACTAAATATATAAAGAATGATACTTAAATGAAAATTTTAAATTCATTACATTAATCAATATTTACAATAATCTCAAGTTTTTCTCAAAAATGAAGAGTATTCAAAATAAAGAGTTCAAGACCAAAGTACATTAATTTACATTTAAATGATCACATATCCATAAAAGTGATAATGAAGATATTAAACAGTAATGTAGACGTTAACCCAAAATATTATCACATTGAAATATAATTTCCATTATGAATAAACCATCATATGATGAAATAATACATCAATATCCAAAGTTCAATAGTTAAACCCAATGTTAACAATAAAGAATCCCATATATATATGACCATATATGCGAAATAAACTAAAAAACATTAACATTATGGATTTTTTGGCCTCTAATTTTATATTATACCTTTCATCACAATAGCCCATAAATATATCAATCATTATATAAAATTACATTAATCACATAGTCCGTAAATAACTTTTCAATACAATAGCTATATATAATATACAAAAATGATCCCCTAAACACCTGAATATCCAATATCATATAAAATATAAATTTAATCAATACCATAAAACATATGTCCAAACAAATTAATGGAATATATCACATTAAACCATAGCATTACATATACATCAAACACATAATGTGCCACCCAAAGTGTTAGTAATTAAATTAAGATCATATCACATAATCCCCTATAATTTGTGTATAATAACTCTGACTATATGATAAACCTTAATATTATAGAACTATTATGGTATCCAATAATATTAAAATAACTTCACATAAAATTCTCATGATCTCTAATATTATCTAAACTCTAACCTAATACCAACTATAATATCCCTGAACATACACTCTTGGATCCATATCTAAAATCATAATATTTTACATTTTTGTATTTGATATTATTATAGGAGACCAAATTTTCTCATTACAAAACATAAAACATCATAATTAAATATTGGATCAATTTCACACCTATGGATTATATAGGTTTAGAGTTTCAGTGGATGAAGGAAACCCCTTATATAAACATTTCCAATTAATTCATGTGATAATTTCACCCACTAGACAAAGATTTTTTTAATTTACAACAATTCATCATAAACATCCATATTAATCCCTTCTATTCAAAATTATTTTAATGCCATTCTTGATAATCTATTGAAAAGGAAGCCTATGAGGGTCGAGCTCAAAGGCTCAGTAAACATAAGCATAAAAATTAAAAACTAGATGTCCTTAGTGAGAATAATATGATCCTTATATTATGATGACATAATCAAAGTGCATGTGAATAACATAAGAATATTATTACCCAATAGTACTTGAATCTTGGAATACATATTTATCAAAGGAATGATCCATAATAATTAATAATCTTGAACCTTGTTATTTTAGTATTTATCAAATGAGTCATTAAAAAAATATTGCAAGAATAACAAAATCATAATGGTATCTGGGGAAATTATATTAATATACCAATAAACCCCATTTGATAACTCTCATAAATGGGATAACTATATGGTTGACTTACATACCCAATTTTTTAGTGTGATATCTAGAAAAAATAATTGTACAAGATATATCAGCCTCACTCTGCATTATCCTGGTACACCAATCACATATATAATATCTAGATCATACATGGGCTATAATGGGGCTGAACTGTTTGTAAACAATTTACAAGAACCATTACTTATGTATTATCATAATAATCATAAAAAGATCCATTATTCATTTTATAAAAAACTTAACATTTGGGAAGGAAATGAATTCCAAGTCAATCACTTTATAACTTGATCAAATCATGGAAAATAAACATGTTCTTTGAAAATCAATTTGAAACGATCATATTGAATACAAATAAATAATTAAGATGGTATAATTTAGAAATATACATTAAAGATAATAGGTAACATCAAGTCTTACTGACACTGATGAATGTAAAATCAATTAAAATGTCATAAAAAAATTCTTGAGGAATGGAACCCTTTCCCATTAAAAATCACATTTATAAAATAAAAAATCCAAAAATGTTGTTAAAATAATTTTCATTGAATATAACTATGAAAAAAATAATGTATTTTTAATGGAATATAACATGAATTACAAGGGTAAAGTATTTTCATGTTGTAAACATTAATATTATCATTATATTAACCCATTTTGTAAAGGGAGTTAAAAGTAATCCATGTTGGTCAGAGTGGATACTCAAGAAGGGGGTGAATTGAGTTCCAATTAAAAATTTCTGTTAAAAATATTTCTATTAAAAATCCAAAAAATTATATAACAAGCTAAACTGTAGTGAATTTGTAACACAGTAAAGGGTCAGTTAGGTTCTCAGGAGATTGATTAGTTCTCAGTTAATCTAATATAAAGATTATGTTGTCTTTTGAAACTAACCTAATTCCTTACAATAAATACAAACACTTTCTATTTTAACTATCAGAGTAATCTTTAAAATAGATTTGTATTTCAAAGAAAATAGTAGTAGAATATTCAATGTAAATTTTAGGAAAATAAACACACACAACAGTTTTAACCAAGAGGGTCAGTCTCTAGCTGAGACTTAGTCCTCTCAAATAGTTTATATAAACATTGATCCACACCCTAGATCGGGGTAAACAATAGTACACATATTTTCCAAGTACTAAGGTCTCTACCATAGTCCTTTTTGGGAAAAACAAAACAATAGTGAACATGCTATTCAGATCACACATGAACTCTACCACAATTCACAGTGGGAACTAAAATAATTCAGAAGGATTGAGTGAGGATTTTAGATATCCTCCAGTTCAGCACAATAGAAAGTGTATGTCTAAAAAAATAGAGCACAAACACTGCTCAAAATTTAAATAAATGAAACACAATAGTTATGAACAGATAGAGATGAGTTTAGAATTCTCTATGAGTTTTGAGTGAAGCTCTTGACTCCTTGTATTGATGCAGATGCAGCTTTGAGTCCTAGGGTTTTCAAGAAAAAAAGTGTCATTTTTATAGTTGACGTCTAGGTACAGATTGATCATCCTGATCAGCTTGAATGAAGCTGAAATCGTTGAAGCTCTTTTCTTCTTGAATGTTCAGGTTCTATGGATTCAGTATGTATTCTTACATCTTCTTCTATGCGTGTATGTTCTTGAGTATCTTCAGAATATTTTCTCGTATATCCATGGAAAGACTTACCGACCACCGCACATCTATATTAGTTTGAGGTTCCCTTATATTTCTTTATCTCTGGCAATAGGAATGATTAACTTTTTATAGGTATGAGGTACGGTTCCTAAAATGCCAACAAGTATCATTAATTAATAGCAGGTGGATTAATAAAACTAAAATATTACCATTTCTAAATAAACAAATAGAAATAGAGTCTATAGAAATTGTGACTGATTTCCATTGGTATCTCATAGTATTAGTAAGCTTGTATGGGTAGCTCTTATATATCGGTAGTTGTTATCCTTTATAATGGTAGCTCGTATGAATCGGTAGCTTCTCCTATCAGTAGTTGTTACTCTTTATAAAAGTAGTTCCATGTATCAACAGCTCTTTCTATCAATAGCTGTTATGAATATCAGTGACCTTTCAGTATTGGTGAATGTATGTATTAATGACCCATACCAGTGAGCATATAAAGGTGGACTTCATATTGGTAGTTGTTATTCTGTATCAATCAACTTGAATATACTGGTAGACTTATTCTATCAGTATCTCAGGTGTAACGGTAACTGTCTGTATACCAGTGACCTTATCCATATCAGTAGACTTTTGTACCGGTGTACTTATCCTTATCGGTATCTATGTACTTGAGACCTTTGTATCAGTAGCTGTTTGTATCGGTGGACTTCATATCGGTTGCTATCTGTCTGTCTATTTTTATCGGTAGCTTTCATCGGTAACTATGTACAAGTGACCTTTACGTATCTATAGACTATGTACCAGTAGGTCTGTATCAGGGACTCAACACTTAATACTGATTTTTTCTATTCAAATCATATTGAGATTGAGTCATTATCATTTCTAAAAAAGTATAAACATAGATATCCAATGATTATTAAAATTCCAATGATCAATTTGATATTTTATCAACTTGATAATATGATGTCATAGATTGAACAAATAATTATTATAAAGATAAAAAACTATTTTGGATTATCAAAACATATTGAAAAATAATTGAGATTATCAAAACAGGTGTGGTAAACAATCTCCCCCTTTTTGATAATCACAGATTATGATATTATAATTCCAAAATAAGCAGTAGTGTATCTGTGTAAAATACATTGGGTCTCATGATATTTTCAAATGCATCATAGAGTAGTGTATTATGTACAAATGTATCAGAGGTAAAATTATAAAATTAATGTAACAGAGGTATGAAACAACTATATCAGAGGTAGAATATATTAGGCCCATATTCCATATTTCTCCCACTTATATTGAGTATGCTATACTATGGTCATATTTCTCATATTTCTCCCACTTTGTGATTAAAAAAAAGTAGGAAACAAAATATGAGAGAAGTAATAGAAGGTTAAATAAAGTAGGATCATATATATTTCATGGGGAAAAAGATACAGAGAAATAAAAAATCCAATACAAGTGATTCATATCAAAGTGTCCTAGACACTATTCAATCCACCGCCTCAGCATGTGATTTTCCCTTGGTATTAGAAGAGGATTCATGTTTTGTGAATGCAGGAGGAGGATTGGAAACACTAGAGATTATAAATGGAGGCTGAGCTTCTAAGACTGTTCCTAGATTATACAGTGTAGCTCTCTGGGTGATCATAAGAGTGAGGCTCCTGATTTCTTGAGCCGAGGTCATCTGAGGAATGGAGGCAGACTGAGCAGAGGCAGGCATTTCAGGATGTATAATGATTGGAGTATAGTCTATATTAAAAAAATGGCAGCAACAGATTCCTAAAGTCTATTATGATCCCTCCTCCTCTTTCCACAGAAGAAATGAAGTCATCCGTGTTCTCCATATGTTTAGCTAGAGAAGGATTATACTCCCTCAGCTTTATTACTTGTTATCTGAATGCCGGATTGACTGGAGGAAGTTTCAGGTTTTCTAACAGAAGCTTGAAATGATTCTTCAACTAATGCTTAGTTTAGATCCATTGTAAATAGAAATCCACTATATCTCTGACCTCTTTTTGAGAATCACTACACTCTCTCATAAAATTATGAATAGTTTTCCATATATCCCTAGTTGTAGTTACCACTTGGGTCAAAGAAGTAGAGTCTACAGGTCCACTGATTGAAGACTGTCCAATCTCATCTCTCATCACAGCTAGAATTTGATCAATATCCAAAGAAGCATTGGTAGTACATAGTGGTGAAATAGTAAAGGCAATTGTTTCCTTAAAGGATTTAGTCATCCCACCTCTGAAATTTTTCACAAGAGAGTCCTGGGTGTTGACATGTTGTTCCATGGAAGTCTTAAATTCCTAAAAACCTGATACAATTTGGCCAACTACACTCTTCACAAAAGCCAAGTCTTTGTCTTCTTGAGAATTAGAGCTCATATAATACTACATAGAGATAATTGATTTCTTTAGAGATTAAACAACTTCTACCAAGCATGAAATTTGATTTTTCCAGGTCTTGAATTCATCCAAAACCCCAGCTACATATTCAGTAATCACATACTGAATAAAAGATATTAAATATGTTTCCATTATATTCAATTCTTACACAAAACATGCCTGGAGATCAGAATTCAACTTGTAATGCCGCGACCCCAGTTACCCAGAGTCGGTGCATTATTATGTAACATTGGCATGATCACAAAAGATAAAGTCTCGAAAGCCTGATTAGTTTAGTAGCCTTGGACACAATAGATACATTCATAAATGTTACATTACATAATAAAGTAAAAAACTACAATAACATGGTCTCCATAGTCCACAATCATATCCCCTTCATACTATACCTTTAGGTCAGTCATACAATATTTCTTCATATCCTGGAAAAATTAAAACATAGAAAGGGGTGAGCTCAGATTCTCAATAAGGATAACAATACAGCAGAAACTTTAATAAATAAACATAAACATTTAAGGCAATTTATAACTAAAACAAAATCATTTAAACATAAACTACAACATAATATGGAAAAAAATAAAATGAAATAATACTATTTACATAATCACATGGATATTATACTAGTCGAATAATCACATGAAATATCAATAACCACTTACATAATGATGGAATGCATAATTCCAGACTATCATAACCACGTAGCCAAGGCCTCGTTCCGATACTATAAATAAGATTTTGTCAAGTCCTCATGCCAAGACACTAGTTTATCTCATGATACTTACTGATGCATCGAGGAGCTATAGTGGGCTCCACCCGTCACTTATTAAGTCCAATGCATTCCTCGTATGAATAGGTTTAAATATATCATAGACCATAACATAATCGTATCACATAAAACATAAATAAAGGAAACATAACATTTCTATATTTCAATCACAAGATATCAATACAACACATTGATATAATAGAAACACTTTCAAACCCATTTTCAATACAAAAATGAAACAAAATTTTAAATTTGTATTTACTTTTCATTTAAAAAAATTTATGGCTTCTGGAGGAAACTGAAAATAAAATAATGGTCACGGTGGCGGAGAAGTCGTTTTCACTACCTACGTACGACAAAAAAACATTCCATTTTGTCATTTAGTAAAACGCTTTGTATAAAAAAGATTCATTTTGAATAAACGTAAAAGTCAATGGGGTTTATACACCTTATAAAATAAAGTTGTGTATAAAACAAAATATGCCTCTATGAAAGGAGATTGGGATGAAGTCCCTTACAAAGATCATCTTGTAAATAAAATAGATCTCTCATGTGTATTCACTATAATATCACATAAAGAAAGTATAAATACATGAAAAGATATAAAAATTAATTTCTCACATAATCAAATAACAACATAAATATGAAAGATAAGTTCAACCCAAAGAATGGAAATTGGGTTAAGTAGTTCCCTTACCTCATGTCTGACTTGACTCAATCGTTATTTAATCTTCTAAATAATAAACTATAGTTAATTTATACATTCTTAAGAAACTTTTTCAGGTTCATTATTCCTTTTATATCACTTATTACCATGTTAGAAACATTATGTAATTATTTAAGTTAATAACGGTGGTTCAGTCGATCTTTGGTACTTGAGTCAAAATAAACTTCTTATAATCACAAGTTGTTCATGTGGTAAAATATCCATTATATCCAGAATTATATTCGTGATGTAGATACATATATTTCATATATTTCCAGTATATATATGTATTTATAATATTACATAACATTTATAGGTAAGAAATGAAATGCACCGTTCATGGAGACGATAAGCCGTACATACGCATGAATGCTACTTTCATTTCTATTTCATATTTAATGGAATGAAATCATAATTATATAATGGTATATTATAATTCCAGTATAATATCTTATATAATATCATTTAATCCATAATTTATACATCCCACATATGGCATTAACGATTCAAATCACTTTGAGTGGGCGGCAGTCCGCACTTCCTAAAATGAAATTATCACGTTTACCCGTAATGGAAATCATAAAGGTATACCATAAATGAAAAATACAGAATCATAATAAAAATATAAACATAATATATATCATATATAAAAATATTTTCATCGTAATTTCCACAATGAGAGGTGTTAAAAGAAGATTGATCAATCGTCGTTCGTGAGGCAGTAATTCACCACCCACAGAAACAGTATATTCTTTTACCATTAGACGAAGGTTTGTGTAAGTTTAAATCAAATACTTCTCATAAAAACATCCTAGTATATTTAATATACTGTTTTTGTTACAAAATAAAGGAATAAAAAGAGTTTAGGGGGTTAGAGAAGAAAAATTAATCAAAACAACATAAGAGAAGACATTACCTTTAAATCGGGTAACTCCCCTCAGTTTTAACTAAAATGGTTTCTTGAAAAGATTTCTGTATAAGGTAAGTCTTCTAGTATGAAGGTAAGAATTTTTAAAGAGTATTTGGGCAGAGTTTGGCCGATCCAAATGGCTTTGATGGTGTGAGTAAGGTGGTAGTGGTGGGGGCCTTTTATAAGAGGAGAGGAGGGACACTCTTGGAAAGTCATGAAATGTTACGTTATTATGAAGTTATTTTCGGATTTCAAAGGTCCCACAATTATATATTTGGAGTATAAGGTGATAGGGGTTCTAAATATACTCATCAAATAGGTTTTGGGAAAATTTAAGTCTTATATTTTACATTATCATTTCATTTTATTTAAATCGTCAATTAATGAGGTAATCACTTCATCATCATGGTGTCATAAAAAATTTAATTTATTTAATGTCTAAAAATTATAAAAAAATTTCCATCATGTAGGAAATCGTTTTATCTTTCCAATGAATATTTATAGTCGAAAATTTAACTTATATAACCCCATATAATAATTGTTTTAATAAAACAACATATGTTTGTGAAAAGTTTATTTTTACATTGAATAAAAAGTTATTAATGTCATTTTCTTACCCAAGTGTCTCTATGGGACCCCAAGTTTACGAATGTATTTTCTTGGTCGTCCATGACTAATCTAATAATTTTATGACAAGTGTAAAGGTAATTTCATATTATTATAACATTATATTTTCCTTAAATTACACTAATTACCCATAATCGCGATTAATAGAACTTAAAAGTAACTATTCACCAAAAAATATTTTAATCCCATTGAACCACATTTTACTTCCTAAATACAATGATGTATTTATGATTTTTGAAATTCAAATCACAGAGGTGGTAAAATTTCATTCAAACAAAAAATTAGTTTTTTAACTACCACTTAGTGGTTTCATTATTCATCAAAAATTGTAGTTTTTCAGAAATATACCAAAAATTTTCCTTAAGATATAGTTGATATTATGAATTAAAAAATTATGACTATTTTAAAAAAATTCCAAACATATAAGTTTCATTATTTAATTTTATAATTAAGTCCCGCTGACAAAACAAATAGCATGTTTTTAAGAAAAAATATCAATGAAAAGATTGACAATTGTTTATGTCCAATTACAAAGTGAAATTAATTCTAATGACCACCATTGTATAAAGTGGTAAAATTATATTTTAATTATACTTTAACACCAATCAATAGTATAATTTATGACTATAAATTATTCTGATTAAAAATGTTGTTTTTAAGTATTTTTCCCTATTCATCGAAAATTGGAAGTTCACAAAAATTTCATCTTTGGATAATTTATATATTCTGAATAAAAAAATGAAGAGAATTTTGAAATATAAAATTTATATAATTTCAAAAAGTGGGTATTACTATTCATAACGGCTACTTTGATTGGTTGCGGTGTGATATGATCTTGAACTTGCATACAATGCAAGCAATGAAATTATTGTAAGAGAAGCGTATCATGAAATCTTGGGGTGTTACATTCTCCCATCATTCAATAAATTATGTCCTCACAATATGAAAATGTTATTCTAAAATAAAAGGTTCAATATAGAAAATCCTTTTATGGAAACCCCATATTGGAAATAGGGTTATTAAAAATATAACTTTATAAGAAAAAAAGAGAAGTACAATGGTCACCTGAAATAGCCCCGACTTGGATTATATGAAAATATGGATATGGAGGAGAAACAGACCATCAACGTCTCATGGAGAGTTGTAGAAAATAGGATTAGGAGAAATTTAACTACAAGAAAATCACAAAAATGTGATTGGTTAAACGATCAATGAGACCCCATTATGAAAACTTAACAGACAAAGTTTTTGTTTTAAGTTACCTTTAATAAAGTTAAGGAATTTATTTAGGAGATTTACAAAGAATGTAAGGAAATATACATACTTGTCATGTAGAATTTCATTCTTTAATATATTTGTAACACAAACCCATCTTTCACTCAAAAAGATAATAGGGCTCAAAAATATTATATTTATTCTAATCGTAAAAGGTTCCAAATGTTAACACATTCCATTTAGATTAGGAAACTAGTGTTTTTAATAACTAGGGACTTCCTCTGGCTAGTGGTAGGTAATAATGGTTTGTATCACTATGGTTGTGGGTTTGATTCCTACAGATTTGTCCGACGTGACGGGTTATCCCCCGACTTGCAAGTTTTCCTTTTCCTAAAACTATAGTATTATAATATTCCAAAAATAATATTCAGAAATGTTTTAACCTTAAAGAATAATATCCAAAATTAAAATTAATCCATTCCAACCTTTATAGTTATCCAAAATACCTCTATCCAGACATTCTCTAAAAGGTCTCAAAATTCCAAAATCAATTGTAACATCAGATTCCCCAAACAAAGTAATGTTTCTCATATTGTCACATACTAAAAATATGATTACCTTCATCATATTAAAACTTTCATGAAAACAACATGTATTGTAGTACAATCCTTATATATATCACATTATTATTATAACCATAATATAGTTATGGAGTCTAAAAACAAAAATACAATAATTATTCAACTTAATATCTAGTAACCGAAAAATCTTGGCATTAATCCCTTATCCTTTTATGAGTTACGTTTTATTGGCGTTTAGTGTATTCATTTTCATATTACCCCATTTCTCTACAATTGTAGCATGCAACATTTATAGCCTCTTTCTTTCCCTTACAATCACAATCCTGGTGACTTTTTTCTCCACATTTATAACAAACTCCCATTCCTTTTTGGCATGTACCGGGGTGATTCTTCCCACAATTATCACATAATGGAAAATACATCTTTCACTTTTTCCCTTTATTTTTCTCTTGTTCCACCTTTCTCTTCTTCTCTTGCTTTACTTTTTTGTCATAAGACATAGAGAATTGGTTTTCAGTCTTGATAGCACACGAGACTATATCTTCATATGTTGAGAAAGATTGTGATACTAATGCTCGATAGAGAAACGGTATTAACCAATCAAAGAAATGATCAATATTACTTCTTGGGTTACGTATAAAATCTGCAGCATGACTCACTAACCTTGTAAAGTTAGACTCATACTTTGCAACATTCTCCTCCTCCTTTTTCCTCATACTCATAAATTGTCTTTCCATATCTGCTCGATGGTCATGATGAAATTATTTTCTATGAAAATTTCTTTAAACTCTCTCCATTACATACTTGATACTTCTTCATCTTCCTTTGTATTTTGAATCAATGACCATCATTGATCAGCATCTCCAGTGAGGTGGTAAACTGCCATGACAACTTTTTCCCTTTCACTACTACCCAATGCATGGAATATTTTCTCTAAGGAATTTATCCATTTCTCATCTACTAAGGTATTTGTACTCCCATTTAATGTTGGTGGTTGTTTCCTCATGAAGCGGTCTAACATTGATCCTCCACGTTGCGGATCAGGGTGCTCCATACAAGTAAGGTTATTATTCATAACCTAAGTGAGTTGTCCCAGTATGGTGATAAGTTGATCAGCACCAGTTGTATCACCAGCTCCACTATAATTATCTTGAGGAGGAGGAAAATCCATGCATGTATTGCGTGCATTGATACAGTTTTCATTCCTTCCACTAGGCGCCATTTATATACAATGTCATAAACTAGATCAGTTTATGAATCAAATACATAATTCCATACTTGTAAAACACTTAACATAAATTGAAAAGTTTATGGATATAATCAATAATCATAAAAAAATTCTTTGAGGAAGTATATACTCATAAAATCTTCACAATGGTTTATAAATAAAATGGGAATTATTCTAAGCATATCCCCCGGGAGTTTCATAACCAAGAGTGCAGCAAAGCCCGTTGTTGTGCACCAGTTCCCATTCGATTCTATCTCAAATCAGTGTTTTCGGGTTTTACACCTAAGTACATCTATTTCAGAGATGCCTCTACCTGCTTGTATCGAGACATGGATGTATTGCTCAGAAAACTCACAAAATCACTATAATACCAAAATTCTAGGATGTTATTCTATACTAATCCTCAAAGTTTATGTTAGGGATATGTGCCCCAATTAGAGTTTATCTAAATATAGCTTCAAAGGATAGTACTAAACTGTCTCTAATACCAACTGTAATGCCTCGACCCTAGTTACCCAGAGTCGGTGCATTATTATGTAACATTGGCATGATCACAAAAGATCATGTCTCGAAAGACTAATTAGTTTAGCAGCCTTGGAAACACTAGATACATTCATAAATGTTACATTACATAATAAAGTGAAAAAACTACAATAACATGGTCCCCATAGTCCACACTCATATCCCCTTCAGACTATCCCGGCAGGTCAGTCATAAAATATTTCTTGACATCCTGGAAAAATTAAAACATAAAAAGGGGCGAGCTCAGATGCTTAGTAAGGATAACAATACATCAGAATCTTTCATAAATAAACATTAACATTTAAGGAAATGTATAACTAAAACAAAATTCATTTAAACTTGAACTTTAACATAATATGGAAAAAATAAAATGAAATAATGCCATTTACATATTCACATGGATATTCTACTAGTCGAATAATCACATGCAATATCAATAACAACTTTCATAATGATGTAATGCATAATGCCAGACTATCATAACCACGTAGCCAAGGCCTCGTGACAAGACTACAAATAAGATTTTGTCAAGGCCTCATGCCATGACACTAGTTTGTCTCATTAGACCTACCGATGCATCGAGGATCTATAGCGAGCTCCACTCATCACTTATTAAGTCCAATTCATTACTCAAATGAATAGGTTTAAACATATCATAAACCATAACATAATCGTATCACATAAAACATGAATAAAGGAAACATAAAATTCCCACATTTAAATCACAAGATATCAATACAACACATTTTTATAATAAAAACACTTTAAAAACTATTTTCAATACCAAAATGAATGAAAATTAAAACATTGTATTTACTTTTCATTTAAAAAAAGTTATGGCTTGTAGAGGATCCGAAACTCAAATAATGGTCACGTTGGCGGAGAAGTCGTTGTCGCCGCATACGTGGGACAAAAAAACATTCCCTTTTGTCATTTAGTAAAACACTACGTATAAAAAATATTCCTTTTTAATAAACTTAAATGTCAAAGGGGTTTATGCACCGTATAAAATAAAGTTGCGTATAATACAAAATATGCCTCAATGAAAGGAGATTGAGATGAAGTCCCTTACAAAGATATTCTTGTAAATAAAATAGATCTCTCATGTGTATTCTGTATAAGATCACATAACGAAATTATAAATACATGAGAAGATATAAAAATTCATTTATCACATAATTGAAGAACAACATAAATAAGAAAGATAAGTTCAACCCAAAGAATGGGAATTGGGTTAAGAAGTTCTCTTACCTCATGTCCAACTTGACTTGATCATTCTTTAATATCCTGATTAATAAACTAGAGTTAATTCATACTTGCTTAAGAACCTTTTTCAAGTTCATTTTTACTTATATATCACTTATTACCATTTTATGAACATTATGTAATTATTTATGTTAATAACAGTCGTTTTGTCGATCTTTGGTACTTGAGTCAAAATAAACTTCTTATAATTTCAAGTTGTTCATGTGGTAAAATAACCATTATATCCTGAATTATATTCATGATGTAGATATCATATATATCATATATATTAATTATATATATATATATGTATTTATAATATTACATAACATTTAGAGGTAAGAAATGAAATGCACAGTTCATGGAGACGATAAGCCGTACATACACATGAATGCTACTTTCATTTCTATTTCATATTTAATGGAATTAAATCATAATTATATAAAGATATATTATAATTCTAGTATAATATCATATATAATATCATTTACTCCATCCTTTATACATCACACATATGGAATTAACGATTCAAATCACTTTGAGGGGGCGGTAGTCTGCACTTCTTAAAATGAAATTATCGCGTTTACCCATATTGGAAATCATAAAGCTATGCCCTAAATGAAAAATAAAGAATCATAAGGAAAATATAAACATAATATATATCATATATAAAAATAGTGTCATCATAATGGCCACCATGAGGGGTTCTAAAAGATGATTGAACAATCATCTTTTCGTGAGGCAGTAATTCTTCACCCACAGAAACAATATGTTCTTTAACCATTAGATGACGGTGTGTGTATGTGTGAATCAAATAAATCTCATAAAAACTTCCTAGTATATTTAATATACTGTTTTGTTACAAAATAAAGTAATAAAAAGAGTTTATGGGGTTGGAGAAGAACATTAAAACAAAACAACATAAGAGAAGACATTGCCTTTAAATCGGGTAACTCCCCTCGGTATGAACCAAAATGGTTTCTTAAAGAGCTTTCTGACAAAGGTATGTCTTCTAGGATAAAGAGAGGAATGTTTAGAGGGTATTTGGGCAGAGTTTGGCCGAGCCTAATGGCATTGATTGTATGATTAAGGTGGTAGAGGTGGGGGCCTTTTCTAATAGGAGAGAAGGGACACTCTTGGAATGTCATGAAATGTTACATTATTATGAAGCGATTTTAAGATATCAATGGTCCCAAAATTATATATTTCGAGGATAAGGTGATAAGGGTTCGAAATATACTCATCCAATAGGTTTTTTACATGTGTATGTCTTATATTTTACATTATTGTTTCATTTTATTTAAATAGTTAATTAATGAGGTAATCGCTGCAACATCATGGTGTCATAAAAAATTTAATTTAAATAATGTCTAAAAAAAATAAAAAAATTACCATAATGTAGTAAATATTTTTATATTTCAAATGAATATTTATAGTCGAAAATTTAACTTATATAACCCCATATAATAATTATTTTAGTAAAATAACACATGTTTGTGAAAAATTTATTTTACTTTAAATAAAAAATTATTAATGTCATTTTCTTGCCCGAGTGGCTCCATGGGGTACCCAAGTTGACCCATGGATTTTATTGGTCAGCCATGACTCATAAAATAAGTGTAGGAAAACTGTAAAGGTAATTTCATATTATTATACCATTATATTTACCTTAAATTACACTAATTACCTATAATCGCGATTAATAGAATTTAAAAGTTACTATTCACCAAAAATTATTTTAATCCCATTGAACCACATTTTACATCCGAATGAAAATGATGTATGTTGGATTTTTTAAATTCAAATCACAGAGGTGGTAAAATTTCATTTAAAAGAAAAATTAGTTTTTTAACTACCACTTAGTGGTTTCACTATTCATAAAAAATTGATGTTTTTCCGAAAAATTCCAAAAATTAACCCTAAGATATACTTGATATTCTGAATTCAAAAATTATGTCTATATTACAAAATTCCAAACATATAAGTTGAATTAATTAATTTTATAATTAATTCCTGCTATCAAAACAAATAGCGTGTTTTTAAGAAACAATATCATTCAAAAGATTGACAATTGTTTATGTCCAATTTCAAAGTGAAATTAATTATAATGACCACCATTGGATAAAATGGTAAAAGTATATTCTAATTATACTTTAAAAGCACTCAATATTATAATTTATCACTATAAATTATTATGATTAAAAATGATTTTTTTAAGAATTTTTCACTATTCATTGAAAATTGGAAGTTTACAAAAAATTCAACATAGGATAATTTAGATATTCTGAATACAAAAATGAAGTCCATTTTGAAATATGAAATTTATATAACTTCAAAAAGTGGGTATTACTATTCATAACAGCAACTTTGATTGGTTGCGGTGTGTTAGGATCTCGAACTTGCGTGCAATGCAAGCTATTGCATTATTGAAAGATAAGCGTATCGTGAAAGATTGGGGTGTTACACAACTGGTTTAAATAATATTTTCATATTATGTCCTCAGGTAAAGATTCTGAAAGGAGATTATAATCGACATTAGGACTATTGATGGGTGTCTCATCTTCTGAATCAGGATATTCCAACCCAAACTATACAAAACCTGGGCCTTCATCCCAGTATTCAATATCATGAGAAACTGAAATAGTATCATGTCTGATAAGATTCTCCCCCTCAATCTTTGCATTATCTTGTATGTATAGAAATAGAACCCTCACCAGCTCGGTTTTCCTCAGAAGAAACCTCTACAACGATCTCCATTTCTCTAATAGGAGGCTCATCAAGAATAGGTGCATGTCTATCTAATTCAACAAGAACAGCCTCTATAGGCACAACAGTACTTCCAATCAATGGACTCAAACTCAGGGTGTTCTCATTTGATCTATCAAAAACATGTTCTCTACTTTCATGGACTTCTTATTCATTCTCTAGAGAAAATTTCTCTTGCTCGTCAATAGGGGATTCTTCAATGCTTACTCTCAACACTATTCCCCTTCCACATTATACAATTTCAGTAACAGGACTTGGAGGCAAGTCCGGATACCTTCCATCAGTTACATATGTATCCTCTTCATCAGTATCATCATTATACTTGGGTTCATCTTCATCAAGTACTAGACCTAGATCCCTCACATACTTAGGCCTAGAAGGATGATCCACATGATTAAACTTATCATACAACTTCTAATCATCACTTACCCATTATCTTCTCCATAGATTCAAATTGATCTTCATGTATTTACATATTGTTTAGTAATACCAGAGTTGTCTTTCATAACCATTGTGTCATCCTAAGACATAGCCACACCTCATACCTTGATCATCACAGAGATCAGTTTTCAAAGAATATAGCATTAGTTTTTGATTTTGTCCTGGTCATATCTTCAATTTAAATCATTAACAATCTAAAAAGATTCAACTTAACACCATGTCTTAATAGATGCAGAAAATAAATATCTTGGTATTTCAGATTTCCAAATTCCCATCTTATTGTACATAGCACATGTTGGATAAACATGAACAATAATAATTTCTCTCCATCCATTTTTGTAGAAACTACCTTTCTTGGTGTACCATCTTCTGTTAATTCTTCCAAAGAAGCTTCATATTCAAAGATGCCACTGGTAGGATGTACTGATTTTGAGAAATACCCAAACTCTTTTTCATGTGGAACTTTCATGAATTCATCCCATTTAATAGAAGAAAAATATATTGTCCTGCAATTCACTACTGATACCATAATTTTCTCAAATTTTCATTTCTCAAAATTAACAAACTCATAGAATTATTTTACCAGCATTGGATAATAAGGACCATTGTTATTTGAGAATAATTCTACCCATTTCTGCTCTTCTAGTACCTATAAGAATAAATAATTTCTGGTCATCAACCATTCCACACAAATCTATTTCTCAAATACAATCTCCCATTGAACGAGATGTGGATTTGTAGGTTTCATCACTTCACTTCCACCACTACACTCTCCATTGAGTCTCTTGGCATTCGGATCATCATCTTTTTTGTCGACTGATGGTCTCTTCACTCTTGCCATTCTGTGAATTGTGAAGCTTAGGGTTTGAGAGAAATGAGGGTTTGGGAGCTAAGGCTTGAAGGTAAAGGGTTTTAGGTGGATTTAGATGAGGTCAAGACTTATTTTTTATCATTTATGAATCATAAAATAAATAAATAAAACATAATAATTATAATGCAGATGATACAGATTCCGGTGAAAAAAAGATACGATGTTTAAAAATAGTGTAATCCTAATGGTAATACATACTATTGAGGATTCATAATGGTGAGTTATATCGGTGAGGTTCATACCAGTGAGGTATAAAGGTTAGATTCATACCAGTGAGGTATAATAGTGAGGTTCTGGTTAACGGTGAGGTTTCTAACTGTGAGGTTTCTAACGGTGAGGTTTCTAACAGACAAAGTCTATCATTCCAAACTCATGTCTAAGGTAACTTAACCTATCTGAACATAATGGTTTGGTGTATATGTCAGCTAAATGATGTTTATTACCTATAAATTCTAGAGTAATATCACCTCTTTGGTAATTATTTCTCAAAAATTGGTTCCTTACATCAATGTGCTAGGTCCTACAGTGAGATACGAGATTCATAGAAATGTTAATTGCACTAGTGTTATCACAGTCTGTAGGTACATTTCTAACCTGATATCCATAGTTCAGTAATGTATTTTTCATCCACAGAATTTGTGCATAGAAACTACTGGTAGCAATGTATTCTGATTCAGTAATAGACAATTCTACAGTTTTCTGCTTTTTACTGCACCATTATACGAAGGACTTACCTAGAATATGACATTTTCTAGATGTTCTCCTTTTGTCTAACATGAAACCAGAAATGTCTACAACTGAATAACATATTAAATCGAATGAGTTTCCCTTTGGATAATATAATATTAATTTAGCAGTTTGTTTAAGATATTTGAAAATTCTTTTAACAGCAAGGAATTGTGACTCTTTTGGATTAGCGTCAAATCTTGCACACATACACACATTAAACATAATATCTGGTCAACTAGTAGTAAGATAATGTAGATTTCCTATCATACCTCCATAGTTGGTTTGATCCACTGGTTTTCTAGTTTCATCAGCATCCCACATACAATTAGAACTCATAGGTGTATCACCTTCATTAATGCTATCTAAACCAACACCTTTTAAAACATACTTTGTATATTTACATTGATTTAAAATAATACCATTTTCATTTTGAAAAACATGAAATCCATGGATGTATTTGAGTTATCCCATTAAACTCATTTCAAATTCATTTTTAATACTCTTTAAAAAATTAATACACAATGAATTTTAAGAAGATCTAAAAATAATATCATCAACATAGATTTTCACTATTAAAACATCATTAGAAATTATTTTAATAAAGAGTGTTCGATCTGCTATTACTTTAGAAAAACCTTTTGAAATAAGAAAACTAATAAGCCTATCATACCAAGCTCGTGGAGCATGTTTTAAACCATATAAATCTTTAGAGAGCTTAAAACTTGATTTGGGAAATGAGGATTAGTAAATCCAGGTGGTTGTTCATCAAAAACATCTTTAATTATAAAACCATTTAGAAATGAACTTTTAACATCCATTTGATATAACTTGAAATTCAGATGAGGTGTATAGTCAAGTAGAATTCTAATAGATTTTAATATAGCTACAGCTGAAAAGGTTTTCTCAGTGTGTATTCCTTCCTCTTGACTATACCCTTGTGCATATAGCCTTGCTTTGTTTCTAAATATATTTCCTGATTTATCAACATTATTTCTAAAAACCGCTTTAGTGCCTATGGTTAATGATTCCTTAGGTCTATCAACTAATTCCTCGACATTGTTTCACTCAAATTGATTCAATTATTATTTCATAGCCATTACCCAAAATTTATCATTGATTGCATCATTGATATTTTTAGGTTCTAACTATGAAAGAAAGGATTGATGTTCAACCTGGTTTCTTAGAGATTCTCTAGTTTGTGTCCCTCTATCATGATTACCTACAACAACATCTAATGGGTGATTATTTATAATCCTATTTGATCGAGTAAAGGTCGGACTAGAAATTTCAGGTTCATCTCTAGGTTCGGGTTCACCAGAAGCAGATTCTGGAATATTTCATGAACTAGTTGTCTATACAACAGGTTCACTGATTTTATCATTAAGGTCCAGAATATACAGATATTCTTCAAGATTTTCAAAAGAAGACTTAGGTTTATGTGGATCAGTTTCATCGATTTCATGTGAAAAGATTCTCCCACACATTTAGATCTTTTGTTAAAGACTCTATAATATTTACAGGTTGTAGAGTAACCTAGAATGATTCCCTCATCACATTTAGAAGAAAACTTTTCAGGATTATCCTTAGTATTGAGAATAAAGACATTTCAACCAAAAACACTGATGTAACTAACTTTAGGATTCCTATTATTCGACAGTTCATAAGGGTAATTCTTAAGAACAGGTCCAATCAAGACATTATTTATAATATAACATGCTATATTCATAGATTCAACACAAAAATAAACAAATAAATCATTATCATTGAGCATAGTTCTTGAAATTTCATGAAGGGTTTTATTTCCTCTTTATACTACACCATTTTGTTGAGGTGTCCTAGGGATATAGAAATTATGACTATAGCCATTATGTGAGCAATAGGTTTCAAAATAATGATTTTCAAACTCATGTCCATGGTCAGTTCTCAATGTCTTCATCTTAAGTCCACTATGGTTCACTCTAGACTTGGAGTATTTAACAAAATAAGAACAAGATTCACTTTTGTGAGTAACAAGGTATACCCAAGTGTATCTAGAAAAGTCATCTACTAAGACATAGATATAGTACATCCCATTTAAACTAGAAACTCTAGAAGGTCCAAAAAATTCCATGTGAACCAACTTGAGAGATTGAGAAGGTGAAAATTCTCTATTTAATTTGAATGAAACATTATGTTGCTTTCCATTTTGACAGGGAGTACAAACTTTGTCTGATGGTAATTTTAGTTGAGGAAGGTCTCTCTAATTAAAATTTTCTTAGTCAGTTTCCTAAGTGAATGCACATTGCAGTGTCCTAATCTTCTGTTCCATAGCCATGATTCATTATGAAAATCATTTAAACAAGTAAGCTTTTGTTTGGCTAATGAATTCAAATCTAAATCATATACAGATTCATTTCTCAAGCTAGTAAATACCAAAAAAAATTAGAATAAAATACATGGCTAGCATAGTTTTCAAATTTAACATTGAAACCATCATCACAAAGCTGAGAAATGCATAACAGGTAATATTTTAATCCATCAACAAATAAGACTATAGAAATTAAAACTAAACCATTGTTACCAACCTGGCCTAAGCCGATGATTTTTCTTTTTGAATTATTACTAAAGGTGGCATGTCCTCCATCAGTCTTGATTAAACTTTTGAAACATGGGTAATCTACAGTCATATACCTTGAACATATACTTTCCAATTACCATATTTTCCTATAGGAACACTTCAAGCAAGTCTTTTACAAAAATGTTTTAAATAGGAAATGATTTTGGTACCAAACTTTTCTTAGATCCAGACAGGTTGTCAAACAAAAATTCTGGTAGCATGATTTGCCTAGTGGGTTTCATATAATCAATAGATTTAAAAGATTTTTAAAGATAGACTTTGTTTGATCTATAACTATGTGAATAGATGGTTGAGACATAGGAATTTCCAAAGATAGAACTCTCAGCATACCATCTATATTTGAGAATAATTTTTTTGCAATCTGTCTCTATCCTGGTTGGTATCCCAAACTAGTAGTGTACTTTGGTGCCACTTGTTTTCCTAGAATTTGTGTAATAATATTATTTCCATTTTTAAACTTCTCTAAATCTATTATATGTTTCTCATTAAACAATTTATATTGAGTATTTTCCATTAAAAGTTTGGCATTGTTTTCCATTTCTACTTCTAATGTGGATTGTACAGTGCTAGTTAATGCCTATTATTTCTTTAATGACTTGTACTTATATTTCAGTTCATTGTAGGTTTCCTAAAACATATTATAGTATTCCAATAATTCTTCACTAGACATGTTTTAATAATTAGAATCATCTTCAGAATAATAAAAATTCAAAGCAGGAGTATCCAATGTTACCTCAGATATGTTTGTCATGAAACACATATTAGATTTTTTAAATTTTTTATCCGGAGTGGATTCAGAATCACTTGAACTATTTTCTGAAGCACACCAACTGTCATACATAGATTTCTTATATATTTTTTCCTTATAATAATATTTCTTCTTGAACTTCAATTTTGGAAGTCAGCCTTAATGTGACCTTTACTTTTGCATTCATAACACACTATCTCATCATCCTTATCAGATTTCATCAATTCTTTCTTCCAATCTTTCTTCCAATCAACTTATTGGTCATATTTACCCTTATAATTTGGTTTTCTGAAAAATTTCATCATCCTATATAATTACTCGAATCTCCCAGCTATTTCAACTATCTCTTCATCACTATCAGAATCTGAACCTTCATGTGTTGAGATTTCAGTTGGTATTTGAACTTTCTTCTTGTTCTTGCTCTTTGAGTTAGTAGAAATAAATGCCACTAACTTCCTCTTTAGTTCATCATCTTCCTCTTTTTCACCTTTAGCTCTTCTTCATAAATCATTAACATACCAATTATCTCCTTAACAGGTAGTGAACCTATGTCACACGTTTCTCTTGTTGAGTCTGATGTGACTCTCCATCTTTCTGGAAGACATCTTTGTATCCTCATGATTTTTTCTTTTATAGGAACAACTTTTCCAAGTGAGCTCATTGTATTTAAAATTTCTTTGAACCTGATATACATGTCAGAAATAGGTACATCAGGTTTAATTTTAAAATTATCATACTTAATAGTGTAGGTATTCAATCTCATTTCATTAACATTGGTTGTTCCCTCATGGGAAATAACCAAAGTATCCCAGATTTCATAAGTAGTTTTACAAGAAGATATTAAATTAAATTCTTCATCTCCTAAAGCACAATATAGGGAATTCATTTATTTACAATTATTATTGTAGTATTTTTTAGTAGGTTCATCTCAATTTGTTCTTTTAGTTTCTAGAATCTTATACTATGTTTCAATAGCAGTATAGATATCAAATCTCATTATTTCTAAATGAATTTTCATTCTCATTTTCCATTGGGCATAATTATCACCATTAAAGAAAGGTGTCTTATTGGTAGAATCACCTTCTGGTCTATTATCTATAATTAGATTTTAGAAAATATATTTAAAGAGATGAAATTTAGAACTAACCGAATTTAAATATCTTTAATATACAACTAAAATCACAGTTGAAAACAGAGTATTTGGAAATCCTTTATTAATAATCAACCTCTGATACCAAATGTTGGTCAGAGTGAATACTCAAGAAGAAGGTGAATTGACTCCCAATTAAAAAAATTTGTAAATAAAATTTCTTTCAAAAATCCCCCAAATTAAATAACAAGCTAAAATGTAGTGAAATTTTAATACAGTAAATGCTAAGATAGGTTATCAAGAAATTTATTTGTTCTCAGTTAATCTAATCTAAAGATTAGATTACCTTTTTCAACTAACAAAATTCTTTACAATAAATACAAACACTTGATAGTTTAACTTTCAGAGTAATCTTTAAAATAGATTTTTATTTCACAGTACTTAGCAACTGAATATTCAATATAGTTTTATGAAAAATAAACAAGAATAATAATTTTAACCAAGAGGTTCAGTCTCATGCTGATACTTAGTCCTTTCAAATAGTTTATTTAAACTATGATCCACAACCTAGATTGGGGTAAACAACAGTACATAAACCATCCAGGTACTATGACCTCTACCACAGTTTTTCAGGGAAAAAAGAAAACAATTGCACACAGGCTATTCCGGTCACACTTGACCTCTTCTACAATTCATACTAGGAACTAAATGAATTTAGAAGGAATGAGTGAGGATTTTATATACCCTCAAGTTGAGCACAGTAGACAGTGTTTGTTTAAAAATAAAGAGCACACACACTACTGAAAATGTAAATAAATGAAACAAAATAGATCTGAACCGATAGAGATGAGTTTAGAATGCCTTATGTGTTTTGACTGATTCTCTGGACTCCTTGGATTGATGCAGATGCAGCTTTGAGTCCTTCTCTGGTTTTTGTCAAGAAAATAGAGTGTCATTTTTATATTTGAAATCCAGGTACAAGTTGATCAACCTGATCAGCTTGAATGAAGATGAAATCATTGAAGCTCTTTTCTACTTGAATGTTCAGGTTCTACAGATTCAGTATGTATTCATCCTTCTTCTTCTATGCATGTATGTTCTTCAGTATCTTCAGAAGATTTTCTCGTATATGCATGGAATGACTGACTGAAAACCACGCGTCTTTAGTAGTTCAAGGTTCCCTTATATAGATTTAGCTCCGGTAATATGAATGATTACATTTTTACATGTACAATGTACAGTTACTAAAATTCCAACCATTATCATTAATTAATAGCAGGTGCATTAAAAACATCAAATATGACCGTTGCTAAATAAACAAATTTAAAAAGAGTTTAGAGAAAATGTGACTAATTTCCATCGGTAACTCATAGTACTAGTGAGCTTGTATCAGTAGCTATTAGTATCAGTGACCTTGTATCAGTAGCTCTTCTGTATCGGTAGCTGTTATCCTTTATAGTGGTAGCTCGTAGGAATCAGTAGCTTCTCCAATCAACAGTTGTTATTCTTTATAACATCAGCTCTATGTATCAGCAGCTCTTTCTATCAATAGCTATTATGCATATCAGTGACCTTTTTGTATTGGTGAACGTATGTATCAGTGACCCATACCAGTGACCTTATAATTGTGGACTTCATAATGGTAGTGGTTATTCTATATTAGTTAACTTTTTCATACCAGTAGACTTATTATATTGGTAGATAAGATATAATGGTAATTTTTTATATACCGGTGACCTTATCCATAACGGTAGAATTTTGTACCTTTATACTTAGCCTTATCGGTAGCTGTGTACTTGAGGCCTTTATATCCGTAGCTATTTGTATCGGTGGACTTCATATCAGTAGATGTATGTCTGTTGGTTTGTATCGGTAGCTTGTATCGGTAACTATTTACCAGTGACCTTTACATATCGGTAGACTATGTACCGGTAGGTCTGTATCAGTGACTCAACACTTAATACTTATCTGTTATCTGCAAATCATATTCAGATTGAGTCAGTAACATTTCTAAACAAGTATAAACATAGATTGTAGAGACCCAAAGCCTGACGTACATGGACATTACATTACTTTTGCGGAATACTTAGTACATAACAAAAACACACACACAAGGATCGTAATAGTTTAGTGTCTTTGGAAACTCGGAACGTAATCTTCTAAACGCGGTGAATGATCTTCAATATATCCCATAAAGATCTTCCCTTTTTTTTTACCTAAAACCTTTCTTTATATCCTGGGGAAAAGAAAGCATAAAAGGGTGAGCTCAAATGCTCAGTAAGGGTAAACAAAAGAAATATCAATCACATCATATACATAAGAACATAGCTTTTGGAAATCTTAACCTGCAAAAGAGCTCATAATATCATAACATGGGATAAATCATAGAAGTGAAAATGAAATTATAACTTAAAACATTACTCATTGTGGAATACACACATAATCATAGAGAATCATTTCTTGTTAGTCAAGACTCATTGCCAAGACTATCTTAGTGGACAAAGTCCCTTTCTGAATCGAGTAATCCTCGTTTCAGTCCTGTTTCACTGAACCGGTATAACCTACCATTCCAGCCATGTCTATCTCATGAGATATAAAATCTTTACCCAATGCATTGGAGGGAGATATAGGTCCCACCCATCTCTTAATGAATCCTTTCTTATGTGTGCCACAAAATCATAAATCATACATCATTGCATAACCCATGTAATAAAAATGGGATTCTTAAACAACATGACATCATAAAACCATTCATATAAGATAAAGGAATTCATAAACATAATTCCATCACAACATAGTCAAATCAATGTAAAAATATGGATAGAAACAGAACCCTTTATTATCTTATATGGAAAATAATTTTGATAAAACACTTGAATTGAATTCTTGAGGAAAATATCCTTTCTTCTTCAAAATCAATTTCTTTTCACAAAACAACATGCAATTTTAAAAGAAAGAGATTTTATTGAAAATAGTCATGAAATCTTTTAGAGGAAGCTTCATGAAGATAAGGCTTTATAAAACAGTATAAATCCGTTCGTGCTATATAAGATAAAAAAACATTCTTCTCGTACTTTTGTCGGAAAAGTCAAAAAGTACCTCGTATGAAAAAGCGACAAAAGATTCCTTTCATATTCTTTACTAAAAACTCACCGAAGATTAAAATTGGATTTAAACTATTGTAAGTGGATGGAAACAATATTACATATTGAAGGAACATGGACGTGGATGATAAAATACACCCCAGTAAATACTTACGAATAAACAATCTCGGATAAAAATGAGATTGTGATATTTCCCTTACCTTATGTCCGACTTGCTTTGTAAGTGTCCGAACCTCCAGTATAATGATTTAAATCATGTTATTGACTTATTCCAGAATCATATTCATTGTTATGATAGCATATATGGTTCACTTATGACATTATATTACCCGTTCTTTTGTAAATTCCATGTTAAAGAAGCGTTTTGGGTAAAATCGTTTCATTTATCGTAGGTGTTTTGACCTGTTGTTCTTGACATAATTATTACTTATATCATGATTTACTTACTTCCAGAATATAAAATATGATTTATATATATATTCAGTATATATATATATATATAATAGATAGATAAATAAAATGAAAAACACCGTTCATGGAGACGGTAGTCCGTACGTACGCATGAACGCTGTTTTTCTTTCCTTATTGTCTTGAAATGGAAGTAAGTAGATGACATACATATGTATATATATACATAAATCCAGTAGCTTTATAATGTCATATATTTCATTATTATTTCTTATATATACATTATAATCATTCTTAAATGGTTAACATGGAGAATGAATCTCATCGCGTTGTGGAGACGGTATTCCGTACGTTCGCACGAGTGATGATATCATTTCTATAAATATTGAATTGAATTGGAGTGGATTATACAATATATCAGAATCAATATGATGTTTTAATAACTATGTATAGTTATTCTTTACACCATTATACCCATCCATGTAAGGTGGTGGTGGAAAATAGATTACACCACGGCGTGGAGACGGTATTCCGTACGTACGCACACGCGGTGATTTCTTTTTCCGTAGGATGGATAGATGGTGAAATAGGGTTGTTTCATACTTATAATAACATATCAATATATGAGTGATACTGATGTTATTACTTCATAATGAAACAACCTACGAAGAAGAAGTGGAAGAAGAAATAAAGATGAAAGAATTGGTAACGGTAATTACCTCTTCTTTGAAGTGCCTCTTTGAGACCTCCTCTTAGGGAACTAAAATTGGTCTTTGAGGAAGACCAGAACCTCTAGGATGTTTCTAGGGAAGTGGAGAAGAGATTTTGGCAGGGGTTGTCCGAGCTTGAGTGCTCAAATTGGTGTGAGGAGGAGGGGGAGGAGGTGTCCTTTTATAGGGGAGGAGAGGGGCACCTTAGGAATATCTCAAAATATTATTTTATATTAAAGTCAAAATCGGTTTATAATGGTTCCAAAGGGTCTTATTTCGAAGCTAAAGTGGGGATGGGTCGAAATCCTATCAACCAATAAGATTTAGACAAGTTTAGGGTATTATTTTAACCTTATCAATTAGATTTAACTCTAAGTTAAATAATTTAACTTTTACCGTGTCTTTTTGTTTTCTTTCACTATATGGTAAATACACTTACTATAACATGCCAAACGAACCCCAAATTGTTTATTATTAATACATATATCCTTATCTAAGTAATTTGGCCGAACCTTAGATTTTTAGGAATAAAATATCAATTAATAATATAATATTTGATTTAAAAACTATTTTGTGTCAATTTTGACACTATTTGATATATGATTTTTGTGAAAGTCATAACAGAATTATATGTTCGAACCAAGTTGATTAAATCAACAATAATATATCATAGTAACCTAGAAAATTAGTGGAATTCATAAACAGTCTTAAATTACATTTATTTTGGTATTTATATTATCCATTATGTCAATATTTCATTAATAAGATAATTACTGCATCATCTTTGTGTCATAAATAAATTATATTATTTGATGTCTAAAAATTACAAATAAAATACCATCATGTAGGAAATCGTTTTAGCTTTCTAATGAATATTTATAGTCGAATTTATCTTATGTATAACCCCATATTAAAAATGATTTACTTATTAAACTTTGATTTTAACTATTTTAACCCTTCTTTAAATAAATTAATAATAAATGTCCTAATCTAATCCAAGTGGGCCTAAATGGTCATATTTTATTCCTAAGTTTGTTTTTGGTCGAATTACACTTGTCCAATAGAATTAGGACATGTGTTAGGGTAATATTAATATCATATTTACCCTTAGTTACCCTATTTACTATTAACCGTGGTAAAAAAAGTAAAAAGTTACTATTCACCAAAAAATTATTTTCATCTCATTGAACCACATTTTAGTCCTTGATATTAACCGTGTCTCTCGGATTTTTGAAATTCCATTCATAGAAGCGGTAAAATTAAGTTTTATGCAAAATTCAGTTTTTAACCTACCACTTAGTAGTTTCACTATTCATCAAAAATTGATGTTTTTCAGAACAATGCCAAAATTTCATCCCAAGCTATATTTCATATTCCGAATTCAAAAATGAAGTCTATTTTACCAAATTCATAACATAAAAGTTTCATTAATTAATTTTATAATTAAATCCCGCTGTTAAAACAAATAGCGTGTTTTTAAGAAACAATATCTATCTAAAGATTGACACTTGTTTATGTCTAGTTTAAATGTGAAATTACATCCAATGTCCAACATTGTATTAAATTGTAAAAATATATTCTAAATATACTTTAAAACCACTCAAATTAATAATTTATAACTATTAATTATTTCGATTGAAAATGTTGTTTTTAATTAAAATTTAGTAATTTTCACTATTCATCAAAATATGAAAGTTATCCGAAAAGTACCAAAATTTCACCTTAGGCTAAATTCGATACTTCGAATCCAAAAATAAAGTTCATTTTGAAAAATAAGATTTACTGGATTTCAAAAAGTGGTTATTACTATTCATAACGGCTAGTTTTAATAATATTTTTATAGCATATCGTTGTTTAGTGAAACTCAGGATTACGTACCACACACGCTATCGAGGAAGGTTGAGATTGTGTGTAATGCAAGGCAAGTCAAGGATGCGTGTTGTGCAAGATCCTTTTGGAGTAGCGTATAACACAAGACATTAGTAAAATAAAAAAGTATATTTTTCATAAAATCTCGGGCTGTTACATTCTACCCCCCTTAAAATGAATTTCGCCCTCGAAATTCGTCGGGGTTATAAATGGTTTACTATTCGAATGTTTCTTTAATAGAAACCCACATCGTAAAAGGGAATACCAAAACTTGGCTTTAAAAACTAAAGTATGAAATGTAACGATTACCCAAATAAACTAATCACTGGGTTTCCACATAGGTGAAAATATGGATATGGAAGAGAAATCTAACCATCATGTTCTGATGGAGAGTGGTAGAGAACATGGCTATGGAAAATCCAGTAATCACAAATCCATAAATTTGTGATGATCTAAGGTACCATCTGATTCATCAGGTATAAGAGAACTAGGACAACATTTTTGGTTTTCAAGATCATTTCCCTAAAGTTAAAGAATTTAAATTAGAATAAATACTTACTTTATTTTGGTACAATCTCGCTGTTGTTCGTGCCTTTAACAATTTCCACTTAATCTCTTAAATAAATGAAGTTGAATTTGTTATTCGTGAAGTGTTAGCAGATCATGTGATAGAATGACGGGTCATTCCACCTGTCTCAAACAAAAGGTTATCAAAAATTATATACATAAGTCGATCTATAGTGAGATTAATCACATATGGTTCCTAAAATGGACTTATACTTCATATATCATACTGCTTAATATAATAAAACTAGTTTCTACTAAACAGGGACTTCCTGTAGGTCAGTGGTAGGCGATAAAGGTCAGTCGCACTTCGGTTGTGGGTTCGATTCCCACAGCCTTGTCCGAAGCGATGGGCTGTCGCCCGTCCTGCAGGTTGTCCTTTTTCTAAAACTACGTTACTATAACATCCCATCAATAATATCGAAAATCTTCTATCCTTAAACAATACTAACTTATGTCCAACATAATCCAGTCTAATCTTTAGGCTTATACATAATACTGCAGTCCACTCTCATAATATAGTAACAACGATTACCAGAGATTTAATATTGTCGTTGATCCCCTCATATCACAAGATATGTCTTGTTGGTCACATTCCAAACATTCAAAGTCCTTAATCGTGTATTCTCTTGAATACCTTAGTGAAAACATGAGTGTAGTTAAAAGTTAACACTTTCCACATACCAAAATCCTCAAAATTCTATATACTCAAACCATGATATCACTTAGTCCTTATATCAATCATGAGCTCATTAATACTATTAAACATTTCATTTTCTCGTCTTCATTATGTGCATATCATCTTATTTCCAAAAATATCTGAATAACCTTTCATGGATACTGGTAACATTAATCATACACTTTCAAAACACAAGGAAAGACAGCAGTGTAACAATCCATAGATGTCTATTTATTCCAAAATTACACATGATAAACATGTAATCATTCCACTAAATTCTCAAACCATTGACCGAGCTTCAAAAATTCTTTCATCTCACATATCATTTGTAGTCTCTTCATCATCATCCACATAAATACTACCCATATGACCATACTGATTCACTTCATGAGACTTTCCCTTAGGGCATTGGTTTGCATAATGCCCGTACATTCCACATTTAAAACATTTAACCATTGTTGATGTCGTAGCAATACCATTATCCTCATCCATGGTGTTAACTAAACCTTTTCCTTTGCATTTACTTGCTTTGTGTCCTTCTTTTCCACACCCAAAGCATCTTCCAGTTCCTTTGAAACATTCTCCTTGATGCCTCTTCCCACATGATTTACATAGGGGAAATTGAACTTTCTTTCCTCTATGATCATCATGAAACTCCATCTTTCTCTTATTAGCCGAGTCAGGAAACTTACCAAATTTTACTTTATTGATCATATTATGAGATTGCTGATTTGGCATAATAATGATGTTTGGACTTCCAAATTTCATTATGAAGAATATCATTCCATTGTCCATCATATTCTCCATTATCATGAATCATCTTGTTTCCAGCCATTTTCTAAAACCCAAAAAGAATAGTGTGAGAGGCAAAAATCATAATAAAGGGGGAGTAACTTCAATATCTAACATCTTTGGTTTAATCTAATATCGTTACCATAGTTCTAGGACTATATCCTATACGTATAATTATCCTTAGGGGCATCCCTAGACATACCTTAGAAATATCTCTAGGGATCTCACTAACGTTTTCACATCCTAGTTTCCAAAGGTTGACTAAACCTTTCCTCTGATACCAACTGTAGAGACCCAAAGCCTGACGTACATGGACATTACATTACTTTTGCGGAATACTTAGTACATAACAAAAACACACACACAAGGATCGTAATAGTTTAGTGTCTTTGGAAACTCGGAACGTAATCTTCTAAACGCGGTGAAAGATCTTCAATATATCCCATAAAGATCTTCCCCTTTTTTTACCTAAAACCTTTCTTTATATCCTGGGGAAAAGAAAGCATAAAAGGGTGAGCTCAAATGCTCAGTAAGGGTAAACAAAAGAAATATCAATCACATCATATACATAAGAACATAGCTTTTGGAAATCTTAACCTGCAAAAGAACTCATAATATCATAACATGGGATAAATCATAGAAGTGAAAATGAAATCATAACTTAAAACATTACTCATTGTGGCATACACACATAATCATAGAGAATCATTTCTTGTTAGTCAAGACTCATTGCCAAGACTATCTTAGTGGACAAAGTCCCTTTCTGAATTGAGTAATCCTCGTTTCAGTCCTGTTTCACTGAACCGGTATAACCTACCATTCCAGCCATGTCTATCTCATGAGATATAAAATCTTTACCCAATGCATTGGAGGGAGATATAGGTCCCACCCATCTCTTAATGAATCCTTTCTTATGTGTGCCACAAAATCATAAATCATACATCATTGCATAACCCATGTAATAAAAATGGGATTCTTAAACAACATGACATCATAAAACCATTCATATAAGATAAAGGAATTCATAAACATAATTCCATCACAACATAGTCAAATCAATGTAAAAATATGGATAGAAACAGAACCCTTTATTATCTTATATGGAAAATAATTTTGATAAAACACTTGAATTGAATTCTTGAGGAAAATATCCTTTCTTCTTCAAAATCAATTTCTTTTCACAAAACAACATGCAATTTTAAAATAAAGAGATTTTCTTGAAAATAGTCATGAAATCTTTTAGAGGAAGCTTCATGAAGATAAGGCTTTATAAAACAGTATAAATCCGTTCGTGCCGTATAAGTTAAAAAAAACATTCTTCTCGTACTTTTGTCGGAAAAGTCAAAAAGTACCTCGTATGAAAAAGCGACAAAAGATTCCTTTCATATTCTTTACTAAAAACTCACCGAAGAGTAAAATTGGATTTAAACTATTGTAAGTGGATGGAAACAATATTACATATTGAAGGAACATGGACGTGGATGATAAAATACACCCCAGTAAATACTTACGAATAAACAATCTCGGATAAAAATGAGATTGTGATATTTCCCTTACCTTATGTCCGACTTGCTTTGTAAGTGTCCGAACCTCCTGTATAATGATTTAAATCATGTTATTGACTTATTCCAGAATCATATTCATTGTTATGATAGCATATATGGTTCACTTATGACATTATATTACCCGTTCTTTTGTAAATTCCATGTTAAAGAAGCGTTTTGGGTAAAATCGTTTCATTTATCGTAGGTGTTTTGACTTGTTGTTCTTGACATCATTATTACTTATATCATGATTTACTTACTTCCAGAATATAAAATATGATTTATATATATATTCAGTATATATATATATATATATAATAGATAGATAAATAAAATGAAAAACACCGTTCATGGAGACGGTAGTCCGTACGTACGCATGAACGCTGTTTTTCTTTCCTTATTGTCTTGAAATGGAAGTAAGTAGATGACATACATATGTATATATATACATAAATCCAGTAGCTTTATAATGTCATATATTTCATTATTATTTCTTATATATACATTATAATCATTCTTAAATGGTTAACATGGAGAATGAATCTCATCGCGTCGTGGAGACGGTATTCCGTACGTTCGCACGAGTGATGATATCATTTCTATAAATATTGAATTGAATTGGAGTGGATTATACAATATATCAGAATCAATATGATGTTTTAATAACTATGTATAGTTATTCTTTACACCATTATACCCATCCATGTAAGGTGGTGGTGGAAAATAGATTACACCACGGCGTGGAGACGGTATTCCGTACGTACGCACGCGCGGTGATTTCTTTTTCCGTAGGATGGATAGATGGTGAAATAGGGTTGTTTCATACTTATAATAACATATCAGTATATGAGTGATACTGATGTTATTACTTCATAATGAAACAACCTACGAAGAAGAAGTGGAAGAAGAAATAAAGATGAAAGAATTGGTAACGGTAATTACCTCTTCTTTGAAGTGCCTCTTTGAGACCTCCTCTTAGGGAACTACAATTGGTCTTTGAGGAAGACCAGAACCTCTAGGATGTTGCTAGGGAAGTGGAGAAGAGATTTTGGCAGGGGTTGGCCGAGCTTGAGTGCTCAAATTGGTGTGAGGAGGAGGGGGAGGAGGTGTCCTTTTATAGGGGAGGAGAGGGGCACCTTAGGAATATCTCAAAATATTATTTTATATTAAAGTAAAAATCGGTTTATAATGGTTCCAAAGGGTCTTATTTCGAAGCTAAAGTGGGGATGGGTCGAAATCCTATCAACCAATAAGATTTAGACAAGTTTAGGGTATTATTTTAACCTTATCAATTAGATTTAACTCTAAGTTAAATAATTTAACTTTTACCGTGTCTTTTTGTTTTCTTTCACTATATGGTAAATACACTTACTATAACATGCCAAACGAACCCCAAATTGTTTATTATTAATACATATATCCTTATCTAAGTTATTTGGCCGAACCTTAGATTTTTAGTAATAAAATATCAATTAATAATATAATATTTGATTTAAAAACTATTTTGTGTCAATTTTGACACTATTTGATATATGATTTTTGTGAAAGTCATAACAGAATTATATGTTCGAACCAAGTTGATTAAATCAACACTAATATATCATAGTAACCTAGAAAATTATTCGAATTCATAAACAGTCTTAAATTACATTTATTTTGGTATTTATATTATCCATTATGTCAATATTTCATTAATAAGATAATTACTGCATCATCTTTGTGTCATAAATAAATTATATTATTTGATGTCTAAAAATTACAAATAAAATACCATCATGTAGGAAATATTTTTAGCTTTCTAAGGAATATTTATAGTCGAATTTATCTTATGTATAACCCCATATTAAAAATGATTTACTTATTAAACTTTGATTTTAACTATTTTAACCCTTCTTTAAATAAATTAATAATAAATGTCCTAATCTAATCCAAGTGGGCCTAAATGGTCATATTTTATTCCTAAGATTGTTTTTGGTCGAATTACACTTGTCCAATAGAATTAGGACATCTGTTAGGGTAATATTAATATCATATTTACCCTTAGTTACCCTATTTACTATTAACCGTGGTAAAAAAAGTAAAAAGTTACTATTCACCAAAAAATTATTTTCATCTCATTGAACCACATTTTAGTCCTTGATATTAACCGTGTCTCTCGGATTTTTGAAATTCCATTCACAGAAGCGGTAAAATTAAGTTTTATGCAAAATTCAGTTTTTCACCTACCACTTAGTAGTTTCACTATTCATCAAAAATTGATGTTTTTCAGAACAATGCCAAAATTTCATCCCAAGCTATATTTCATATTCCGAATTCAAAAATGAAGTCTATTTTACCAAATTCATAACATAAAAGTTTCATTAATTAATTTTATAATTAAATCCCGCTGTTAAAACAAATAGCGTGTTTTTAAGAAACAATATCTATCAAAAGATTGACACTTGTTTATGTCTAGTTTAAATGTGAAATTACATCCAATGTCCAACATTGTATTAAATTGTAAAAATATATTCTAAATATACTTTAAAACCACTCAAATTAATAATTTATAACTATTAATTATTTCGATTGAAAAAGTTGTTTTTAATTAAAATTTAGTAATTTTCACTATTCATCAAAATATGAAAGTTATCCGAAAAGTACCAAAATTTCACCTTAGGCTAAATTCGATACTCCGAATCCAAAAATAAAGTTCATTTTGAAAAATAAGATTTACTGGATTTCAAAAAGTGGTTATTACTATTCATAACGGCTAGTTTTAATAATATTTTTATAGCATATCGTTGTTTAGTGAAACTCAGGATTACGTACCACACACGCTATCGAGGAAGGTTGCGATTGTGTGTAATGCAAGGCAAGTCAAGGATGCGTGTTGTGCAAGATCCTTTTGGTGTAGCGTATAACACAAGACATTAGTAAAATAAAAAAGAATATTTTTCATAAAATCTCGGGCTGTTACATTCTACCCCCCTTAAAATGAATTTCGCCCTCGAAATTCGTCGGGGTTATAAATGGTTTACTATTCGAAAGTTTCTTTAATAGAAACCCACATCGTAAAAGGGAATACCAAAACTTGTCTTTAAAAACTAAAGTATGAAATGTAACGATTACCCAAATAAACTAATCACTGGGTTTCCACATAGGTGAAAATATGGATATGGAAGAGAAATCTAACCATCATGTTCTGATGGAGAGTGGTAGAGAACATGGCTATGGAAAAGCCAGTAATCACAAATCCATAAATTTGTGACGATCTAAGGTACCATCTGATTCATCAGGTATAAGAGAACTAGGACAACATTTTTGGTTTTCAAGATCATTTCCCTAAAGTTAAAGAATTTAAATTAGAATAAATACTTACTTTATTTTGGTACAATCTCGCTGTTGTTCGTGCCTTTAACAATTTCCACTTCATCTCTTAAATAAATGAAGTTGAATTTGTTATTCGTGAAGTGTTAGCAGATCATGTGATAGAATGACGGGTCATTCCACCTGTCTCAAACAAAAGGTTAGCAAAAATTATATACATAAGTCGATCTATAGTGAGATTAATCACATATGGTTCCTAAAATGGACTTATACTTCATATATCATACTGCTTAATATAATAAAACTAGTTTCTACTAAACAGGGACTTCCTGTAGGTCAGTGGTAGGCGATAAAGGTCAGTCGCACTTCGGTTGTGGGTTCGATTCCCACAGCCTTGTCCGAAGCGATGGGCTGTCGCCCGTCCTGCAGGTTGTCCTTTTTCTAAAACTACGTTACTATAACATCCCATCAATAATATCGAAAATCTTCTATCCTTAAACAATACTAACTTATGTCCAACATAATCCAGTCTAATCTTTAGGCTTATACATAATACTGCAGTCCACTCTCATAATATAGTAACAACGATTACCAGAGATTTAATATTGTCGTTGATCCCCTCATATCACAAGATATGTCTTGTTGGTCACATTCCAAACATTCAAAGTCCTTAATCGTGTATTCTCTTGAATACCTTAGTGAAAACATGAGTGTAGTTAAAAGTTAACACTTTCCACATACCAAAATCCTCAAAATTCTATATACTCAAACCATGATATCACTTAGTCCTTATATCAATCATGAGCTCATGAATACTATTAAAAATTTCATTTTCTCGTCTTCATTATGTGCATATCATCTTATTTCCAAAAATATCTGAATAACCTTTCATGGATACTGGTAACATTAATCATACACTTTCAAAACACAAGGAAAGACAACAGTGTAACAATCCATAGATGTCTCTTTATTCCAAAATTACACATGATAAACATGTAATCATTCCACTAAATTCTCAAACCATTGACCGAGCTTCAAAAATTCTTTCATCTCACATATCATTTGTAGTCTCTTCATCATCATCCACATAAATACTACCCATATGACCATACTGATTCTCTTCATGAGACTTTCCCTTAGGGCATTGGTTTGCATAATGCCCGTACATTCCACATTTAAAACATTTAACCATTGTTGATGTCGTAGCAATACCATTATCCTCATCCATGGTGTAAACTGAACCTTTTCCTTTGCATTTACTTGCTTTGTGTCCTTCTTTTCCACACCCAAAGCATCTTCCAGTTCCTTTGAAACATTCTCCTTGATGCCTCTTCCCACATGATTTACATAGGGGAAATTGAACATTCTTTCCTCTATGATCATCATGAAACTCCATCTTTCTCTTATTAGTCGAGTCAGGAAACTTACCAAATTTTACTTTATTGATCATATTATGAGATTGCTGATTTGGCATAATAATGATGTTTGGACTTCCAAATTTCATTATGAAGAATATCATTCCATTGTCCATCATATTCTCCATTATCGTGAATCATCTTGTTTCCAGCCATTTTCTAAAACCCAAAAAGAATAGTGTGAGAGGCAAAAATCATAATAAAGGGGGAGTAACTTCAATATCTAACATCTTTGGTTTAATCTAATATCGTTACCATAGTTCTAGGACTATATCCTATACGTATAATTATCCTTAGGGGCATCCCTAGACATACCTTAGAAATATCTCTAGGGATCTCACTAACGTTTTCACATCCTAGTTTCCAAAGGTTGACTAAACCTTTCCTCTGATACCAACTGTAGAGACCCAAAGCCTGACGTACATGGACATTACATTACTTTTGCGGAATACTTATTACATAACAAAAACACACACACAAGGATCGTAATAGTTTAGTGTCTTTGGAAACTCGGAACGTAATCTTCTAAACGCGGTGAAAGATCTTCAATATATCCCATAAAGATCTTCCCCTTTTTTTACCTAAAACCTTTCTTTATATCCTGGGGAAAAGAAAGCATAAAAGGGTGAGCTCAAATGCTCAGTAAGGGTAAACAAAAGAAATATCAATCACATCATATACATAAGAACATAGCTTTTGAAAATCTTAACCTGCAAAAGAGCTCATAATATCATAACATGGGATAAATCATAGAAGTGAAAATGAAATCATAACTTAAAACATTACTCATTGTGGAATACACACATAATCATAGATAATCATTTCTTGTTAGTCAAGACTCATTGCCAAGACTATCTTAGTGGACAAAGTCCCTTTCTGAATCGAGTAATCCTCGTTTCAGTCCTGTTTCACTGAACCGGTATAACCTACCATTCCAGCCATGTCTATCTCATGAGATATAAAATCTTTACCCAATGCATTGGAGGGAGATATAGGTCCCACCCATCTCTTAATGAATCCTTTCTTATGTGTGCCACAAAATCATAAATCATACATCATTGCATAACCCATGTAATAAAAATGGGATTCTTAAACAACATGACATCATAAAACCATTCATATAAGATAAAGGAATTCATAAACATAATTCCATCACAACATAGTCAAATCAATGTAAAAATATGGAAAGAAACAGAACCCTTTATTATCTTATATGGAAAATAATTTTGATAAAACACTTGAATTGAATTCTTGAGGAAAATATCCTTTCTTCTTCAAAATCAATTTCTTTTCACAAAACAACATGCAATTTTAAAAGAAAGAGATTTTCTTGAAAATAGTCATGAAATCTTTTAGAGGAAGCTTCATGAAGATAAGGCTTTATAAAACAGTATAAATCCGTTCGTGCCGTATAAGTTAAAAAAAACATTCTTCTCGTACTTTTGTCGGAAAAGTCAAAAAGTACCTCGTATGAAAAAGCGACAAAAGATTCCTTTCATATTCTTTACTAAAAACTCACCGAAGAGTAAAATTGGATTTAAACTATTGTAAGTGGATGGAAACAATATTACATATTGAAGGAACATGGACGTGGATGATAAAATACACCCCAGTAAATACTTACGAATAAACAATCTCGGATAAAAATGAGATTGTGATATTTCCCTTAACTTATGTCCGACTTTCTTTGTAAGTGTCTGAACCTCCTGTATAATGATTTAAATCATGTTATTGAGTTATTCCAGAATCATATTCATTGTTATGATAGCATATATGGTTCACTTATGACATTATATTACCCGTTCTTTTGTAAATTCCATGTTAAAGAAGCGTTTTGGGTAAAATCGTTTCATTTATCGTAGGTGTTTTGACTTGTTGTTCTTGACATCATTATTACTTATATCATGATTTACTTACTTCCAGAATATAAAATATGATTTATATATATATTCAGTATATATATATATATAATAGATAGATAAATAAAATGAAAAACACCGTTCATGGAGACGGTAGTCCGTACGTACGCATGAACGCTGTTTTTCTTTCCTTATTGTCTTGAAATGGAAGTAAGTAGATGACATACATATGTATATATATACATAAATCCAGTAGCTTTATAATGTCATATATTTCATTATTATTTCTTATATATACATTATAATCATTCTTAAATGGTTAACATGGAGAATGAATCTCATCGCGTCGTGGAGACGGTATTCCGTACGTACGCACGAGTGATGATATCATTTCTATAAATATTGAATTGAATTGGAGTGGATTATACAATATATCAGAATCAATATGATGTTTTAATAACTATGTATAGTTATTCTTTACACCATTATACCCATCCATGTAAGGTGGTGGTGGAAAATAGATTACACCACGGCGTGGAGACGGTATTCCGTACGTACGCACGCGCGGTGATTTCTTTTTCCGTAGGATGGATAGATGGTTAAATAGGGTTGTTTCATACTTATAATAACATATCAGTATATGAGTGATACTGATGTTATTACTTCATAATGAAACAACCTACGAAGAAGAAGTGGAAGAAGAAATAAAGATGAAAGAATTGGTAACGGTAATTACCTCTTCTTTGAAGTGCCTCTTTGAGACCTCCTCTTAGGGAACTAAAATTGGTCTTTGAGGAAGACCAGAACCTCTAGGATGTTTCTAGGGAAGTGGAGAAGAGATTTTGGCAGGGGTTGGCCGAGCTTGAGTGCTAAAATTGGTGTGAGGAGGAGGGGGAGGAGGTGTCCTTTTATAGGGGAGGAGAGGGGCACCTTAGGAATATCTCAAAATATTATTTTATATTAAAGTCAAAATCGGTTTATAATGGTTCCAAAGGGTCTTATTTCGAAGCTAAAGTGGGGATGGGTAGAAATCCTATCAACCAATAAGATTTAGACAAGTTTAGGGTATTATTTTAACCTTATCAATTAGATTTAACTCTAAGTTAAATAATTTAACTTTTACCGTGTCTTTTTGTTTTCTTTCACTATATGGTAAATACACTTACTATAACATGCCAAACGAACCCCAAATTGTTTATTATTAATACATATATCCTTATCTAAGTCATTTGGCCGAACCTTAGATTTTTAGGAATAAAATATCAATTAATAATATAATATTTGATTTAAAAACTATTTTGTGTCAATTTTGACACTATTTGATATATGATTTTTGTGAAAGTCATAACAGAATTATATGTTCGAACCAAGTTGATTAAATCAACAATAATATATCATAGTAACCTATAAAATTAGTGGAATTCATAAAAAGTCTTAAATTACATTTATTTTGGTATTTATATTATCAATTATGTCAATATTTCATTAATAAGATAATTACTGCATCATATTTGTGTCATAAATAAGTTATATTATTTGATGTCTACAAATTACAAATAAAATACCATCATGTAGGAAATCTTTTTAGCTTTCTAATGAATATTTATAGTCGAATTTATCTTATGTATAACCCCATATTAAAAATGATTTACTTATTAAGCTTTGATTTTAACTATTTTAACCCTTCTTTAAATAAATTAATAATAAATGTCCTAATCTAATCCAAGTGGGCCTAAATGGTCATATTTTATTCCTAAGTTTGTTTTTGGTCGAATTACACTTGTCCAATAGAATTAGGACATGTGTTAGGGTAATATTAATATCATATTTACCCTTAGTTACCCTATTTACTATTAACCGTGGTAAAAAAAAGTAAAAAGTTACTATTCACCAAAAAATTATTTTCATCTCATTGAACCACATTTTAGTCCTTGATATTAACCGTGTCTCTCGGATTTTTGAAATTCCATTCACAGAAGCGGTAAAATTAAGTTTTATGCAAAATTCAGTTTTTAACCTACCACTTAGTAGTTTCACTATTCATCAAAAATTGATGTTTTTCAGAACAATGCCAAAATTTCATCCCAAGCTATATTTCATATTCCGAATTCAAAAATGAAGTCTATTTTACCAAATTCATAACATAAAAGTTGCATTAATTAATTTTATAATTAAATCCCGCTGTTAAAACAAATAGCGTGTTTTTAAGAAACAATATCTATCAAAAGATTGACACTTGTTTATGTCTAGTTTAAATGTGAAATTACATCCAATGTCCAAAATTGTATTAAATTGTAAAAATATATTCTAAATATACTTTAAAACCACTCAAATTAATAATTTATAACTATTAATTATTTCGATTGAAAAAGTTGTTTTTAATTAAAATTTAGTAATTTTCACTATTCATCAAAATATGAAAGTTTTCCGAAAAGTACCAAAATTTCACCTTAGGCTAAATTCGATACTCCGAATCCAAAAATAAAGTTCATTTTGAAAAATAAGATTTACTGGATTTCAAAAAGTGGTTATTACTATTCATAACGGCTAGTTTTAATAATATTTTTATAGCATATCGTTGTTTAGTGAAACTCAGGATTACGTACCACACACGCTATCGAGGAAGGTTGCGATTGTGTGTAATGCAAGGCAAGTCAAGGATGCGTGTTGTGCAAGATCCTTTTGGTGTAGCGTATAACACAAGACATTAGTAAAATAAAAAAGAATATTTTTCATAAAATCTCGGGCTGTTACATAGATACCCATTGATTAACAAATCCCAATGATCATTTTGATATTTTATCAACTTAGTAATATGATTTCATAGATTGAATGAATAATTATTAAAAATATAAACATTATTTTGGATTATCAAGGCATATAGACACATAATTGAGATTATCAAAATGGGTGAGGTCAACAATCCATTTGGTAAAAATTAAGAAATATTTTCAATAATTCCATTAAAAATAATGTCAAAGATAATGAAAATAGAATTATTAAATAATTTATGGTTAAAAAATTGAAATTATTTTAGAAAACATTGATAGAGATGATAACGATTCTATATATTTAAGACTGATACAAGATCAATGTCACTTATAAACAACTTTCTTGATATTTCATCAATCATTAAGAGAGGACTAGGGAATAAAATAATTGAACCAAATTAATAACCATATGATAATAAGGTAGATATGTTTCATGAAAAGAATAGTTCATGATTTCCTCTAAAGGAACCATTAACTTAAACAATTGTTAATGAAAATATATAGTCCCATAAAGACGTTACCACTTTGATTATTATTCAATCATAAGCCCTGTGAATGAATAAACTCAAATGATACCTTAAATATCATTCAAATAAGGATATTAAAATATAACATGATAAATTGGAAGTTGACACACGTTATAAATTAATACTAATTTATAAAAAATCATATGTCACATATAATAAATTTGATACGGGCCTCGCTTACAATGATCACATTGTTTAAGTGAGAATTAAAAAATGAATCAATTATGTGTATGAATTTTAAAGGAAAATAAATATAGGAAAATAAAACTTTAGATAATAAATATGCATTACCCACATATTCTTATTATAGTAATGATAAAGAATAATTAATGTAACCCAATGAAAAAAAATTTTATGAAATTATTTACCCCTAGGTAATAATAAATTCAAATCACCTTGAAATAAATAATTCAAGTTGAATTATAAAATTACAATATTCAAGAAGTTTTAATAACATTACATATATAAGTTTTAGAATAGCTACCATATGAAATAAATTATGTGTATAACATTACAAAATTTTGCAATGAATGAAAATTGAGACATACTTTATTACCTCGAGTTAGGAAATGTTATATATATACTTAAACCCTTATATAATTAACATCTATCAATTAGTTGAATTATTATTTATAGAATAAAATTATAATAACATAAAATTATATCATTAGTTTTCTATATTTTTAATTTCATTTTTAATTATTTATTTATTTAATTCCACATCTATATTTTTTGGGATGCTCATTTTATATTTTCAAAACACCATTGATGTGTTGATTTTCGTCAATGTTGAATGTCTTATATAATATAAAGAATAATTATAATGAAATAAATATAATTTTTATACATAATATAGACTTTAAAAATAGTCCTGAAATATTGTTTTAAACAAATAACCACATTAAAATCATTAAGAGAGCAGGTTGTATATACACAAGAGTATGGTTCTCATTTTTCATTGATCATTATGAGAATAATGTAAGTATTAGTTTATATTAAAATAATAATCATATTATATTAAATAACATTTATTTATATATAATCTATATTTTCTTCTGTTTAAAAAAAGAATCATATCTCATCCTTGAGGTAGTAGCCCACACGTATGCGCGAATGATGTAATAATATTTCAGTGAGTGGAAATGTAATAATAAAATAATATATTATATTTTCATAAATATAAATATGTAAATTATATCATTATAATTTCATATATATCACTTATATTAATTAAATATATCCTTATTAACATAAATCTATGGTTTTAGTTAAAAACGCATCACATCACTTCATTTGGCAGTAGTTTGTCGTACATCAAAGCAACATTATTGTCTCACAAAAAAGGAAATTTAAGAAAATATATGTGATGTAACAATTTTATAAAAAATATTATGGTAGAAAAATACACACACACACACACACACACACATATATATATATATATATATTAAATGCATCCTTATTTAAAACTTTTGAGAGATGATGATGGAAAATGAGTCACATTGTTCTGTGAGGAGGTAGTCAACCATGTACACAAAAGGCGATTTTGTCTCCCATTTTATTGATGATGTGATGGATATAATTGATTAAACTATAATATCGAAATACATGTAGAATTTTCATACTGTTAATAATATTTTAGATAGGTTTATGAACAAATAAAATAAAAATTCTCGATGAAGTTTGATATTTTTTTTGGACAACCTCCATATGATAGAACAAAAAAACATAAAATGGATTTGCGATCAAAATAAGGAATAAATGAAGAGAGAATTATTTAATATATTTGTGCTATTTTTTTATTGAATTATATATAAATGTGTGTAGAGGATGGGAGATGTTGTGGCCTTCTTTTAGAGAGATGAGTGCCAAATTTGTAACATTTAAAAAGAAAAATTGATCCCAAAAGTTTTCACATGCCACATGTCCCAAGAAATGAAATACTATAAAAAATTATACAATATGAGGTTCAAATATTGACATATAATAGATTCTAAACATGTTTTACTGTCATTTTAACCATTATATATTTAGTTTAACCATAGGTAAATCAAATTTTACTATAACCATAGTAAATAGTTTTTAATGATTAACTATTCCTTTTGAAAAACATTAAGATTAAAATTGTAGATAATATAAATATTTTTAATTAAAAATCTTTAACATATTTTAGAAAATTAAATTCATATAATTGAAATTTTTAATTTAAAATTATTCCCACTAATGCGATGAAAATTAAAGGTTTTACAGATGTGTGTTTTTTTTGGAATTGATTATTTTTTATTAACTATATAACCAGTAATAATAATTATATTGTTTTAAAATAATAATTATTGATATATAATATTTAAATTGCATTTATATCATTACTCTTTAGGTCTATTTTTTGGATTAAAATATATAAACATTCAGAAGATTAATACATTTTAAATAAAAATATTGATTTTAAATGCAAAAATATACAAAATCAAAAATCCAATATAAAAATTATTAAAATATAATAATTATCATTAAATATAACTATATAATATTATTCTTAAAAGAAATAATATTAAATAACATAATTTTAAATTCTATGTTTATTTATTTATTTTAAAAAAATAATATTTAAAAAAATAGTATATGACTATTCCCTTAGGAAAACTATATTTTCCCAAAAAAATCCCAAAACATCACCACAAAATAATATATATATATAATAATATAAAAAATTATTTTTATTTTATATAATTAATTTTCAAGAATTTTTGTAATCTAATTATAACATTTTCTTAAAAAAATAATAAATATACTTTTTTATGAAAACATATTTTGATGAATAGAGAAACATTAATGGTATTTTATTTATTTATTACTAATAATTTATCAATAAAACTGAGTAGTAAAATTTATATATTTCATAGAACAGTAAATATTATTCAACCCTTTCAATTTAACATACAGTTTAGAACAGTCATATATTTTAAGGTTCGTTTATGCTCATTGATACATATCAAATACTTCATAGAACATAATGTTATTATCTTAAAATCTATGGGTGTTACATATCATATTTTTTGGTAAACAGATAATAAAATTTATTTAATAATTTTTTTAGTAATATGTTGTTTATGTATGAAGTTAAAGAAGATAACCAGAGTTAGATGATAAATTTATTTTTAACAAAAAATAATTTTCATTATTTGGTACATAAACAGTAATATTATGATGATAAATTAAAAATTTTATAGAAACAAATTATTATATATATATATATAACCTGGTGGATACATGAAATTATAGTCTTAAGGGAATAAAATATTTCAATTTGGGAGATCCTAAAAATGATTACCAGGATATCTATAGTTAGTGTGGAATACATACCATAAAAAATGCTTGCCTAGAATTAGAATAAATCAGACATTGGAGATTTTTTTAGTCTAGTGATTATGTTTTATGATGAAAATTGGAGTATAAGGACACTTTGATTCAAATTAAAGCTTAAAATGTGTGTACGAGGAACATCCAAATTATACACATCCAAATTGAAGAAATTTTTTCAATCATTTCATCTAATAAATATATTCAATTATTTTTTTCAAAAAAAAAATTAATCAAATTCATTTTTTATAAATATAAAAAATTTAAAATTTTATTACTCTAATTATTGTTGATCACCTCAATATTTAGCAGTTAGATTGATCTGTAATACAATAAAATGGGAAAATAATTTTTTTCTTCAATAATGAGCATTATATATTTATGAATATGATGTGAGAAATGTATTCTATCCATTTTCATTTTATAAAAATCATAAATTTCACATAAATTTTTAAATATTTTTTTATTAAAAGGAAATCATTATATTCATGAAGAGTGCGATTGGAATTACCATAATTAAATAATTTCAACATATTTTTTATTCAACTATATATATATATCAAGAAATCATAAAAATTTTATTTCATAATCAACGTATACATGAGATGTAAAGATAATATTTAATATGGAGGAATGAAAATAAATTAAAAAACCCATTTCTGTAATAAAGAAATATTCAATTGATGATTATTGTAAGATGTTCAATATTGTATAATATTTAAAAATCTATACAAACATATTGTACATTATAACAATAATATAAAAACATAGTTTTTTTTATTCATATTAATGATTTATAGAGAAATAGAAAATACAATATTATAATGCAGGATTTTATATATTATTATATAAAATCATTATTAAATATTAGAATACCTAAAATAATATATATACCATTGTTATTGGGAGATAAATATGATAATAGATATATTACAATAATTTTTAGGAATTCAACATCAATTGTTATATTTTTTCATATTAATTTGAGTATTTATTAGTTTTTAAGGAACAATTATTTAATATAATATTCAATATTAAGTTAATATATATTGGAGTTAATATTTTTTACATAATTTATATTGATAATACAATACCTTATTGAAATTTAGGGTATTCTATTATCTATAATCATATTTAAATACACTAAGTGGGTTCAACTAATTTCATAGAAACGTGTTCAAAATTTACTAATAAAAAAAATTCAGAAAAATTGAATTTTATCAGAGAGGATGGTGAGAAAGAAATATTGAAATATTAGGATGTTCTAATTTAAGATTAAATATTAGATATCATGGTTAATATATACAATTCATATTTAATATTTAGTAATTTTTTATCATGTATTTCATTAATTTTTATATACCATATAATATTACATAAAGTCTCCCACCCCACAATTGTATTTACAATTGGATGTTTAGATATCATATTATACTTTTTATTATTTAATGTATTTTCTAAATAGAATGTATTATTTTATAGATATTTCAAAAAGAATCAACAATCAGTATGTGGTATATAATAATTCATGTTCCTCTAATTAATTCACTCATTTATATACTACTTCTCTATGATAACCTAGAATTTATTTAAAGGGTGTCGAATTTTAAAAGTTCTAATTTAATTTATTATAATAACAGAAGTTAATTTTAATGGAATTTATTCTATCATATGAAAAATTATTATTGAATAAGTGAATAAAAAATAGAACATTATTAATGTGTTATAAAATTATAGGGGTATAAATAAAATATGAACTGGTTTGTAGAATATTAATATATCAAAATTTATATTCAACCATTGGGAGATTTTTAAAGTGGTCGATAATGTCAATGACATTGTTCAAGAAATATAAGTTCTATTTAAATATTTTTTATATAGAAATGCATTAAAAAATGGGATTTTAGTGGGATAATTGTGAATTATTTAATACACTATGACAAAAAACTCATGGTGTTCCCTAATTGTATTAGTTATTGTAGGGGATGTATTTTTAAGTAAAATATACTAAAAAAATGGGGGATATTTTTGGAAAAAAAACATTTTCATTTTTTTTATTCCTGTTTATAAATATATATAAAAATAAATCATACAACATAAATCTCAATTAAGAACACTTATTTTACTATTTCAAGAATTTTGGAATAATGTTAAAATGATTTTTATTGGACAACTACGAAATGTAAAATTAGTAAAGATATTACATCATACATTTCTCTCATATATTTTCAAAACAAATTGAGTGGGTTTTTTTCCATGTACTGGTTATTGAATAAATTTCTGATGATTTTATTGTCCACCATGATTCATGACCCTATTATTTTTAATACCAATTTACTTGTGCCGGATCAAAATGGGGAATCATATGAAAACAAGTTCCCATAAATGAGATTTTAATATCAAGGGATCTAAAAATTTTAGTTTTTTATGAGTTATGGAGAATTATATCGATGTTATTAGGATTTTACATGAAATCTATATTATATTTTATTGTTTAAATTATACTACTATTCGTTGTAATAAATGAATTTGGAAAATAATTATATAATATTCAGGTTACAATAGTAGTTGAATAAAACCATGTATTTCACTTTGGTAACTCAAAAATTGAATATGTTATCAAGTTCTAAGGAATGTGGCCATGATATTATATCTAAAATACTTTTTTACATAAAATATAAGAAAACCACATTATTTTCTCAAGGAAACCAAATAAATAATTGTATTTGGGAAATTCAAATAACTAAAATTATGTCATTTTAATAAATTTAGTGATCTAACACCAAATTTTAAAGGATTATAGTATTGACCAAACAAACCTAAATGTCCTCTTATATTAAAAATCATAGATTACCACATTTTTAAATTTTTTAATGATTAGATGATTTATTCAGATATAAAAACATAAGAATTTAATTTATTTTGATTTTTAGTAACTTTTTAGTAATATTTATATTTTTTTGACATTATTGAATGTGAGAATTTATTTTAGTTTTAATAATATAAAAATAATATCTTTTTTCCCACTATAGTGTGTAGGTCTTCATTAATTTCATAATTGTTTATCCTTTATTAAATCTAATATGATTTAGGATGTAGAGGGTTTGTGTTTTGATGTTTCTTAAAAAATTGGAAAAAGGTATAGTATCATGGTAAGTATTGACCATGTGGTAACCTACAGTTTGGAACGTTGAGTTTGAGAGTAATTACACACTGATTCAGTATGGATTTTCAAACTATTAGAATCTTTAAAAATTAGGTTCATTATCTCTGAGTTTTATAGGTTATATCATATAACATGAGAATGGTTTTATAAACTGTGTTTGTATCTCTATGAAACCTTTTAGATCAATTTTTAATATCCTAAGGGAACCTCACAATTGACGTATGGTTTGTTAAACCATGTGGACAAACCTTTCACATTGATTCAGAACAAATAAATTGTCTAATATACCCAAATTCAATTTCTCAACATTATATATAATATCCTCCTAATAAAAATTATGATAAATATAAAAAATCCATAATTCAATTGATATTTATGTACTTAGATCCTTAGTGAACTCCATTTGTTGTTATTGGATCCCGTTAAAAAATGTTCTATTTTTTATTTTGTCTCTTCCCTTCCTTCTATATATTTTTTATTATGATTCCCCTTATTCTTCTAGAGCTCAACTCGGTTCATTATGAAAAATAAAAATGTGTTTATGTTCAATTTAGTATGTTTCTTATTAATCTAATCTTATGAGGACCCGATACTTAAATTCAAATTTCATTCTTAGAATGCGACTAGTTTTACTCTATAGGTTAGTATGGTTTATTGGTGCCAAGGATCTTAATAAAATATTACTTTATGATCTTATAAATAAATTAATTTTTTTTCAATTTATTGATTTGATATAAAATAATGATTGGATTATAGAATTCATCTTCAACAACATGAAAAATTGGGGGTTTATTGGGGTTCTTCTATAGAAATGTTTTACGCACATTATGGATCAATGGAATTCCCAAAAAAATTATTTTGATTCTAAAATTAATTTTCAATCATGGGAGTGGTAATTTGTTTGAAAATTATTTATATTATGTTTATAATTGTGTCTTAATATTTTTGTCAAATATATCATATTGGGAACCGCATATGTGTAGAGTTATAGAAATGTTCAAGCATAGTTCGTGTGGAACCTCTAGGGGATATTCATGTGGGATCTATTTACTATGGAAAGGCATTATATTTTTATGATTAATGGTATAACTATATTAGTGTTCCTTCATGTTTGTAGGAAATTATTCCCATGTATTAGAGACAAAAAATTCTTAGTATAATAAATTATAGTAGTTCTTCCTATATTCATTCTCAAAGGAACTTGATATGAAATTTGAAGAATACCTATATTTATTATTATTGTTAATAAGTAATTATTTTATAGAATTCAAATTATTTTATAATAAAATTATTTTTCATAATAAATTTAATTGTGAAACTGAATTTTTAATGTGAAATATAATTATTTCATGGAATTAGATTTTATATAGACCCATTGGTTGTATACTTCTTGGATTTAGTTCTCATGCCCTAAATTTACATTTCACTGATTGTAGATATAGTTTCTCAACACGTAGGTAATGTGATGTGTGTCTTGTAAGAAATCATAGTATCTTCATTTTCAGAGTATTCATCGTGGGTTATAATGGTTTTTATAGAAGGTCGCATGGAGTTCTTCCTTTTATCTTGTATTATTTTATATTCAAGTTTAGATTTTTGGTATAAAGATTTATTGCTTAGGGATGTGTACTAAACTTATTCATTTCACTCTATTTATCAATCTCTTTATAGAAACTATTCACACAACTTTTAGATATTATATTTATCCTTACCTTGTGGGAAGTCATATCGTGTGTCATGCCATGTTGAACTGAGGTTTTTTTGAAATTTTAATCAATATAATAATGATGGAAAATTTCTTGAATAATTAGCATATATGAATAATGGAATTAAAAAAATATATTAAAAAATTAATGATAAAAATTGGCTACCATAGACATGTTTATTGTAATATTTTGTTTATTGAGTGAAATATTATTTACATAGAGGGAAAAAATCTGATTTCTATTAAAATATATGTTTTATTAAAGGATGGGACTGAAGCCTCATTTTATTATTAAATCAAAGAAAATACCTCTTTAACTGGGTATAGGGAGACCCATTACATAGCCAGAAGGCCCAGTGGGCATTTAATCCCATTATTTTGTTATTTTTTTGAATTATATATGTTCACTTTTATTAACAATGAGTCGGAATTCATTAAGATGGATATGATATTTCAATGTGTTTCTGTTTTTACATAATAATGTATAGTGGGATAACTCTAATCATGTTACATGTAGTGTACTATGTGAATTTTATATGGCAATAATAGAATTATTTTTACCTTTGATGTATCCTAGTATGTTTAAGATATTTATAATATGTTTTATTATTTTATCATATTTAAAATTCTTTGGTAAGATGTTTATTTTCATATGTTCCAAAAAAATGATTTTTTTGGGAATATATTATATTTACATATATTAATTTACCAACAATCATAGTGTATCACACCTAATGGGTCCAAAAATTTCTATATTTAATAATTAATATAAAATAGAATTGAAAAATTTATTTACTATTGGAAGTGATTATCAAATTTTTTATTTTTTATCAAAGAAATATATTTAATAATAAGGTTTTTTTGTAATTATTGGACTCATGGGACATACTAAATGTAAGATATAAAATTATAAATATTATATTATAAAAATATAAAAAAACCATTAGAACAATGAAAAATGGTATTTATATTGGAATGAACAAATTTTTAGTATTATACTGTTAATTTTTTTTATATTAAAAAATACATATTTAAAAATAATACATCTCCCATTTTTTAAAGTATTTGTTATAGACCCTAATTCACACACTCTATATCTATTAAAGTACTATCGACCACTATAAGATGGAATTATTAGGGAATAGATGTGAAAATAATGAGAACACTTTGTACTATATTTTTCTTTGATTCCATCAAATTTTCAACATTGTTATTTGACTTTCATCAATTTCATTATTTGTTGGAAAAATTGAATAAAATTATGTATACTCCATAATTTATATTAATTTACAAATAAATATGTCAAAAATACATGGGGTTAAATATCATGAACATATAAGATAATGTTTCAAAAAAATCATAGAGGGATGATCATGAAACTCTTAATTCATACCTTGAATTCAGAAAATCTATCACATGTCTAATCCTAAAAAATAATGACATATAATAATTTAGTTGAGTTGAATAAATGGATAATTTTTAGTTGGTTTGTTTGGTGGATTACTCCAGTCTAAAATAGTGGTAAATTGAGTTGTGATGATCAATGTGAGAGTGAATGAGCTATGTGATTATTATAATAAAATGTTTAAAAGAATAAAATTGATTGACATAGACCTATCCTTTTTACATGTGGTAATCGTAATTTGGTTTCTATATGAAATATGATGACATTGATTGAATGAAATCCTATAAGATCATTATTCTATATGGGCATAACAGATTGAGGTCTCAAATAATCTAAGATCATTGATTCTTAATCAATTACATATCTATGTAGATATGATAATTCATAATCCATCTTATTATATATTGATAATTAAATGATAAATATTTTTTCCACGCACTATATGTCTAGTGAATGTATAGAGGGTCAAAGGAGGTTATAAATGGCTCTATCTGGTTATTCAATGTATAGAAAATATATATATTTCATGTGGGTAATGAAATTTGAAATTAAAATTTTATCTTATGCTCAGTTGAAATTTAAATACAAATATAATCGTTATTAGGAAACTTTTTGTGATGTTTTTTTTCAAAATTGGAATTCTATGCAATATATATTGGGTTATTTAAACATGTATCTATATATAATGGTAGATGTTTCTTAGTAGATCATGATCATTGTCTTTTCATATCACTATTATGATTTGAGCTTGTTGTTGTTATGATTTTCACATATATATTTTTGGTATAGACTGGTCAAAGTAATAATGTATGCATTATTAGTTGATGGTGAAAGATAGTTGTGGGGATGAATTTTCATTCGAAGAGTGATGATTTATATTATTAGTATTGATGATGTGGATATTTCTTGGAGTTGAAGTAGATTCAACATTATAATAAATTTTACATTCATTTTTAGTGTTGTAGTATTGTCCTATTATTTATTTTATATTCGAATCTAGGCTTGGTGGTGTAATATATCGACTAAAAATGTTATCAATTTACCAATTTTTTAAACTGAATGTAATTAAATGGTTTTTTGTTATAGATGTTGGTGGAGGGTTGGGATGATTTTCTGCGAAATCGAACATTGCTTGGGAAGCTATGATTTAAAGATAAATAACACCATGTTTCTTCTGACCCCAAACATTTAGTTATTGTCCACTAACAAGAGTTTATTTTTCTAGATGTAAAATTGCAGACATGTTTCTCGTGGAATAGTTACTATGTGAGAACCACATACCTGATATTGTTCGGGAGGAAATTCAGTGTGTAGCAGTGATATATTTTAATTTTTTTAATTAAATTGTAAATATATTTACATTTTATTTTCTATAAGTAATGCTATTTTATTATTCTAAAATCTTACACCCCACCATACCTCCTATAACATATATCCCTCAATAGTAATGAATCACTTCTATAATTTATAATATTTTTTATTCATTTATCATGGTCTATCACAAAATTTGAGGCATGAAATTGTTGATCCCACAAATCTAACTAAAATTGTACCTTTAATTATGAAATATAAAGGAAATTATTCATATCATATGATGATTTATTTTATAAATAACATTTATATTATAACATAAAACGGTTCAAGTAGTTTACTTCTATAATGTGAACCCATAAGTGCTATGAAAATATTTTATAATAAATATGTTTTAATGTTTATATATACAATCATGTCAGGAAATTGACGATGTGAGACTATTTTGTCAGAGAGATGATTATAATTTAGGAGTCTTCTTGGGATTCTAATGATTTGTGCTCCCCAAGAAGGAAACTAATGAGGCTAGAACTACCAATTATAATCAAACATATTTTTTCTGTCATTGGATATTAATATCATCAAATTTGGTTATTAGTCCCTTTCCATGAGGTAATTATTAACATATAAAATAAATTAGGTACTAAGATATATGGAAGAAAATAAATGTTATATATGCTAATATTGAGGAATCATGCGTTTGATGTATCAATTTTGGTATGATATTTTTTGTGTGTCGAATAAATTATTTGTATATTCCAAATTAATGGAATAATAAATCACTAACCATGTGAATAAATTAGATATTTTTTAACAAAAACTATAAAACTGATAAATTATATATAATTGAGTTGATAAATTCAAATAATGATTTGCATTCATATTATATTATTAAAACTTATTCTTCTAGATTGGTGAGATGTTTGTTGAAAAAACTGATTGTATTAAAAAAATCTATAGTTTTATTTTTGTTTTTTTATTTTTAGTGAAAATTACATTGGTTGTGTGTGAATTTATGTGTACTTAGGAATTAATCTTTGATGTTAGGTAAGATCTGAAAATTAACACTAACAATGATGAATTGTGCATTGTAAATTATGGATATCCAAAATATCATTAAATTTTTTTAAAAATATGTTTATGCTAAAAATAATAAATATTATTTATAAAAGTATATATTTAAGTAAAATTTTATCATATAAATGAAATTAATATATATTAATGTTGATAATTTTTTGACTAAATTTAATCACTGTTTTAAATGTTAAAAATGTAAATATAATAGTTCATATTGTTTATTATGTTTAGAGAATATAGTAAAATACATTTTTTAAATCTAAAAGAATATAATAAAAATTTATTCTAATGATTTATGAATATAATATATATTTTACCTTTTAGAAGTAATGTTTTATTTACTCAATGATTTAATTTTTATATTTGAGAATATGGGATGAGAGTAATGAATTGTTGGAAATTCTCTATTTTGTTCAATAAAAACTAAATAAATACATAGATAATGTTTTTTAAATATTTTGGGATTTACCCAATATCATGAGATGTAATAATAAAATTATTATTTAAAGGTGTGGAATGAAAAATATTTTGTGAAAATATATGGAATATTTTGTAATAATATCAATTTCATCCTATTTATATTGACTAATATATGTCTTCTTTTATAAATGGAGAGATATATAGAACTAGAAAAATTAATGATTATATCAGGACCTAGAGTGAATTATCAATATATCCCCCATAAAAAACCAAAATGGATAATAATATAATATTACTTTTCCGGTGTTAAATAATGAGAAGAAACTATGTCTTTATTTATAGTAATAAGGGATTAAATAACATTTTTTGTGATACAATGAGAATATATTCATGTTCCTAGAAGAATCCTCAAGTTTTCTCTCAATTAAAACTGAATTTCATATAGTGTCGAGAAAAAAAATCCCCATGAAGAAATTATTAGGAATAGTGTTTTTATAATTAATTTTATTTATAAGTTAACATTTAATTCTTTTATGTATACAACTATGTTCTTTTCAATTCTAAATTAATGTAATTATCACTATTTTTAATGAAATCCCAAAATTCTGCCACCACCTAATGATTCAAAGTCTCCTTAGATCCATAATATCGTGACAGAGCATTACCATATCAATTTATAAATGTTGAAAAATAAAATAACCAGTATGATTAAAAAAAAAAATTTGTATTTATTGGTAATATTTCTTTTTAATAAACTGACCATATGATGAGTTATTATAATATATTATAGAAATTTTCAGTAAAAAATACGCTTGATTATTTCTATAGGGACCCATCCTGAGTGTCCATGATGATGGACACATTAAACGATCTAATGACATATAATGAAAGAGTAAAAACATTGTGATAAATGTTTATTTAAACATGGAACATGTTATAAAATCAATTTTATATCACATATGACAAAATATTGAATAGTTACATACATCATATCAACATCATTATGATAAATATATTTTGAATAAGTTATCAATGTTTCAATGATGGGCATATTCTATTAAACCCATCATAAGGTACATGAAATTTATTTTTGTATTATATAATTTATTCTATAGGATAAATCTATACATTTCATATTTTGACTATCATCCTAACACACTGACTAATAGAGTACACTATTTGTAGCTAAAGTACATGCCATGTGACAAGTTTTACTCTAGACATTTTTATTGTTATGAAAATAATATTGTGTTCGGTGTATTGTAATAAATTTTCAATACCCTCCAAATATTGAATTCCATCGCAAAATGTGTGATGGTACCTTACAATCCATGTTCACCACTTATATTAGCGTAGTATATATAGTAAAAAATAATTACATCATGTGTGATTAGACATGATGTGAAGACTATATGGTTTGTCCACGTTTAAAAAAATATGGAGTGGAATGTTTTGTGGTGTAATATTCCATGTAAATGGATATAATTAATAATGATGTCATTTTATATATTAAACATCATGAAATGGTATTCAATATTGTTTTTGAAATATAGTATGATTTCCCTCTAAATTAAATTTCTTGTGTAAGAAAAAACACCCAAACATTATATAATCATGAGTTTTTAAACACAAATTCATATTCATGGATTCCAAAGGATCATTATAGTTTATATTTTTAGATAGTTTGGTCAGATATCATATAAAATAAATTCTTAAATTATATATGGAAATTGTTATTCTATATCCATTTTCCAACAATATAAAACATTTATAAATAATCATGTTTTTTCCATAAAAATCATTGTGACAATAAACAAGAATTATTCTTTGTCCTACCCATCCATAAACAATATAAAAAAGAATTTAAAAAGAAGTGATTTGATCATAAAATATCAGTAACTCATATAGAAATATGTAATCCATTATTATTTTATTGAAAAATCTGAAAATTCATAAAATATTTAACATTATTGCAATTTTATTTGTGTATAAAAAATAACTGATTTCTAATGGAAAAAACACATTTCTTTCTAATGATAACCTTTAAAAACAAAATAATTAAAATAAAAACGTTTTCATAATTACATTCACAACTGATGTCATAAAAATTGGTATCCTAGTTAAATATATATGAGGAACATCACTAGTTATCTCCCCCTTCTTTCTTATAAAAACAAGGAACATTTCCAAATTCATTAAAGAGATGTAATGTTGATCTCCCTTAATATATAATATATTGGGATCCCCTATATATCATATATAATTGTCACATTTCATATCATGAATAAAAATAATTATAATTGAAATTTCCTATCATAAAACACTTGAAACATAATTTTAAACCCTATGAAAAATTCATTTTTATTTCAAAATGTCATTTGATTTAAAAAAATGTTTTCAATAAAAAAATATCCAAAATTGGATATTATTATTTTCATTTAATAAAAAATTGAATATTATATGGGAATAAAAGTATTAAATTAGAGTTATATTAGTAGGAATGATCTTTATAAAATATACGTGAAAATATAACATTCCTTTTTTCCCATTGTATTTAAAGTGAGACTGTTTCGTATAAAAAATTATAAAAAAGTTTCTTTTTTGAAAAAATAATAATTATGAAATAAGATACATGAAAGAATACAATATAATTAAATTATTTCGATAAAAAAATAAATCATAAAATAATTTTATGAAAATGGAGGTGGAAAATAATGGTTTATAAAATTAATCATTAAAACAATTAATACGATATTTTATTTAGATGTGTACCATACCTCAAGACTGAGTCTTAATATACATTATTAAAAATACTAAATAATAACCTTGTGTTATTTTTTTATATTATTATGTACCTTTTTTATGTTTTATTATTCTTTATTTTTATCTATTACACTATTATAATTAATTATTTAGATAATTGGGTTCATGTCGAACATTTTGATCACAGTCAGTTTTTTATGACCCAAATGACATCAGTAGGTAGTCTATAGTCAAATTGATCATTATTAAATCATCTAAAGAATAATAATAATTAAAAAAATTAACAAAAATAAACTTATTATACTTTAAAAACTAACAATTAATGATGGTTATGAAAAATGAATTATGTTACAATCAGGGTCACGGTATGTCGGTGAAGCAATGAGTAACATTTCCATTTTTTGTAATAATGATGTAAAGAAGGTGAATGATATTCCATAATTTTAGAATGAAAATTATAAAATAAATAAAATATATTTTCTTTAAATAAACTTATATATATCGTCAATGTGACATGGTGATGAAAAACGAATAATAATTCTTGATGGAGGTGGTAGTATACACATACGCAAAAATGATGTTATTATTTTTCAGTGACATGAATGGTAAGATAATTGGAGATATATTATCATTATAAAATGATAACAAGAAAATTGATATCAAATATATATATACATTAAATTCTATCATAATAATTATATATGATAAGCGATTATTCAAAATGAGTTACATCGATCCGTGAGCCGGTAGATCGTCACACACAAAAACAATAGATTCCACTCCCATTTGATAGGGGATGAAGGATGGAAATAAATAATAACATTAAAATAATTACATATTAATATATTTTTGATACATATGATATTATTTAATAGTATATAAATAATATATTAATTGAGGTGGAGGAAGAAATAAAATAAATACACTTGGTTAAGAACGAGGGCTGTTCTTTGGACAACATCATTAAGATCGCACCATAAGCCTCCAAATAAAGGTTTTTTAATCAAAAATGCTATATAAGATGTGATAAGGGTTATTATTAAGGTAACTGTGATGTTATATTATATATTTCATTCTTTTTTTAGTTTTAAGAAAATAGGATAGGGGTACCATTTTAAAAAGAATGGAGGGGAATTCATGTAATTACATCAAATATTAAATTATTAAAAATTAATTATCCTTTTGAAATCAATACTTATTTATATAATTATGATATAATATTATTTTGATTGTAAATCCACTCAACAAAAAAATAATTCAATACAATTTCATATTTTCAATAAAATATTTTTTTAGCCCTCTGTAAACACCATTGAAGATTACCATGACAACAATGTTTTCTTACACCTACGGGATTGTGATAGTTACTATAAAATTTATATTGGAAAATAGATGGACAATGTTTGATATTTTGAGGCATATAAAATTAAAATGGTTGAATATAGGATTTATAGTAATTTAAAATCATTTAAAAATAAATAATTTATTATAAAATATAGTATTTTTCCTTTTTTGACGTGCGCAAAATATTGTAATATAATATGTGTCTAAATCACATCAAATGGATAAAAAATAAAATTTATTCCAAATATAATCATATAATTTATTAATATAGTAGTTGTATCAAAAAAAATTTAGTTTTTTATATTATTTTAAAACATATCATTTAAATTAACCCCTTGGTTAATTAATTTTATCATTAACCATCACAATTAAATTTCTTATTTTAAAGGGAAATAATATTACATTTATGATGAAATATGATTAGTATATTGAAAGGGATGAAATTTTAGACCACTTCTAATCATATATGGAATTTTTAAAAAAGAAATTATCACCATAAGAAAATATAATAAAATATTATTTAACTAAAAATAAATTTTTTGTCATTTTGAAACTATTTATTTAATTAGACATTGAAAACAACATAAAATAAGAAAGTAAAATATAAACATTCGCATTTACATAAAATATTAAATTTTTCTATAAAAATTTTGGGACACATTAATTCATCTAAATTATATTACCTATAATATATATAAAATCATTTGTTTTTTGTTAATTGATCAATATCATGTCTGTAGTACTTAATAATTTAAGTTAATTAAATCATAAATAAAAATTATAAATATATTATAATGATAAAAAAATAATTTATCTATAAAATTAACATATATAAAGTAAATATTATCATTTTTACCATTATCCAAAAAAAATATATAGCTTATCAAGCAAAGGGAATGATGTATTTGACATTTCATTACAAAAAATATTATTAATTTTAAAATACATTCCATGGCAACATAAAAGTCATATCACAGAAGTGTAAATGATTATGAATGAAATAAATTCATCCAATAAAATTAAGGATATTATTAGGGGTTTTTATTCCTTATCACATTATTTTTAACCATAATTTACCAATTTTACCGATACCTTGGGAACAAAATTTAGTATAGTTACTATTTAAAATGATTAAAAATAGAAGATACTTGTTTCCTATAATTAAATATGATTATTAAAATATTGTTTCAATTTTTCGGGATTTTATTCATTTAATTTTTGATACATTTTTTCATATTAATCCCAAAAAAATGAAATGGAAAACACTTTTTCATAAAAATAAAAATTAATATATAAAAATTATTTATAAAAATTTAAAGAATAAAAATATATAAAAAGACTATAATTTTATGATTTTTAATTAAAATGAATTAACCAAAATTGGAAAGAAAAAACTAAAAATATATCCTTAATTATTTATCACATGAATGTAAAATATTTTTTTTTAATAAAAATATTTATTTTTACTATTCATTGAAAAATCATATTATCCATAGAATTCTCATGAAGAAAACCTAATAAAATTTATAAAGGATGATTTAAAAAATTTATTTTTATCAAGTAAAGTGTCAAAAATTTCCATAAATTCCTTATAATATTATGTCACCAAAAATTAAATAATAATCAATTTTTGAAGAAAACAAAATTTCCAAGAATCAAATGACAGTACTATAAAATTTATGAACTATTTAATAAGTATTTATCCACACACTTTTTGTTATGTATAACCATTATATATAATTTATAATGTATTTAACCTTGTCCATACCATCCAAATTAAGGGATATACTAAAATAGGAATACTTAAATAAGAATATAATGTGGTTTATTTATGGTCTATGTTGTGTATCTTGTACTCTATTGAACATAGATTTTATTATAAAATAAAAGGATATTCAATCCCCCTAATGAATTAATAACAGAGATGATAAATTTATCTTATAATGAAATAGTTGGACAATTTAATATACTTATGTGGAAATCTATATTCTAAATAGGGTTAATAAAAATTACTCAAGGAAAGACAGAAAAATAAATATGAAGGTCATTTAAAACGACAAATAAATATGCTTAAAAATATAAGGACATTTGTTTGATGTAAAATGATGGACATGGAGAAAAATATACTATCCCAATAATGTTGATGAGTGAAAAATATTATTTATATCGTGAATGTTAAAGGTAAAGAGAATATTAAAATCCACAAAAACATAAATTAAAGACGTATGAAAAAGACTATAGATTTTTGAGAAATAAATATAATACGGTTATTTTTTGTTTAAAAAATGTTTCCTATAGTTGAGGAATTCGTTTACCATCCAGTTTATAAACATAAGGTATTATACTTACATAAAAAGTGGAATTTTACCTTATAACCAGTTTACACCACAATCTCATCTCTTTCTCCCTTGTAAACATTCTACCACTGGTTTAGGCCCCCCGACCATGATGAATGTGATGAGATGTATGTTTTAAAAAATATTATTATAATTTCTTTAATGTTACAAACAATATGATGAACATCATAAAGAATATCATTAATTATAATATAAATCTTGAGTTGCTAATTTTTTCTATACAGCTTATTTTATCAAAAATTTCAAATAATAATTGACTGTAATTTTATAAACAAAAAAATATATTTATAAAAATTTTATATTAATATCTTTAACATATTTCTTTAAATTAGAATATTTTAAAAATTATCATTATTTTTCTACACAACATAATAAATTTATTTATTCAATATGTTTACAATTTTTTTAAAAATATACTGCATAATAATCCTTTGTTGTTTTATGATTCTCATAATATTATGAATATATCAGAATTTAATTTGTAAGCACATCCTTCATTCAACATCCATCATAATTCCTTATCCATGATTGTTAATATTATTACTTATTACATAATTCCTAAAAATTACTAATATGAAATATCTACTTATGATTCATCAATATCAACTCAATCATGTTTAATAGGTAAAACATAATAAAATAAATGATACATTAAATCTAGAAATTGAGTTCTCCTTTTGTGCTGTTTTTTATCTTCTAGTATGAAGTACACATAATATAAAATAAATAATAATTCCATTCATGGAATTTCCCTTCCATAAATAGATGGATGATATGAGACTATGAAATCCAATAAAATGAATACTATGATCTAAAAAAATATTGTAGTAATGAAATAGTGTTGAATATATAATTTTTTAGGTGTTTCAAATGTTCAAAAAATATTTAAAATCTTTTGAACAATATTTTTCTATGATACGGATGCCTAAATCATATCAAAGGGATAAGATATTTTTTGATATCCTTTTAATTTAAACATATTATGTGATCATTAATATATAAAAACAAAATTATTTTGACAAAAATTAGTTATTTTATGTAAAAATTAAATGGTTATTTATTTCTAAAATACACAAAGAGATTATTTAATTCATTATACATTAAATCACTAAAAATAACATTGATAACATCAACAAAAATTATTTTTTTCACCTCAATATGTTATCTCATACCATTTCTATTAAATACCCTAATTTAACAATGTTCTTTAACAATAATCATTCATATAATTAAAAACTGTTTCATATACCTAAAATGAAAAAATATATATTTCCCGAAATATAATTAATCACCTTAGAATCCCATAGCGTAAAACCTCAAAATGGGTATTTATTCCATTAAACTTATAATAAATATTAGATTTATTAATGAATTTTTTAATAAATAACTATTATGTTATCCTAAAAAACAAAATAATCTCTAAATTTATATAAAACATACCTTCAATACCATATGTAAGGACCTAATAATAACCATTACATAATCCTTTGTATTTTCTTCATGTATTACATTTATTACATTCCCAAGGTTCTTTATAGTTTTCTGTTCTAGAAAATTAGGTAATAACTCACATATAATAAAACCATAAATTAAATGTAAAAACGTTTTCTCAATTTCCATTTTTAACATAATATAAAACATTTTAAAAGTAATATGTTTTCTTTTCATGAGAAATCTCCAAGACATTCTACATGATTTATACATTCTTCATACACATAATTATAACCTATAAAAAATTATAAAATATTGTATGAGAAATAAAATCTCAATAGGGGGTATGAAAATAATAAATCTATTAGATTGGTTAAAAACATAAAACCCACAAAATATATAATTGTTTTTCAATATTCATTGAGTGTATAATATAAATCATTAGAAAAATAAAGACATACACCTTTTTCTTAGAGATAATATTTATACCCCATTAAATGAAGACAAAAACCCTTTTTGAATCTTATAGAATTATATTCATAACCCACATTATAAATAATTAGATCCCTACTAAATCCATAAGAGAAACCTCTCTACTAAACACCCAACTTCTTGCCTAAAATGATTAGAAAAGTACTCAATTCATTTGATATTTATAATGGGGAACACCCATCATAAAATATATATCAAGATCAGTCGTTTCACATATGTAATGATCATGTAATATATTATGAATAAAAAAACTTATTTTTAGAAATTTGTAAAACAAAACCCTTGAAATACTCTTTTAAAACCATCTTCATGATTATTTATGAAAGAGAAATTCTATTTCCATTTGAAAATGTTATTTCAATATCAAATTTCTAAGAAAAAAGGTTGGTAGGGGTTTTCTTTGAGGAAATCTTAAAATATTGTACTGCAAAAAAATATAAATTAATTATTATTCTGGCCTGAACAACTAATGAGGCCATTTATTATCAAATATAACATTAATTTTTTCATTTTCTATATAAAGTCAGAACAGTTTATATAAAATAAAAAAACATTCCTTTTATAAAATTATGAAGGAATTTAAAAATCAATATAAAACATTCCATAAAAATATTTATATTTTCATATTAAAATAATCAAAAAATAATATTATGAATATGGTAATGGAAAAGAAATGTTTTGAAAATAACACATGGACACATTAATCTACAAGTATTCTGTTAATGTGTCTCTTACATGAAGTCTATCTCTTTTTGTATATTATTTATATTCCTGGATAATAATACAATGTTAATTTTTTAAAATTTCTTATGAACCATTTTAATTTTAATTTTTAATATTATTTTATTTATTACTATTATATATTTAATAATTATATCAATTAAGTTAATGTTATGTGTTTTAAAGATAATTAATTCACAAATCCAAGATGAGTTCGGATGGTTGTCTATAGTAAAATTAGTCATTAATACATCCTATCCTAGATAATAGTTAGGAAATAATTATTATTTTTATTTATAAATTATACCATGAAACACAACCATTAAATATGGGTTTGAAAATTAAATTACATTGAAATCAATGATATGGTAGGTTTTACATACACATGAGTAACATTTCCATTTTTCAATGATCATTTTGAAATTAATGTATGTAATATTTTATCTTTCCAGAATGGCCAGTATATCAAAAATAAAATATTATTTTTTTAATATATTTATATATATCGTCAATGTGATGTGGTTCTTCAAAACGAATCACATCACTTTCTGTACTTGGTAATCCATAATTATGTACAAATGATGTTATCATTATTCAGTTAATCGAATGGTAAGAAAATAGGTGATATATAATATTTAGATAATAAATAATATATCATGAATATAATATATATATATATATATATATTAAATATATTACTTTGACTATTCAATATACATGGTGATGGAAAATGAATTTCATCGGTCCGTGAGGTGGTAGTCTTATGTACACATGAATTCCGAATTCGATTATCAATTGATGGAGGTTAGATATATAAATACATGAGACCATAAATTTATTGACATATATGTATATGTAATATAATTATTTTATTATTTCAAAAAAATTAAAAGTATTTTAAATAGTTGGAAGAATAAATAAAACATACATTTTTAGTTAAATAAGATACCTCTTTCTCATAAAATCACACTACGATTAAACAAATCCATCCAAAGAAGGATTTATAATAAATAATAGGACTCTAGGATACATGATGTGATGTTATTAATGTATATATAATGGTAATTTTATAATTAAATTGTTTTTTAAGTGTTAATAAAAGGGGGTAGGGGGTCCCTTTTATAATGATGGGAGGGGAATTCGTGGAATATCTAAAATATTAAATTAATAAAAATTTATTATCATTTTAAAATGGATAAAAATTATTATAATATGAATATAATAATTATTTAATATATAAATAATCACATCCAATAGTAACTATTAAAATTTTAGGTGTTCTTTTGAAACTTATATATTTTTTACCATTGCATTACCCTTTTAATAAATAACATGATAACACATTTCCTAGTGGTCATGATAGTTACCTTAAATGTTATAATGGATCCTAAATATATCATGTTTTAAATTTTACACCATATTTAAATAACTATGATCAATATAGTAATTTTTGTAATTTACATTCATTTAATAATAATTAATGTTTAATAAATTATCAGTTATATAACTTTTTGGAATTATAATAGATATTATAATATAATATCTTCCTAACTCATGTTAAATATTTCCAAATGACATGAATTATAAGGTCTCGTCTCCACCGGATTTTCTTGTGAGTGGTGCAGTGTTCCACCTCATGCTCAGTGGTTTTGGTGGTGGTTTACTGCTACGGTGGTGGTTTCATGGCGCCTTCAGCATCGTGGCTAGCCTGATTTGCTCGATTCTTGCCCCTTCAGAAAGGGAATCACTCAGCGGTCTGATAACCCTTCGTAGATGCATTCATACACCTACAGTCTGTGGGTCCACCTCTTCTTCGGTGAGCACGTTGGGGTTTTTCCATGTCTTATGTGGTCATTCTGTTCGGTGGTGACGAGTCCTTTTGATCTTCATTACACTGCATTGTGGGATTTTGTCTTTCTTTTCTAGTTCATGTCATTATGCAGTGTTTAGAATCGCAGTGATTTTATGATAGAAGTTATTGATTCGAATCTGCAGGTTGGGTATCCATCTTGGGTTTTTTGGTGTTGGTTTTTTTATTTTTCTAGCTTTTATTTTTCTGTTTTTGTGGATTTGTGATCTTTTGTTGAGTATATTTCTCAATATTTCGAGGATAATGTTCTTGGATGTGTGGTCGCATGGTGTTGTTGCGTATGTGGTTTTCATAGCCTGTTTGATGTTTTTTTTCATTTGGATCTTCTGCTTCTAGTTATTTCTGGCATGGGACGGAGACGACTCCCCGATGGTTGGGTTCACCGGCTCTCTATTCTGGTGGGATGCTTGATAAATGGATGCAAGGCTCGAAGAGGCGGTGTGTCACGAGTCATGTGGAGTATGGCGTATCTGTTTGAGATTTGGTTTGATGTTTTTTGTTTTTGAATTTTGATTTTGGATTTTGGATGTGTTTTCTGGATTTTGGATGGTTCAATATAAGGCCCCGTCCTTAAACATTACTTAATCTTGAGATATTTCAAGAATACACCTTGAGGATATTTTCAGGTTTAGTGTTTTAGAGAATTATATCATAAAACATGTATTACATTCCACATTTAAACAAAGTGGTTACATAAAAGATAGTATTTATTTTTCCCATCAATGGAAACATATTTAAAATAAAACATGGATTCTTTCTTGACACTTCCTTGACACTATCATCATATCATGTACCTTTCCCTTGACATGTGAAAAACATTTCAAAAACATGGGATGAGCATAAAAAGATCTTTAAGGAATATAAAAATATGGAAAGGAAACATGGGTACATATATACATAAGAATGAAATCATACTTTACCCATAAAACATAAGCACTTTATCATACCTCATAAAATCATGAATAAATCATAGAAATCATAATACATAAAGGTAACTTGAGGCATTCATAACATTCTTATGTAGGGAGTAACACTCTTGGTTACTTTTGGAATACCCATTACAGTATATTCCCTAAATCTTTTCATAGAAACCTTAACGTTTCTCTCCGTCGCGTTACCCAATGCATTGGAGAGATATATCGGGGTCACCCGCCCTTAGTTTATCACGGAACCACCCGTCTTCGTAATAAATCCCAAGAACCACAACATAATCGTATCACATAAAAAAAGCATAAAGGAAACATAACATTTCCAAATATCAATCACAATATATCAATGAAACAGTGATATAATAAAAACATTATCAAAACCATTTTAAATACCAAAAAATAAAAGAAAAGTAAAACATGGTATTTATTTTTCATTAAAAAAGGTATGGCTTGTAGAGGAAGCCAAAACTCAAATAATGGTCACGGCGGCAGAGAAGTCATTCTCGCCGCATACGTATGACAAAAACATTCCATTTTTCATTTAGTAAATGCTTCGTATAATAAGGATTCCTTTTGAATAAACTTATAAGTCAAAGGGGTTTGTACACCGTATAAAAGAAGGTTGTGTATAAAACAAAATATGCCTCAATGAAAGGAGATTGAGACGAAGTCCCATACCTCGAGTCCGGCTTGAATCGGTCGTTCTTTAATCTCATAAATAATAAACTTGAGTTAATTTCTACTTGTTTAAGAACCTTCTTCAAGTTCATTATTCCTTTTATATCACTTATTTCCATGTCATGAACACTATTTAATTATTTAAGTTAATAACGGTCGTTTTATCGATCATTGGTACTTGAGTCAAAAATAAACACTTTATAATTAAAATTTGTTCATGTATCCATTATATCCAGAATTTTATTCATGATTTAGATATCATATATATCATATATATCTAGTACAATCATGCATTTATAATATTACATAATATTTAGAGGTAAGAAATGAAATGCACCGTTCATGGAGACGGTAAGTCGTACGTACGCATGAATGCTTCTT